>JANHMN010000001.1:220105166-220130166 GCA_030674055.1 Rhabdomys pumilio | reverse complement strand
TAACTGGTAAGGACAAAGGCCGGAGGCTCAAGTCTTAGTAAAGTAAGATTTGGCCAGAAAGACATGAAGATGTCCACAGGAATGGCCAAGGCAGCTTCCAGAAGGCACTGGAGGGAGTCTCAGCCTATCAGCTGCTAACCTTGGCACTGGACCCTTCGAAGGGACTTGAGAGCCCAGGCAGCTGTCTTCATGAAGTTGGATGCTTGCCTGCTGACTCAGGCTACAGAGCCACTGCCAAGATGGCCACTCTGTGACAACCACATACTCTGTAATAGAAATACTAGTGCTCACTCAAGGTATTAGTAACGATGCAAGAATAATTTTTCAGCTGCCATGAGAGAGGTTTTGAAACTGCTTACAGGCTGTGGAAACACGCTTTTCAGAAATTAATACAAAACTTGAGAATTTTTATCAAAGGGGACAGGAGTGCTCGCCATGGCCTTACAGCTTCCCTCCAGGCTGCTGGTATTCACATTTGCTGGCCCGTGTGTACCCACTACTTCACACCTCCCTCCTTTCTGGTTCACATCAAGGCCCACCTTCTCCGAGGCACCTTACATGATCAATTCTTGCCTCTCTAACTCCAGCATTCCCTAAGGTGTGGGACTTAACAGGGAACAGAAAAACCATTATTTTAATTTTTAATAGTTAAATTTGCTCTGAGCCATGTGAAATTGCTGTTTCTGTGGATTTAAAAACTAGCCAAATATTAGCGCTTTCATATAGTTCAACCTTGTATATGACAGAAATATATTTTTAAAAGAAGGACTTCACCAGTATTATTGTATACAATAAGACAAAAATGAGTACTTAATAGACACATGTACAAATAAATAAGTAAACATATTTTTTGACAATACAGCTGTAGTAAAATTATTAAGCTTGTATTCATTAATGAAACTGAACAATGGCATTCTGACAACCAGTGTTCTGTGTTCCTTATATGTCCCATTTTGTATTCATGGTCATCTGTGGTGGGAAGTTTCCCTGTATTTGGGTCTTCAGCTGGTTCTCAAAGTCTTAAGAGGGTAAGAAGCAATTCACCCTTTTAGCATAGTAATCCCTACTAGGTAGCTGCCTGGCTAGTTATAAGGATTTGCCTACTGGGTTGGGATGGCTTATCTTACCATGGTCATTTGAATACATAGAACTGATGGACTGTGCTGTTCTGGCCAAAAGCCTGTAACGTGGAGCAGAGGAGAACCCAGGAATCCCTGGTGACACTGCTGGGAGCCACCTCACCAGGGCTCTGCATTACAGGGACATGCAGAGTGTTGGTGATGTAGGCTCCTTCTGTTTTGTAGCACAATACGCACAATGCCCCTCTTGCCCAACTGAGGATGCCACCGACGGCTGAGAAATGGGGCTGTGGAAAGCCATCTTCTTTGGTGATACCCTGTGATGATTGTCCTTTCTGCCCCCATAGCAACCAGCTTTAAGCTCTTTTTAAAACCAAGACCTTGAAAGTATAGGAGAGTAATGTTTTCCAATTTATTAAAACTAAATTAAATGAACTTCCTGTATATTTTATTCTAGTTTTTTTTTTTTTTTAAAAAAAAAAAACATAAAGTACTCATGGTGTTGACACTTAGAGGGCTTTTGTCAGATTAAAAAAATGGTCATTAAGAAATTAAATTCAGTGTATTCATCAGCTTTTACTTCCATGCACAGAATGATGGGTCCTAAAACACAGGCGGTCGGTCATGGATCTTAAGATACCTAATATAAAGGAAAAGTATCTGTCGTAGAAGTGATGGCCAAGAGGAGAGGATGACATTATTTTCATGTGAGGCACAAGGAAGATGCCAAGAGCAGGAGAAGCTGGCAAATTCTGAAAGGATGCAAATGCCCTTAGTGGAAAGAGACAGAAGAAATGGGCCGGAGCTCAGGCAGGGACCAGGGACCAGGATGTGTGAAACTGGCAAAGCACATTGGAGGTGGGAGAAGGATTTTCCTGCTGTTTTACATTTTAGCAAGTTTATTCAGAGACAGCTTTCTCTGCATGTATCTAACAACAATGGTACTTTTATTCTTCAAAATGTTGCTTTCAGAAAAATGTCAAGGGATTTTAATCCATGCGTGCTAAATACAATGTTTTCCTATATAAAAATGGTGGTTTATCAACTGGAAAACTGAGGTAAACCTCTTTAGAGAAGATGGCTCAGAAGGATAAGGGGAGTCTTGGCAACATAAACATGCTCTTACCAGCTCATGAAATGCTAAACCTAGGGTTTACTGTTCACAGTGTAAAGATCACTGTAGAAGAAAAATAAAGCAAGCTTTTATAGCATGAGAGGGAATCTCAGAATTCATTAACCGAGAGACCAAAACAATACACAAAATATTGTGGTATACTTTAAGAGAGCTTTAAATAAAGTCACGGGGGACAGATTTATAGCACTCTCATTAAGTCGGGACAGCAATGGTGGGAGTGTGTTCATGATCTTTGGTGACAGGAAAGAAAGTATATTACTCGACTTTGTATTGACTGGCTGCAAAACCCATCAATGACATGAGGGTGACAGGGCTCCTAGAGGAAAGGTACTATGCTACCTCGAGCTACCAACAGAGAAGATAGACAGCATCGCTCCTAATCATCTCTGAAGCATAGCCTAATGAAATGCATTTGGGAAGTTCAGAGCATCATGTGTGATGAGAACACAAACCAGTTCCACTAAGTCTGGGAGAGGATGAAAAATAAACATTTAGTTACAGAACAAAGTAACCATATGCAGAATAAAAGAGAATGTGTTATTCCGGACAGAAGTCACTGTCTTACAGGAGCTCTTCTGGAGCATTCTGACCCCCAAAGCATGCGTGGTGGATGGAAATGATGGAGGTGGGGTAGTAAATGCGGCCACAGATGTGTGGACACAGTTCTTAGAGGAACAACTGAGGTGAGACACGCCTAAGTCCAGTAGGGTTGTTGCTCTAAAATCCAGAAATCAACATTGCAGGCAGTATGGGTAGCTATAATGCTTTTAAAGCATTTTAAGCGCCCCTCCATTCGGAGGCTCAAACTACATTCAACTCCAGCTTCAAGGGCTGTGATTTCTTCTAGCCTCTGTGGAGGTCCATACATCCATGCATGGCATATATGCAAATGTGCATGTGCCACACACACACACACACACACACACACACACACACACACACAGACACACACACACTTTTTAAGAAGAAGAAGGGGGAAACAGCAGTATTTTTGGTTGAAACCATTATCATGTCAATTCAGCTGTGTCTTTGTGAGTGTCCCCTGCAGTGAAATCACCCTTCCATTAGGAAGGTAAGGTAACAGGGTAAGTATGGAGTTTCAGCCTGAGGTACAGGGGAAGCCCTGAGGTGCTCATTTATAGAAGTTACTGGGGGTTGGGGGGAAAGTTTGAGTCTGTCTGGCTCCTATACCAAAGTGACTTGACAATAGGCTAAATACTTTAAGTGCCTCCCCAGTGAAAATATAGATTTCAATTTGGACAGTAGTTCAGAATGAACCACACGGACCAATAGAATTCCAAAGCATTGGTGCCAAGTTTAGTGGGCCACTTACTTGTTGGGGAAAATGATCAATTATGAGAGTGACCTCTCCACACCGGAAGGAGATGAACCACATCAGTCAAGCAACATCCAGGAGTCACAGGTCCTGTTCACTCCTTCTGTCCCCACGCATCCAGCTCCCACTGAGAAAACACCTACTCTATGTGGCACCATTTGAAGTTCTGAAGAAGCAAGTGTTTCCTCCAGAGAAGGGAGGTGCCGTGCCGCTAGCTTGATTGAAGGTGAATATGTAAATCAATTAAAATACTAGTTAACAGAAACATCAGAGAGAGGACCAATTAATGGGCCAGTAATGGTGAGTTTAGATTTTCTTGAAGGATGATCAGAGGTAAACATTTACAGGACAGGGTGTTTAGAAAGAATAAAATGAGGTTTCAGACAAGGGTGCAATGGTGATCAAAAGTACTGGGTGTGAAAAGTGTAGGGTGCCATTTAGAAAATTAGCACTTCTGTTTGTCTGGAGTTTACCAAGCCAATTAATGATGGGATGGTGAGGAACCATGCTGAACACAGAGACCAGGCTAGGAAGCACCATCTCTTCAGCTAACACGGTGCCTGACGGAGTATTGTATATTGGGAATGACAGGACAAACTGTGTCACTTAAAACAATAAAAAATATTGGACAAAACTTCAAATAGTGTTAATTATAATAAAAGTCACTAAGTATCATTTCATCTTGGTGAAAATGATTATTATAGGCATAAAAGAATACAGATATTAAATATAAACTTAAACTATTGGAATAAAAAGATACTATGTTCTGATCAAGGTATACTTTGGCTAAAAAGGAAATAACTGCTTCAACTGACATTTTCAAACTGACGTTGAAAGCAGTACTAAGACAGTGCTCAGATGTGTGCTTTGGTAGGACACACCGAGAAGGCTACACACATGTGCAGTGATATTTTTACCAAAAGTGCATAATCTTAATTTAATCATCAGAGAGCACCGGCTAAATCAAAGGCATTTTTTAAACAAAATTAACCAACCGGTATTCTATCCCAGTCAGGAAGGACAAAGCCAGACAGAGAGCTGTGATGTTGGCTTAGCGCTAATTTTGTTGTATTCACACTACCACTCTGAGGCTCAGTAATCATTACACAGTGCTGGATGTATAAATTACAGGCTTACGGAATAGAAATGACTCCATATTCCATCCAAAAAAAAATTCACTGAAGTCTATAATGCAAGCTTGTGTTCCTATCATTTGCAAATTGGCTCTGGTAGTTATAATCACCAAGGAATTCTCTGTTAACGAGAGGCTCCAATGAACATACTAGAAATTATCTTGTACTCAACTTCAATTTATGCATGTCATTTTTTTTTACAATGGTTTTATGTTTCCCCACGTCAGTATTCTATTCAAAAAAATTTTTTTAAAAGAATTATCACAGTTTTGTCCATTGTTCAGTCAGACACAGTGCCAGTCATAAGACACAGAGGAAGGAGATGTTGAGAACAGAAGCAGGGTGGCTTCGAGCATGCTCACCACTTGGGGTGACTACTCCATACTCCAGGTTAGGGTGAGCAGCCTGCTTCTGAGCAGATTTTAATTTTTAATGCAGTGGAACTGGCCTGATGAAGCTTTTACACCTGGAGGCTTGCCCCAACAGCTTTCTGCCCTGGGGCAGGACTATGGATCTGCTGTTCATGGTGAGCAATGTGGGATGAGGCTGCGTATATTGCCATCCCAGGGACCAGTAATAAAAGCAGAATGATATCTGATAATGAGGTGGGGCGTTCCCCTTAGGTATATTATTTATACATACATACATACATACATACATACATACATACATACATACATATTAGAATGAAAAGCAACAGACAAGTAAGGAAACTTTAAAAGATAAAAAATGAGAAGAAATATTTATGTCTAAAATAAATTTCTAACAAACATCAGCATGATTCTTTAATTAAAATTGGGTGAGGCATGTATATTGGTCCAAATGAGATACTTATGATACAAATCCTTTGGCTCAAGAGAAAGATCTTTGGGGAAATCAAAATGCCAATCTAAGGAAAGAACTGAACCAAATGGGACCTCAGAGCCTCTGCCCTTGGGGCTAAAGCAAGCTGAGAAGCCAGAGTCTGATCGAGTCTCAGGCTCTTCCCAGACCTCACATTAGCTGGGTATTAGCACAGCCAGGTCTCAGCTGTCCATGAAAATGAAAATACATCTCAAAAGCTTCATTTGAATTTTAAAGCTACTCAATATTTCCAGTATTGTCCACTGAAAAAGGTCAACGCTACAGTTTGTGCATTGAAGAACCTAGTCTGAAAGTACTAGGGTTGCCACATGATATGTGATGAGGAGGGATTAAAGACACAATTCTATAGTCAGGAATATTGTCTTTCAATGAATGCATTATTAAAGGAACTTCATGTACTCGTGATTGTCAGGCAACGGTGACGGTGACCTTGCATTCTGTCTGGATAAAGTGGTACACTCAAGGACTGACCTGCTCCCTGTAAACAAATCCCAGCCCTCACACAACCCATGGCTCTCTGTAAGCCTCTTTTAATCAGTCTAGGTAAAAGGGAAAACATATATTTAAATAAAGGTCATATAAAGCATGCTGTCCATATAGAATATTTTTGGTTTTTCAGACAGTGTGTCTCTGAGATTTGTGTATGATTTTTTTTTTTCAGTTCTTGAAGGTACCTAACAGTCTCACTCCTGCTAAGCTCTTGCAAGTCAAAGGTGTAACACATGGGTTCCTTCAAATAAGATTTGTGGTAAAAATCATTAAATGTTTATATGAGTGATTTCATTATTAACTATACCAGAAATAATATATAATTCATTCAGATTTCATGACAGTGAGAAGAGATATTAATTTTAGTAAGCTGATGATACGTTACATAAAGTAAACCTCTTCTTAGGAGTATGTCCAGCCTTGTAAACAGACTTCACAAATCCATGACGTTCATGCCAAGAAAATTTTGATTGGAATATAGAAGGACCTTTATCATTTAGAGAAAACTCTCTACAAAAGGCAAATTTTCTGATAACTTTGTCAGTTACAGAGAAAAGCAAAGTGACTCTTGTAGTACGTTTTAATACGTGTTTCGTTCTAAATAATAAATTTACACATTTACCTCTTTCACATGATGCAGAGTACATCTGTGATAAAAACATTCTCCCATGCTCAAATATATTACATATACAGAAATATATGCCTAGTTTTACGTTTTCATATTAAAAATAAGCATATAAAACTTTAAGTCTTCAGGAATTTTCAGAAGACACTTTTATTGATGTGCCTTCTGGAAGCTCAGTCTTTATATTAAAAGAGCTGGTGCTGACACAGTTCAGTTCAGCTCAGCAGTATGTACCCAACTCCCGGCTACAGCCTCCACCAGGCCCTGTGCAGATGCTGTGAGAGGAACGAGGCTCCGACCACTTCCCCTGTGGACACACTGGGCTGGAGGACGGGTGTATAAAACTGTCTGTAATATCCTGAGATAAATGCTATCTCCTGGTGCTATGAATAAGCTACCTCCCAAGCACAGGACAAAGAGTGAGGTATGACACAGGAAGGGTAGGCACTCAACAGAAGGGAGTCTTAAAGGACAAAAGGGATTAAGGGATTAAACATTCTTCGATTATAGAAAAGAAAACTGTGTTTGAAGGAAGTGATTTACTCCTGAGTTGTACTTAATATTTGTCTTTTACAGTTACAGTTGTAACAGCCATACCCCATCTAGTGTCAAAATGGAGGACCTGGCCCAGGAGAGCAGAGCGAGGAATGGTTGGGACCATGGGGCTTAGAAAGCAATCACCATGAGTGCAGCCATCAGTGATGCTTGTATTTCCAGTGACCCAGCTGGGAGAACTGGGCATTTCTAAAGGTCACATTTCTTCAGTGTGTGAAAGTCTTATCTCAGGGGTATGAAAAACAACAGGAGAGAACTAGCACCAAGTAGGACCAACTCTCCCGTCTACTCTCTTCTTTCTCCTCCTGAAATTATCTAGACTTTTGGACTTGACACAGGGTTCTGAGACCCTTACAGAAAGCAATTCATTCCTGTTAAGTACAGGAGTCTGGTTTGGCAAGCACCCCCATGTCTCAAGAATACACAAACACCAATCAGCTATAAGCCATGTAATGGCACCCAGAAGCTTCCTGGCAGCGAGCCAATAATGCAATGCTCCTTATGAGTGACATAAAGCAATTTGTTTAGAACATTTATTTATTTATTTATTTGAGTAGTTGACGGTAATAATAAAAATAAAAGTAAGGCAAATGAAAGTCACTTGAGGGTATGCGATTTTCAAAGTACAATATGAAACTGTGTTTAGGTCATCTTCATACAAAATATAAAGTGTCATTCTTGAAGACAGTCATAGCAATCAATGATTTTAATTGAGCTAAAAACCATGTACAGATCTAGACATGCTTGGCCCAGGCTATGTGTCCTGACAGTCCTCCTCAGAGGTAAATTTTCACAATGGATGTTTCAATTAAGACAATGATATTTATTGAAAGGTAAAGCATAAATGCATAGCCACTTGGAGCATTATTGAACAAACGTAATTTATGTTGCCGTTGGTGTGCTGAGTTTTAACACTGCTTTGATTTTATCAGCATTTGTCAATTAATCAACGTGAACCTTGTAAAACATGCTCTCCTATTAGTGGGAGCAGGCAATTGCTTGAAGACATTGAAGGAAAGGTCATTTAATAATTTGCTAATTGTGCAAAGATGGATTTAAATTTTTTAAAAGGTACAATTTTCATTACTATTGTAACTAAACAGGCCTCAATCTAACCTTAACCCTGCCAGTTTAAATGTTGTCAATGAGTCTCTGTTTCTTCTCTTATTTCTCTTAAACACAAGAGAGAGAAAGAAATTAATATAAATTAATCTAACTTCAGGATTTTAAGATTTATTTTAAGAATCTCTCTTGGTATCTTTACCAGCTCAGAGTTATGAGGCTTCAGGCTATGAAAATAAACAAATAACTCAATTTCATATGGTAGAAGGATGAGAGAACTGGAAAAAAAAAAGCAGAAGAAACAAGAAAGGCATGGTACCAGAAGACCACACAGTGGCAGGAGTTTCCTATTTTTGTAAAAGTCCCCCGGTTCATTCTGCATTCCTTTTGTTGTGAGGTGAGCCCCACTACCACCACCACCCCCTGTTTGTTCTCAGCATAGTGAGAGAGCAGCAGAGTCAAGCCCTCTCTTCCTATAACCCACACAACAACACACTTGTCAACCCTCCTGGCAGCAGAGAAAAGCACTTTAATTTGGAACCTGTCTCCACCTATGAGCATTCTGCAGCCATTCACAGGACAGGACTGAGTTTCAAATGGTGACTTACCTTGGAGAGCAGTCTCTGCAAAGGTGTCTGCAGGGCTGAACCGGGAGACCCGCACCATCTTAGGGGTTTAAGTGCAACTTAAGGTGCCATTGCTATCTTAAGGCACCACTAGAGAAGGGACTCCATGCAGGGACAAGGTCCACTGAATGGAGATGGGTCTTGCTGGATCCAGGCTCCACCAAGTGCTTTGCTTAGAGTCCCTTTTTATAAGACCCAGGTTGTTCTCTGCCTGCTCGAACTGGCTCATCTGTCCTCCCCATTCCATTCTGTTCTCGGTTCCAAATAAGTCACTATTTCAGGCTCATTTTCCTAAGCAGATGCAAACACCCCTCTCCAAGGTCAGGCTCCCTTGGGCAAATTAGGTCTCTTGGAAAAGGGTCAAGGAACCATCAAACAAAACACTTCAAGGAACAAGGCCCTGGTTTCGGGTGACATTGTCGGACACGCAGGCAAACAAGTTATTTGTAGACTCTGGTTGGCAGTAGTGGTCTGTTGTGTATGGTCAGGGATTGGAGCAGACTCTTTATTTCAACAGTGACAAATGAAGATATTTTGTTTTTTAAATGAAAATGATTCTGATGGTCACAAGACAATTCCTGGAGTTCTTCCTCTTCTACTTGCTGTCCTAACACAAACTGCCAACCGAACTCTAGTGTCCTAATACAATTATCATAAAAAGACTTGACTGCTTCGAGCAAACATGGAATATTTCTGAGAGGGGAGCTCCCTCCACCCCACCATCGGATCACAGAGATAAAGCTTAGTTTACATTCTTTTAATGTATGCTAGCATTAAGCTCAGCTTTGATAAGCTCACTTCCACCCGCTCAGATTCTCCTCAGAACAGGAGACAAGAGGACGTACACAGGTGGAAGCAGAGGCTGCTCACATAACAGCGGTTCCTGGGAAGGAGGTGCTTCTACCTGAAGTACATAGATCATATTGAGAAACTACAGGGGAAAGAAATGGGTATATTTGTTTCCCTGACATTTTCGAATACAGCAAATACGTTTGTGTGCTTTGATTCAAATGGTTCCTTTGTCTTAGAGGGCTGCGCCATTTACAAGAGCAGTTCTGCAGCCTTCAAAGCTTACTCAGAGTCCACTGGCGTTCAACATATCCAGGGCACAAAAGGCAGATTGTACCTGGCTATCCTTGATCGTCTTCATTTAAAGCTAGTGTAAACTGACGAGGAAGCTTAGCATTCTCCTAGGGTTTCAGCTAGTTGCTTGCACCCTGCTAGGATACCCAGCTCTCCTGGCCCCCCTCACTCTAAATGACCTGAGTAGTAGCCACTGAGAAAAGTTTGAAAGGGCGGCTTTATTGTAACATGTCTGTGATTACAGGCCTTTTGCCTATATGGTGATGTCCACAGCTCAGCAAATGACAGCCATAATAATGACAGTACCTGGGTGTTGGGGGTGGGGTGGGGGAAGGTTTCCAGGCTAAGCAGAGGCACATGGGGAGGTACTAGGCTGGTCAAGAGTCAGAGGGAGTGAGTTGAAGGTGTTTTCCCTGGGATGGAGCAAGTGAGTCGAGGAGGAAGCAGGCTTGGGATTGGCCGGTGAGGATTTTTCAGCAGGCAATGAGGTTCAGGTGTTGTATCTATAGTGATTAGGGTGAGAGAGACTCCAGGCTGTAGGAAACTGATGAAGAGAGGGAGCTGGGGTAAGGATTAGCATTATCTAGATAGGAGTTATCTGCTCTGCAAAGTAGAGTTCAGAGAATTATTTACAGCCCCTAGCAATTAGCAGAGCCTGGGAGAACTTGTCCCCACTCAAGTCAACAGGGCCATAAGACATAAAAATATCAAAGATAGATAAAAACAACAACAACAAAAAAAAAGACATAAGATTTACAAACTTCCTAAGTCTATAGGTAGAAAAGGTTCCTCAGACGTCCTGTGCTTAGGAATGGCTTGAGTCCTGTGTGCAGGACAGAGGTTGATCTGTCACATTAGGGGATCAGGACTTTGTAGCCCTAATAAACTTCCCTGTGATATTAAGGCCATTCACTGAGTAACTAGTGGTTAAAGACACCACTAGGAATCTTCATTCTGGTGACCTGCATGGACAGAACGTGATGTTCAAGCCCTGCCTTGAGCCAGCCACTGAGAGGCACCAGGCACATATCTGGGCCTGGCCTCCAATTACTATCTTTGTGCATGGGAAATGTTATCCCAGTTTTACACAGAAGAGAGTGGAGATGCAAGACCTATCCTGTGTCACCCAGTGAAGGGTTGGAAAAATGTACCTGGCTTCGAAAAATATGTCTGGCCTAAAACCCATTTTTAATTCTGCAAAGCCTAAGCACAGATGGCATGGATTATTCGGATGAGAAATAGGCTCTATCTGTAAAGAAGGCACAACCTCATAAGTTCGTGACCTGAATAGCAGCCCATTTACAACCTGACTTCTGGGAAAGAAGAGGAATTAAAACGTGTAGTCATTATTTTAAAATCACAAAAACGATGTTGATTATATACCTGGTAAAGTTTGTTACAGCCACGTATAAAACATTTTAAAGGGACTTGGTTAAACTAATGTTTTATTTTTAAAAAGGGATCTACGGGAGCTGGAGAAACGGCTCCCGTAGTGTAAAGTGCTTAAGGATCAAGCCTGAGTTTGAATCTCTAGAAATTAAGCCATGTAATGCCAGGCATGGCCATGCATGTGTGGAATAATCCTACTGCTTCTACGGTGACATGGGAGGCAGAGCTGAGAGAATCCCCAAAAAGCTGTGGGCTAGCTAGGGTGCATATGCCAGTGAATCACAGGTCGTCCTGGCTCAAACAAAATGAAAGGAGGGACCAGCAACTTAAGGCTGTCCTCTGACCCCTACTTGTGTGCCACGGTATATATAAGACCACATACACAGACATAAATGTGTGCTCAGAGAGAGAGAGAGATCGAGAGAGAGAGAGAGAGAGAGAGAGAGAGAGAGAGAAAGAGAGAGATCACAGATATATACACAACAATAAAAATAAAATAAAAAGGAACAAATACCCTTGGTAAGATACATACAATAAAATGTTAGGACTTATATATATATATATACATATATATTTTTTTTTGGCATGTCATAGTCTCAGAGACAATTTCCTTAGACTTGTCTAGCCTTCCAAATCTGGTCTATACAAAGAAAATATCTTCATGCAAATTACTTCAGCCTGACATTCCAAAAAAAAAAAAAAATGGAAAGAAAAACAGTAAAGAGGCAAAATCTTTTATTACTTTGCTTTCCATTAAAGAGGCAAAATCACAGACAAGCAAGATATCAGATAGGGATGGATGTTTGTGAAGAAACAGCGGCAGGAGTGGGGGGCTGCTGAGGGACTGTATGAAATTATTGGCACAGCTGTGGGGAAGCCCTCACAGGAAGGGTGGAGTTGAGGACTTTCTGCCCCATACTAATCTTTTCTTGCAGCAATCTGTGCTAAAGGCCTCACTATGGCAGGATTTAAGGATCTACCGCATTCTTTCTGAAGGCTCCGGGTCCTTCCATGACTTGGATGTGTCATAACAGTGCTGGGCATTATGCTGTTTCGTGATGAATATTTGATGTTTATTTGTTAACATGATCATTTGAGTGGTTATCTAGAGATAGATTTTGATTCATAGAATAAAACGTGACTGAACATGAAGGGATCTAAACAAGACATGTGCAGTGAGGATTCATGTTTGCAAGGCTCTACCCACGTGGTTCTAAACCTGTGGGTTGTGACCCCTTTGGGGATCAAACAACCCTTTCACAGGGAGGGGTCACATACTGGCTATACTGTATATCAGATACTTACATTAAAATTCATAACAATAGCACAATTAGTTATGAAGTAGCAATGAAACCAAGTTTATGATTAGGGTTACTATAATATAAGGATCTGCATTAAAAGGTCACATCATTAGGAAGGCTGGGAACCACTGATCTGCCCCAACCTAGGTGACTCTGATACAGCCTTGAGAGTTTGTAGACTTTCTTTCTTATATTAGCTTTCTTGCCTCTCCTGGTTCATCCCAGCCATGACACTCACATGTGTGTGTCATGTGAGTGTGTATAGTGTGTATATGTGTTGTGTATGCAGGCCAAGGTGATGTCTACAGGCTTCTTTGCCTGGAGGCCTAGGTGTCATCCAGTCTCAGCCCAGAGTCTATCTGCAATTCCTACACTACCACTCAAAACCATGAACCTTCAAGTTGACGATTTTTCCATATTCCCCCACGAGGGCAGAATAAACAGAAGTCTCCGGTAACAGTTTATCCTGCAGGCTCGTTGCACGAGCTCCCTCCTGGAAGAGAACACGTGTGAGCCTCCCTAAAACCAAGCTTTTTATTCACTGGTAATATTTATTTATGAAGATGCAGATGTTTTAGTGCCGGGCCATATGATTGAGCAGATTTCACATTTAATAAAAGATTAGTTTACTCATTTAATTAGTATTTGAGACAATATCTAGGTTAGATCAGTATTGTCCCAGGCAGTATGAAAGAGGGAGAAAGAATCAGTTCAGAAAGGTGCCTGTTCTAATGACCTTCCAGATCCTTCACAAAGACAGGGGAAGGGAGAAACACCCATTGGTGTAAAGCAGTGTGTGGGCGGTAATGGCAAAGGCCTTCCTTTGAAGGCCTCACAAATCCCTCAGGGAGGAACCAGAGCCTAGAGAGAGCAGAAAAAGCAATGGTTCTCAACATGTGCCTCACCTGACCCTTTTGGGGTCAAACAACCCTTTCATGGGGGTCACCTGAGGCCATTAGAAGACACATAATATTTACATTACGATTCATAATAGTAGCAAAATTATAGTTATGAAGTAGCAAGGAAAATAATTTTATGGTTGGGAGTCACCATAACATAAGGGGCTGTTATCAAAGGGACACAGCATTAGGAAGGTTGAGAACCAATGAACCCAAGTACCCAAGGGAGCAGGTCAAAGAGACCCTGGGGTGGTGATCAGTGATGTTCCTGTGTGTGACCTATGACTGAACTATAGGTAAAGACCCTGTGGAAGGAAACAGGATACTTTGTACACATCTCACACGAGAGTACCAGTCAGTCAGTTATAGTTCAACCGTAGAATGTGGCTAGTCGGTACAGATGACAGGAAGTGTTAGCTATAGTAAGAGGAGCAGAGGGTCCTGGGTGCTCACTTTGTCATTAGACATGAGGCAAAGGAGCTGAAAGACAGCGAGAAAAGCACCACCATTTTCTCAGTTTTATGTGTGTATGTGTGTATGTGTGGTGTGTGTGGTATGTGTACATGTGTGTGTGTCATGTGAGTGTGTGTGTAGTGTGTATATGTGGTGTGTAGAACGTCTATTTGTGATTCAACTAACTTTTAATTCTTTTTCTAAGATGTATTTATTTGTTTTGTGTAAGTACACTGTCCCTGTCTTCAGACACACCAGAAGAGGGCATCCAGTACAGATGGTTTTGAGCCACCATGTGGTTGCTGGGAATTGAATTCAGGACCTGTGGAAGAGCAGTCAGTGCTGTCAGCGGCTGAGGCCTAACTTTTAATCCTTCAACGTTAAGAATGAACTTTAACATTCAGCGCCGTACTATGTCCTGTAGCAATACTGCCAGACTCAAAACTGCAGCAAACCAGTAATGACCCCTTACCTCTCTCCCAAACCCCTTCCTGCTCTGAGGAAACCACTCTCATTCTTTGTTAGTTCTTTTTCTTTCCCTCCCTCCTTCCTTTCCTCCTCCTCCTTTTCTTTTAAATTAGGAAAATACTCATTTGCTAGAATGGGCAACTTCTTACATTGTAGGGTGTTTGCCTCCCCCAACTCTTCTCAGTTTGGCTCATCAACAGTCTTGCCCAAGCACAGGAAAGCTCCCAATAAGTGACTCCAACCTGGCCTCAACCTGCATGAGATCCAGTCCCATCACAGAGCACAGTATTGGCAGCTCAGGCCTGCTGTCTTCTAGTTAGTAGCATATACATTGACATTTTAAATATCATACTATCTAGACATTATCCAATAACATTAATATATAAAATGAAGAAAAAAATGACTATCGTATCCCATTACTACCTCTCAACAAGCTTTCTCCTCTCATTTTCCAATGTCTTTGGCAATTTGGGATTATATGAATATTCTGTTTACACTCTTATGACCATGTAGCCCTGTGCACTATAAAGTCAAGTAGCAGAAGGATCCACTTCAGATGTATGGCTTTTATCTTTTACTCTTTGAAGTTAATTATAATGTTTCTAAGCCATCCAAAAGAATTACAAAACCTGTATTAAAATAATGTCAAGCCAGTCAGTTCATCTGTCAGAACTATTTCCCAGCTAAGAAGCCTCATCACTCTCTGTGGCTTAAGGGTGTTAACCAGGAGCTTCCTTTAACGCTGTCAGTGCCAGTGCACTGTGCCAGTCAGTGTTGGATGCGCCCTTTCCTGGCCCCCTTGGTGTCTTCTCTCTCTTTTTTTTCTAGTTCTCCTGGTAAAATGCACTCTAAGTAAGGAGGAAATTTCTCTTGGGAGTTTTAACCAGTGCCTGCTGGTTCCTGGGCTGCAATTGAGAAGGCTCACACCATAGCTATCCTTGCCCTTTCATGTGTGACTTTTGTGATTTCTCTGAAGGATCTGGAAACTTCTTTTTAATTTTGCTGCTCTGAAGTTTCACACTAAGCACCATCAGGACCTCATTTATCCAGCGGTCTGGGCACTTTCTTGTCCCTTTACATCTGGAGAGACCTGCGGTTCTCTCTTTAAATGTGCTATATAATCTTTTATCCTGAATCCCACAGAGTTGGTTTTTTATTTTCTCTTTCTGGAACTCCTTTGGAAAAAAACCTGAAGCTTATGGATGAATCTATGAGTTTTATTTTATTTTATTTTTATTTTATTTTACCTCAACTCCAACCCATCCTCCATTACTCATTGCCAATTTACTTTCTAGAAAATCTGCTTGACTTTAGTGTCTATATTCAAATATAAGTGTGTGTGTATATACATATAGAGATATGTACATATACATACATATAAATGTATTATGAATATAGACACACATATATGTAAAACAGTCTATATATAATATATTGGTATACATTATTATATAGTACATATATCCAATGTACATTATGATTACATGATTGCATCATACATAATAATCTTTTTTTCATATATACTTATTTTCTGATTTTTTTCCCCTTTGTCTATAGAATGCTCATTTTATGTGATGACTATGGTAGTGTTTCTATCTTTTTGAAAGATGTTACGGAGTTTTGAAAGTTCTTCATTTGCTTCACTAAGAATCTTCTCCAAGTGCCCTTAATATCATCTCTCCTCTACTCTCCTCTCCTCCCTTTCCCTCCCTTCCCCTCCTCTCCCCTCCCCCTCAACTCTCCTCTCCTCTCCTTCGCTTCTCCCTCTCCTCTCCTCTCCCCTCCCCCTCCCCTCCCCTCCTCTCCTCCTCTCCCCTCCCCTACTCTCATCTCCCCTCCCCTTCTCCTCCCTCTCTCCTCTCCTCTCCTTTCCGCCTTTTTGTCCTCTGGGTCATTACATTTCATTCTCTATTTTATATTGAAGATAATATTTAAGTGGCTAGTGACTTTTCACAATTAATTTATATTTTAATTTTATTTAATTTTATTTATATTTATATTTAATTTTATAATTAATTTATATTTATATTCTTATGTGTAGTATATACTGAAATACAGAAACATATAAGAGCAGGGATATCTCACTCTGTTCTGTTTCTTCACATGTCTGGATGGAGTTTGTATAACTGCAAAGTTAGGGGGTCAGAGGGTGTCCCCTAGATATTCATGGGAGAGTTCTGAGATTAGATCATGTAGAAGAAACAGAAACATGTCGCCATCTCTTGACCTCCTCTCTACCATCCTGGAAGGTCTAGACTACAATTTCTTCTCGAATGCTCCTATTTGATCTCTTTTTGCCTAGCTTTATGTGAACTCACATGGCTATGAAGCCTTCTTGTTTATTTCTTTCAGGTAATGCCTACTAACGGACTACGGAAAGATGCAGCGAGTTGATGTCCAATGTCTGATTCTAATTCGTTTCACTGAATTTTACAAACCCAGCAAGAGATTTTCATGAGAAAGAAGTCAGAGTACAATCTGCTAATGTTTTTATTTATTGATGCTTCCTCTACAGCAGCACATAAATTACAGAGTGGCAGGAAAAGCTATGATGATTTCAATGGAACTAGACATTTCCAAGCATAGCTTAATCTCTCATCTCTAGCTGCATCTAGGACAGCTGGACACTCAACCATTGGCTGAATCGCTCCATAGTTGATTTGATTTGGTTATGAAGACCGTCAGATTGCTGGAAACACATCTGGCCATTTTGGCAATCAATGAATGAAATGAATCAACCATGTGGCACTCTGACTGACTGCTCAGTGATCAATTTAGGAGGCAAGAGTGGGATAAGTTTATTCTTAGGTTGCAGGACTATAATTGGACAGCAGGATGCTACCGAAAGGGATTCTCATGGTCATTTCAATGCCATCATATAAATTAAACTATTAAAAGTCAAAACACTTCCCCCTTTCTATTAACCTACTGACATTTACTTTTATCTCAAAGGAAGAGGCCATGCTGAGTGTCACTAGGAAGAAAAGGACATGCAGCAGATCAAGATGCTACTGGGTTCCTATCACGAACCAGGGAGCAGCTGTCAGCAAGTTTCCATGCAGTTGCTAGAAGTTTCTTCTCATTTTTTTTTTTTAAACCGTAATCCTCAAGGAGTTTATGGATTTATAGTTGATTATAAACACACTTTTTGGTTTTTCTCTTTACTCTTTTTTTTGTTTGTTTTTTGTTTTTTGTTTTTTGAGACAGGGTTTCTCTGTGTAGCCCTGGCTGTCCTGGAACTCATTCTGTAGACCAGGCTGGCCTCGAACTCAGAAATCCACCTGCCTCTGCCTCCCAAGTGCTGGGATTAAAGGCATGTGCCACCATAGCCCGGCTTCTCTTTACTCTTGCTTCATTACAGAATCTTTCTTAATTTATCTGCATACCAGACATAAAAAGTCAATGATACTTTGATGCCATTATGTGTCATGTTAACTTCAGAAAGTTCTGAGAATCTGTTACAATATTTCCCTTGCCTTGCTCCTGAGCCTGTCTCTTCTCTCCCGACTGCTATAGTTTTAATGATTGTAACTGTTCTTATCTTTCCATTTAGAAGGTCTGTCCAAAGCAGCACATTTTCCCTTTTAACAGAAGAAGAAATATCATACATACCTCAATTCTGTACCATCCAAAGACATGAGTCAGTTGGCTGCAGGGCAAACAACAGTTTTGGTTTTCCCAGGACTGAAGAATGTCCTACTATGTTGGACTTTAATATTAGAGTGCTCTTCCAGTAGCCCCCAAACTAGGTCACCTTGAGTGGAAGCTTGAGAGGAGGACCGTGTGTGACACAGATGCCACCATTACAGAGTTGCGGTTTCAATCCGTGTATCAGAAGTGCTCGTCTGTCATCACGAAACAGATGCAGAAAGCAATGAAGCACCAGATGGATGAATGGGCATAATGCCCTTTAAGTTTCCTTGATACCAGTAGATCTCAATTCTGGCTGCTCACGGGAATCATCTGGTTAGCTTTTTAAACATAAAATGCCTTTCTGAGGTAACGGGACTGAAGAACAATGTTCTAGTTACCCCAGCGGGGTTGCAGGGATGTCTTGGAAAAAATGTTTTACATTTACCAAAATTCAAATTACAGATCTACAAACAGTCCCTTCTAACAACAACAACAACAACAACAACAACAATCTTCTTTATGAGCTTTGCCTTTTAAACTGCAGAATGCCAACATCTACTTCATATGTAAAAACAAAACACACAAACTATATTTATTTGCATGTATGAATGTATTAGAACATGGTTCAAGAATGGGTCATGTGAGGGGAATTCTGAGTGCCTGTTTGAAAACTACATGAAAACAAGAGTCTTATACCTCTTCAAAAACACGCAATTGTTCTTCGCATCTGCTTTTGTGCCCCTCCCCGGTGCTCACTCCCTACTGGAGTGAGTTCGTTTGGATTATGCATTACAGCTGGCTATTGTTATTTCTTTATTTGCTTCTGTGGAAAACC
This sequence comes from Rhabdomys pumilio, assembly GCA_030674055.1. Lineage (NCBI taxonomy): Eukaryota > Metazoa > Chordata > Mammalia > Rodentia > Muridae > Rhabdomys > Rhabdomys pumilio. The sequence goes on along the minus strand of JANHMN010000001.1, from coordinate 220,111,201 downwards.
ATGTTTGTACCGCCGTGGATGGTCCTTGTGATTATACACGTCACTCATGTCCCCCTCCCCCACCTCCATCATGTCTGCATTCTGGTCACCAATCATCACCAGCTCCTGACATCACTATTTTTAGAAACAAAATGATTGGAGCGACTGACCACAAGACAAGCTTACAGAGGAAGTGGCCTAAGGCCTGAGATGGCTAGAAAACCTGCCGCAGGCATGGCAGGCATGTGAGATTTCAAGAGGGCCTGGAGGGCTGGGTGGGACTGAGCTAGATGGCATTCCAAACAGGGAGAAAAAAAAGAAGAGCTGGGCATTTATTTATAGATAATTAAATTCACATTTGAAGCAATATATCTTAGAGGTTGCATGGAACTATGTACCAGGCAATGATTACTAAGAAGAGAAAACAGAACATCCATTTTTTTTTTTTTTGAGATGACTTCTTAATCCACTGAAAAGGTGAATCACTTCGGCCAGTGATTCAGTTGGCATACCATAAGCATCATGAACAATTTGGTCTACAAAATAGAGATATGTCACAAAGCAGCAATAGCAAAGGCCCTTCTCTCTCATGCTGAATCTACTGAAGACTCTGGATGGCCTGATACTAAGGCAGATGCGAGGGCAAGCTACTGCCAGGCTCTGAGATTACTGCTTCAATTGATTCAGTGAAGGTTTCCAGCAGACATTACACAAGAGGTAAGTATGTGTTGTCCTCAGTGCCATGGTATATGATTAATTAATCATTGATTTTTGTTTTCAGATTCCAATTCTATAACGCAACAGTCTTTTCTCTGGGTTTTGGATCGAAAGCAGCGCTATTCCATTTGTCTTTGCCTCCTAAATAAGTTAATTTTCACATTTTTTGCAGTACAGGTTTTAATGCAAGATATTAGGTGATGGCAATGGATGATCTGGGCATGCACCAACTCAGGGAGTCAGTTGGCACAATTAACATCTAGAAGTAGGCACCACTGGTTATTTCACACATTATTAACTTATATTACAATTCAAATAAGCTTACAGCTGGCAAAAAAAAAGTCTCTTCTGTAAAGTGATCTCAAACATAATAGGCTTAATCAGAGATAAATTAAATTAGTCAGCCATGCATACTGCAGCATATTAATTCTGAGTAGTTATTAAATACATTTCCCTTATCAGCGGTGTGAACACAACATTGTATGCAAACACATTCTTTAAGAGACTAGCAAATAAAGTTTGTATTTGGGATGCTGTGTACTTGACATTTCCCCATGCCCGCTTGAGATGATAAATAATCTTTTCTGCTAATAACATCACTAGGTTAAGTCCCCAGAAATGAGCCAACTTGATTTCCAGGCAATTAGGCAAAAGAACAGCAACAAAACTCCTACATGTTCAGGGGCTTTTACAAAGGGAACTTTTCTACCATGGAGGGTAAGTAAAAAACAAAAACAAAACAAAAACTATATATATATATATATATATATACATATATAGTCATCAAGAAATGGTTACAGCAAAATTGCTCAATAAGCAAGGTAGGAAATATTAATCATGGTAACAAACAGTGCATCTTGTTCTGTTTTGAATAACCCCTGCCACTTTGGAATACTCAAAGAAGAAAAGGATTTCTGCAAAGGTATTTTATAAATGGGATCACACCATGGGCTGGCTCTTTCTTTGAATGGTAGTAATTTAAACTAGCAAACCAACACTCAGATCCCACATAGTAGTAGTGGCACTTTTGTGAAAGAAAATTAAAAGAAGCATCTAAGACTTTATATTCGCCCCCACGTACTCACACCATGTTACCTTCCATCACGCACTTTTGCTATATTATCTTGGACTGTTATTAATCACCAGATCTTTTCATTTCTATACCTTGAAGAAAGCAAATTGCTAGGAGTGACCCCACCCCAGTAAGCCTGAGAATCATGTTTGACACAATTTGTGCTTTTCAAACTTAAAACTCAATATAAGATGACAAGAACATTAAGCTGCCCCATGAGCAAAATGTGAAGCCAACCTCTATCTGCTCTTAGCCATGGGCACAATAAGTGGCAAACTCAAGTGCCTGAGAGTAGCTCACCCACAGGCATCAGACAGCATCTCCTTGGAATGTCTAATGAAGATGTTTGTGTAGTGTGCAGGGGTTACAGCACCTTCAAATGCCATCAGACTAAACAGCAACAGCACAGTTCCTAGTTCACTTAAGATACATTACTCATCAACAGACTTTCTGGTAATTTTAGTGTCAAAAGCTACTCCTCATGTCCTGTACACATATTTTGGTTATGTGGAACTGTGACTATTATTTCTGAAAAGCTAATGCTCTTTTAAAAACATTTACAGTCAGGCAGTGTTGACACAGGTCTGCCACCACCCAGGAGGCAGAGGCAGACAGAGGATCTCTGTGAGTTCAAGGCCAGCTGGGTCAACAAAGTGAGTGCTAAGACAGCCAGGGTGACATAGGCCCTGTCTTGGAAACAAACAAACAAACAAAACTCTGAGGTTTTAAAGACATTTTATAGCTTTTATTAAAATTTGTTCACTGAAATTCTTGTACACATATAAACCACATCTTGATTACTATACATTTCAACCCCATATTCATACTCTCCCATCACAATTAATAACCTAACCTCTTCTCTACTTGCCTTTTAAACCTTTGTATCTCCAAAATTTTATTTATTTATTGTTCAGAGCTGCAAGGTTTAAAACCAGGATCAACTGGGTAACCATGGCTTGGAATTGTCTGGTAAGCCTGGTAGGCATACACTGGGGCCACAAGTAAAGACAGTAACTGTACTTTCCCCAGAGGCCATCAGTAGCCAATATGACATCAGAACAGGGGAGGGCTCTGTAGGCTTCTCCTCTCCCAAGCCATTATTTTTTTTTAAGATGACAACTGGGATAATTTTACTGACAGACTGAATTCATTATTTGTTGCTAGTCGGAATCAAATAAATTTAAAGAAGACAAAAAGGAAACAACTTGGTTTTAATAATCTGCTATCTTCCCTTCACGTATGCATTCACTGATACATGCTACGATACATGCTACGTATATGCCAGGCACTGTGTGTAATATCTGGCTGGGGGACATGAACCGCAGAGCAGTTTTCACTTTAGAAAAGATGCACACAGCAAGTGTGTGTGCAGGCAAGTAGGACGGGCCATGTGCCACTGGGAAAACAATCTAAGGATGTGTTTCCTTTCTGAGGGTCCTTCAAGAGAAGATGGACTCTTGTACTGAATTCTAAGATGACTTTTGAAGATGAGATTTATTTTATACGTATAAGTGCTTTGCCTGCGTGTGAGTTTGTGTACCATGTAGATGACCGCTGTCTACAGAGGTCAAAGGACAGTACTGGACCTCCTGGGAATTGGCATTATAGATGGTTATGAGGCCTTTGGGAGCAGAACTAAGGCCTTCTGCAAGAGCAAATGATCCTATTCACTGAGTCCTCGGTCCAGTCCTCTGGGATTAGTTTGAAGAGATTCTGTGGGAGAATCAGCTTGAGAATGATCTTCAAGCTTAAAGACTAGCGTGTGCAGCATCAACAAGAAAGTCATGGCAGCCTGAAGCGAAGCCTTCTGAACATATGAAAGGAATAAGCAGAGGGGGCAAGAGGTCAACAGATGATGAAACTAGAGTCTAGGCAAGGGCAAGAATACGAATGTGCCAGAAACAATGCCAAGGCATTTGAATTTCATCTCAGGGGAATCGTACCTCACCAAATACATCCAGGAGCAGCTGAAGTCCTAGAGGGAGGGAAGGAGTCACAGGAGAAGTGAGAGGCTGGACCTGAGGCTGGACTTCAGCCATGGCAGATTAGATGACATCTGTTTTATATACCAGGTCTTTATGTCATTATTAGTAGTAGCATTTTAATTTTTTACTTCATAATAATTTTAGATTTACAGAAACGTTGCAAATTCAGCACTTTCTGTTGACCTCGGCCACTTAGTTGATGGATACAATCTTTAGCGGCTCTCTGCACGATAGCATTGCTATGCCTCCCGTGGCAGTCACAGACTTAGCATCTACACTTTCAAGAGGTTCAAGACAGTTATATCTGCCTACGTGCAATTCTTTTATAAGGAAGAGCTACCTTCTACAGTTTATTTGTATTGAGATGAAGTCACAGATATTCTTCTCATCTCACATATATTCTTCTCATGTTCTGTGTGGCACTTCTGTCCTGCGTTCTTTTGTCTCTTGTAATGATGATTCCAGTGTTGGTCATGGGAGGATCTTCCAGGTCAGTTCCCATCTCCTTGACATCCTGTTTCTGCCACTTCAACTCAGATGCCCTGAGATTGTCTTGTGTTTTAACCATCACAGCCATTAAAATAGCCATTTTCCAGAGAAATCTCATTCCCACCATTGGCTGATAATATTTGGAGATTAAGATCTTGGGTACCAAGTATGCTTGATGTGGCCATGGTGACACTACTCCCAGGCCTTTTCTATAAACTCAGCCAAGAAGTACATTAAAGGCATTGAATTTTCCATCTATGATATTTAAAAACCCTTAACAGTAAATAATAATAAGCATTAAGACTTTTATAATATAAACAACAAAATATCATGAAAGATATTAAGGAAGATCCATGAGTGAAAGATCATTCAAGTTTATGGATTGGAAGATTCAATATTAGACATCAATTCTTCCCAATTTGAGGCTGAATATCAACATATTTCCAATTATGGTCCTGCTGGGTTGATTAATTTTGTTTTTATTCTTAGCAACTGGCAATCTAATTCTTAAATGTATATTAAAATTCACAAAGAGCAGGACACATAAACCAGCTTTTTGGAAATGAAGGGACAAATGGCTTATGACACCTTACTTGAAGACTAACTATGAATCTACAGTAATCAGTACAATCCACGTAGTTTGAATGAGTGTCCTCCATGAGCTCAGATATTTGAACATTTGTTCTACAGTTGACGGTGCTGCTGGGGGAGGTGTAGGGGTGTGGCCTTGCTGGAGGAGATGCCTGGAGATGGGCTTTGAGAGTTTAAATCTTCATTCTGATTTTAGTTTGATCTTTCAGAATCATGCTTGAGATCAAAGATGTGAAGTCTCCTGCTTCTGCTGCTTGCCACCATGGTTTGCTACTAGGATGGACTCTTATCCTTCTGAACTTGTGAGCTAACTCTACCTTTCCTACTGTAAGTTGTATTGTCATGTGTTTTATCACATGAACAGAAAAGTAACTCATATGTAGTGGGATATTTTTCCCACAAGTTGGGAGGAGCTATGGTGGGAGGAGTAAAGAGATGAAGATGAGGAGAAGGAGAGGAAGAGGAGAAGGAAGAGGAGAAGGAAGAGGAAGAGCAAGGGGAGAGAGGACCAGAGAGAGAGAAACATGGAAGCAGATGTGCGCATGTCTCTAGCAGTCAAAGGTAGTTGATATTTCTAGGTTGGGTGTTGGGTTACACCTCTGATTGTGTGGGCACCTTGTTATTGAGCATTACCAAACACATAAAGCCTTTGAATAATCTAAGCATTAGAATCTCATTTCTACCTGGCCTGTGTAGATGGCGGGATGGTCTAGGTACAGCCCAGCCTTGTGGAGACAGTGTGGAGACCAGTCTCTGGTCTCTGGTCGCCTGAGCAGACTGCCTGAACTGAGCCACTGCTGCTGGCCTCAGGCCTAGGCTAGTTGGAAACATGGCGGCTGTTTAACAAAAGCCAGATTGAATGCCGATGATGATTTAAATATCTCACCCAACACTCAAACAATGTAGTATTAGCAAAAGGGATGCAGGAGAGCCTACACACACACACACATACACACACATACACACTCACTCACTCACACACACAGACACACTCACACACACTCACTCACACACACACACACACATACATACACACATACACACACACAGACACACACTCTCACACACACAGACACACTCACACACATACACACACACTCACACACACAGACACACACATAAACACACACTCACACATACACACACACACTCACACACACATACACACACACTCACACACACACAGACACTCACACACATAA
>JANHMN010000001.1:220045390-220105066 GCA_030674055.1 Rhabdomys pumilio | reverse complement strand
ACACACACACACACACACACACACACACACTCATTTGCTTTTGGGGAACAGCACCGAGGAATTTCTATAAGGAAGGGAAATCTGTTTAACAAATAGTGCTGAGAAATTAAATGTCTGAAGAGGACCAATGAATCCCATACCAACCAACTTCATATAATAAATAGCAATTAGTTCAATTTAAAGCACAAAGCTAAACATAAAGATTAAAACTATATGGCTTTATTCATAGAAATTACTTTGATTTGGGGTTTAAGAGCTTTTAAAAGAAGAACAGTGAGAAAAACAATGAAGGAAAACCCTTGATAGAATAGACCTCAAAACTGAAAACATGTATTTACCAAAAGGCAATGTTGAGAGAATTGGTAGCAAAGCCACATTCTAAAAACCACATTCACAAAACATGTATGTGATGAACACCAGCATTGTGTGTGTGTGTGTGTGTGTGTGTGTGTGTGTGCATATATATGAAGAATGCTTACACTTCAACAATAAAAATACAAATAATGCAGTATAAAAATGAGAAAACGACTTTAATGGGTACGTTACAGAGGAAGATGTATAACGACCAGTAAACACATGAAAATGATTTCGACACATTGGTCAAGGAAAATGCACTTCAGAATATAATGTAGTACTGCCATGAAGCCTCCACAATGGCCGGCCAGAATGAAATAAAGCCAGACAGAGCCAAGTGCTACAGAGAACGTGGACTAACTAGAGTGACTGTGCGCTGTTGGCAGGGATGTAAACGACCTCTTAAACCAAGCCTGCATCTGTGTCAGCTGTGCTTTTAGATGCTGCCCAAGCAGAGATGAAAGCTCAAGCTCACGGGATGGGGGGACTTGTACACAAATGCTTTGGGAAGCTCTTTCACACTCGTTAAAGGGTCCAGGTGTCGATCACTAAAGAGATGAACAGAAAAACAGCAGCAGCAAGAAAGAGGAAAGAATGACCTGTAAACAGAGGAACAGATTAATCCGAGAAACGTGCTCCAAGAAGGAAAGGAGACATAAACGAAAATGTTACATGTGCTTTCTGTCTATAGATGTTCTATAGATGTCTATACGATGTTCTAGAAAAAGGACTGGTTTGCTCTTGAGGTTGAGTAGAGAGGGGACTTGTCATGGGGTACTTGTTAGGGTGATATACAGATTTTAGTGACATAGGCACGTAAGCTTGTCAGACCTCAGGGAAATATATACTTGAGAACTGTGCATTTTTCATTATATGCTAAATTTGAATTCTAGCCATTAAAAACATGCAAGAGAATATGTATAGAAATGTAGTGGGGTCTACAACTTAGCCTGAAATATGTCCTCAAAAAAATTTATGTATGTATGGGAGGGCTACAACGATATATCCCGGTGATATATAACCGTCATTGTACATTTCTTCTCACTGTTTTCAGATTAATAAATTTTCACAATACCATATCAGAAAATAAAAATAATATACCTCAAAAATTTGATCTTTTGTAGTAAAAGGGGGGAAGTGGGAATAAGGTGGGGGAGAGAAAGGAGAAGAGAGTGGGAAGAGAGAGAGATTCCAAAGTAACACATTACTAGTTATGTTTCTTCAAAGGTCAAAGGTTCAATTTTCTCATTTATAAACTCTGAGCAACAAACAATACCTACAATATTATACTTATTAATATGTGCAAAGAGAAGTTCCTGGTATGAGTAGTTAGTAGGGAAATGTTTTAGTTACTAATTTTAGTAAGAACAGAGTGCCTGTGGCCATAAGCCCACAAAAATAAAAATTTCCCAGAAATTGAAGAGTTACCTATTTTGTGAAAATAATTGCTAGATGTGCTGCACAGATGAAATCAGGTTGGCTATTTTTCTTTCACTCTTTCCTTCCTTCCTTCCTTGTTTCCTTCCTTCCTTCCTTCTTTCCTTCCTTCCTTCCTTCCTCCTCTTCCTCCTCCTCCTCTTCCTCCTCTTCCTCCTCCTTTTGTCTGTGAATGTCATATCTTAGGATCTTTAAGTGAATGAACTAGTAGAAAGAAGGCTTGTAGTCTGAAAACCTCATAAAACATATTTTTAGAAACAGTATTTCCTTGATTTTTGTTCCAGGAAAATATGCTAACACATGGCATGGAACATGCAGGGCCGAGGGAAAGGAGCTTGCCAAAAGCCACAGTAATAAATAGAACGGGGCTTTGCAGACAGAGCGTGAAAGGAGAACCCTTTCCATCTGGTACCCAGCCCAGGGAAGTTATACGATTTTGGCAAAGTCACCTTTCATGGCCACCTTTAATTAATTGTCTTATTTATTTGTTCAGCAATCATTTAAATCTCAGACTGCTATGAGTCAGCTTCTACCTATGCCTTCCAAGACCTCAGCAAAATGAAGCTCTGTCAGGCAATTTTAGGGGGGAAAGTACATGTTCAGTAAAATAAAAGGTCAATGGCACGTGTGTCTTGTCACCTCCTATTCATATAGAAATGCAGCATTAACATCTTCAGTCTGTAGCTGAAGCAATATGTTCTCATTAAGGATGAGGAGCCCAAGGACTTCCTATGGGCGCTGCCATACTTTTTCTAAGACTAGCAGGAGTGAAAACAGGTAAATTGTATTAGCCATGGAATTTATATACATCACCAGCTTTTGAATAGATATTTTCCATGCAAATAGAGTATACACAGAGCATACAGACATATCTTGCAAAGTAATGTTTCTGATGAGCAAATTCACTCCAAGTGTTGACAGCTGTATCTCTTACAACTGTAGTCCTATAAGTTGATTTATATATGTATATATGTATATGTATACACACATAAATATATACATATTTCCCACCAGCGCATATATATACATACACATACACATACACATACACATACACATACACATACACATACACATACACATACACATACACATACACATACACACACACACACATACATACATACATACATACTGGTGGAAATTCTGAAAAGCTTGAACTAGTAGATTTTTTATTCCAAAAATTTAAATTATAAAACTCTGTTTCATGAAACAAAATTTCATTAACTTAGTTCAGCCTCTGAGCTGACATACAATCACATACTGTCTGTTAAACCTTAGGAATAGATTTTCTGAGACAGGGTCTCAGTGTGTCACCTAGGCTGGCCCAGAACTCACAGATATCCTCTGCCTTTGAGTCTGGACTGCTAAGATTTGTGTGCCATCAGCCCCAATTCTAGGACGAAATTTCTAACAAAGATTTCATCATTCAGTAAATAGTCTCTCTCTCTCTCTCTCTCTCTCTCTCTCTCTCTCTCTCTCTCTCGTGTGTGTGTGTGTGTGTGTGTGTGTGTGTGTGTGTGCGCGCGCGCGCGCATGCAAATGCGCGTGCACGCGTGTGTGAAAAATTCCAAATAAATAGAAACAGTCTTGTGGTTTTTTTTTTTTTTTTTTTTTTTGGTTTTTTTCGAGACAGGGTTTCTCTGTGTAGCCCTGGAACTCACTCTGTAGACCAGGCTGGCCTCGAACTCAGAAATCCACCTGCCTCTGCCTCCCAAGTGCTGGGATTAAAGGCGTGCACCACCACTGCCCGGCAGAAACAGTCTTGTGAAAATTGTCTGTAAATTTTTCACCTCTGCTACCTATTCTAGCATCTCATATTTTCACAAAAATATGAAAAATATATGTCTTTTCCATAAAAACATACACGGCTTCTTGTGTTGATTTAAAAAAGGAACTCCTTTCCTTAACTCCACAAGTACCATGTGTTATCAGAAGAAATTAAATTGTAGAAACACTGGCTGTGTGCCAAATCCTGGGATGACAGGGAAGAGAAAGTTGGTGGGCAATTACCCTTTATCTTCTCCTCCCTTATCTCGAAGGTTAGGGGAGCCCAAATATCTGAACTCTATCACCTCTTTCTGGCTGTTCATCAATGTCTTATTATTCTCCTAGACTAAAATCTTACCTTGAAGAGGAAATAAAAGGCTGATGTAAAGGAAAGCAATCACTCCCTTTCTGGGTCAGATCAACACGACCCCTATAGTCTTACAGCACCTCTGTAACGTAACTGTACCTCATGTTTAAGAGAAGTACATTAGGAGACCTGTAGACAAATGGAGTTTACAGTTGACTTTAGGTAAATTCGCTGTAGGATAAATTAACATAATCTCCTTATGCTGGCCAAGGTCCAAACTTCCATAGCTCTTCTCAGAGTGGATCATCTTTGAGTCAAAATATTAAAGGGAAATTAAAGATTCATGAGGAGGGTAGGTGTTTGCCACTGTGGTGACTTCCATCAGCCATTAGCTTATTTTACAGCAGCCCCAGAAGAATGACCCTGCCCTCAACAAGGAACATCCCGATTTCTAAAACACCCTTGCCTGTGCTCACTGTGTCAGCAGACTTCCCAGCAGTGATTTTTCTCTTCCCAAGCAACCTTGAGACCCATCATCCCTAAGCATCTGTCTCTATGTTGCTAGTACTAAGAGTACACATGACATTAATGGTTTCCCTAAGTTCCTAGCACCAGCAATGTTTTCTGCTTAGATCTGTTCATCTAATTTTGTCTGTTCAACACCTTTGGCGAGGATGCCTTATCTTTGAAGTATGCATAGCCGTTTCTGTACAAGACGGTCCGAATTCAGGTTTCAACTCACTCAAAATGAAGATGGTGATTTTCCCATCTGCATAAAGATCACACTTAGACCTTCTACGCTGCTCAGGGCCGCTTCAGATTGTGATGGATATTTTCTCAAGTCTGGATTGAAAAAAACTCATAACTCAACATCAAAGCTACTTGGTAGTAATGGCAACTTATAAAAATTTACCTGGGCCATGAAATGAAGCATAGAAACAGGGGGACCACAGCAGGGAGGTTTCCTCTGTTCTGTAACTTGATCCCCAGCATGGACTGGGAAAGAGTTCTCCAGGCTGCACCCCTGTGGAGCTACTGATGAGGGAGGGAGAATCAGCCTTCTCTCCCAGACACTGATAGGCTGCCCACACTCAGATGCATGGTCCCTACACTCAAGCACATAAGCGCAGCACTGATTAGACTTTGTGAGTTTTTGTTTTAAAGAGAAGTGTAAAGAGGAGATGGTGGAGTTGTGAGCGGACATGCTGAGGGAGATGGGAGAGGTTGGGCGAGAAAAGTGAGGGATGGATCTGATCATTGTATACACGTATGAAATTATCAAATAATAAATGAAGAATAAATAAGTATCAGTCGCTCTACTCCAGCCCCTGAGAGAGAATGGACAGGAAATCCGTGCCGCCTGCAAGACAAGGTGGCAATTTGTGCCGAACGGCAAGGCAAATGGATGAACACCATAGTGTGGCTATTTATTTGGTTTTCTAAAGTGATCAGAAAGAGGATTTACAACCGGTTGAGAACATATCACACTTATTAACAAGCATCATGAACACGAGCCCAGTGATGGTGATGGTAAGCATGATCAACTTACTTGTAATAGAACAGCACTAATTATCTTACCCTATGGATATCGGCGCTGCCATGGAAAAGCCACACCTAAAACCAGGAGGCAAAGCCGGAAAGGATCATTTCCCTTCTGATTGCACACATCTACACCAGGCTAAGCATCGCACTGACAGGCAGCAGAGCAGCGATACGGAGTGCACGTCAAAATCTCTGACAGAAACTCTATTTTCTGAGGACTTATGCTCAGCTACAAAAGTCTAGTGAAAACTAAACTTGGCATAAATCTTAGCTTAGCAGAATTCTATCAAGTACAACAAAAATACAGACAGGGGTGGGGGAATAAAAGCCCTTTGAACTTGACTTTCAGGAATGCCCTGATGAGGGAGAGTATTCAGTAAGTATTCCTTTAATTGCTCCTGGATAGAAAACTATATTTGGAAGGTTTTAAGATTATTTACACTCGATCGACAGGATATAAAAAGGAGTCAATAATTTAAAAATCAGTAACTGAAACAGGAAAGGCTATGTCTATTCTAGAAATGATTGCTTCTATTCTTGGAATTTGTGTGTGCACAGGTGCACACAAACGTGTGTTTGCGTGTGTGTGTGTGTGTGTGTGTGTGTGTGTGTGTGTGTGTGTGTGTGTAAGCCATAGGTTGAGGTCAGGTGTCTTCAGTTTTTCTCAGTTTCTTTTTGCTCTATCATTTGAGTTAGGGCCTCTCACTGACTGAGCACACAGAACTCACCCATTTAGCTCAGCTGTCTGACTAGGTTGTTCCAAGGACTGGCCTGTCTCTGCCTCTCTAGCTCTTGGGTTAAAGACCTGCACTTCCTTACCTGAATGTTTAACCTACATGCTGAGATCAAAATGCAGATCCTCCTGCTTATGCCCAAGAACTTGGCCAGCAGAAACATCTCCTCAACGTTAACTTGTCCTCAGTTTTTAAAATGGTTGGATTTTTTTTCTTGTGTTTTGTTTTAGTGGTAGAGATTGGCTCAACACATTTTTGTATAAAAAAATATAATTGATTCTCAAAATGTACTTTCTTAAGAGTGGCAAAACAAAACAAGATTTGGAAATAGCCTTGTTCTTAAGGTATACGACTCACAAACAGTTAATGTGGAGGACATTTCTTCAGAGCCTCAGATAAACTAGGAACTACTTTACACTTTAATTTTGATCTCTTGGAAAATGATGCCCTCGGTAAAGTCAAATAATTTACTTATTAGACTTGTTTTGAATCATAGAGGCTGAATATCAACGTAAGTGTTGTTTACTGTTCTGAAAGATAAAAGACATCTAATAAGAATTCTGAAATACCATTAGTCCAAAAGATCTCATTCAATCTAAAAATACTTATTAATTAATTTACTAATTTGATCAGTTAAACACGATTTATCATATGCTAGGAAAAATTCTTCATAAAGCAATGCCCAAATCCACCGATATTTTTCACCCAAGAAAAGGAGTTTAAAAAAAATTGTGTTTTATTTTTTAATTTTAGACAGGGTCTTACTATGTATCTCTGACTGGCCTGGGATATGTAGACCTGGCTGCTCTCAAACTCAAAGTGAGAGCCTGCTTCTGCCTCCTGGATGCTTGGTAGACAGTGCTAGCACGTCCAGTTTAATTTAATTTAATTTTTTGGTAAATTCTACAACATGCTCCCAAGTCCCACTCATCTTCCTGTCTTCTTGTACTAGCCATCCTCCCTTGTAACTTCCCTTTGAAAAGGAAAAAACAAAAACAAAAAACAAGAAACAAACTAACAAAAACCCCCTTGTTGTGGAAGCTGTAGTGTTTCACAGTGTGCCCCACAGTGTACCCTTCTGTCCACACATATTCTGGCTTCGGCTCTGTTATAAATACAAGTCCCCACCAGGACTCCCCTCAGATATTCTGTTGTTGCCGTGTGCTATGAAATTCCTACAGCATTGGATCTGTAGGACCGGCCCCTGCACATGCTCCAACAGTTCATCACTGGGGTAGATGTCAGGGTGGGCCTGGGAGATAGCAGGGTCAGTTCTGCTCTTACACTGCAGGGCTGGCTCACCTGTGCCTTTGCTACCAGGGCCAGCTCTACAGTGCTCTTGAGGCAAGGTGTGGGGACTGCTCTCCGCTCTCCCCATTGCTATAGCCAGTGAGGGACAGGGCCAGCTCTCCTGCTCTCATGACCTCAGGGTCAGCTCTCATGCCTGCAGAAGGCTGAAAGAAACCAAGTAGCAGGGAAGGAATTTCTCTGTCACCCATGGCACCTCAGGGTAGACAAGTGACAGGGCCACCTTTCCCATGCTCATGCCCCTGGGGTGGCTTACTTGCAACTCCTGCAACTAGAGCCATCTCTACTGTGCTGCCTAGGTGAGGAGCAAGTTGCCCTTCCTAGTACTGCAGCTAGAGAGGGGTGGGGTCAGCTCTCCTGTTCTCATTCCCTCAGGAGACACATGAGGCCAGTTCTGCAGAGCCCTCACACATCAACATAGCCCTGGGAGGCAGCCCAGTCCAGGGCTCATCCCCTGGCCATTGCTGGTAATAGGTCCCTGCTGCTGCAGGGCCACAGACCAAGATATGACCCTCAGTAGCAGCACAGGCCAGGGCCTCACCATGGCCTCAGGTGGCATCACTGGCTACTTATACCAGGCTATTCCTCATTACTGTCAAGGCTCCAGTTTTGCCTCTCTTCACTGTGCCCACATCCCTCTGTTTCTCTTTCTCTTCCATTTTTTTTCTGCCACTTACTTCCTTCTTTTAGACTCCTAGGATCTCTGGGAGTCTAGGGTCATCTCAGAAGTGGTCTCAGGAGTGCTCTCTCTGACCCGTGCAGTGTGGCACCTGGTGGAGGTTGTCTGGGGTGTGGTATGCCTGCCCAGGACTGTGCGACATGGACTTGTGGTCATCCCAGGCTAGCTTTCTGTCCTGTCTAGTATAGCCTTGTGGTGCCATATTAGTGGTTGTCTCAGGCTTGCTCCCTGTTTAAATTTTATTTTTAATTATGCATATGCCTGGGTGTCTATTTAGGGTAAGTGTACCTAAGCACAGTTGCCCGTGGAGATCAGAAGTGGGTGATAGGTGCCCTGAAAGTAGAGATATGTACAAAGGTTCCTGGAACTGAACTCAGGTCTTCTGCAAGATCACAAGATCTGTGTGTGCTCTTCACAGCTAAGCCACCACTGCATTCTCACCTGAGACTCTTTGACAGCTCTCAGTTTGTGAAGAAACCAGATGCACTAAAATGTTTACAATGAGATTGGTCTGAAATATTTAACAAGGTACTGAAGTTTTTATGAATCGTGTGCATTTTTTTTCTAATGTTATGAAATCCAAGGACAAAAAAAAAAAAAAAAAAACAAATGTCTTGGTCTAATGGAAAAGGCCTTCTACATAAGCTGACCTCTGAGATAATGGAGTGTGAACGAGTGTGCAAATATACTTCCAAAAGCCTCCCCTCTCTATGCCACCTGAACGTGAGACGTGCGAGACTGGAAACTTTCCCCTCTTCTACTCTTTCCGGTTTGCCTGTGTCCTTGTCCTGCTGTTTCTGGCACTGCTTTCCTTCTGATACAAACAGACTTGATTGAGATGGAGCTGGGTAAGCCACCTTCAGAACTCATAAAAATAAAAATCATCAAAAAAGAAGGCTTGCGTGTTTTGTACAAATAGCAAAATAAAGCAGAAGCTTTGTGGATACGTATGAAATAAAATGTTTTTGTGGCAGGATGTATAAAAAACAGGGATTTACCACTTGCTGATTCTCTGACAGTGGCATAAGGCTGATTCTCATCAAAAGCTCATTTGTACATTGACTGTCAAGAAGAAATGGGGACAGGCAGGTGATCGTCCACAAAACACAAAAGAATGATAAGTACTGTTCTGTGAAATTGGACATATGGCACTGTAAGAAGACTGGCTAATAATGTAAATAATGCTTTAAAATGGTGTCCAGGAGAAAACAAGTTGCCAAGAGATATTTAGCAGGATGCCATCTATGTAAATGAAAAACAGTATCATGTGATACACAGATGCAAACATCTTTAATGACAGACACATATTTGTAAGAAAGATTATGTCAGTGGAAGGAAGGATGGCAATTTTTTCTTTAACTTTGGAAATCAGAGCTGTGATGTCAGCACTGTAAAGTATGGGGGAGAATGTGCAGGGTTTGTGCCTTCCCTCAGGCTTACACTGCTTCACGATAACAGTTGATATACTTTGTGAACATTTTTGGAGAAAGTACAGCAAGACAGATGATTAGACAAAGACTTTCCTATTAAGCCTGTGTGGTGGTTTCAGTATGCTTGGCCCAGGGAATGGCACTATTAGTGGGTGTGACAGTGTTGGAGTAGTTGGTGGCCTTGTTGGAGGACATATGCCACCGTGGAGGTGGGCTTCGAGGCTTACACTCCACGCAGTGCAGAGAGTCCCTTCCCTCCTGGCTGCCTTAGGATCAAGATGCAGAACTCTCAGCACCTTCTCCAGCTGTAAAGCAGCTCCAATTAAATGTTTGCCTTTGAAGAGTTGCCTTGGTTATGGTGTCTGTTCACAGCAGTAAAATACAAACCAAGTCAGCCTACTTGTCCTATTTCTGAGCTAAAATACACAAATCTGATTACTTCCAGTCTTCGGAGAAAGGAACAATCTGAGTCAAGGCAGAGGAGCAGACTTCGATGTAAGAATCTGGTGGTCCTTTTGAGAACTCATGGCCATTTTCAGACGGAAGTGAATTACTGGAACCTAATTAGGTTGCATTTCTCTTTAAAAGAGTCTTCACTTTGAACATACTTTTAAATCTTTAAGAGTTTTTAACATACAGTCTTCACTTGGTGAATGACAAGCTCCTGTTGCTCCTAGAGGCATACATCTAGGGCTCAGATTTCGGACTACCAGCTTGCACAATTAGAAGTGTTAACTAGAAGTGCAAGGTTACAACTCACTTCTTAAAACATCCCTTCCAAAAACTTCATTTTCTTCTAAAGTTTCCAATAAGTATTTTAATATAACTCCAACGTGTGTGTGTGTGATGGGATTGTGCCAGTGAAGGAACCAACAAGCATTCTACTGTCTTTGGATCATGTAAAATTCTTAGCATGAAGAGCAAAGAAACACAGCCTTATCAACACCACACTTTAAAATAAGCCTAAGTATTCCACAGCGAGGCGAGAGTCGTTTGAGATATACTGTGCACTGCGAGGAAGGGAAATTTATCACAGACACAAGTGGTATTACACAGCATGCATTTTTTTTTTCTGAAAATGCAGACTCCACGTGCAAGGACTAGATATACATCCACAATAAGAAGGCATATTGATCTATAATTTTCAATATTACATCCTTGTATTTTTTTTTATTACATGCTATTTTTCAACTAGTGGAGAAACGTGTTTTCATAAAGCTAATATTTATTCTTCAATGTTTATAGAGCTGCTAGTCTATTTCAGGAAATGAGAAACTCCATGAAGTCAAATATAACTTCGTGTCCTATGTACAAAAGACACCAGGACAAGAGAACAGTGTTTTTTTTTTTAAAAAAAAATCCTACCCAGGAGCTAAGGCGGAGAGCCATAAATAACTAATACACGGTAATGGAAGCTCTCTGTTGTTATTTTTCCTTTTTCATAAATGTGGCCTTTTTCAGATGAGAAATCTTATCACACAGGATTTCTCATTTTATTAGGAAGCAAGAACCATATTCTGCCAGTAGCCTTGAGCTCATCTCCATGCTTTCTGTGTCTTCTAGTGGAAGCTGAGATCCTGAGCGTAATCCCACTGTATGAAGTCAGATGTTCCTGCCTACAACTGTTCTTTCTTAAACCATGATGTTGATGTCACCTTTCCATCAGACTAGTAAGTAATCTCTGGATTACAGTAGTCTGTGATTTTTTTTTTTACATAAAACTCAAAAACAATAGTGGGTAATAACAATTGACTCCCTCCTGGAGAGGTCTTATGCCCACATCATAGCTCTTAAAGAGATGAAGCCTTACCAAAGTTTTGAGAGTGGGCAAATTCCTGAAGGTCAAGGGTTTCTTGTCCTTAGTTTTTTAATTTAAAAATTGGCTCCAGTTCTTGGCAGAATCAGGAGGAATAGAACTGGTCAAGTAATTTCTCCACCCTGAGAGTGCATGGAGAATGGAGGTGAGCTAGTGACCATTATGAGGAAGAGAGTATGAGGAAGAGAGAGGAGGGTGGAGTCAGCAGGGAGGCAAGGCAAATCTGGAGAGGTTCAGTCATAACCCAGGGCCTTGCCAGCTCCCCACAACTGATCTAGTTTTTGACAAAGCCTGTGGCCTGAATGAGAGGGAGCTGAAATAAGGTTTTACGCTGAAAAGAATCCTTCCTTTTGTAGACTTTCCTCAGATTTTAGTTATTGGTTTTTGTTTCTCCTTTTTCCACTCTTGGTAACTGACCAATAACCACGGTGATATCTGTAAACCCTTGCTGAGGTCCAGGCCTAGCTCTTTCCATCCTCAGAGATGGCCTTTCCCTATTATTTTCCTCAACTAAACTCTAATAAGATCTTCCCCTTAACCACATTCTCTAATCAAACAAACATGATCTCCTTTAAATACCAAACTAAAAGCACCAGTCTTACAGTAAAGCATATGCAGAGGCAGCAGATGTGCTTCTAGATGGCTGGGAACCAGAAGGCTTGAGCTGTATGATAAAGAAGAAAAGGTCCCAGCTCTACGCTGTATTCAGCTCAGCAACTGCATGATCTGTGCAGAGAGAGGAATGCAGGTAACAGCAGACCTCCTCTGCCCTGGGAGGGAAGATTTAAGTCTATCATAGTGGCTGAAATTACGAGGAGGTGTCGGCATTTGGCTTGTGAAATCCAGAGATTTGAAAAATTCTAAAATGCATAGTTTGTTCAATCTTATGCCACAAAGAATGTCCCCACCCACAGTGATAATGGAAACACCACTAGATAACATTTATTGCCCCCTTTCTTTCTGTATGCTCATAAGATTAAGTGAAAGGCAAGACCTTAACAGACTCAAAACAGGTACAATAAGTATATGAAGATAAGCCAAAAAAATTGAATTATACAATTTCAGGATAAAGTTTCTGGCAACAACATAAAATGGACCTAACTTTTCCAAAGGAGAAAAGAATGACTAGAAAAATAATGCCATCATGATTGAGGAACATTGTCTCTAGAAAAATAAATTTATTAGTATCACATAGGTTTGGGAAATATACACTTTTTTATTGAGAAGGGTTTAAATAAATAAAGCCAGAGGAGGGGGAATTACAGATTCTCTGATACATCAGAAATGAAAAAATATTGTTGGACTAAAATTAACATTGGGACAACAAGCATTTGTATAGCCTGAGTGGGGCATGTAACTAGACTATAGTCTGCCAGGATTTAATCTGAAAGAAAGAGAAAGCCTGCACAGAGCTGGAACTGCCTACTAAATTAACCAAGTTAGCAACAATCTGGCGCCTTTCAACAAAGAAAGGCTTTACATAGCTTTACTGAAAAAAACTCTATCAAATATTTAAGAAAAACAACACCAATCTTTTTCAAATTCTTTAAGATGTTAAAAGTTGGGGTTACTATAAAACCTCTTACAAAAGGGCAGAACAACCCTGCTGCTGAAGCCAGACCACGACACCCGAAGGAAAAAAAATGATTGGCCAGTGTCTCTGATGAGCAGATATCAAAGAAATCCTTATCCAAAATTCAACGGCACAGAAACAAGATTCTAGAGCAAGACAAGTGAGATCTCTGGGTTGCAAGGGTGGTTCCATATCCAAAAGCCATTCCACAAGACACACTGTGTTAACAATTAAAAGGTATAAAAACCACAGGATTATCTCACTAGATATAGAAAGATATACATGTCAAAATTTGGTGCCCTTCTATGATTTAAAAACAAAAAGCTCATCACTTTAGGTATAGAAAGAAATTACATTAACATAATGAGAATCATGAATAAAACACGCACCCAGGCACCATACTCAATTATGAAAACCTAAAAATTTCCCTTTAAGATTAGTAGCAAGGCAAACATGCCATTTTTGGCACATTCCTATCTGCATAGCATTAAAAGTCCCAGTTAATACAATTTGGCTAGTAAAAGAAATTGAGAGCATCATTATTGGGAGGGAAGACGTAAAAATCATCTGTTTGAGAGTGATATCATCTTTATAAAGAGCTCAGAGAATCTCATATAGAACCATCAGAAACAATAAAGCCAAGAGTGTCAGGATAGAAAATGAACATCAAAATAGTTTGTTTCTCCATAATAACAACTAACAGTCGAAAAGGAAATTATGAGAACAATCTCATTTACAATAAGACATAAAAATAGTTACAAACAGGTGGTTTAGCTAAATTGACACAGTGTCAAGCTGCCTTCTAAATATTCATGTTTATACCTATAGACAATCGCTACTTTCAGCCTTAATAGGAGAACCCTTGCCTTTCCAGGGGATGGTGGAAAATGTATAAACTCATGGCTGCTCAAGATACCAGGAACAATGTGGCAGCCCAGTCCTATACTAGACACTTGTCCTATATACCTGAATCCTGGGGAACATTTTAGAAGATAGAATCAGAAGAATGTAAGAGTCAGAATACCAGAAGGCTGTAAATGTCATTTTATGGTCAAGTGCCAATCATGTAAGCACACACTCAGAGCGTCTCTGGATGCCTGCCTACTCGGGGTCTACACAAGAATGGTCATGTCTGCAGTCAGGTATCAATGGACCAAGGACTCAGGGGATCTCTCTCTCTCTGAGAGATTGAGAAAGCAAGGGAATTATCGTTTTCAATTGCCCAGTCAGCATTGAATTGATCAGGCTCCAGTGAACACTTCATTCAATGGTCACACAGATTGGCCCAGTTCAACTAAATGATACACTAAACATGACCAAAATTAGTGAACATGGGGGAGAGACTGGTAAAGATGAAGGGAGGTTTGAGAGTGTAGGGCCAGAGAGTAATCAGGATATATTAGATACATGCATGAAACTGTCAAACAATAAAATTGATTAATAAAAATATAAAATTAGAAAAAACTTAGGAAAAAATTTAGCCAAGCAGACAAAGTATTAGAATATTGAAAACTACCAAACACTCCTGAAAAACCCCAAGGGAATATATACAAACAAATGGAAGTCCTCGTGTTTATAGATTAACAGCTTTAATTTTGCTCTAATGTCTATTCTAACCAAAATGATTCACAAAGATATCAGTGCAATCTCTTCAAAACCCCAATGGAATTTGCTACAGAAATAGGGAAAAAAAATCCTAAAATTCATATGAAACGCCAAAGAATACTAATCTCAATTCACATTGTAATATACTTCTTCATATGAAAACAGACAACAAAGCCATGTCAACCAAAAGAAGATGGTGTGATCCAGACAGACAAGGAGATGAGAAGAACAGAGAGTCACAAATGGACCTATGTATACTCAGCCAAATAATGGTTTGAGTTCTGGTGGCTACAAAATAAGGGAAGGAAGGTCAGTCCCCACCATCAGGTATTAGAAACCGTGGAATAGAATGAGATGGTCTTCTATCTTAAAGTCTACACTGACATCAACCCTTGACTGAAGGAAAACTTAACCCTGAGGTCATCTCCCGAAAAGCCCTCAAGTAGTGTACGTGTGCAGACAGCCCCCACAACACTGTCTCCAGCTACAATTTTTTTAAACACATGACACCAAAAATAGAGTGGGGACCAAAGCAAAATGGACTCGTTGGGATTACATCAAAGTAAAACCCCTCTGTGTAGGGGCGGAAGCTATAGGCAGAGTGAAGACGCCACACGTACTATGAGAAGGCACTGGCTTACCACCCATCCATCTAGGGTTTAATTCATAACCCATATAAGAACCCTGGCCACTCAAAAGCCAAAAAAAAAAAAAAAAAAAAAAAAAACTTTAGCCAGAAAAAAAAGCTAAACAATGGGGAGAAAGAGCTAGAATAGCTGTCCCCCAGGCAGATATGTAACTGTTAACATGTCTAAGTCATCAGGCAATCAGGATAAAATGACCGAAATCTGTCACCTCTCACTTATCAAAAGGGATGTCATTAAAACAGCAAAAAGAATGGGTATTGCTAAAACATGCAGATACTGCACTGCTCTAACGCTGTTGTTGTAAGTTCAAATGTTAATAATCACTGAGGAAAACAGCACAGGAACCTTTCCCAAAAATTAAAAATTGAGCTACCTAATGTGATCCTACTTCTAAATGCCATACTATTTATGTATGTAAGCACCATACAATCCTACTTCTAAATGTGTCCAAAGAATTGAGAAAAGAGCTTTATGGAGACATTTCCACAGCTTAGTTACTGTTCATAATATCATCATTCATAATAATAAACATCTAGACCCCACAAACTATCAACAGAAAAATAAAAGAAGGGAGGGACTGGTAACGTGTCTTAGTGGGTAATGCTCAGTGGGTTGAGTCTGAGCCCCAGAGCCCACATAAAGGCGAAAGGAGAGAACCAGCTCCATAAAGCTGTCCTCCAACTTCCATATTCATGAAATGGTATACGAGCCCCACACCCATTATGGACATATGCACAAACACAATAATAATCAATACATGTTTTACAGTGTGACATATGCCCAGAAAAAAACATTATTCTGCTTACAAAGGAAGACATTTTGCTAAGTGAGACAAGCTGGTCACAGAAGGGCAAGTGACCACAGTTTGGTTCAGGTCAGACTTTTTTTTTTCCTTTGGCTCTGCTCGCTCCGACTTGGCCCTGCTTGCTCCAGCCCGAAGGTTTATTTACTTATTATATGTAAGTACACTGTAGCTGTCTACAGATACCCCATAAGAGGGCATCAGATCTCATTACACAGATGGTTGTGAGCCACCATTTGGTTGCTGGGATTTGAACACAGGACCTCAAGAAGAGCAGTCAGTGTTCTTAACCTCTGAGCCATCTCTCCAGCCAGTAGTCAGACTTACGGAAGATTGAAGTGAAGTTGAGGCTGAAGCTATGTATATATACAGAGTTGCCTTTTAGTAGGTACAGAATTTAAGTTAAGATGACAAACTATTATTATTCTCAAAGAACATATTCATGATATAAAGTTATCCGTGTACCTAAAATTGTACTAAAGGGGTTGATTTCACATTTTCTGTATATTTAAAATCACAGGTCCACAAAAGGAAACAACATCTTTGGGTGTAAAAGGCTTAAAATCAGACAGGTGAAGGAGAATCTGGCTTGTGGATGAGGTGTATACAGGTGACCCTGAGCCCTCAGGTGTACCTATTTCTATGAATACAGTCCTCAAGGGCCAGCAGGCTACCAGACCACAGACTGGGGAGGAGTGGAAAATGGGGGCAAAACTTCCCATCAATCCTGGCTTCTTAATCAATACCCACAGTTGTGCTCTACAATGCACGCTAATGGAAACTCCCAACAATGGACAATGAGACAGGAAACTGGAGTTTAGCCCAGGATTGCAGTAAAATTTGCTTGGATTTCTCAATAGAAACAAAAGAAATAAAAAAGTAAAACACAGTAAAGGTCTATTAGGGAGAAGATATTTGTCACCTTGGACAGAATAAAAGTCCCACCAAATGAAATAAATGCCTCTGGGAAAAAGATGTGTTATGCTAGGAACTAGTGTGTGGTTTCTCGGTGGTTCTTTAATTTAGTTTCTGTCCACTCCGTGTTCCGGGCCTTACCTTATACACTCAGCTGCTTCATCCAGCTATGAAAGATGCATGAACTGAATCTAGTGCTTTCCAACAGTGTCCTCAAAATAAAAGTATTTTATTTGGTGCTATCTCAGAGGCACACATACTTCCGGATGAAAGCTGTGCCCAGCTAACAGCCTTGCACCTCGAGTGAGCAAAAGTATTGCTAGCTTTTCAAGAATGCTACATACACATGCACACTCGCACACATGCAAGCATACACACCCTCTTACACAAGTGTTCCTTATCATTCAAGAAACATAAGGTGAGTACCTCCTGGTACAACAGAATGAAGACACTTGGTCTACTGAGATTCCACATTTGAAAATGCCCTGGCGATGACATTAGTTAATACTGACTAATGTAGTTTTGATTTCTGACATTTTGAAGTGCATTTTATCCGTGAATACTAGCTGATTAAAAATACATAGCCAAATCTGATATATGGTCACACCTAATATAAACTAACAGAATCTACTCAGTTAAGATTTTGTAAACCTAGAAATAAAATTTGTTACAGCTGATATGGAACCTATGTTATGTCTCATATCTTCACAGCATCACACAGAACACATGACGATAAGAATGGGATTTACCACAGTACATTTCCCTTTATTCATGTCTATCACCCAGTCAAAGGTTCACAATTCATGCATTATCTACTTGCAGGGCTGTTTTTGAAATGTATTACCAGTGTAGTTTTTTTTTTTGTAAGAAAAATCCCTTAAAATTAACAATACCTTTTGTAATAAAAATGGAAATAAATAACACAAACCTTAAAACAGCCTGTGAAGAAGAAGATGGATATCTGTCCTTTCAGGGTCTTGATTGAAACAATGTATGCATGAAAGTGCTTTATGGAGGCTATTCAAAGGGAGTCCCACGGAAGACAGGATGGCTCCGACATGCCAAATGCTTCTGGAAGTAAAGAAAGGCACACGGTTAGGGAATGTTTCCAGGACCAACTGCCAGTCCCAGTTTCCAGCTCTGAAAGTACATTCAGTATGCTTTTTATTAATTTCTATTAATTTTGTACCCAAATCATTTAATTCATAAATGATGACGTGAGACACAGAGCTTTCAACATTGTATTTACAAACTGCAAACAGCCAGGAGTAATTTATGATTTTACTTCTCCATTTCCCCTCATCTCATTGGGCTCAGACTGAAGAGCCTTGTGAACATTGGGGAAGAGCCTACTCTCCCCATGTCTATAGGCATGGGTCTGGGCAGGACCATCGTATGGAGGGGAAGACTGGGGGACATCCACCCTGTACCAAGGAGGAGAAAAGCAGACAAACATCTTGTTGAGCTCAGGACTAAGTCCTGTTTCTACTAAAACCCAAGGGCTTCAGGCTGGTTCTTGCTGCATTTCACTTCGTAGCCTATGAGATTCAGAAAACTACTTCATAAACACAACTGATGAGAGGCACATGACCTCCCAAGATACCAAGTTCAAATATTACTAAATTAATTATGAAGTTGTGTTTCCTAATTTGCTTTAGGTTTATATCAAATATTGTCTTATTCCGTTAGGCCCTGTGAAAAGCAGACAACCAGGCTCAAGCAATGCTGTTTTTTCCTTCCAACTCTCTTTCCTAAAGCAAACAAAGAGAGTTCCTTGGAAACCAAGTAGCTCCCTGGTGTGACAGTGCAGTTTGTGTGCTCTGCTATGCCAATAATGTCAGCACAGGCTTCTCGCTTCCACAGGTCCCATTCTATGACTCATGGTTTACTTCTTTGGACACAGATGGGGGTAGAGCCTACATCCTCAGAGGCTGCCTGAGTGCGGTAAGCAAGTGGCTACCACCACCTGAGTTGACTGAAGGGGTCTAAGTAAGGTTTGACAGGGCTCGCTCTAGATTTCTATTTTCATCCTCAGTCAGTTAACAGCATGGTTCTGGTACCCACACACCCTCACAGTTTGCTCCCCACCAGCTGTACCCACCCTCCACTTAAGTGTGTCTCATAAACAGCACTCAGGAACTGAACACTTCAAATGATCACTCATTGTGCAAGTCTTCGATGTCTTGTACTTGTGTCTGAGTCTCGGAACTTTGATGTCATTTGCACCACACTTGGGAGGTTCCCCCAGAAAGTCTAGAAAAATATGAAGCCAGGATCACCACACAGAACTTTTAATTTTTTTTTTTTTTTTATTTAAAATCTGGCAGTGAAACTTAAGTCAAAAATAATGGAACAGCAGGAAATGGTTAATAGCGCTTTCAAAATCAGAAAGTTCCGGGCTATTACATGAGAAAGAAAAGAGAACAGAGTGAGTTCAACTATGCAAGAGAGAAGGAGAAACTTGACAGAGAGAGAGGGGGAGAGAACCGAGAGTCTAAGTTCTAAAAATACAAAATAAACAGACCACAGCAGCTAACTGTTTTTCTTTCTTATTACCATTTAAACACAATCTAGCATTCAAATTCAAAGTAAAATGCATGGGTCTGCTTACAAATACATACATACATACATACATACATACATACATACATACATACATACATACAAACAGTACTCACTTAGCCACTATATGAGTGAGTCAATTAGTAAATTGTAAAATTCAAGAAATAGGGAAATAGTAAGACTGTCCTCCTTCCATTCCCTGAAAACTTAGTCTCACAGAGGAATACAACTAAGTCAGTACTAATGAGAATGAGATGCGGAGTTCAACTTTCTGGAAAGTTCCATCATGGCCATGAAACTCAAACTCTGTCCCACCATTTCCCCCTACACAACCTTTTTCTGGAAGGTCATTTTGAGCATTAAGGAAGATTGTCCCATACATGGAGAGGTGTGAACCTCATCATTGAAGAATAATGCACAGTCAGGGCACTGCTGTTGGACTGTATAGAGACATCATTCAAGGTATACCTGCTTGGAAACCTAAGAGGGTTTGAGGTTCCTCCTGTCAGGAATAAGGGGAGCCAAGAAGGTTAAGTAAAGAGAGCCGCATTCATGATGAGCCATTAGGAGCCAGGCATAATAAAGTTTAATATCTCAGATGTTACCAGAAAATTAGAGACTCTACAAGAAAGCAGGTCCATCAAGTCTGACATTGTTTTCTTTGCCACAAGAAAGGTCATGAATGGAGCCAGGAGAACATGTATGCCTTGCTGCTTAGAGATACAATATCCTTCAGGGTCCTGTTCAACTTGGCACTAATTCAAAATGACACTGTGGTTCTAAGTGGGAATTGGCAAGCTTTAGACATGCCATTTTTAAGCTTAGGCTCAAATTTAAATTATAGGGTTTGTGACTCAGATCTTCAATGTGACCTTTAACAGGTATTGTTCGAGAAAATGTGGTTGTCACTGTGGAGAGAAAGCACACGCCCCCTTTACTCTGGGGAGTATAATAAAATATGCTCTATTTTATTGAGCACGGAGGCTGCAACTCACCAGAAGCAAGGAAGACAAAGACTATTTGCTTTTGTATCATTCATTTAAAAAACAAGTTTAAATTTATTAAAAATTTCATTTGCCTTATCATACAAATGTATATTCCTATTCCTTCTCTGTCTGGACTTGGATTTGAAAAACCCTAGCAAAAATCTTATCATTTCTAGATTAAAGATACAACTTCACTGTTGTATTTTATATACACCTATTCTCAAGGACTCACCTAAGCCACACCACCGTGTCCACACTGCAAGACCTCACTGAGCAGAAGAGTAAAAGGCAGAGTGGCTTCAGTTCTTTCTCACCATCTCTGCCTCCTAAACCTGAGATATTGGCCAAGGACAGCACTTTAATCATTTTCCTTGCAGATATGACATTAGTGAGCGGTAGTGACTTTAAGATGTGACTGAGTCTTGAGGGTTTCCTTCCTCCATCCTTATTAATGGGGTTAGGGCCCTTACAGAAGATGCTTCATTCTGTGTGAAGGAATGTGATGTTCTGCAGTTTCCATGTGAGGACACAATGTCCTCTTGGGAGTAAGGAAATTCTTACACAGTAGAGCTTCCAGTCTGTTTTGTTATACTATCTCAAATGGAAGAAGACAGCATTTACACAGTTCATGGAATTTTGTTTATTGCCGTGCTTGTTCCTTGACTATTTATGTTTATTGCCTTGCTTGTTCCTTGACTGTTTGCATCTATTGTATTGCTAGTTCCTTAACCTAGAACTGAGCTTAATACTTTCATGCAATTAAAATGGTATAAAAGCAAAAAGGAGGAGGGGGGATAAGATGGGTGTTTCTAGGGAGGGGAAATGGGGAAAGGAGATGGCACCTGAATTGTAAATTAATAAAATATCCAATTAAAAAAAACAGACAGAATCAAAGATACTTCTCAGACTATACTTCTCCTCCTTTTCCATCTTTTACCAGATTAAGAGAGGCCAGTGGTTCTTCTTTCCTTCATTTCTAAGCCATGACATTATTCTCTATGTATCACCATATACTCTCAGCAAGATTTCCTTCTTTATTGTTCTCTTGACAAAAGCCAAAACATTTGCTATCATCTCAAATACATGGTGGTACATATGCAAATAAAAATGAAGGCATAAATAACCTTTTTTTTTTTTTTTTTTTTTTGGTTTTTCGAGACAGGGTTTCTCTGTGTAGCCCTGGCTGTCCTGGAACTCACTCTGTAGACCAGGCTGGCCTCGAACTCAGAAATCCACCTGCCTCAAACTCAGAAATCCACCTGCCTCTGCCTCCCAAGTGCTGGGATTAAAGGCATGCGCCACCACTGCCCGGCCATAAATAACTTTTAATGTCACTCTATGTACATTCCACTACTCAAGAACCCATGAGGGCATAATATTTTCTCAAGATCCTGATCTAAATTCCTTGTTGGAAATACGTGTTCTTGCATCTCTGGCCTTAAAGAAGAGTATTCTGAGCCAAATCTCTGAATTTAATAGAAACAGTCTACTAATTAGAGGAGAGTGGGCCTTAAAACCTGGAGTCAGCTGACCCAGAGAGGATGGAGCCTCTATAGCAGGGACGGAGGTGATCCAGAGGACACCACATGTTAGGAATCATCCTGTTCCTATTCTCCATGAAAGTGTATCTGACCTACTTGGCAGATAGGCCACAGTCCTCCATAACTGGATATGTGCAGTCTTCTCTGCAAGGGCAAAGTATGGCACCTAAGAGGGAACTTCGAGTGATTCTTGAGGTGTCTAGAGCACACAGCTACAGAAGTGGCTGTTTGGATTACCCAGTTACAAAGCACTTGGGTTAATAGACATTTGAGAAATAGAACAGCAAGATCTGGTAACAATGGGATGGATTCCCTCTTGTCAAAGTCTGATAAGGACTGTAGTAGGAAGGCAGACAGAGACCTGTATTCTCCAGCTGCCATACTCCCCACCACTCCCTACCCTCTTTCTCAGTGGGGTCATAACCTGGTTCCTATGAACTTGCATTTGCAATGTATTGTTCAACCTGCCAATCACAAACAGCAGCAATAGCATTTGAGAGTCAAATGATTTTTCTCACAGTCTTATTTACAGACTATGCTGGAAGTATTACTTAAGGTTCCAAAGTTAGATGTAGGGCTTTTGACTTCTGATTCATAAGCAAACTTTGATGATCTTTTCACTTGCCTTTTTCTTGTTAAATATTTAATTAAACATTTAATGTCAATCCATAATCAACTGTAAATGAAAGAGCAAGAAGTCTGGTCTTAACTTTGTCATTGCTTTCCTGTTTCCAATGAAGACAGTTAACTCATGCCAGACCAGTGGTTTTCAACGTTCCATATGTTGCGACCCTTTAAGAAAGTCCTTCAGGTTGTGGTGATCTCCCAATCATAAAATTATTTTATTGTTACTTCATAACTGTAATTCCGCTACTGTTATGAATCTTCATGTAAATATCTGATATTCAGGATATCTGACACACAACTCTTGTGAAAGGGTCATTCAACCCTCAAATAGGTTGCGACCCCCATGTTGAGATCCAGTGCTTCAGACCATTATATTATGAAGACATTTCCTTCAGACATGTAATCCCAGGTCCTTCTAGCCCCATGCCCTTGCCCTAAAGCATGCATGAGTGTATGCTGTTGTTCATACTAGGAAATGACCCCTTGCTTTTCCCTCTGTCTAGAAGCTTAAAGTCAGTCACACAAAAAGTCCTGGACTTATATTTTTCATTTGCGTAAAGCTATACTTGTATTTACAATTTTGGGTGGCTCACTACCACCTTAACTGTGGACCAGGCCTATGGCTGCCTCAAAATTAGAATCAGAAATTATTAATTATTAACTAGAATTAGAAAAGTGGAGAGAGATATCACTCTTGGCCTGCTCATCTTGGCATCCATGTGGTGAATGATCTTATGGAGAGGCCCCTTTGGAAAAGAATTGAGAGAAGTTTCTAAGCCAGCAGTCAGCTTCCTCAGAAGAGAAGACTATGGTTTTTGGTAATCAGTGACTTGATTGAAGCCTGTAAGAGACCCAAAGCTAGAAGGCTGAGCCAAGCCAGGACCAGATTTCTGTGATAATTATATAGACCATAGTGCTGAGGTATTTGGAGACACATCTTTAGATACCGTAAATGGATTTTTTTTAAGATAAAAATAATGTTGTAGTCAATAGATTCTAAATAAGGAATTTGTATTCCATAATGTAGAAATCCCCACAGAGAAAACAGCCTGAGATTGCATGAAGAAGATGCATTTGCCTCCAGATGCAATCGACAATATTAAACTCTTCCCTGGATTCTAGCTTGCTGTCTACCTGGCGGACTTTGAACTTGTCTGCCTCCAAGATTATATGTGTACTCAGGTATGCACATGCGTGTGTGTGTGTGTGTGTGTGTGTACGTGGGGGTGTATGTACACACACACCCTTTATGCTATTTTCTGTTTTTCTGGAGGCTTAGCTTACTGTTTAAAACAAGGTCCCCAGTGAGACAGAAGAGATAGGCTCTCTATCCTATACAGACGACATACACAGAGTTTGAGAAAGAGTTTATTAAGGGAATAGCTTAAACTGAGAAATAGGTTAGCTGATCAAGGAAGCCTGAGTCTGGTTCAGTTCATGTTAGAATTCTTAGAACCAAAGGATGATATATTTTGTAGCACACAACCAATGGTCAGTGACTCTGGAGCCATGGAATGGTTCTGATAGTACATAGATACTATAAGATCCCCAAGCCAAAAGAAAAGGGTATCCGAGCTCCAAGGAAGAGAACAAGAATTTCTGCTTCCACTGCATTTGTATTCTATCTAGGTCCCTGTGGTAGGTGTCTACTCACACTGGAAAGACATTGTCTTCTCAGCCCACTGACTGCAACACTACGCCTCCCCAGTAGTAGTTTCACAGACACCTGTACCATCCCAATCATTTCAGTTACATGACAAACAAACTAGGTTTTTCTTTCAGTAGAAGAGGGAAATGCTCAATTTCTATTGGAACATCAAGTTTTTTTTTACCAGCTATCTACATAACTTAAAATGCAACAAAAATAACACTCTGAAGCAACTTACAATAATCAAAATGTAGTATATTGACCATAATCTTATTGAAATTAGTACCCACATGCACATACACACAGACAGGCACAGACACAGACAGACATACAGACACATACCACACACACACACACACACACACACACACACACACACACACACACACCATGTTTAACATGCTGAACTATACCTACTTCTTAACTTCTAAATGTTCTAGGCTTCAAACTCTTTTAAAATAGAGAATACATATGTCATGGTTGCAAACACATCTATAGTTCTCAGTGTAGTGCCAGGCACAGACTAGGGGCTCTGTGCCTATCTGTTTAGTTAAATTAAAATACTGAATAAGTGATAAAACTTTAGTAGCATTGTCTTTATATAACCTAAAAAAAGACAGTTTTTCAAATTTACTTCATACACAATTTCAAATCTCTTCAGTAAGGGTACAAATAAATGTCAAAAATGTCAGATGGTACAAATGTTACATCTGAATAGCAATGTGGTCGAGATAATAGGATGACACACTGCAGAGTGGAAACATTTCTTTTTTGCACTTGGAGAACATGATTAATATAAATTTTAGCATAACAAGTTGAAAATTTTGTAGAGTGGTCTGGGATAAATTAGAAGTACTTTTCTTTTCTATCAGACAGATTGTGAATAGGTTGTGAAGACAATTGTTACATCAATATTGTGAATAAGCAGGAAGACTCTTCAGTGAATTAAGAAACAGCAGTAAGAATATATGGGTGGTGGGGGGGTAAGAGACAGTAAAATCCAGAGAATAAATTTCACTAGTTAGACACATTGAAAAATGAGAATAAGAAATACTCCAAAAGTATAGCAGCATTTTGAACAAAGGTAAGGGGACATGGCCAAGAATACCCACAGATGTGAGGTCAAGATTCTGGGTGAGTCTATATTCACAGGGAAGGGAAAGCAAGAGTGGACACTGCTGGCTTAGAAGTAGTCTCTCTTAAGCTTAGGAGTAATGAAAACCCAAGGGTTGATAAATACTTCTTCAACGAGTCAAGAATCTCAAAGACCACATCATCAATTTCTTTAACTGGTATGTAAATGATACACAGTCAAATACAGTATCCTAAGTACAGAGACAATGAGTCTTGTTAAGTATATGACCCAAGTGATGTTCATACAGATGTGATCAAAAGCATCTTCATAACTTGATAGTCGCCTTCCAGTCAAACATGAAACTCTGTCTTTGGTCTCCACAGACGGTTTTGTCTATACTTGATCCTTATAAGTGTGCACACAGGCAGACATGCATGTGCACACACACACACACACACACACACACACACACACACACACACATACTAGTCCACTGTACCAATTTATCATAATTTCTTTCATGTTCTCTTGTTCATTTCTATTTTTTATTATTGGCATTTATGTTGGTCCTGTATGTGGTTACTAATAAAGAAAGCAACTATGAACATTCTCATTCAAGATGTTCTATATACTTCTTCATTTTTGTGTGGGTAGTTTGTCTGTATGCATGTCTGTGCACCACACATGTGCAGTGCCCAAGGAGGTAAACAGAGGGTGTCAGATCTCCTGGATTGGAGTCATAGATAGTACATACTTCAATATTGGTGCTGTGAGTGGAACCTGGCATGTCTTAAAGAGCAGCCAGGATGCTTACTGGCTAATTCATCTCTCCAGTATTGGGATTTATATTTTTATACAGAACTCATGTGGTTTGAATGAGAATGGTCCCACAGGCTCATGCATTTGAGTGCTTAATCACCAGTTAATGAAGCTGTTTGGGAAGGATTAGAAGGTGTGACCTTAGAGAAGGTGTGCCATTGGGGCTGGGATTTTGAGGTGTTAAAGGGCTATGCCTGGCCCAGTCTCTCTCTTTCTGTCTGTTTCCTGTGGATCTGTATGTAGTTTTCAGCTACTTCTCCAGCACCATGCTTTCCTGCCATGATGATCATGGACAAACCTCTGAAACTCTAATCAAGCCTTCAAATAAAAGCTTTATTTTATAAGCTGTCTTGGTCATGGAATCTTTTCACAGCAATAGAACAGTGACTAAAACAAGGACTATGTATATTTTCTTTTTTCCTTTCTAAAAGTCATTTTACTTTTTACTGTTGCATTTATTTATTTTTTTATTTTTATTTTTTTTAAAGTAAGTAACTAGGTTTGAGAATGCTCAGCCATGGTGAAGGTTCATGTTTGAGTTCATAAAGAATTAGAAAAAAAAATTAAAGTGCTATAATATTTCATACCCTTAACCAACAAGAAAACAAAACAAAACAAAACGCAGTATTAGGACGTCATCATCAACAATATTTGGTGTTCTGGTACTTGTAGTTTAGTGATACTAAAGAGAGTGAATGCCTACTTGAATTTACAGTTCCCTGTTGATTAATAATATCATTACTGTAGGTACAAATGTTTACTGAACTTTTTTACGTCTTCTTTTATGAAGGATCTGCTTAAGTAATTTGATTTGCACATTGAAGAGGTTTTCTTTGTATTTTTTAAAAGCTATTTTTGTGTTATTAGGAACCAAACCCAAGGCCTCTCTCACTAACATACACACGCAGGTTTGTTTTTGTTTTTTGTTTCTTTATCCAGCAGGCTTACACACAGCTAGGATTCCAGATTTGTGCCACCAGGCCTAGCTACTTCACCTGCTTGTTTTTATTTGAGACGCAAAGATTCTTTATACATTTTGAGTTTCATTTCTTTGTCTTATTTATATATAGTGAGTTAAGTTTCCACTCTCTGTATTACAGAATAATGTTTTCAATGAGAAACTTTGCATATTTGTTAAATTTAATTATTCTTTTTTTAATATATATTGTATCCTAATAAATAATTGCTATTATTCAAAGATATTCTACTAACTTTTGAAGGTTTATAATTTTAACTTTGATTTAAAGGCATATTACAAACTTAGAAGTATTGCTTTTGTATGGGTTGAGGGGTGAGGTAAGTATTGTCTCCTTTGTTTCAATATAATAAATAAAGGACTTACTTTGTTTCTTATGAGCTTTTTTAAAAATTGGATATTTTAGTTACATTTCAGATGCCATCCCCTTTCCCCATTTCCCCTCCCTAGAAAACCCGTATCCCATGCCCCCCTCTCCTTTTTGCTTTTATACATTTTTTTTAACGTTAACCAAAGGCTTTGTAAGTTTGGTAATGCTCAATATCAATCAGAAATGTAACCCAATATCCAACCTAGATATATCAACTATCTTTTACTGGCAGAGACACACGAACATCTGCTTCCATGTTCCCATCTCTCTCTTTCTCTCTCTCATCACCTAGTTCCTCCTCTCCTCCTCCTCCTCTCCTTACTCCTCCTCTTTCTTTCTCTTACTCCGTACTCCTCCCACGTTAGCTCCTCCTACATATTACCCTTCCTGTTAAAATAAAACTTTTCTCTCAAAGTACAATTAGAGCGTAACTATACCAATCGTGTCAGTCTTATGAGCTTTTTCTTAACTCAGGAAACTGCATCTCTTGCCTTTGTTAAAAATCAGTTGATAGTACATTTTTGTATATTTTTTGATAATCCATATCTTTCTACCAATTCATTTGAGACACCTTTCAGTGCTATTCTCCCACCATATATATATATGGCTTAAAAATTCCAAGTCTTTGTATTTTTATATAAAATACCAAATGTGTTACTCTCCACATAAAATATTGGATGGGAATAGTTTTCAATAATTATATCCTTTAAAAATCCAATCAAAAAAGTTTTCCTGCTTCTTATTCTTTATGCTTTTTATTTCTTTTCCTTGCCTTATTACATAGGCTCACACCTCCAATACAGTGTTGCTTAAACACAGTCAGAATAGTACTGTGCCTTGCATTCATTTTGAAAGAAGGTGTCACAGTGTCATTATTATAAATTGTTTTTACAAACTTCTTCTCGTGAGACTAAGGAAGGTCCCTTTTACTTTAAGTTTCACTGAAAGTTTTTAATCATAATTATGTAAATTTAAGAGTACTGTCTTTGAGTCTACTCATGCTAATCAGATGATTTGTATGTCACCACACCAATACAAATTAATATTTATTATTCAACATTTAATATTCAAATATTAATGTATGCTCATACACTTGAAATACATTCAACTGATCATGATGCTTTATACTTTTTTTTTTAGGGAAGATTCTCCATCTGCCATTTATTTTTTCAGAAACAAAAACCAGAAAACAAAACAAAACAACAAAAAAAACCCAAACCTCTAAATATTCTCAATCCAGTAATTTAACAAGCAATCAAACCTCACGTCAAGATGTTAACAATGAAGTTCACATCCAGATTCTTTTTTTTTTCTTTCAGATTCTTATTCTCAGTGTGGAAGTGAGGAGCTGCAGCTCAGGGCAGCATGGAGCTGACAGGATGCAGATGTCCCCGGTGTTTGGTTAGACCAGGAAGGTTGGCTGTGGAAGGGAACACAGGCGGTGCAGGGACAGGGTGGGCTCCACAATTCTTCATAATGAGCCCATAGGATCACAGGGAACATCAGACACTGTTGTCTAAAGAAAACTGCAGGCTCCGGACTTCACAGGAGGGACCTGACCACACTGTCACTTGGTTCATTCCAGGCTGCTATCTTCATGCTTTACAATCTGAGACATATCAGAGCTCTGGGATCTGTCCGACTGGAGCCAGAACATAGTCTCCTCTTTCCCACCTGTGTATCTCCTTCTCTTCACCACAAAAGCCACCACAGCTCAATGATTGCCACAGCTCCAAGGACAACCAGAACAGCAATGATTCCCTTGTTGAAAACAGTGGATGGAAGAGGCTCCCATCTCAGGGTGAGGGGCTGAGATAGCCCCTCATGATATACAAGGCATGTGTAATTCTGCTCCATCCCAAGAGGCAACACTACAGATGCCCACTTCTGGAAGTTTCCATCCTCTGCAGGCCTGGTCTTCACAAGCTCCATGTCCTGGGTCAGGTCCTCCCCATTCAACTGCCAGGTCAGTGTGATGTCTGCAGGGTAGAAGTCCAGGGCCCAGCACCTCAGGGTGACATCACCTTCAGATCTGGGGTGATGGGTCACATGTGTCTTTGGGGGATCTGTGCACAGCAGCATCTCCTTCCCACGCTCCAGGTGTCTGTGGAGCCACTCCACACACATGCCCTCCAGGTAGGCCTTGTAATCCTCTGCGTCATCAGACTGCTCCCATTTGTGTTGAGTGATCTGTGCCGCCACATCGGCCGCCATCCACGTTTTAAGGTCTTTGTTCAGAATGGTGTAATCGCGTAGGCAAACTGATTATACCTGTGGAGAAGGCTCCCATCCGACCCCAAGTAACAGCCGAACATCCGCTGGTACATGTGAGAGCCTGTATTATACTTTTCTTTAAGGTCACTATAGTGATTGGGAGTTAAATATATGTGGTGAAGCCGTTTTACATCTGTGGTCATGAGGAATATTGGTGTTGTTTTTGTTATATCATGAGGAATATTGGTGTTGTTTTTGTTATATCATGAGGAATATTGATGTTGTTTTTGTTATATCATGCACAAACAGGACCGTGTAACAGAGTTGTGATGATCTAAAATACATTATATTTAATTAACGTATGCCTTTTTACATCCTAGAAATTTTCCCGTTGTATTTCATGTTCTCTAGTTCTGTACTCTGAATATATACTTTATTCTAAAAAAAAAAGTCTTAAAAGTAGTATCTCTACTTATATCTGAATTTGCTGAAAATTAATATTATTTACTTTATAAATACTGTAAGAATCTCACCAGCAATGCACCTGTACCTGGAATCCTTTCTGTAAGAATTAATTTCCTTTACTAATTAAACTAAGTTTAAAAATACAGAATTATTCTCATTTTCTATTTCTCTTAACTTTAGTTAATTTTAACTTACTTATAAAGACATTTTTCTATTGCAGCAAGGACACTTTTCCTTCCCTCGTGGCTTCCTACATGAAATAGAAGTAATCTCTCCAGTGTCTTCTCATTACCACTTCAATTGACCAAACACCCATTTTTTTTCTGGGCCTGCTTTGTTAGGTAATATAACTCATGTATTGCTTTTCTCTTTACTGAGAACCCCAATCTTTATGGTTTAATCTTTTCTACCATGTATTTTTATTATCTTTCCTTAGTTTATTTTATCTTTTAAAAAGTCCTAACAGGATCTTTGAAGGCAGAAATTATATCTTAAACTTCATTGTTCTCCATTGTATCGAACACAGTCTTTTAATACTCAATAAATATTTATGAGACTATTGATTTGCCTACTCTGTGGGTTAGTTTAGCATTAATTATAGATTAGCAACATTAATTATGGATTAACTTGAGGAAACCTACAGTGAATGGAAGCATGGTAGTGTTAAAAAAAATAGAGACAATAGAAACTAAGGTTGAGTATATCAAAAGTCACAGGAGTGGAGCTCAAAGCTCTTCCAGTGAACAAATGGGAGCAATTTAAGGTTCAAATGGAAATTTTATGAAAGCATATAACCAAATAATAAAATAATGATGCAGACAAGTGACTGGATAAGGAGATAGGCAGATAGATCAATAGCTTGATCGATAGCTAGATAGTTTGACTGACAGCTAGCTAGAAAGATAGATAGGAGGACAGATGGACAGACAGACAAGAGAAAAGGGACAAATGACTTCTTTGGAGAATTCTACGTTTAATGTAGGAGAAGCTGAAAATGTGGCTTTGTAAATAAGGGCACTTGCTGCTCTTGCAGAGGAACTGGGTTTAGCTCTCAGCACTCACACAGCAACTTAAAACCATCAGTAGCTCGAATTCCATCCTCTTCTTGCCTCCACTGGTACCAGGCATACATGCAACATACTTATATAGATAAAGACAAAACACTCATATACAGAAAATAAAAGTCTAATTTCAAATAAAAAGAATTTAAAATAGTAATTAGAAATCTATAGTAACTGCAATAGACAAAGTCAAATGGTGAATAATAAATGTGAAAAACTTTTAACCAGAAACAGTACAATTAAACAGCATGAAAGCAATCCCCCCCAAAGTATTTCATAATCACTATATAGAGGCTTTAGCATAAGCCTAAGACCCCTTTTAACCTCCTTAGTCCAGGAGATAGAACTTAATTTCTTTTCCCTTAATTGTATACTAGACTCAGTTACTTGAAATAAACAGTGTGGAAAAGGAAACTTGTAACGGTAGAGCATCTGGAGAGGCACAGCAGACATTACATCAACCAAGTGGTCAAACTTAGCACCACTACTTAGAGTCACATAGATACCATGTATCATGTACCATGGATATAAGGAAGCGTGAACTTCCGCTCTGTAGCAGGCTTCCCAGGGACCCTCAGTCCTAGACTAATGTGACACTAGGTCAGAAGGAAAACATGGGACATTTTCTGAAACAATTAACTATTATTCTCCAAAGCTGTCAAGGTCCTGAAGGGAAAAGGAAAACTATTAAACTGCCACATATTGATGAAGATTAAATGTACATGATACTTGTGGTACCTTGAGCAGAAAACTTACACAGCTGACAAATGATAATGTCAATAGAGTAACATTTAACTGTGGTAATTCTATTGTGTTCAGTTCTTAGTTTTGATAAATACAGTACGAGTGGGTACAAGTAGTATCATTACCAGTAATAGACACAACAATTATTTTTAAAAAGACACAGGCTGCCTGTGTCATTATAAATAAAGATTAATATCTACATGCACAACCCCAGCAGCAGCTTCCTCAGGCCACAGACCCTTCATAGATCTCTACCAACTGGCCAAAAGGCACATCATAGCAACTCAGCAGGCCAGAACTACTTGCGGAACTGATTCTCAGTGGTTTTCCCAGAAGCAGCTAGTGACAGCTTCAACACACAAATATCAATGTAAGCCTACAAGGTATCTGTCTTAATTTTGTACCTGTTGCCGTGACAACGTATCCTGAAAAAAGCTAGAAGAGAAAGAATTTAACTTAAAATTTGGCAGTCATAACACAGAAGTCAGGAGCTTAAGAGAAACAGGTCACAGTTTAGCCATAGTGAAGAGCAGAAAACAAAGAATTAGCATATGCATTGTAGTCTACAGCTCACTTTCTTCACTCTTAGAGGCTCTAAGATCCCCTTGCCTAGATAGTGGTGCCACCCACAGTGGGCAGGACTTCCCATCTCAATTGCTGTAACCAAAACCATCCCTGCAGGTATGCCCACAGGGCAAACCCAAGCTAGACAATCTCTTAGACTTCCTTCCAAAGGATTTGTAGATTGTGTCAAGCTGACAATTAACCAGCACAGCACCAAAGGAATAAATAAAATGTTAGCAGCCAACCCCAAAGAACTGGAGATGTACAGCCTGGGAAAGGAATTAATGCTAAATCATCTTAAAGGACCTTAGTGAACTACAGAGGAGGTTAAATGAAATCAAAGACACAATAGGTGGACAATATTAAAAATTCAACATTTGTGAGAGTCAAAACTTGAAAATATCGAAATAGAGATGTGGAGATTTAAACTATAGTGAACAAACTTTAAGAGTTAAATGGGGGATATTTAACAATTAAACCAAGCAGAAGCATAAATACATTTGCAGCCACTTCAGTTTACGCTGTTTGGACAGATGTGATGCATTGCCAAGGAGACAGACGTGCATTATAGGGAATCCAGAACAGAGAATAGAAAGGACAGAATGCTTAAGAAAATGGTTGAAAAGCACTCAAATTTGGATATGAAGAAAAGTGTTCACTTTTGAAACACAGAACAAAGGTCAAAAGTCAAGTCAAGCAAAGACTTTTAAAAGCTGTGAGAGAAAAATCTGCTCATCACATAGTCTTCAGCATTTGCTGGTGCCTTCCTGCCAGCAGTGCTGCTCGGTAGAAAAAAAATAAGACGACAGATTCTATGTGATAAACAAAAAGAAGAAAAGAAGAAGCAGGCCACCCAGGAATCCCATCCTGGGGAAAACCTTTAAAAGAGAGAGAAAAATAGTTCAAGGCAGAAACAAAGAAAGGAACGTTGTCAACACCAGACCTCCCTTACAAGAAACTCC
Source organism: Rhabdomys pumilio (assembly GCA_030674055.1). NCBI lineage: Eukaryota > Metazoa > Chordata > Mammalia > Rodentia > Muridae > Rhabdomys > Rhabdomys pumilio. The sequence goes on along the minus strand of JANHMN010000001.1, from coordinate 220,071,533 downwards.
AGAGGCAGATCTTGACAGATGACAAGCTGTAATAGGAAAGAATATGAACATATTCATTTTATTGGAAGGTGTAAATACAGATGAATACAAACAATGTATCCCGTGATGGTGGCACAGGAATCTTTAACAACACTCATACAGGTGCGTGAAGTTAAGGGACTAAAAATAAACACAAAGGTTTGTCACTGGATGTCCGATACAAGAAGGAAGCTTAGATATTGGTAACCAAGTTATGTCTGCCTAATTAATGCATAACTTATTATGTGATTGAAGATGTTTACAATAAAGTAGATTCTCATGAGATTTTATGCCAACATTAGTTTAATCACAAAAAGAAAAAGGGAAGGAAGACTAAAGTATATCAAAATAAAAAACTCAACAGAGGGAGACCTCAAAAGGAGGTAAAGGACCATGAAACAAACAGAAAACAGCAAAATAACAATAATGTTTTACTTAGTAACAAATAATAGTAATGGTTACTTTATATAGAATTTTATTTTATCAAAGTATGTAGAAGCTGAACATATATAAACACAGTTCAACTAAATCTCCAAGAGAAACACAAGTTCAAATAGGCTGGAAGTATAAAGATGGCACAAATGGCCCAGAAAAATAGTACTTGTGAAGAACAGGGGTAGATAGCCTCTGTTCATTAAATCAGAAAGGTGATTTAATGTTAAATAAATATTGTGAGAAAGAAAGATTGCCACATAATGATAAATGGGTTGGTGCAACAGGACAGTATAGTAGTAACTTATTTGGAATTTAATCTCCAGAATAAACCTATTGATAGAACTTTAAATATCAATATAAAGATAAAAAGATGATGTGAATTATGCTAGTCTTCTTACTGTAAACTGAATCTGGAAGGCACCCAAATGGAGAAAAAGGTTAGGGCAATTGATACATCTACAGTGTGCCCATCAGAACCCACCTATTGAGACTGAAACCTAAGAGATGGCTTTCAAAAGTAGAACCTTTCAAGAAATGTTTCAGAAGTGCTTTGCCATTCATTAACCAGTACGTAAGTGCCTTCAATCAGATCTAGAGAAAGTCTGCATAGGCCCATTTTGCTCCCCAGGCATGGATAAATACAAGTTTATCTCCTTTTTCCTTTGCTATTTAAATAAAAGTTCTGCTATATGACTATCCATGGAAAAGGGTCTCACCAGATACTGAATCTGCTGTCGTCTCAATCATCTTCAGACTTCAGAATTATCTATTACATGCCTGTGTTTTACAAATACCTCAGCATCAGACATTTTGCTACCGTAGCACAAGAAGACTAAAATAGTAATATTCTCGTCTTATGATAAAACAACTCAAGTTGAAGAAATGAAATAGTAAGTTGTTAGCTCTCTATTAAAAAATATCTAAAATAATCAACTTATAACAAGGAAAATGGTTGATTTTTGTTACTAACAAAAATGTGTTATGAAAACGTAACATATAACAAGGATGTGAGATTTCAATCTGTAGTCCTTTGGCTCCATTGCTGTTTTGGCAGGAAGGTCATGTATTTTCTTAGAGGGGAGAAGACTGTGGTAGTCTAAGATAAGCATCTCATGTGGGCTGAGCATTGACACATAAAACAGGAGGTGACTGAGATCCCAATATTGTCTTCCAATGAATATATCCCCTATTCATAGGGAATAACATATATATGTATATGTACATGTAGAAGTATATGATGTATATAACCTAACCTCCTACCACTAGGACCTGCCTCTCAAAAGTTCTATAGCCTATCAATAATGGCAAACTGAAGACCAAGCCTTAGCATCCGGGCCTTTGAAAAACATTCCAGATTTGAACTGTAGCAATGTCTATTATCTAAAGGTCCAGAGATAATTAGAACTAAAAATTATACTATATTGCAAAGAAGTTAGACCCTTATCCATCGATGTATGAAGTCAACATATAATATTGAACCTTGATAAAGTAAGAGGTTCTGATCAAACAGACACATACATATGCATATGCAGGCATATGTGATGAGTCAGTACTAGCAATACTTTGAAAGCTATAAGCAGCTTTAAACAGATATATACAGAAATAATTAACTGTATAGAAATAATTAAAATAATTATAGGTTTTTATCTGGGCAAATAAATCTGGCGGTGGGAGCTAGTATAGTTTTTATCATAAGACCTCTTTTTTAATTTCTAAAAGCATTTACATGTGCTATTGATATACATAGACACAAAAGATTTATTCACATGAACATGAATCCACTAGGAAATCCTCCAGCTAGATTTATGCTTCATAGTGTAGCTCTCAGCATTTACATAAGGTCCTGTTGGTAATTCGAAAATGAAAACATAATATTTTAAACCTCACACATAGGCATCTATACAGTCTCCCCTGCTGCAGGAGTGTTACAGCAACACTTTAGGATATATAAGGAGATGGTCTGCTTCAGGGTTATTAGTTATTAAGGATGAAGAATCAGTAAGGTATTTGTAAAACCTCTAGGAAGTGAGTAATACTGTCTGTCCTAACGGAAGAGAGCACCTGACAAAGACGTCCTTGCTTATCAATAAAGCAATGAAAGACCTCCTACACGGGGTGGGGGGGGTGGGGGGGGAGGGGGGGCCGACGTGAAAGAGCCCGAGTCTGCAATTCACTTCCTGAGTGATTCCAACGAATAAGATGACAAACCACTAGGAACTGTCTGGTGAGTCACGCCCCAGTTTCAGTGTGAGTACCCATGACCTCACCATCGAGCATAAAATAGTTCAAACGGCATCAGGCAGAGCAGGGTGCCAAAGAATGGAAGAATGTTACTCTAAGTTGCCATACAGCTCTAGCCGGGATTGGATTGGGCTTTCGGGGTTGGTGATTACTACTTTTCAGTGCAGACTTAGGGAAAGTACAAATGAAGTGGAAAACCTTTAACAAGGAGACAAATGTCAGCATAAGAGGATTGTAGAGTCCTTGGGATGTATTCTCCATCATTTCCTACCTCCCTTTCATGTGCGTTTAAACCGTTTAGATGACAATGTCCTCCAATGTCATTTGACATGGGAAATATATATAAAATTCAATACTCTATATCCCATAGGGGTTTCAAAGATTAATGCTGGCTTGCTTGTCATGAATAAAGAGAAAAAAAAACCATCTGGGCTTTTCCCTTACACCATCCATTCCTGAAATTAGAACTCCAGAGCAACTTTCAAGTCTACAGAACACATTCTCAAGATTGGGCAGGCCTACAACTATGTAGCCACTCCATTGTTTTTTGCTCTTTGGGAGGTGTGGGGAAGGTGTTGTTTGTTTGCAAGAACTCTGCCTCAATAAGTTGTGCCCATAGCAATTGTGAGGAGCAGGTGCGGCAGCCCAGCCAGCTAAAATGGCGCCTGAGCCAAATCTTATGAATGGCACCTGTCAAATCTTATGAATGGCACCGCTTCTTGGCAGTTTGCTTGCCGCGCCTTTCCCTAACTGAGCCACAACCGCAGAACTACTGCGCAGACTCTCTGCCATGGAGAATTGGGCTGTTTAAGGTGCACCAATGAGGTATACCCACGAGGCAGGTGCTGATTGGGACAGGCAGGGGTATAAAAGGACGGCCGTTAAGGGTCTGAGGGAGAGAGGGCCTCCAGAGAGGAGATTGTAAAGGATCCTGAATAAACTGCGTTGAGAACAACTCCGACTTGCGTCATTCCTGTCTGCTGATCAGATAGAGAATTGACAAGCAATGACTTAAGTCATCATCCCAAGCATGTATCCATGCTTATACAGACCCTGTGAGGAGAAGGATGTCACAAGACTACTTTCACAAGAGACTAACTAATGGAAGGAGAACCAGTAGCGTCTGTATGTTGCAGGGTTGCCTGCCAAGGTTGAAATCAGAGCTTAAAGCATCCCAGTCCACCCTGCGTGGTTCCCCACATGCCTTCTGGTATAGAAGAGAGTTTTGCTTCCCTCTCCATCCCTGGCTCAGATGCAGTGGTAGCTGCTACTAGCTTTATAGTTCCTATGCCATCCTGTCCAAGAGTTCGAGGCTCCACAAGAGATGGATGCTGAGTCCTTTATGACCAAATCCACATTTCAGCTAAAGCTGGAACTATCCTAGAACACCGAGATTCACTAATTATCCTGTCATTTTTTTTAAAAAAAAGTGAATAACAACTTCATGATTTTATTGTGACAAGTCCAGATGAAGGTGTGTTGCACATTTATAACCTTTTGACCTCGGAGTTCTCTTTGCTCTTCTGGATCCCTGTTGGGGCCAGCATCTACGAACTTCGACAGAGCCATTTAGATTCAAACGCTGGGTCTTAACCACATGTACATCCAGATGAGATGTGAAATGCTGGAATTGTTCAGGGCATAAACTCGGGAACTCACATACCTAGGGGTTCTAATTCCATCCCGTCAACTGACTTGCTGGCTGAATGACTGAAACATTGTTTAGCCTTCATGCTCAGCTTTCTGAAAATTAAGTGACAGTAACAGTGTCTAACTCACTGGATTCTTGTGGGGGTTAAGTGGATCACCCTATATAAGTCACAGAAAACAGGACTGGCACAATGTAAGCACTGACCATAGGCAAGAGGTGTACTGGAATACTCCCTCCTCTGCCCCACCCCTCTACATTTTACAATAAAACTTAGTAATTTGGGAGGAGCTAATTTGAGAGGAAGAGGAGGAGCTAGGTGGAGAGAGAAGAGAGATGTAGCAGCCATGGAGAACTACGGATGCATCAAGAACAGTCCTGGGTAACAAATTTTATCTAAGGTTAGGTATTGGGTAACAATTCTAATTGTGTAGGCATCTTGTTAATTGAGCATTAGCAAATATATGTACCAAACGGATAGCCATTAAGTATTAAGAGTCTTCATTTTACCTGGTACTGAGGGATGTTAGGTCAGCCAAGCTTTGTGGAGACAACGTGGTAGATTGGCAGAGCCATCCACGCTGGCATCTCATGGGTGCCAAGGGCCGGTGCTTCTGGCTCGCCTGAGCCACCACGGAGCCGAGCAGTGGTAAAAGCACTCTTGGCCTCAGGCCTTGTCTAGTCAGGAACATGGCAGCTGCTTAAGAACAAGCCAGATTGGGTGCCGCCATTTTAAATATTATCATCAACAAATAGGTTGGCTGCTACTATGCCTATTGTCATAAGCATGGAAGAAAATGCAAAGAAATCTAGCAACGTTCACACTGTGAACTTCTGTGACGGGTGCCATGCAAGTCTAAGGCCATATTTTATATTTCCAAACTCCCCTAATGTTTTCACCTTGATGTACGTATTCTCCTCTCCATTTAGCTCCATAAAGAGGCCAGTGGAGCTCCAGCTCAATAAGTATGTGTTGGGATAAAATAAGGATATGAGCCGAGGCATTCAATCACAGCAGCAGCCCCGGGGCCCCTGGTCATTCTCTGCCCATTTTGCACAGCACACTGGGAAATGTATTTTCTCTTTCAGGAAGTCCTTTAAGTTACTTGGGTATGGGAAGCTGCTTAGACAGGAAAACAATTCTTTGCTTTTTGATGAAGAGTGGCTTCAGCAATGTTCTCAGAGCTGAGAACTGGTATGGTTTCAAACAGTAACTTCACTCAGAAGAGGACGGTTTATGGGTTGACATGACAGAGTTTGTGCTTTTGCATTTGTATTGTTTATTTCCCTGAGCGCTGAATTCTAAATCATCAGCTGAGTTCAACACAAGCGAATCACATGGACCTGAACTGTTCTGGAACTTTAAAAGGAACTTTAAAAGGGAAAGAGAGAAAGAAAACAGCTTGCCCCATCTGAACCCCATCCTCCATGCTGTGAGCAAGTGGCTTCATTTAGAACTTGCTAAATTAGGTCAGGGAGTTCTCCTTGGGAATGGGAGTTTGCCAAGAGATTCTAAAATTCCCAAACTAAGACATGGAGCAGTACGCTGGCCTGCTGGTTCTGATTCAGTCTTTTAGAGAGCTTTGGGAAATTCTGGACCACTGGGCTGCGTCATCTCACCTCCTTGTAGGGGAAATGTTGTTGCCACAGCTATTGCTTCAAACTGGAATCATCTCCCAGGTTTACTTTAGGAGATCCAAGAGGACAGCGATGACATTTCCTCTCCATAAGTGATCAGTCCAACCCCCAGTGAAGCAGAGGTATTACTGAAGTAGCTCGTGCACGAGAAAATAGATACGTAACAGAATACATAATATGGCATGTGTATTCTCTACGTGCATAATTTATACCTATCACATGCATATGCCTACTTGCTATGGATATTACACCCATGTTATTATGTGTATTGATGGTTTGATAAGATCAAACTGAGCTCTCCTATCTCTAAGTGACTCCTCAGAGGCTGCTTACCCTGCAGCTACTCAAAGGTCCTCCCGGGGTCGCACACTGCAGTATTAATTCGAGTCCACTTTCCATGCTTTTGGACTGGAGACTTCTAACAGAACACACTCATTCATCCCAATTTGTATATATTGTTTTCTTTTAAAAAAAATTTTAAGTAACATTTATTTATGTTTTGGGGGTTGGCTGCACAATGTAGCACTTGTGGAAGCTACAGAGAGGACAACTCATACGCATTAGTTGTCTCCTTCTATAGTTAGGTTGTGGGGTTGGGCTCAGGCCATCAGACTTGGAGACAGACACCTTTACCCCTGAGCCATCTTGCTGTCACCATTTTGCATCCATCCTACTCCATCCTGAGAACTGAAACCTACTCCATCCTGAACAAAGTTAACAAGAAATACTCAAGGGATGAGTGAAGAAGATGCAAAAACAAAACCAACAAAACAAAACAAAACAAAACAAAACAAAACAAAACAAAAACCCCAAACCACAATCCCCCAACATGAAACTGTCATACAGGCTGCTGAACAGCACGCAGCTTCAAAGTTTAGCATAACATTCTGGAACACGTTGCCAATGAGCATATAATTGATGGAAAGTCTTGCTAGCACCATGCTTGAGATATCTAATGGATTTCACAGTAACAAAGCCATTTTCAAAGAAATTCAGTGTCAGCAATGCCTTTGCAGAAGCTTACGGATGAAACAATGTGCATATGCTCCATTCAGAGGAACCATTGAGGGTGGCGTGGGTTACTTTTGCTGTTATTGGCATTTTGCTCTTCCTTCATTTCTACCCAAAAGTGATCTGGATCGCTTTGATCTCATTGGCTTTCATGCCTTGACTTCATATGTACTTGTTATCTATTCCTTATGCTTTTACATGATCATTAATAAGCCAGCCAATCAACTTTTATTTACTTTTCAAATATAACAAGAATAACAGGCTAAATTATGGGGGCAGGATGGGACAAGGCAGAGCCAGTGACAACAGAGAGGTTCTTGCCTAGCTAATGAGAGTCAAAATTAAAGGAATGGAGACCATGAGTTTTGTGTCAAGGACTGGGTGGAACAGCAGCTCCACAAAGGGGTTGGGTTTAGAGAAGGGTCCCAATAGCTTCCCTAAAGAATATTTATCCTGGGGCTTTAAGAATAAACACTAGGAGCTCAGGCCACAGAGTACAGAACAATTGCATAACCAAGACAAGTAAGGACAAGACATTAAAAAAGACATTCAGAGAGGGATGGCTGGTGTGGGGAGAGTGAGCAGAGAGAGTAATGAAGGCAAGGGCAAACATGACTTTTGTGACATGTGTTCTGCCCTAGATTCCTCTGCTCTGTCTGTTTACAGTTTTGATATGCTGGAGAGGGTAACCAGCCACACATCCTGAAGTAGTAAACCATGCAAATACTGCTCTCTTGGTCTTACTCCAGACCTCTCCTGCAGCCCATGAGCTATCCAAAGTAAGGCAAAGCAGCTGCCCTTCTCTTTGCAGAGCTTTGAAAATCATGGGTCAGTGTTGTAATCACATCTGCACTGCGGCTTCTGTTTCCTTTGTGAAATTTATTATGGTAGGGAAAATAATATAGGAGGAAAATAGAAATGGGGCAAATAACACAAAACTAATTAATGCACTTAGAATCAATAAATTAAAACAACAAAACCACTATGTTAGGAAACTATTAACTCTTGGCTATTAATAATAGAGTGAAAGTGATTCAAATTTCAAAGAGAAGTTAATAACTTAAAACTGAGGGGCTCTTTTGTGAGGGAGGCTTGCTCTTGGTTAAATGACACCAACAGGACTGCTTCGATTTCTTTTCTTTTTAAAAATCTTTTAATCAATTCTCTGTGAACTTCACACCATGTACCCAATCCCATTCATCTCTCCACCCCTCCATATCTTCCCTCCATCCTTGCATCCTCTCCTCACGAAAGAAAACAAAAAAGAAAAAACATCACATCGTGGAAGCTACATTGTATCACACAGTATAGCTTTTGCCCAGACAGCTTCACTTGCACATGTGCACTGCAGTGAGACACTGGGCTGGTTTGAGACCTCTGGCTTCTGCTGCACCATCAATCCTGGATCCCTCCAGGGACTCCTCTCAGATTCCTGTTGTTGCCTTGTGTCATGGAGATCCTGCAGCTTTGGATCAGCAGTGCCTGCCCCTCCCTGTGCTCCAGCAGTCCATAAGTGAGAACTGGAGAGATGGAGAGATGGCCCCCACTCTTTGCTTCCTGCAGCAGGGGGGGGGGAGCTGGTTCCTCCCCCTGCCTGGGCAGGGGCCCTGTCCCTCATTTGGGCAAAGCTGGAAAGCTGACCATGTGACCAACTCAGCTACCACCCAGACCCAGATCCAAGAGCTTTGACTTGGCCCATCCCAACATCATCTACCCCTGGGTTTTTATTAACTTTATAAACAAACATTGTCAAAAAAAATCATGAAATACATATGCAAATGAGAAGCTTGAACAGTTCCATATGATTATTTACCTTTGCATTTACATATATGTGGGAGTCTCTTTTAGCAGTCAGTTATGGAAGCAGCTATAATTAGCATTTCATAATTAGCATTTATCTTTGTGAATTAAGGAGAGCTGTAGTATCTGCTTCACAGTCAACTCTAGAGATGGAGGCAATCTTAGACTTTGGTTCTTTGTCCTGTGGGCTTCTAGTAGAACAAACACAGAATAAGACGCAATTCAAACCAGTATTATATGTCCTGAATTTTCAATTCAGAGCTATTTTCATTTTTAGCCCTAAACACTTGGCTCCGTAACAATAAATCCCTCTGGCCAGTGACTAAATTTTTAAATCAGAAGCAACCATAGTTCAAGAAATAATTTTTTTTCTATGTTCAGATTTAGCAGTAAATATATTTTTATCTAAATAAAGTTTAAAAGGTGTTCTTTCCTTCCTGCCCTTCTGAAACATCTACTCTCCCTTCAGTCTTCCTTTCTTCACCCTTCACTTGGCATTTGGAGCCAGGTACATCTGTAGAGACAGGAAGAATGGAGATGCTTAGCCATCAGCCAACCAGCTCTCCTCTGGGCATCCCACAGTCCTGTTCTGGATCCTGGTCCTAAGCCAATCTTCTTGTAATTAACACACATGCTTAGTTGTTTAGGCTGATATAGGAAAACCTAGTGATAACCTCGTTTGGGGGCTAAATTTGCAAGATTCTCTCAAAACGAATGTTTAATAATTGCATTGACTTAAATTGCATTACTGATTGTCTTAAAAGGAGAATTTCCTACGGCCTATTGGATAAAGCACAGGAGTATCAGCTGGAGCCGCTCGGATACACAAGACAAGCAGTTTCTGGGAAAGCCGTGGTTGGACACAACTCTCCTTCATGAAGGGACCATGTCATTAAGACGAATCTGGCTTCTCGGTGCTAGACGGAAGCGTGGGGCACTTTCACTTTCAATCACAAAACCACCCAGTAGTGGCTACCTTGCTGGTGTCTTCCCTACAGCTACGTACTTTACATTTACAATCCTTTTGCTAGATAAAGATGTACACATTCAGAGCCTTGACAAGTTCAAGGTCTCACGGCCAGTATGTCAGAGCAAGGATTCAAACAGGTCTTGTAAGGCCAGGAGCTCTGCATGTCCCCAAAGGGTAAGGCTCAGGAAGGCCTTATACGATTCGGAGACAGTCCATGGGGTTACTGTGGGTAGTTTTTGAATAATGTACATTCCTGGATCATAGCCACGACCTGAGAAGTGTATCTGGTGGTGGGGTCAAGAATCTACAGTCTCACTCACAGAACCAGAGAGCTGCTGACTCGTCCACTGTTCAGCTGGATCTTTAAGTCAGCTTTTCCTCAACAACAGTTCTAAGACTTTGATACTCAGTATTTGAGTATCGTATGAACAAGATAATTGTTTCTACAGTTCTCATTACATCTATATCTTGATTCAATTCTCACAACCTCACCAACATTACAATACCCATGTATATAAGCACAGCGAAGCTAAGGGATGGCTACAAGTGTGTTCTTAGTTCTGTGCCTGCAAAGTCTACAGACCAGCAGTACTGAGGCTAGTCCCGTATCTTCAAACAATCTCTAGAAGCATCTGATAAGTGCTGGAAATTCAATTCACAGGAGCATATATTATACAAGTTTACCCAGCTGGACCTCTCTTCCTTCATGTGGTAAATTCCTCCTCCCGGGCAAAACCTCAAAACTTCCCCTCAAGGTGCAAGATGAGGCAGAAGGCCCTCCGTCCTCTGGCCAGATACTGAGCCTTATTTATTTTCTACTCTACATTTGTAGCAATGAAAAAGAAGTTTGTGGGGAGCCACATAAATATGCCATAAAGAATAGTGATTCCCTTCGCAGCAGAACTTACCAAAGGTTTCTAAATCCCTGTGATCGCCGGCATGTCACTGATTTTCTGACCAAAAGCCCGGAGGCCAGGCAGTCAAAGCCATTGTTAACTGCTGGGTATCCAGTTAATTCCAGGTACTACTGCGGCTGTGATAAGCATCAGGAGGATTCCCTCTATGGGGTCTACGAACATGCGGCTCGGTGCAGGATTTCTCGTGTGCACCCGCTGCATTTGAGGGAGTGTGTGCACTCTGAGCTCCTTGGCCTCGGAGCTACATAAATGTGCAACCCGACTGAAGAAGTGAAGGTTGGTTTGTGAATTCAGTCGAGTTTCCTCTTAGTAGAAGCAGCAGCAGAGTTTTCAGTTCCGCTGTCTTGGCTACTCAAAGATCGCGTTTTCTTGACTGTAATGGCCATCAGCACCTTCTGTACAGGAATTCCTTTGTACAGGAAGGGTATGAATAAAAAATAGAGATGTTGGGGTTTTGCTCTATGTACTAGTTAGTGTGTTACCTAACACTCTAGTTAGTGTTTATCTAGCTTGTTCTCTAAGTGGCCTGGTGAATTGCATAGTACAGCTGCAAAATGGTTTTCAGTCTTAGTGACGAATTTCGAAAATGAGCAAAAAGCCAACTTGAGTTGTAATTAAATTCTGCTAACAATGCAGCCAGCCCCAAACACAGACCCTTAGCTCCCCTGTTTGTGCATTCTCCCACATTCCTGAGATTGCACGCATGTTACAGTCTTGGGGGCATTTTTCTTCTTTTAAAAGAGATTTAGAGTTTGCCCTTACATCAAAGAATCTGTATCAAAGAAATACATAACAGAATTTTGGGTTAGCAGAATCATACTATATTAATCTTTCCCTTTCAACAACTCCCTCAGATGAAAACAAGCTAAAATCAGTGGGTTAATCCAGTGATGGTGAGCTCAGATTGGCACCAAGTAACCCAGCTGTGCAGGAGCTACCACAGACTTCATCGCATAGTGCATTTCATGGCTGCAAATATGTTTAAAGGCTTTTGGTTTTGTCACTAGAGATATGGAGTCTATAGTTTGCAGGTCGCCAAAATCTGTACTGAACATAGTTCAGCAAAGCCTGTCCTTCACCTAGTAAGTCCCAATTAAGGTCTTTCAGCAGAAGCTTGTAGGACCTAGGACTGTGAAAGGCAGCCTAGTTCCTGGTTGAGCTAAGGTTAGAAAACCCAATTACTCTAAAAGAATGGCAAGCTTTTTCCCTGGTTCCCAGACACTAAGCTCCTGACACAAGGCCGCAGCCCTCCATAGATTTGTGCCCATCAGTCATGTAAGCCTTTCATATATTTGTGTCCATCAATGCCCCAAGCCCTTCCACAGGTAAAGGACTTGACCTGTGGTCACATAGTCTCAAGACAGATCTCCATTTTAATGAGGTACCTAAAGGCTTGGAGGCTTAGCCAATAAACTCCCCTTCCCAGATACTCCTCCCTGAAAAAAGTATTTAACCTTAGGCCCACCCTGAGAATTGGGGGATGGTTTTACTCATCCACTTTCCACTGTGACAATGCCTTAAACCTATGGACTGTCTCTTTTCATCAGGATCTGGCATGGAGAGTAATGGAGAAGGCTTTTGCTTAAGGAGCCACTGTCTAACCTCCCGTAAAGGCCTCTCTAAGCTCCCAGCCATGGCTGCCATCAAGACTAAGCTCAAACCCTTGGCCACTGCCAAGTCAAGGACTCTCCTCCCTGCAAGATCCAGACAGAGCTCCCCTCTTTATACCCTTGGACCCAGGATAGATCTAGCCCTCGGGCTCCACTCCATTCTCAGCTCTTTCATGGCTTCTAGTGGTGCCTAGGTGCCCAAGAGCCTGAGAACCAGACGACCCTGGCCTCCCTGCAGGCCTGGGGACCCCTGAGCCAGCTCTGGTTGCCCTGGGACCTCAGACTATGCTCCCCCACCCCTGGAGCAGTGTTTCTGTGGCTGCTCTACGGCCCAACACCCACCTGGCATTAACATCCTGTCTCCCTGATCAGCCAGAGCCCTGAGGTGGATCAGACACGAGACCCCATTAACCCTACAGAAGCTCAGTAGTGACTGCCCTTTGCCAGAGTCATTAAGGTCATAGGTCTTAACTGATTATGGTCTGAATCATTGGTCTCCACTGCTACGGTCTAAAAGTGTCACCTACCCTCACCAAGTTCTTATGATGAAGTCTTGACCTTCAAGAAAATATAATGAGAAGGGGACTTTGGGAGTAGGAAGCATTATATCATGAGAATGAGACAAGTGTCTTAGAAGAGAAGCTTAAAATAACTTCTCGTCCTTCATATCTTGTAAAGACAGGGCTGGGAATAAGAAAAAGGGGTTCCTAAGACTTGCTTACTCTGATGGTGATATGATCATGGGCTGTACAGCTTCTGGAACTATGAGAAATGAATGTCTGTTGTGTCTAAGGCAACAACCTAAAGTGAAACAGACAAGATTCCTACTCTGCATCACAATGGTAGTGGGTAGTGCACGGTTATTTCCAGTCAGAGTGGATCTGATGGGGCCGTAAGCACTGGAACGTGTATATACACTCAGTGATGATGCCCTGAAATTCCACCTGATGAATCACTGCTCCACATAAAGAGGACACCAGCTATACTCTCTTTGAAACTCCTCCTTTTCCCTCCCCCACGTCATTCAGTCATCCTCAGGAGGTATGTTGTGAGCACAAGCCTAACCAATTAATCATTCGTTGGCATCAGGTTCTTTCTTGTAGTTGAGACATAGAAGTATCCTCTCCCATCATTCTGCTCTAAGCCCACACTAACACACACACACACACACACACACACACCCCAAAACAACAAAAAACACCAACTGGCAGGACAACACAGGAAGAGCTAGGTGACTGAGCCCATGAAAGACCACCCAATTTTCTATTACTGCTTCTAGTGTGTTGAGGATGGGATGGCTAACAGTAACCAGAGATGAGGGGATGTCCTAGTGTGAGGCTCAGCATTAGTTCAGTATTATGGCGTAGTCATTTATTTGTGTAAAATGGTCAAGAATCACAAAGCCATAGTGATAGTCAAAAGGTGTCCATATTTTGAAATTCGATTTCCTAGGTACTTAAGTAATTATGCACGCAGCAGGGCAAAATGTGTAAATATCAAACCTCATTCATTTTAACACTGCAGGAAAAAAATTCAACATCTTTGTTGATCAGATATAATGATAACCGAACAATTTATAGAACTATTTTATGAATCATTCCTATACCAGCTAAACATCTTGAATCAAATCAATTCACATATAATATGCACACTTCCCCGGATCTATGCAAAATAATTTAAAGGTAAATTGTAGAAATTGCAAACAAGTACACGCTCAATTAATTTCACCATTTTTCTTAACTATAGCATTAAAATAAGTGCCATGGCATCCATGACAAAACTCTCCCCTACCTAAGCCAAGAAACCTTAGTAAATTTTATTTCTTTACAAAAAGTTTGAGGGCCTCAAAAGAACATGGGTAGGGAACAACAGCAAAAATGTCGTGGGTGGTATTTCCAAGCATGTACAGTACCATCTCGTCCATTTTCATTATAAATCTTTTGGGTAAGACTTCATCCAAGATACATATAAATAGGGCAGCTGAGATAAGTAAGTGTTCACACTATGACAATTGCCACAGAGTGAATTCAGTTTGTGATGTAACACTGCTGAAGCTGGGTGTCTCCCACCCTCAGCCACCACCCTGCGTTCGATCTACCTCTTAATCATATGCTATCTAAAACGCTTTATCTGCTTACTAATAAAATTCAATTTCAAATACTAAACCCTAACACACCTTTACAGTCTGATTGGCCACTACAACCGCTCTCAGCCCTTTGTCTCTACACCCATTCAAGCTGTCTCCACAACTGACTTCTCCAGACTGTCACTAAATAGAAAGCACATCCTCTTCCCACACCTGGCAGAACGCTGTACTTCCAAAGAGTGAGGCTCCAGTTGCCTTGAAAATTGCAAGGGAGGTAGCAAGAGGAAGTTAACCAAAGCCAGAAAGGTCAAAGAACTCTTTGTCCCCTGTGATGTCTGGAACTTTGGATGCCTTAGTGTCTCGGCTCTCCCAGGCTCATATTCTATGACCTTGTTTTCCACACAGACTGCCTCTGCTCCTCGTGCTCTTGAGGCCAACTAAGGAACTAGGGCTGGACTTCTTATGTGTGTAGTGTCCCTCTGAGCCCTGGGGACATGTATAATGTCTCCCTCATCCCTGAACACTTAGATTGGTTTTTAAACGTCTGCTAATGTGTCTGGCTCCCCACTGTGGTCTAAGCTTGCCCAAGGGCCCTGGATCTCATTCATCTAATGTTCCGAGAACCCACTAGCTGCTTAATTTACAGTAAATGCTTTTAAGGATGTTTGCTAAATAACTGAATAAACAGATGTACTGCAATTTCACAATGTGACAGAGCTTCCTGCTTGCTACTCCAGATTTCCATCTAAGGGCTCTGGATAATACCCATTCCTTAATTCCTCCATAGTGTACCCGAAGCAAACTCCATAGTGGATTTCACTAGAACCTTCTTCACTGCCAGCTCATTATATTCCCTTAAGTATCACATTCACACACCCCCGCCATGTTCAAGTTTTCTAAATTCACCACAAAAGGGACAAGCTATTTTGTATAATTTTGTGAATATGTTTTATTTGAATTTTGTTAAAACGCTCTAGTGTTGTTAATAGCTGGGTGAGATCTGGGATATAGTAAAATACTGCTTCTTTTTCTCCCAGAGATTTTATGTAGCAGAGGAGACAGCATGTATATCCACTCACAGAACAATTGTCATATGAGCCACACTGGTTCTGCAAGGTGGCCATTGGTCAGATGAAATAGACTATTTATGGATTTGAAGAGAAAGGGACTGTGAGATAAAAGACACACTGGAATGCTTAAGGGTCAGAAAAAGTGTCAGAGTGTCAAGCCTCAGAATGCAGCAATGTCAACGGTGACCAGGAAGAGGCGGGGTCAGGCCCCATGGGAGGGTGGGGATGAAGCAGGCTCATTTTTTTTTTCTGAACCGCAGTGACCACACAGCACACTCAGCCTGACCATCACCTGCCGTGACCATCACTTCTCAAAGCATTTTCTGACAATTCTCTCTTCCTCTTGGGATAACCAGGACTTAAAAACTAATAAACCAAGATAGCTAAGAAATGGCCAGCTCTGTTGGAAACTTCATATTGTGATACTTTTGTAGTGGATAAGAACGTAAGCTGGCAAAAACAGAGCTGCTGAGCAGGCTCTGGCAGAACCTCAGCCACTGAAATGGGTCCTGTGGAAAGGTGAAGCGTACACACCCGATACGTGGCATGCTTACCAGGCTGAAATACCTAATCCCAGAAAGGATGAAGACCAGAAGCCCTAACCTGCTGTAATCCTATCCTATGGATGTGTTTAAAGGCACCTGTCTTCTATTGTGTCCCCCAATCAAGAAATTAAGTTAATGTGATTTTTCCCCCCAGCACAGAAAAGGATTCTCATGTTAATTATCCGCTGAAGATTTTTATCATTATCTTTGTGAATTCAAAAAAGATCGTTTGTGCTCTCAAAATACGTGATAATGCTGCAGAGATTTGAAATACAACATGTTCTAATCAAACCAAAGAAGGAATGTTCCAGCTACTACTTTCCCTTCAACAAAGGAAGAAAAGAAGAGGAAATCGCCATTTATTAGATGCCTTATTCAATTTCCATAACAATCCTGGCAGGCAGATTTTATCATTTCAAGGGAGAGCAGAAGCAGTTTGTCCTAGGTCATGATGATAGAGTGAGACCCAACCCTGACCCAGACATTTGTGTCCTTGTTCCTAAGTCAAACGTGGCTGAGGTGAACAAAGACACAGGAGAGAATCTGGAGGGATTGCAGTGTCTGAAGAGGCTGCTGCATCCCATGGCCTCCTCGGCTGTACCACCAAGCAGCAAGAACTGCAGAGTGAACACCTCTGCCCTTTAGAAGAGTCAGGAGAGGAAAACCAAACTCCGTTTCTATGGGCCCTTGTTCCTGGGTCTAAATAAGCCAAGGCAGTGATTAGTAAGGATGGCAGCTATGAACATACCTTTCTATCTTTCAGATGCTAAGCTCTCACATCAAAGATCTCGCTGCAGGGCAAAACAGCTTTCTAGACATGAGTATCTGAAGTCACCCTGGGCTGGCAGATGGCGTGAAAAGGACTTCCGTCAGAAGATTCACCCACTCATCCTCTCACCCACCCACTGTATGGACATAATCATGCTGATTCATATATGAGTGGATTTCCGTTCTCAAAGAATCACTCCAAGCCCACTCCTATGTATGGTCAAATGTGAAGTACACGCACCCAATAACCTTAGGAGTCCAGAGGAAGAAGACCCAACCTCTCAGGAATTAGAATCCTTCCTGTGATGCTTCGTGCCTACCACCCCGCCCAGATAACGACCAGGGTGGTGATGCTTTAATGTATCATCTGCCACATCCAAGTAAGTGTTCCTCAAACTTAGCCGAAGGAAGGAAAGGCAAGTGGGAGAGAAGCTTGCAGTAACAAGCTTGGTAACAATGTCCAGACACTTGATTGGGAGCACAAGTTTCATTTACATAGAGATGGATACAAGAGGTCACAGCCAGGGTTTCCAAAAAAAAAAAAAAAAAAAAAAAGCCAGAAGAGCATCCCTGGATCTACTATCAGAGTGTGTCAAAATGCAAAAGGAACTTGACTCTTGCCTAGACAATTTGCATGAGATACAATGACTCCTTGTGTCTAGAAATAGGCCCGTCCCTGTAAGAGACCAATTAAGTTTTTATTTAGGAACATTACGACAGACACAAATCAATAAGATAATTTTAGAACAGAGAAATGACCACTATACAAAGTGCTTGCAGGGCACTTCAAGTCCACGTTCTTGCTCATCTCTTGTGCAAGGGACAATGGGAACCAGAGAGAAGCAAGCAGGACTGTCAATGATACCGGAGCTCTGCCCCAGATTGGAGAGCGAGGATTCATTGGGATCTGGGTCTTCCTGCTCCCATCAGAAGGGACAGGAGGGGCTTGCATTCTCTTTCTTATGTGATGAGTGACTGTCACCATCTCCTGGAGGACAGTGCAGTCTCCCTGGTACAACCAGGATTGTACAGCTGGTACAACCTACACATAAGGAATTATTTCTGCCTAGTACTTGCTTGTTCCTGAGCTCTACAGAGCCACACCTTCTGACTCAGTCTGAATGTAAATGAAAGAGTGTAAAGACTGAGTGGAGGATACACACATTCCTATAGTTCCTGTAGTTTAATTATCACAGCATGATGACGTGTTTTAAGTCTAAGTCCAGAGGTCCCTGGAATATGAATGGTGTCTTCTACACCTGCCTCAGATATCAGCAGAGGGGAAAATAAAAACCATAACGCAGGAGAGGGGAGTTGCACAAGGCTCTGAGATTTAAAGCTGACAGGGCATTTGAGTATTCAAAAGATATCTTTGGATGTGTACAGCATCATGAGTCTGACAAGTTCATAATGATGCATTTATGAACAAGATCACAGGAGCAGCACTCTGACAGGCAGGTGGCCTTTCTTCTCCAGAGGTCAGCATCTGATACTCACAGGCGAGCACTTCTCAGTCATATCTATTCCCTGAAACATGAGGCAAAACTATGCCTCATGATGGGAAAAAAAAGAAGTCTATATTAAATATATTCAGATAATTCAATAATTTTACTACTAAACCACAGAAATCTAGATTACTAGGGAATAGCAATTGCCTTAAATAAAATACTACTTTGGGTAAGCCAGTATTGGCTTAATGAGCTTTTTGTGTACTGGGCTTAATAAAAAAAAATTGTATTAGTCATTTCATACAAACGTGGCAGAGCTGATGAATTACTCCTAATGAGGGAAAATCACCTCTAATCCATTTTAATGATCTCAGTATTTCAAAATATAAAAGTTTATCCTTAAAGCACACAAAATCAAAATCATAGATGATGATGCATACTCAGAGAAATGAAGGGATTCGCCAAGTTACGAAGCAAATGAAGGAAGGAGATACCATGGGTGCCTGGGTGGCACAGCTCTGTGTGCACACATTCCGCCACACCACACTCCTCCTTTAGCAGCCTGGGAGAGGCTGGGAAAGTACAGAGAGCAGGCTTTCAGTCTGCACCACAGCATTTCAGGCAGGCCACTGTCCTTTACTGCACCGAGACTGGACTTTAAAAAATACATACACTACTACACCCAATTACCATTAAAGCCTGGTCAAAGTGCAATACTCAAAAATTTAGAAGGGCAGAGTAAATAGAGATTATTTACAAAACACCACTTTTCTGTTACACCTCAAAGTGGAGAGTCATGGTTCGGTAGGTCTTTGTTTGGGGGACGGTGGTTTTGGGACAAGAACGTAGAATTTGTGTCTTAGTCATGATGCAGTAACCATGCCTCAGTGGATCTGTCATGCCAATCTCTAAGTCTTTTATTTTAGATCCATAAAGTCCAGTAATAATTGCTGATAAGTTTCCATCTCATCCACTGAAAGGCTTATCCCTGAACACATGCCCGGAGTTTGGTTTTTCTCAAAGTGTGACCTCAGGACTACTGGTATCAGAATCATCTATGGTCGTGAGCCCCAGTCACATCCCAAAGGGGTTCCCAGGAACTAATCTGGTTCTAAGTGACCTAAGTTAAAAAAGTATAAAAGTGGACCACAGAGGAGCAAGACGAGACCCAAGGACTGGGTGGGGGTGGGGGTTGGGGAATGGGACGAATGTGAACATTTAAAGAAGTTAGTCTCCTATTCTCTTAACTGTTTTCTCATTCGACAAACTGGGATGTGTGAGTGTCTTCCCAGTCTCTCTCAGTAGCCAAACTCTGTTCTAGCAAAGCGTTTAAGGAAATAAAACTTCAAAGCAAGGAGTAATATCTTCTGACAGATGCAGAGGCACACTGAACGCAGTGTTGGAGAGAACTGTTTAGTCTCCTCTCCCCTCTCCCCTCCACATAGCCTTGGAGGCCCCTATGCTAGAAGATAAAAGAGCCAGCTGATGTCTGAGGTGTCACTCTGGCCCTGGAGAATGCAATTCTAACACAGCCCATCCGACAATGCTTCACAGTCAGCACTAAGGTGCGGGCAGGAACGCACCAGATCCCTCCAGACAAGTGATTCATGGGTCACACAGCCCAGCTCACCACTAGCATATGAGGGAAGGGAGAAGACACTGCTTATAATGTCGTGTGTGTGCTCTAGCCTTAAAATGACTAAACAGGTATCTTTGCCTCTGAAATATGTTTCCCAAGATATCTGAGAGGACTCACCCTTCGCATTGCTGTTCCTTCTTAGATGTGACTCAGCCACAGAGGGCTTCACTGATTACCTCAAGTTCAACTGCACACATACTGGCTGTTTGTTTTACCACGTGGTTTTGCCCATCAGTTTCCTTATAGTATGAACAGCACCTTCTTTCAATCTAACATCCCCAGTGTCCATAACAACACACAAAACCAGGAGCTGTTTAATAAATGCTATAAATAAATGAAGTCCAAAAAGCTGTCCGGTTAGGGCATTCAAGTCAACGGCCACACTTTCACATTTAAGGTTAATGCTGCGTGTATACACACACATGTATCTTCAATTATTTTTGTTCCGCAAAATGTCCGTGACATAAACACTACCACGTTCATCATTTTTAGACAGATGTTAAATGTGTCCAGCGTTGCATAACTTCACTTGCCCCGTCACAGAACTCTTCATTTTCCACAACTTGAAACCCATAACTGTTTACACAGTAACTCCATAGTTCCTCTCTCCTCTGACCCCGTCAACTACCAATCTACTTTCTGACAAGTGTTGAGTTTGTCGACACTAGTTAGGTACCTCATATGAAGGGACTCATACAAAATATTTTGCAATCATATTGCCTCTTCCATGTTGCAGAACGTGTCAGAACTTCCCTTCCTTCTCACGGACGGACCACACTGCATTACTGTTTGCCTTCATAGCTTGCCCCTCTATCAGCGAGCATTTGGGTGGCTGATACTTGTATTCTGAATGCTGCTGCCATGGACTTGAATGTGCCCTGCTTTCATATCTTGGGGACATTGGTCTACAAGTGGAATTTCTGGGCCACCGATGGTGATTCTGTTTTGACTTTTTTAAAGAACCTGTATGCTGTCTTCCATTTCAGCCATGTGGCATTATACTGCCACCATGGAACACACGGATTCTGGTTCAACACATGCTCCTGGATTTGCTAAATTTTGTTTTGACTGGTCATGCTAAGACAAGTGTAAAGTGGCATCTCCCTGTGGATTTGAGGTACATGTCTCCAATGAAGCTGGAGCATCTTTTATAGTTTTACGGGTCAGTTGCACATCTTCCTTAGAAACTGTCCATCCAGATACTTTGTCTAGTTTTTAATGATGTGGTCTATTTGACTGCTGTTATTGAGAAGTCTAAGTATTAGTCTTATCTGATACATGATTTACAAATACTTTCTCTATTCTGTGACTCCCTAGCTAATGCTAATACTTGTATTTTAACTCTGGAATTGGCTGTTGCCCTTTTAATCTCTTCCTGATAGTTCTGTTTAGGACAGCAGACTTAAAGAGAAGGCAGTGTTGTCTGCCGATTTGCACCATACAATGCTTAATGAGTAAGACTCTACACAGACTTGATGATGAAGGGGGATTTGAATATGGTATAAAACAATGTAGTGTATTGTTTGCTATCGCTTTTCTTTCAATGGTGGCCAAGAAATCGAAGTACAAGTGTTAATTAAAAGCATATAGTGTTGCCTGCCTATGAATAAAATGCCCAGCTCACTGGAGCACAATTCCTACAGTGTCAGTGGAGAACTGGCTAGCTTTATTAAAGATCTGGGGGACTAATCACCTTTCCATCATCCCTTAATTAAAACCTCTCCATCTTGCACTCAAGAGCCTTTGTCTCATACTCATTATTTTCTTTCTTTATTCTGGCTTTGAATGAGGATGAGAAACAGTGGAAGCACAGAATTCTCCACAAGCACTTCCCTTGCTATCGTAACAGGAGAGCAGAGTTTTCTAAACCGCTAAAAAAATAAAAAATAAATGAAAATTTTTGAACTAGAAGACCATGAGGGGAAAATAACCATAGTGTTTAGAAAAACATTTGAACTTAAAGTGCCTTTTATGCTCTGAAATGAATTTAAGATATAATTTCTCTCCAACCTTCTACTCATACTGATTGGAAGATACCACACTTCAAGGGGGCCAACTTCAAGTCCTAACTTGAAAGCCCTTGGGTAATGACATAGTATTTTTTTCTTAGCCTACCATAGACATTTGTTCAGTAGGAAATGGCCAGGAAAGACAAAACCTTCCTCAATTTCAACTACAGAAGAAATAATTTTCCCCAGGAAAGAGCACACCAATTATTATCCAATACCAAACAGTCACCCATGGAATGTGTGTGTGTGTGTGTGTGTGTGTGTGCATTTGCAAATGACATTATACAGACTAAGCAGGTTATGTTTAGGAATACACACACACACATACATACATACATACATACATACATACACATATATGCATATAACAAAAACCAATAAAAAGAGGCCATGAATTTGAAAAAGAGCAAGAATGGATATACGAAAGAATTTGGATGGAGGAAAGGGAAGAGAGAAACAATATAATTATGTTATTATTTCAAAAATATAAAAAAAAATTAGGTTTAAAATTTAGAGCAATAAAACAAAGATCCATGCACAAGGAACGCCTTCTCTCAGACATAGCAGACACAGACAAACTCAGGAGTAGGAGTGGAGAAATGGCTAATGAGATATCATCTAGGATGTACTGGGTCTGGCGTCTTTGGGGGCTGTGCAAGAGAAACAACAGAGGGCTTCAGAACTCATGAAATGCAGCCCAGCCCCCGCTGGTTAGCAGTCATGGTGGGTGTGCCTCTGAGAGGCAGAGCGGAGGACTATGTGTCCTGAGGACTTCATGTGGCCACTGAGCATCGTCACATCCCTCCTAATCCGTTAGTTGTATGAAAACTCTAATGGGGCTTCCAGCCCCTCACTGGGCGGTGCCAATGGCACAATAATAGTGCTTGATCTTTTTCAGGCATTGCTGCTGGAGCAGGCTGATGATTCAATCACCACCCTAGGAAAGAACTTAGAGATGATGATGTTAGCAATGGCCACCACCCTTAGGAAGAATCTGGAGATGTAGATTGTAGGTTACGTTAGGTTAAGATGCTTTTGCCAGTGGCTTTGATGAAGAAAATCATAGGTAGCAATGTAGAGTTCGGAAAGGTGCACCTTTGATTACTAAGTAAGTGGAGGATGTTTTTAGGACAGGGAACAAGAACAATGGCAGCCGATGAGCCCTGGATGACATTCCTGACTCTCCTGCTAAAGCTGGACTGACGAACAAAGTGATGATTAATTTCTTGTACCCATTTGTCCCTCAGCTTCCTGCTATAATTTAATAAAGAACTGTGAATGCGAACCCTGAGCACTTAAAATAGAAATGATTGATTGCTTTTTATATAAAAGCTTAGATTTGTGATTCTCATAAGGTATTATAAGATTTATTTTTAAGATAAATAATAAAATAATTAGTCCTTTTTTTTGTAACTGCAAATTGCACGCTGCCAATAAGACAAAGTGGCTGACAGAATTACTTTGCTTGTTTACACTGTGTTAATCTATATCAGGTTGCTTAGTTATGGACATGTGTGGGTTCCTGGGAATAGGGTTTTTTTTAAAAATCCATTATATGTAAAACATTTGATCGTGTAAAGGTATTGGGGGACATGGTTTTCTATGTATACTCACTGTAATCATGCATTTAAGGAGAAATAGAATATAACCACATCATGATTTTTGTACTGCTTGTAAGATTTTGCTGGGATATATAAGCTGTGAGAGAAAAAAAAGGAAGTTGTTGAAGCTTGCATCATCCATTGTGTGTGTGTGTGTGTGTGTGTGTGTGTGTGTGTGTGTCTGTGTGTGTGTGTGTTGCCTCAACCTTTTCACCAGACCCAGACCCACAGAATTAAGTTTGGCCCCTTCACTTTTTTTTTTTTTTTTTTGCCAGCTTGAAACAAATCCAAGCTTTGTTCCCTCAGAGAAAAGTCTGTTGAATGAACAATTGTCAATGCTACCCCCTGCCTCAGTTTACCCACTGATGCAGAATCTGCACTTGGACAGAGCATGCAATGCCTTGTGCTACAGGCTGCATACTCAGACTGTCACAGCAACGTCAGAGGCAGCAATGGTCATTTCCTGTCACTGTCTTCTGCTCTAGTCTGCATTTTTCCTTCTGACTCCCACCCACCCATCGAAGTTACAGATTTCGTCTGCCTTGAAGATGCTAGTGTGTGCTATAGAAGGAGAACTTGATTGTTTTTCATATGTTAGTTCTGAGGCCTACATTTCCATGTACTTTTATACAACCATGGATCATAAAAAAGCTAATTTAAATCTGGCTGGGAAAAAAATCTAAAAATATTATACTTAAAAAAAAAAACTTTCATCCTCTGTCAGTGAATTTAGACATGCATCATTAAAATAAAAAAAAACCTGCATTATATATGTGACAAAGACTGGCTGATGGAAAGTAATAAGAGAGTCAGCTCTCTTCCTACACCAAATTATTATTTGTATGGCTATAATGTAAAGACACCTGAATTTATTCTTTCTGTTTATGCTTTTTGAGTCTCATTAAGACTATGTTTCTGCCTTCTTCTAAATATTGTTTTCCATATTTCAAACGTCTAATTAGGTGAGCACAATGCAAAGTGAGATGATACACTCTTTGGAAAACCATGAAATTACAGACTACAGAGACTTCCATTATGAACCAATTTTCACTTTGTCAAAATTTCCCGAAAGGGTTTCCTTTGGGGTTGAAATTTTCTAAGCTTCATTTCAGCTCAAAACCAAATGATTTGATTCACTTGAATTTGGAGAGGATTCAACTCTACTTTTCTGCTGGATATATGGGTGTTTCCCATGGAAGAGTCCAGTGCGCGCTCTCTCTCTCTGTCTCTCTCTCTCTCTCTCTCTCTCTCTCTCTCTCTCTCTCTCTCTCTTTCTCTTCCTCTCCCCTCCCCCTCTCTCTCCCCTCCCTCACTTCCCCCCTCTCTCCTTCTCCCTTCCTTTCCCTCTTCCCCTCCCTTCTCTATCTCTCCCCCTCTCCCTCCCTCCCTTCCCCCTTTCTCCCTCCCTCCCTTTTCTTTCCCCCTCTTCTCTGTCTCTGTCTGTCTCTGTCTCTGTCTCTCTCTCTCTCTCTCTCTCTCTCTCTCTCTCTCCCACCCCCCCACCCCCGAGACCTCAGCCAGTTTCCAGAACTCACCAAGTACCTGGACTTAGCACTTTGCTGCATGTGGTATGGTTTGCTTGTGATTTCTCCAGTGGGGGTGGGATGGAGGCTGGAGGATCAAGAGGTCACTGCTAACTTTGAACACATAGCTAGTTTCACCTCACTGGGCTACATAAGACTCTTGAGCTAAAGCAATGGAAACTCAGGAATCTATGAAGGTGAACCTATCTAAGACCGCAAGCAATGGAGGATGCACAGAGCCTGATCCTGCCATCTCCTGTAACCAGGCCAGACTTTCCAGGGGAGGGACTGGGATGCCAACTCGGCCACAAAATCTTTGACCTAAACTTGTTGTGCCTACAAGATGTGCTGGGGTAAAGGTAGTGCAGAGACTTTGGGAGAGGCCAACAATGACTGATTCAGTTAGAGACCCATGGGTAAAGAGGGAGAGCATCCCTGACACTGCCTGGAGGGCCATGACTCAGAGGCTGGATAGACTGGAGCCCTAGGAGACAACCGAACAGATAAGCCAATGAAGTGATTTCTAATGATATTCTGCTACAGTCATAGACTGGAGCCTAGCCAAGTTGTGACCAGAGAGACTTTATCCACCAACTGATAAAAACAGATGCAGAGACCCACAGCCAAACATTAGGCAGAGCTTGGGGAATCCTGTGGAAGAGAGGGAAGAATGACAGTAGGAAGACAGAGGGGTCAAGGACACCACAAGAAAATCTACAGATCAACTAACCTAAACTCGTACGGGTTCATGGAGATGGAACTGATAACCAGAGAGCCAGCATGGGTCTGACCTAGGCCCTCTGAAGACATGTTAGAGTTGTGTAGCTTGGTCTTCTTGGGGGACTTTTAACAGTGGGGGCTATCTCTGATTCTTTTGCTGGATGCTGGGTCCCCTTTCCTCACACTGTGTTGCTTTGTCCAGCCTTAATATGAGGGAAGGTGCCCAGTCTGACTGTATCTCGATGTGCCATGTTAGGTTGATATCCATTGGAGGCCTACTCTTTTCTGAATAAAAATGGAGGAAGAGTAGATGAGAGAGGACCAGAGGGGAAGTCAGGGGAGGGACTGGGAAGAGAGAAGGGAGGAGAAACTGAGGAGAAGAAGAAGAAGAAGAAGAAGAAGAAGAAGAAGAAGAAGAAGAAGAAGAAGAAGAAGAAGAAGAAGAA
>JANHMN010000001.1:219972878-220040327 GCA_030674055.1 Rhabdomys pumilio | reverse complement strand
GAGGAAGAAGAGGAGGAGGAAGAGGAAGAGGAGGAGGAGGGGGAGGAGGAAGAGGAGGAGGAGGAAGAGGAGGGGGAGGAGGAGGAAGAGGAGGAGGAGGAGGAGGAGGAGGAGGAGGGGAGGATGGGGAGGAGGAGGTGATGCCAGTAGTTTTTGCTCACTTACAGGCCTTCATTTGTGTAACACTAGCATACACACTTCTCGGGAACAAAGCATACTGTGAACAGCCTCACAGGGCTACTGAGAGATTTTCAATCCCGTGAGCCTTTGCTGCAGCTCTAGGGCATGGCGATCTCGCAGGGAGCCGGTGGACCAGCGAAGGTCCCTCCACTGTCTGACCACATCCCTTCTTTTGCTTTACGTCTTTTTCCTCAATAATGTGTCTCATCTTCCTAGGATTTTCACCAATATGCTGAAGGATTGTTAAATACGAATTCTTTTTGTTTTGTTTTATTTTGTTTTTGTTTTTTGAGACAGGGTTTTTCTGTGTAGCCCTGGCTGTCCTGGAACTCACTGTGTAGACCAGGCTGGCCTTGAACTCAGAAATCTGCCTTCCTCTACCTCCCAAGTGCTGGGATTAAAGGCGTGCACCACCACTGCCCGGCTTTTATTTAGTACAATAACAGTTTTCTTTGGTGAGCCCTGGGCTTTGAAGATAGTTTTCCTTACCCTCAGGCACAGGGATGGCACCTTGCTTCTGTTCCTGTGATGCTCTCCAGCTTTACCCCCTGGCTACCTGCACTAGCCTCTATCAGCTCCAAGTGCTGTTCTAAATAGCCGTTTCTTTTTCTTTTTTTCCTTCACAAGGTTAAAAAAGATTTATTGTACTGACTTTATCGCCCCATCTATGATTTGTAAATATAGATTCCCTTACTTCTGATTGCTTGACTTTTGATTAACCAGAGTTTTAAAACTCTTCAGGGAGTTCTAAAATATACAAATCCTATAAGATGCTCTCTCATTTTTTAATATTAACTTTTAATACATTAATATATACATGGTTAGCCTCATTAAGCTCAAGTGATCTCTGGGGATCCTACCTAAGTCATTTTAAACCACACTATTTTCCTAAAATGGATTCTAAAGTAGAAGTTTCCCATTTTATATAGGCACTTACACTCTTTTAAACAGTCTAGGAAATCCGCAGCAGAACGCAGCCAAGCAGAACTGAAGGGCAGAGCAGCCATCAGAGTTCCTAAAGCCGGGAGCTCCGATGGCAGAGCTTTTATTTTAATGCAGAACGAGCATGGAAGAACTTCGTTAATGATTTTTTTTTCAAAGCTATGAACTGAATTTGTCTTTCAGAACCTGACATTGGCTCTTGTTGTAAATCAAACCATAGCTCTTGATCTAACGCATCTTTAATGTTTGACTCACTAACAACAGAAAGTTTGGATCCTCAGAAAGACAACACATTCTGCTCATGGCTCTACTTCTAACAGGTTACTATTTCTCACTCAAATGATGATGATGACGATGACGATGACGATGACGACAACGATGACGACGACATCTACACCACACACAGATTCTTGAAAGTTTTGAGAGTTGCTGGGGTTTTTAACTTTCTTTCACTTCGGTAACAGAGGGGAAACAGAAGAGGGAAAAGTGGAACACGTGGGACATCCTCCGAACCCCTCCCTCTCTGAGGGTGAGGACAGTGATGCTGCCATGCAGGGAAGGTCAGTCTCAGTTTTTCGGGACTTGCTGCAAATGATGCTTTTAACCTCTTGGCGAATGCAAGTGTTTTCAGGTGGCCCTGGTAGGAATTGGTGCTCCTAAACTGAAGTTGCCGAAAAGGGTCTTCTAGGCCAGTGCCATCCAGCAGACAACACATTCCCCCTCTTGGAGACATCTGGAAATTGTAACCGACATCTGTGGCTTAGCACCGCCACTAAAATCTTGTGGGGAACTCAGAGAGAAGCCTGTGCTCAACATCCTGCAGTGCTCAGCCTAAGATGCCAGGAGGGAGAGAAGTCTTGCTCCCACCTAATGCAAAACACATGAATCTGAGTTCATGAACAGAAACAGAAGCCCTGGGCTTCTTACAACTGTGCATGCAGGTTTTCTTTATTAGATTCGGAGCTCCCTTTAAGCTACCAGTTGTGTGATCTTGAGTGAGGAACTCAAATCCTCTCCTTCCGGTCTAGGAACAGAAGAACAATCCCTCCACAAAGTCATCAGAGCAATTATTCCCTGACACACAGGGAATGCAGAGCGACCGAAGGCCAGCTGGTTCTGTTCATGCCACCACCACCATTACCACCAAATACATCCAATAGCCTCGCATGGCATTTGGACCTAAAACTACAAGATGTGGAGTTTGTTATACCGGAGTAAGCAAATATCCTATTGGAAGACTGGTCCCCTTGTTAATGAGATGCAGCATGTTGTTTTTGTATTCACTAGGGTCCCAGGAAGTGAGCTGGTCCTGTCTGGGTTCTCTCATAGTCTACTAATCTGCTTCTGCTCCATCACTCCCTACTTCAGTGCCTGAGGCATTTGTAGCACAGCCCTTCTCATAACAACAACAACAACAACAACAACCTCATCAACAACAACAGAAGCTATGCCGGTGCAAGTGACTTCCCATCAGCCTCAGAAAGGGGACAGGGGTAAAATGTCACCGCACTCAAGATTCAGGGCCAGCGTTTCCGGTCACAGGCTGGTCAGTGCATCCATTAGGCTACCTGCTCAGCGTGGCATTTTTGACAGAAACTCTTCACATAGCAGAACTAAGCCATTGTGCAAGGAGGAAAAAAAAAGATCCCTCCCCCTTAGGAAAAAAGTCATCATAATTTATTTTCCTCACTGTATCAAATGACTTTTGCTTATCTTTCTCAAATCACCTCACAGAGCTCTGCTCCTTGCTCTGTGTAGGAAAGGTATAATTTGCACCTACACATTATAATTTGTGACTGTAAGGATGACTGCAGTGTCACATTCACCAGAATTATGACCTGTAGCATAAATAAATAGAGGTTGGGAGGAAGGTGTGCACCTTGGAAGAATATCCTTTAAGCTCTTTAGTACGGAGATGGCGTTCTAGCTCGCAGTGTTGTACAAATTCAGTAGCAGGGGGAAAAAAGGTACTGGGAAGCTAAATGTTCCATTTAGATGCTGTATATTTTTTGTTGATTTGGATTAAACCCAAATGATTATTTTTTAAGTTAATGTAAAAACACTGTGGAAAATGAATCATATTTTAATTGCTATAATGCTGTATCATTTACTTAAACTTGAAATGATTGGTGAATCTTCTTTGATGGTACAGCCTAAACAAGCCAATTACTACACACATTAACCTCTGTAATCACTCTCTAGCCAACTGCTTTCCATAATTTTTTCATAAAATTTATTTGCACTCATGTTTCTTAATGAAGCAGGTAACTAGCCTGGAATTTAAGAAATCTGGCCTTTTGCATAGAAAGTTTACAGCATTTGCTGGAGAGAAAGGTACTGCCGATTTACTTGCATCTAATACAAAAATCCCATATTTTGCCTATAGGCTTCAAACCATAGGAGGGTATGAGATAATTAGTTTTTGGAGTATCTCAAAAGAAGGTTTTTTTTTTTTTTTTTTTTTAAAGTCCATCTCATCTGCAATATATATATATATATATATATATATATATATATATATATATATATATATATATATATATGCCTCTTCTTAAGCACAATGATCAGAGAGACACAGAAAATGTGCATGGCCACTTTCCCCTTCAAACAAACACAATGCCACCTTCAGTATGTCTGCAGGATTATTTTGGCCACTCACAAGCACATATGCTCACAAAGGAACATTTTTAAGTGAGCTGTAGAAAGTGTCATGTGTTCTCCTTTAGCCGAGGTCATTGTCCTCGTGCCTGAGTGGAGGCTCTCTTAGATGTGGGCACGTGTGGTATGGGTAGAGGACAGGGAGGTAGCTTCTCTTTGGACCACCTTTTGGCAGGGACTCAGTAGGAGGGAAAGAAGTGACCAAGACATGTGGGCACTTTCATGTTACCACAAGAAGGCAGCCACCCTGAGAACAATGTGGTGTCTACTGTGGGTGTAGAGGGGCTTGGAGGGGGATGCCGGATTCCTAAGGAGAGGTTGTATATAGTAGGTGCATAACTAAGCTAGTGGAGTGATTTATTCACAGCCCGATTGAGCGCCAGGAGCTGAATGTGTAAGGAACATTTGTTCAGTGGCATCTGTCAATGTGATGGAGGTCACACTTACTCCTGGGCTGCCACCTGTGTGCTTCAGAGGTGGGACTCTTTTCAAAGGACGGGTACCAGTATTACTCTTGTCATAGTGACTAAACTCCTGAGCTGAGCTAATGAAGGGGAAAGGGTATATTGTGGCTCACAGACATGCCAGTCCATGTCCAGACAGGTCTGTCGTTTTTGGCCTGAGGTGAGGCAGCAGCAGAGGCTGCTTACCTCATGGCATCTAGAAAGCAGGGAGATGACATGTGCAAGGTGACCATCTTTCAAATAGGCAGTACCTCAGAAAGTTAACACTGCCTCCCCAAACTATCACTGTGCTAATCTGAGCTGGGTCCAATCATGTCTGGAGGCATCTTCACAGACACAAGAGGGGAGCGTTACTGATTTCCTAGGCCTTTCTCCATCTAATCAATATGGCAACTGAGATTGGCAATCAAGGTGTCAGCCATCACAATTCCTGTCTAGTTACCAATGACACGGGGCCCACAGGTAGAGGTGTGGCCACTAGTGACCTTCCCTGGAGTGGAAAGAGATCCTCTTGCTGGTGACCAGCATTCACCAAGGAGAACTATTCATAGGGTACACATGAGACGCTCACTTGTGAGCTGTGCGGGGGAAATCTGGAGAGTTAGCTGGAGCCAAAGACATCTTGCCTGGGAACTGCTATGAAGATGTGTTTTCACCTCCGAGATGAGGTGGCATGGGAAATACTGAGAAGGTGTACCAGTGAGGATGGTGACTGTGATAATAACTACTTTGTTTTTGTTCCCCCTTTAGCTCTCAGCGTTGCTGCTGCAAAGTTGGACAACTGTATCAAAATACTTCACTGAAAATTAATAAGCTCTCAAGTTAAATTATCAAAGACTCCATGAGATGAGACAGAGTATCTCAGAATTAAACTAGGTGGAGTAAGCTGCTGAAAATCAATGTTTTCTCTGTCTTCTCACGATGGCAAGCCACAGTCAAATTGTATTTCCTTGTCTGCTTGTCAACGACTGGAACCAGGCAGAAGATATTCAGTTTGCCTGAATTCTGAGGGATACGTGGGGGCATCTCTCAGTTCATTCCTCAAATACACATGGAGTCAGAACCCAACTACCAGGTATATACTTAGCTTCTAACTTCCAGTGTCTGTGTGTCTTGTCCTTGTGATTGTATACTTTACTCATGTGATTTTTAACCCTCAGAGTATAAATTGTCTGATGCTCTGAATAAAGTCGGTTATTGCATGAGACTTTAGTCTGCCTCATTTATCAGCTCCATTCTCCCAGGTCTCAGTATCTCTAGTGACTTGCTAGTATTATTATTTTCATAACAACCACACTTATTTGACAATGATGTTTACAATGGCATGTTATAATTTCAAAACCTGCAAAGAACTTAATCACCCCCAATTCTCTGCATATAGCAGAAAATATGGCATTTGTTTTTCTGAATATGGCTTGTTTTGCTTAACATGATTTCCACTTGTAACTGTTTTGCCATAAATAGAATGGTTTTATTTTTCTTTATGGCTGTATAAAATTCCATTGTTTATTTATTGTATCATATTTCTCTCCTTGTCTGCTAATGAACATCTAAGCTGATTCTATGTCTTGGCTTCCGTGAATAGGGTAGCGATTAACGAAGATTGTACTAACAGTAGCTAGTGTTGTTACTTGTACAGTACCTCTGTGGTGACTTAAAGGGACCTTGGATACAATAAAAAAGTGATGTAGGTTACATATTGGTTCTATTTCCAGTGTTTTTGGGGAAATTTTGTACTGTTTTCAACAGGCCCTCCCTCACGTCTGGTGGAAATGTAAGCTTGTGTGGGATCTGTGGAAATCCTTCTCTACTTGCTCCCCAACAAATAGTTGTCTTATTTTTTTTATTGGTGCAGCCTTTCTGTTTGGGGAGAGATGTTTTTGTTTATTTTATCTGTAGGAATGTTTTTAACTGCATGCACAGGTGAATCAGGAGCATGGGCGTCTGAAAAGAGTATCAGATTCCCTGGAACTGGAGTAACAGATGGTTGTGAACCACCAGGTGTGTGCTGGGAACTGAACCCAGTCCAGTGGAAGAGTAACTGGTGTTCTTAACTGCTGAGTCATCTCTATATTCCACCAGAAAAGCTCTTTAAATAATGCTCTTATTATTTCTTTGAGAATATCTTACAACATATTTTGGTCACATTCCATCCTCTTCCCCTAACTCTTCCCAAACATTCCACTGCCACCTTACCCATGGAATTTCATGTTCCCCCCCCCCCCAACCTCTTTAAACCTAATGAGTGCAATTGGTGTTGACTGGTTACTTCTGGTCATGAGGTTTGTCCTTGCCTATGGTTGATACCTCACTTGTTGCCCCATTAAAGAAACCTGACTTCCCCTCTCCCAGCAGCAATCAAATACTAATAGCTCCTCAGAAAGGGATGGGCCTCTGTGCCCACGTCCTTCCTTCCACACTGGGATTGTGTGTAGCTTGAGCTTCTGCAGGTCTTACATATGTTGTCACAGCTGCTGTGAATTCATACATGCATTGGCCCTATTATGTCCGGAAAATAAACATTTCCCAAGTGTCATGGCAGTCAAACCCATGTCTAAGTATTATTTCTTGGCTATTATATTCCTTCTTTATAAAAATAATCTAATCAAGCACATTAGCTCAGTTATTAATTACTTTTCGCAGGTCCATAGTCTATTTGTTTACTTTGCTGCTGGTTTCATTGGCCACACAGAAGCCTTTTAATCTAAAACAGAAAGACATTTTAGTTTTAATGTGTATGGCATGTTTGCCACACGTATGAGGGTGCCAGCAGAGGCCAGAAGAGGCATCTGAACCCTGTAACTGGAGTTACAGGTGACTGTAAGTTACCTGTTGTGGGTTCTGGGAAGCAAATCAGGTTCCATGGAAAAGCAGCCAGCACTCTTAACTGCTGAGCCAAGTCTCCAGACCCTTTTTGTATGTTTTTGATTCTTCAGTTTCTTAGAATCTTTTAAATGTAACACAATCCCATTTGTAAATCCTTAGGATTACTTCCTGGCCACTAAAGTTGTTTCAGAAAGTTCTTGCCTCTGTCTCTGTACTGAAGTATTCTTTTCTTATGTTTTTCTCTGGGAATTTCAAACTTTTAGGTCTTATATTAAGCTCTTTGATCAATTTTGAATTGATTTTTGTATAAGGTGGAACCCACAGCTTTATCTTCATTTTCCTACATGGGAAATCAAGTTTTCCCAGCATCATTTGTTACAGAGACTATCTTTTCTCTACTGTGTGTTTGTGACTATTTTGTCAAAGAGTACGTGGCCACAGCTCTGCGTTTGAGGGTCATCTGTTCTTTTTCCCTGGGTTTGCATGTAACAGTTCCATGCTCTGCTATTCTGACAAGAAAATGTAAGCTAAGATTAGACATGGTAATATCTCCCCTTTTATTTTTAATTTTTAAAACTTGGGTCTGCTTTTTCCTTTAGTTAGTTTGGCTAGGGTTTGTCAAATTTGTTTACTTTTTCAAAGAACTAGCTCCTTGCTTGACTAGTTCTGTGCACTATTCTTTTAATACTCATTTTATTATTTTCTGCCCTCAGTTGTTCTAACATTCATTTAAAGCTATAGATTTCCCTTAAAGATGGTATTATTGCATTTAAATGTTTTATATATCTATATTTTAATATCATATAGAAATTTTGAGACTTTGCATTGTAATTTCCTGTCCATCCCAGTGTTCAGTTTGAAATATAATTTTAATTTTACAATGTGGGAATACTTAAGATTTTACTATTACTTTTAGAAGTAGTGTTGCTGATTTGTAGCTTGAGAGAATCTCGGTCAAATTTAACCCTTCTCCTCCTTAAATCCAGTCCTTTCAGATTTGTTATTTTTATTCACTAGCTAGACAAGTTTAAGAAAAGATGTTCCGTGTGTACTAGAGAAGATGTGATTTTCTGTACATGTGTGTTCAATGTCTCCATATCCCTAAGTAAAGTTTATCACGTTGTACAAACTTTCAAAATGCTTACTTTACAAAGCGCTCAATCAGTAAACGAAATCAGGACTGCTTCCTGTCTTTAGAGCTCTCTTTTTCTCCTCTTGGTTCTATCAATCTGAGCTTTAATGAGCTTGGAAATCATTGAATGAAGCTCCTGGATAATTTTAACTTCCACGTAAAGTCAAGCTTTTAGAGTTATAAAATGTAATTTTATGACAGATAATTTTTCCAAGGCTTGTTGGCGTTAACAGTCTTATTATGACTCTTTTATATGTGAGAATTTAGTGCTTGCATTTTGGGCATTATTTGCTTACTTCTGGATAAGCTATTGAAGTTTACATAATTCTAGATGCAGTTCTTGAAAGTAGGGTTGAACTGAATACGTAATCTGATAGTGTTGTCTAACTGGAGTACTACCCATATTTACAATTTATATGATTGCTAACATATTTGGTTTTAAGTCTAGCATCTTCCCATCTCCAAAGGAGGATTAACCAAATTTAAATGAAATTCCTGGAAGTAGTCTGGAAACTATAATGTTCTTAGTCAATACTGGTTTTAGTAAAAACATGTTACTAGACATGTTTCCATTGAAGATCATTCCCAAATCCCATGATATAAAACTCTTAAACTCAATGTTTGAAAAGAATTTTGGCTTCTATATAAAATAAATAATACACATGTAGTTTCCCAAGGTGATCTTTAAAAAAAAAAAAACTTGTGATATTTGTCACACAAAGCATATGGAAGACCCTGGTGGGGGCCAGAGATGCTCACAATAACTGAAGGAATGGATTAGAGACCAAGAGGCAAATAGAAAAACTGGTGTAAGCTGCATCCTGCAGTGCTTTTGGGAACCATCGACCCTGTTAGAAACATACTTCCCTGTGCACAGGGCACAGCCCTTCTCGAATTTGCCTCTAACCTTCTTTCAGGGCTGGGGACTAAACCCATATTTTGTTGTTAGTAGGCAAGTGCTCTACCCCCAGCCTACATCACTCGTCCTTTCATTGAATTGAAATTGCTGTAATGAGACTGGAGCAGAAAAAGCAAGAAGAGAGTGGAGTAGATAATAAGAAAGCCCTCCAGTCTTCCAATAACCTCCAGTCCCCCACCAGATGGAAAGGCTGGCCTCTGAGGAAGAGCCCCTAGCAAAGCCTGCATAGGGGAAAAGATGGGTTCTGGGAGGAAAGCTCTGAGTGTCAGCAATCCAGAGCCCTAACAGAAGTACCCAGTGGTAAATCTATATCTACAGTTAAACCCAGTACTTTCAGAACACTTATCAAATATATTGTTTATTCCTCTGTCTTATTTCCATTCATTTAATACACTTGAAAAACTGCAAATTTTTGAAAATCTCTCATAGTTCCAACTTCTTCCATCATTCCTTAATATTTTTCTCCATAATTTTAATGAAAACGATTTCAAGTGTAACAAAACAGTGCACCACAGACTACTCTTCTCACAGAAAGCATGACACAATTCAGTCAGAAAGCCTCACAGGCTCAGGCCGGGTTGACATTGCCGCCAAAGAAAGGAAAGCCAGGAGTTTCCTGCTACTGCATTTTTCACATACACAAAAAGGAAAATCGAAAGAGATAATCCTGGAGAAAGACAATTTCCGTGACTCTCTTTAATAGACCATCCCAGCGCCACCGCTTTCAAAAGAGGCATTCCTGTGATAAAAACCAAATTTACAGTTGAGAAATGATAACCCACAAAGCACTTACAGGGCACAGGCTGCACCCAGGTTTTCAAATTTTGAGCTCCAAAATGTAAAGGAAAACTTTCTGATAGGATTAGAAGGCTGAAGAGTCACAGTGAAAGTTTTTCTTTCTAGTTAAGAAAATTATGTCCAAAAGACTCTCCCCCAAAAAGTGACTTCCTTTGCCTGTGGAAACTTCCTCGGCATCACGAAATGGACAGCGTCCATGACCAGAGCATACACCTTTCAGCCACAAAATGAGGTGGTGAGGATACCAAAGGTCTTCGGGGTTTCAGGCACAAGGGTGTGGTTGTGGGGTGTCGAAGTGCATTGTGGTTGCTGTGGCACGGACTTATAAACAGGCTGTGAAGCCCGAGATCAAGGTGCTGGCTAACGTGGCGCCTGACTGGGGGCTGCTTCCTGGTTCACAGATAGCTGACTTTAGGCTGTGTACTCTCACAGCACGGTGGGGAAGAGCACACTCTTGAGACCTTTCCCATCAGTGAGAGCACTTCCCTCAGGACCAAATCACACCTCAAGGCCCCACCTCCCAGCACCACTACTTGGTGGTTAGAATGTCAGCATGTGAATTTGGGGAGACAGATTCAGTCCCCAGAGGACAAAAAGGTGTATGTTTGTCAGACATGGACATGTGGGAGGGAGAAGGACACACACAGAGAGGCAGGGTTACAGTGTCTGCTGTCTGCCATCAAAATGGTTCTCCTAGGTATGAAGATAAAGGAGAAGATACCTGGGGGGTTAATTAATTATAAAACATTAGTATATTGTATAGGAATATGTCAGTGTGGGTGTTGAATTCTCCTATACAATGCTTTACACTCCATGGTTCATGGTCTAGAATCACTAAGGTACAGTATCTAGTCTCCCTTTCCCCTTCTTTCAACAATAAGGACTGTTACACTAAAGACATTTTGGTCATCTTTTTGCTTGTATTTTTATCTTCATTTTAAAGCACAGATTTTTTTCTTTTTCATTTTTTGTTACTAAAAATGGAACATACAAGAAAATGTGGATTCTGACTGTCTAGAAGTCCCCAGTTATCTCCTACACCTCACGTTGATTCTGTTTAAGTCTTCACATCCCTTATCCACAGGCACACCTTTAAAGATTGTCACCATCATCTCTTCCCCTTCATCTCGTTCATCGATGACGTCACCAATTAGCGGCTGGGGTGGCTTGACTTGGAAACACACCCTCATCTAAATTATTGTTCAACTGAAAAACAAAAGCACAGCCAGTAAGGCTAATTCCCCAGGGCTGCAGACCTGGAGAGACATTTGCCTGCTCTGAGCCTCAGTTTCTTTGGCTGAAAATTAATGTTAGCATTGCTGCATTTACTGCAAAGAGATGACTGGTGCCAATTGTGGACAAAAGTTAGGCATTTGATTTTTAAAATTCTGATACAATGAAAGGCTAGGTATGCAACTGTTTCTTGGCCTCTTGACATCTAAACAAGCATCCTGCTTTCCAGTGAGGTGAAGACCACAGCTCCTCTATCCTCGAACCCTTGGGGCCAGTGCTTGATAAAAGCAGACAGAAATCAACACAATGAGCTTATTTCCCAAACAACAGTAAGCTTGATCATTATTCGCGAGGAGCTTGCTCAACATCGAGGGTAGAGATACAAACACAATAAGAACCACAAGTAACAATAAGCGACCACTGGGACAAAAGTCAAGCTTCATCAAGTAAGTGTCACCTTACCAGGCAGGACTGTAATGTGTGCTACTTGGCTCTGGGAAGAAGCTAATAATTCCAAGTACCTGCAGGTCAGTGGGAGCCCAGGCAGGGAAAGATGTGTTTGCTTATCTTCAAAGAAAAGAACTAAGTGAGAAGTAGGAACAGTTGTTTGGGTTTCAAACAAGCTTATGGTGAGCCAGTAATTGGTTTTCTTGAAAAACATTTCTTCTGCTCCCTTCAATGTATAGACAGTACCCTATCATCATCCATTGGTCTGTCCACTAAATCATTATCCAATCCCCCTTTGGTGTCCTCCAAAGTCACCTCTCTAATGACCCCCCCCCCATACTGGCCATAAGTACCACTGGGTCCAAGGGAGGTGAGACTTATCCTCTGAACATATCTCTGCCATCTCAAAGCAATTCCAGACAGTATTAAAACAAAGTGAGACCTTGGGCAAAACAGGCCATCTGTACTTGAGTAAGATGACAGCTGTCTCTAAAGGGTCCCCAAGTGCAAGAAGCCACGGAGTCTTCCCCTCACACAGTCTTCAAGGTGAAGATGAAATAATGAAAGTAATGCAGTTGTCTGCAGGTGTCCTGTCCAGTTGACCTAGGGTGGCCGTTTACTGACTCTCCTGCAATTAAACAATCACATAAAAGTAATCTTTGTCAAGCTTCTGGCTCCTTTCTCATGTCATAGACAGGCGGCTCCAGACGAGCAGGGAATGTTTCAGTGAGGGAGGGAAGAGAAAGAATCCTAAACAACCTCTGAGACCTGAGGCCCCAGCTCCTGTGAGGGGTCACTTGGACAGTAAGTACTATGAGCCAGCTTCTCCTCTTATTTTCTGGCAACTAAATAAATAAAAATGAAGGCACAAATAGAACCTT
The DNA here is from genome assembly GCA_030674055.1 of Rhabdomys pumilio. Lineage (NCBI taxonomy): Eukaryota > Metazoa > Chordata > Mammalia > Rodentia > Muridae > Rhabdomys > Rhabdomys pumilio. The sequence goes on along the minus strand of JANHMN010000001.1, from coordinate 220,027,847 downwards.
TGGAGGTCCTGCTGATGTTTTCCATGTCTGTGCTATGTGGCAGGGCACAGGCTCTCTAAGGATGGAAAAGGATGCTATTCATATCTCCTTTACACAGGCAATAGATGGCTAATTGTACATTTTCCTCCTTCTGCCTGACTCAGTGAATGCAGCCATCTTGACCTGAACTCCAGGGACCCTGAAAGGTACTGAGAGGGGGACTAAGTAACCATGTTCCAATCTCCAAGTCTCATCCCAGCTCTGAAACAAACCACCTGCTGGGGCGTCCCCTTCCTCACTGCCCCCATCTCCCAGAGAGCACACAGATCTTCTCCTACAGCCTCCTTCACCACCTCATTCCTGTCTCAGCCTCCAACTGGGAACCTACCAGCTATGCAGGCTTCAGATCTTCATGGCTCCTCCTTCAAAATGCAATCCCCCCAGTTTCATCCCCAAATCTGTAGCAGACTACCAACTGTGACCTTTCCTCCTTCTCTGACCCACGTTTTCAGGGGAATAGTAGATGCTGGTGCCACACCCTGCTATCTTGATAGGCTCAAATTTTCTCTTACATGACAGGAGACAAAAAAAAAATTGCTTATGTGAAACATACGGTGCTGGATCCTTGCTTAGGCAAGTCTTTAAAGTTCCAGCGTTCAGTATTGGTGGAGACCCTATAGTATATAAGTTAATAAATACTAAGCTCCTGGGAATGCAGTGGTAAGTTCTTGGCCCTCATAGAACGGACGTTCTGGTTGGAAGAGACAAAACAAACAAGCAAACAAAACAAACAGCCACAACCCTCCAGGGGCTTATGGGTAGAGAAGAGGAATCATGTGTCACTCTCAGGGCAAGGAAAAGGTTTAGGAGGGACCTGAAGCAAACCAATGTCCTTTCTGAATATCTTCAGCCCAGGCACCTTTTGAAGACACACGCCTACAAACTTTGACCGCAACGCGCATGCTCCCCATCCTCTCAAGTCTCATTGCTTGTGATTCAATGGAGAAAAAGAGACAATTTGTTCTAAATAAAGCAACTGTAAACAATAAAAGCTCTCTCACAACTACACTCATCCCTATGATCTCAATGACTTTAACAGAAAGAAACTATCCAGAAAACAAATCAATAAAACACCACAAGCCCCCCTCCCTCGAGAATCCCTGGACCGGGTTTGCTGGGTCCCACAGTCAGCGGGATTCCCTTGGAAGCCTGTGCCCTCTCAGGAGCGCCAACACAGGCAGGGCGCCACCACCCACTCCTATCTGAGCCGTCAATGCCTCCCCTTGGATCTGTTGAGGCTTATTGTTCCCGCAATGCCTGCAGCATAGTTGGTTAAGCTGGCTCAGTCAACCATAAATTCACAGAAGAATCATCCTGGCGCATCTTCTGTCCTGGGAGCCGAGGACAGAAAACTGTTGTCTCAGAGAATGTCAGCCTCGGCCTGTCCACTGATGGCGAGGTCAGAAGATGTTACGGAATCTAAACCTTGCTTCTAGAAGAGAAGTGTTTACCACCACCGCCACCGCCACCGCCACTGCCACCGCCACCGTCACCACCACCGTCACCACCACCGCCACCGCCACCGCCACCTGCTTTTATGTTTGTCTTGGTCAAGTTCATTTTCTTAAGACTCTATTTACTTTGGTTTCCTTTAATAGAAAACAGACCAAAGACAAAAGCATAGAAACAAAATGATTTCACAAAAGCCAGAGAGCCCTGTAGAACATAGTAACTCACTACATGCTGCCAGCAAATGACAAGATACTTATGGAAGAAAAGCAAACTTTAAATATATTCCTTAAAGATGTGAAGATAAACGTTATCTTTCATTGAAAAGCAGGACTGATAAAGAGATCAAAAAGAAGGAGCAGAAAGTGATCGTGCTATAGTCACCAGATAAGATCAGCGCAGGCGCAATTGTGGTTCATTTCAGTCACACCGGCCCAAAGGGAATACTTCTGTCTGGAAATCTGGCCTGTAAGAAACTCGGGAAGTTTTACTATCTGAATTGACTTCTTTGAGTTAACAACTGTGATCAGCTATTACAAACCATAGCTGCTGAACTACATCCCTGTAATTTAAGATGCTCACAAAACCTATACTAGGGCCAAACGGGAGCTAACTTCCAGAAAGGTAGCTCAGAAAGTGAGGGGTCTCTGCTAATAACAAGGCATGGCTGTGAACCCAAGAAGATACAAGTCAGCCCTGACCTGCTGTTGCCCAAGGCAGATGAATCCTCTAAATTGTGATCAAACCCCTACTCTGCACGTGCAGGGCTGTCCGTTCTCCAATAGACTGGCCAGGGGATCGCAAAGGCCAAGTAAACCTATGGCAGAAGGGCCAAAGCTATTGGAGAAAGCTTTTCAGAGGAAGCAGACTATGAAGGAAGTATCATCATTTCTTCTTAAATTAAAAAAAAAAATTTTTTTTCTTACAAGTAAAATGATCCCTAACCCCTCCAGATCCCCCCACCCAAGCCATTGTTAGAATCATTCCAGTTTCAAGTAAAAGAATCACAATTCTAAGTGACAGAAAGATGAGGGGAAACTGTGGACAGACTTAACTGAGAAATCTGAGTTGGGTTAGGGTATGGGTGGGCTGAGGTATTTAAATTAAGAGAACCATTCTGGATCTCTTCACTCTGCTATACTCTGTGGTGGACTTGTTTTTATTTTGTTACAGTGTCTTATGTAGCCCTGGCTTGCCCTGAACTCTTTATGTAGTCAAAGATGATTCTTAAACACCTGATCCTCCTGCATCTGTCTCTCAAGTGCTGGAATTACAAGCTTGTACCACCACACCCAGCCAGCTGCTACTTTTATAATTAAGTTAAGAGAAAACAGAATGACTGTAGAACTTATATTAGTTATATCACATCAAAATATCAGTGATTTAAATTGAAATAACAACAACCAGAAAAGCAAATCTCTGATAATTCAACAAAGATGGTCTTTGCCTCAGAGGTTTCGTTTCCACTATGAGCAAAGACAATTCATGCAAAACCAGCCTGGGGACGGTGATGCGTAACTTTCTGGATGACGTTTTATTTTTAACATAGCTGAAATTTACAATTACTTTAAGTACACTGGCTGTCCAAGTAGATTTTTGAACATGTACCTTTGTGTTCTGAGCCTCTCAGGTCTCAAATATAAAAGATGTCTTTCTATAGCAACCCAGTTCTAGAACTGCCAGTTTCTGGACCACTGTGGGAGCTTAAACTCTAATGACAGAGCCCTTCAGGCTGCTTTGAAGCCCACAGTCATGTCTTCCAGTTTCAAGAGAGACTAATACTGAGGTGTGGGGCTCAGGGTATAAGGCACAATACTGAATTTGTTGCTCACAAATAAGAATTGTCCAAACGCAACAAAGTACTGAACTCTAGCTCTGGGAGGACTCAGACTAGACAGGGCCTCCCACCAGACAGTACAAGGAGACAGAGAGCCAAGTTGCTGTCCCTTGTGAAGCATGTCCAAGGTTCTGTTTACACAGCTTTCTTACCTTATACCCTAGTAGAGACAAAGGCCACCTAACTCCTGAGATCAGATGGGACTGTACATGCATCTCAAGGTAGCTTGGTGCAGCATTCAGCCACCACAAGTACATGAGGAAATAGGGCCTCCAGGGTGCCAAGTGACTTCCCCACAATCGCACACCCGATGAATACCACAATAACTTTTCCCTAAAAACTCCAACAGCTCCTTTCAGGGTACTGGTATATGGCAGAGAATACGTGCTTCGTGTTGCCTTAAGAGAGTTAATTATCTTGGGTCAATAAACCTTCTGCGATACCACAACAGTAATTTAAACCACCTGCTTGTGCTATTCAAGATAAGGCTTTCATATCACAAAATACAGCTACTGAATTTATTTGTGTGTGTGTGTGTGTGTGTGTGTGTGTGTGTGTGTGTATGTGTGTGTGACATCATAAGTAATCCATAATGATTAGAGAGTAGGCCCTTGGTATAATTCTGCAGGATTCCAGTACCATCTCTGGATTCCCTGAATTGACATAGACAAGGGAGCCTTTATATAACCTATTCAATTATTATTACTGTGTGTGCGCATATATGAAGTTTGTGGGCACGTGTGCCATGGTGAGCAGAAGGAGGTTAATAGCAAAGTACTGGTTCTCCCCTACCATGTACACACCTAGACTCAAACTCGGGCTGTCAGGCTAAGTGGCAGGCACCTTTACCTACTGAGCCATCTCAGACTTTACATGTGAGGGTTAATTAAGGTAAAACCAGAGATTTTTATCTCTCCAAGAAATGCTTTGTCAAATCCTGCTCCAGGTACTCTCACCTAACAGAACAGAGCTGGCAGTGGCCAATAATGAGACTCCAGGAAGGAACAATTAAACTAGGTTTGGGGGGGGGGGGGGGCTTGTCTTCTTATGACTACCTGGCATGTCTGTTTCATAATGCTACAGATATTTCAAAGTTGTGAAGCATTTTTATATAGCCAAACCATTTTCACCTAAAAAGGTACATTGCAATGTAGTCAGATTTAAGAAGCTGTAATTCGCGATGACTGCATTTGATGATACGAGGACCACAGAGCAGAAGAGCACACCGCATCTTTACAGCAACCTCAATTACACCCAGTGTCCGGATGCCACAGTAGCTGCTCTAGTCTCCTGGGGATTCCCTAAGCTGGATCCTTCCATGGTTACCTCAGGCAGCATAGGCAGGGAAGCACGTCTTTCTGGCCTGCCTGGGTGGCCTGTCTCTGTTTTTGTCTCTACCCGAGATCCTGATGCCTGGATCTGTCTCCACCCTCTCGGATGGGTCAAGGCCCTTCAACCCTGTTGTTCCGGTAGACTTCTGATCTCTCAACAACCCTCTTTGAGGGTTTGGACTTAGGCTGGCAAATGCTTAAAAAGAAAGTGCTGAAGTATTTATTGACAGCCTCAATCTTGCTGAGGGAGACTTCTCTGATGTCCTGAAGGGGGGCATACAAGGGAGGCCACAAGCTGATTCATTTTTGAAAATCCTAGCAGCCCTGGAAAAGGGCTCACCTCTAGTCTAGGAGATAAACAACACTTCATAACATATTCATTAGCCTGAAGGCTTTTACTGTATTCAAAGAGCCTTTTCCCCTTCTCCTGTGCCCTTCTTCCAGCCCTTTCCCTTTCTCCTTTATACAGACTCCCAGGGCCAGCAGACTTGGTGGGTTAAGGTTAAGCTCTGACTGCCCTTCACCTTCCTCTGTCTTTCTTTCATCTCTATGGCTCCCCTCCCCCACCCACTGACTGAGATTGTTGCTGCTTACAGGATCGGCCCAAGTAAGATCTTGACCACTTCTGGGAATAAATAGTATACAGATGCCAAAGCTGTTATAATACTTTCTGCCTAGGTCATAACTGGAAGGTTGTAACCTTCCAACTATGTGCAGACGGACCAACCCATGTGTAAGACCCACCTGACCTCACACACATCAAGGTAAGACTAGGGATTCAGTCCTCTGACAAGAAAATGAATAGTCAAATCACACCTCAGCCAAATGATTTTGAAGACTCTCAGCTTTAGAGACACACCCTTTGTTAAGGGCGGAGCTCAGTCAACCACAGGAACTTTATCTTAAACTAGCTTAGGGATGTGGTTTCGTCCTGATTTGATCATTCACCGTCACCACCACCATCATCATAAACAAAACAAAACATAACAAAACAAAACAAAACAAAACAAAACAAAGCAAAGCAAAGCAAAGCAAAGCAAAACAAAACAAAACAAAACAAAACAAAACAAAACAAAACAAAACAAAACAAAACTACACATCTTGGAATACCCAGGAAGAGTTGTTTCTGGAGGCTATGGTTTTCTGTAGAAGGCAGAATAGGGGCAGAGAGGGGGACTGCATAGCACTGAAATAGATGGGGCAATGTGAGCAGCCACAGACAACCTAATGCCGCCAACGGAAGTTAAGCAAGAGTGCGAGGCACATCCGGCGGGATGGATGGAAGACACGGATGAAGGCAGCACAACTCAAAGGGACTATGTGATTTAGGAGGACAGCTCCTGCTGCAACAACTGTGCAGAACTGGGAAACGTACTGAGTAGTAGATGCAATAACAACACGAGTGCAATGAACGCAGGGCCGCCATTATTCTAAGGGACACGCAGGAAGATGGAAACAGTAAGGCTGTGTTCTTAAGGCAGCCTGGGCTGGACCCTTGGCTGAAGCTCTGCTCTCCATGATTTGAAATACTTACCAGCTTCTTGGGAACCAGCTCACTTACAGCAGCTGGTCGCTCCTGTCTTGATCCCCCTTGTGGGATTCAGTCCTGCTTTGGCTTCTGGTTTTCCAAATTGTTAGTTCCTGCAAAGAATCAGAGGGAGGATGATTTAAAGATGTGCCGGACATTGACCAATCAAAAAGCACGGTATGGGGAAAGCATGGTGATCTTTACTGAAGGTGGACATGTTGTTGGTCCCGTCCCTCATTCTAGACTTAGTGCACTACAAGAAAGTACACAGTATCTATCCAAGTGTACAAATGTCACCTGTGGGGGAGGGGCACAGAAACAATTGCACTTGTCTATATACTGAGACACTCCTGCATATTTGCACCATTACGGATGTGACTCTAGGAAAGTTTTTCACCTCTTCCAAAATTTACACAGGGCGCACAGGCATCCACTCGATCAGAGGGAACACATGTACGAATAGAGGGCACTGCTACTACCTTCATAGCATTCTGGGCTGCAAGCAGACTTCCATTCCACTCGAAATGCTTTTTAATTTTATTTTTTTTAATTTTAAAAAATTTTGTAAATTTTTTTTTATGATTTGCTTTTATCTTATGCCCACTGGTGTTCTGCTTGCATGTGTATCTGTGTAAGGGTGTTTGAGTCCCTGGAACTAGAGTTATATAGACAGTTGTGAGCTGCCACATGGGTGCTGGGAATGGAACCCTGGTCCTCTGGAAAGCTATTCAGTGCTCTTAACCACTGAGCCATCTCTCCAGACTTTTTTTTTTTAAGTGACATCTCTATAGTTCCATACACTTTACACAGTAATTTGGCATTAATATCAGCTTTGATTTCTATAATGTTTTTTTTATCTCTAGTTTCAAAACAAAAAAAAATTGGTACCCAAAAGACATATGTGGCCCATGCAAGAACATAAGACACTGGTTACAGAAGAAGTATGGAAACCAGGGTTCTTTGGTGCTTTTTTTTTAAACCTTAAAAAATATTTGATTATTTATTTATTTATTATTTATTTATATATTTATATACATATAGTGTGTATATGTATAATGTGTATCATGTGTGTGATGTGCTGGTGAGCATGTGTTATGGGACACATGTAAAAGTCCAAGGACAATTTTCAGGAGTTAATTCTCTCCTCCCACCTTTCCCTGATTCCCAAGGATTGAACTTGGGTCTTTAGACTTGAACAACAAGAGCTTCCTCTGTGCTGCGCTACCTTCTCTGCACTGAGCCCGGTGTCCTGACCCCTGGCTCCAGGCACTTTTTATTACATAAGTGGCAATCTCCCTGTTTTCAGACACAAGCTCATTATACATTCAGTGACAATTACAACTTTTGAAGACACCAAGTACAGAGGAGCTTTACCTGTAAGAAAATGGCTCTTTCTTCCATTTTTATCAGGCCAGTCTACCAAGAGTTAAATGGTATTAGTGATGCCATCCTACCATGAGATAATAAAGTCTAACCAAACGAATCTTGGGGCTGAGGAAATAGGCCAGAAGTTAAGAGCAATTAATGTTTTTGTATAGAAAAATCTAACGACAGAATAAATCTGAAATAGGCTCAGAACTTGCTAACATTCTAAAGCTTCCATAATTGATAAGTTAAAAAAAATGAAAAAAAATTAACAACAACAACAACAAAATAAAACAACAACAAAATAAAACAACAACTACAACAGCAAAAACATCTTAAGGTGAGATGCTACAAGAAAGAGTTCCTTAAGAAAGCATGGCTTTGGTTGTGCCCCCATAGTCACACAGGAGCCAGCTGCCACCTGGAGTGTGTGTCCCTACCTGTGCCTTCTCACCTCCACTTTCTGCATACCAAACTTTGCTAATTTCACAGTACTCTCTGGCACTTCCTTATATTATGTAAAACATTCTATTTAGACATGTTGACTTCACTAATTAGTCTATAAATACTTGACTTTTACCCACTGCCTTGGTGAGTGAGATAATTACTGAGGAAAAGGCCAAAGCATTTATGGTCAATCAGATGAGGAGAAAGGGAATATGGTCCTTTAGACGAGGAAAATGTAAAACACTGTGAGGCCGGGCAGAAGCTATTAGCAGGATCAATATCCCCACTAGTGCCTTAATGAATCATTGCATCAGAGCCTTGACACGGGATGGAGGAAAACCCCAGTCTGTCTCCCCTACAAGTTTCTAAATTGGAAAATAAAACTCCATTTAAATTACAAAGACCTTATTGGTATACACGGAATATGACAAGTTCCTGAAGCAGCCTCCGAATCCCGGGTGTATAAAGTGCATCATCAGCGAGGGAAGAAAAGCAGAAAGACAAAGAGTGCAGCCCTGCTCCAGGCCGCACTTCCTAATTTGCAACTGGTAAATATGTATGAATCTGCTCCACTGCAGCTATGGATGACATACTGCTTTCTGGAGATAGCATGGAGCAGAGAAAGCGGAGAAGAGGATGACTTGGCGTCACAATTGGCTTCCTCACCCAATAGTTCTCAATCTTTCCACCACCCTCCACTTACATTTCTTAAATTACTGCCCTCTGGGTACCATTTCCAAAGATGAAAAGCACTTTGGCAGCAATGGACACTCACTGTATGGCACCAAGTGTCCCGAAGTGAGTTCTCTTGTGTCAGGAGAGGTGAGCGATAATAAATTTCTCTAACCCTTTAATCACTCCCATAGTCTCTGGGGGTCCCAGGAAAAGATGCTAACAATTAAAAGAAGGTACTGGGCTTCCCAGTTCCGTTTTCTATTTGTCTTTTCTTACATGAAGTAAAAACCAAATTACCATTTGGCAGAGTGTTACGATAGAAATCAGCCAATCCCTTGGGGTGTTGTACGTCCTTAGTTGTTGAGACGGCATGGGGTAGACACACAGTATTTTGACTCCCTTTTGCTTTGTGCTTGTGGTGTTTAATTAGAATAGTTTTTCTTGGAATTTCAATTTACTGTGGCTTCCCCCCACCTTGGGAAGTAAAGGCTCTGGTCTTAAGGTACGTTTAGAAGACTCACAGCGTCCTAAAGACTCACACTGTTCATTTGTGATTAATTACGGCTTTTTTTTTTTTTTTTTAGTTCAACAAATGTTTTCAAGCACTTAAATATTAGACAGGCTTGATGATAATTATATGTTTTTAAAAGTGTCGAGAAGTGTCCAACCTCAGAAAAGCCCAACAATCTTAAGAAAGGCAAACACATATCAAAAGTTAACTAGCTAAAGATCTGACTTGTGATATAAATGGTTTTAAAAGAAGGGCCACCAATACTTACATGTCAATGGAGGGGACATGGTAGACTTACAAAAGACTTCTCTATCATAATCTAGACTGTCTGGGAAGGACTCACGGGAGGGAGGTGGTTAGAGAACTGGTTGGCTGTGATTTGAAGAGATAAGAGGAGAAAGGAACATACACTCCAATCAATACAAGAAGCTGTGGAAGCACACAGCCCAAACAAGAGAATTGACACCACAGACGAGGGGCGGATTCTCCCCCGACAGCCAGGACAATGGTGGGCCCTTCTGAGTCTCAGGCCTCAAACCTCTTTCTTAGGATGGAAACAACATGGAGAGTCATATGAATGCTTACTCCAGCTTCATGTACTTGAACAGGCAATGCAGTCAAATGAGATTTCACTTGTGACCAAGAAAAGATTCAGGGTTGGGGTGGGGGTGCGTCCGTAAATGAGTCTTCAGCTCACAGGATGCCTGCTTATCATGGGAAATGGCCTTCAGAAGAACAAGAAGCAAGCCACACCTTCAAGGAAGGGATTCCAGCAGGATGGTTATTTTGGGAAAAGAACTCCCTAACAAGAGAAGGAATGACTATGTAGACAAGCTCTCTCGCGGGGGGAGGAGACACAGTAGAGAAGAAGGGATCATTGCTCCTTTTCAGGTGCAGCACCCAGCCTGCCTCATCTATCACTGGGAATGGCTGCATCCCAAGTCACTTCACAGCCAAGCACCTGCTGGCTTTGGCAGCCTTAAGGACAAGGCTTAAAGTGAAAGTCTTGCTTTGCGGCTAGAGGTGGGAAATAAAGAATGGCGAGATGAAGCCATGACCACTGGATCTAAACTAGTCAGCACTAGCATTCATAGCATTCTCTCTATCTCCTGCATTATAAAGTTCAGGACAATTGAGGTCAGGTACCTTGCTGTAGTATATCACGGGAAGAAGTTAAGCTGGCGGTGGTAGGAGGAGACACCCCCACCTCTGTGAGAACTGTCTATGTGCTATACTGCTTGGAGGGTTGTGCCTGTGGGCTATTCTGGGTGCTGGGAAACCAGCCTGGAGCTGAACTGCTCAGAAGACCACGCAAACAGCCTACAGAATATCTTTGCCAGGTGATCTGCTCAGTATGAAGTTTGCTCTGACATCATTTTGCATAAGTTTCTTTCTGACAACTGTGAGACTTTTCAGCACAAAGACCACCAACCAATGTACTGATGACTGATGATGCTGTTTGACCAGCATGGAGAATTCTTCAGCTTCAACTATTCCTCTGGGTGTCTTTGTTCAAGCAGCAGTTAATTTGAAAACGATTAGCAGGCTGCTCGCTTCCTTGAGGCATGGCAAGGCTGGACCAGCATCTCAGCCCTGTGCTCAGAGGGAGCCAGGATGTTTCTGGAATGGATCAAGGTTTGTGCTGGTGTCAGGGACAGCTCACTGCTTTCCTGCCAGACCACAGTGAATCAGCCACCCACTTGCCCTAGCTGCATCTGCAGACTTTCCTTGACTTATTGTTGCCTCTGTCACAGGGAGGCACTTATAACTTTTCATCTGACATGAGTGGGACCATTCATTATCTCTCTCTCTGCACCCACGTTTATATGAGTGGTAAATTAATGATGGTAGCATGCTTTGGATAGGAAACTAAACAAAAGATACAGTGATTAACGAGAGATATATTTTTATAAGAACACTCCGATTTTTGATTTAAGCTGGCAGACTTCTTTTCAGTAGCCAGCTAACAGGGCTTTTAGGACCAACATTTCTTTTGATAAGTTTTTTTTCCCTTTTTTAAAATAAACTACTTATATCCTCTCTACAACACAAAAAAGCTTTTCCTTCTTTCACCCTTCTGACTTATGCCCTTATCTCTGTAAACCACTTGGCTTCTATAACCAAAAGGGTGCTACACTCAGGGGTGAAAATCCGATACTAGGGACTTTGCCAGTGCATTGCATTTCCCTCTCGGCTAGGTCTGGGGAACTCACATCTAGTGTGCTGGCCAGCGCCTGCAGAATGCAGCTGGGCCAGAACAAGGGTGCAGTCAATGGCACTAATGAGACATGCCCTCTGGCCTGCTGACCCCTCCAATGTGCAAAGGACATGGGTCACAAAATACCCTCTCCAAATACAAGCACTAGTATTTAAGTTCCCCTAACCCCCTACTCGCTGCCTCAATGCCACACATGCTTTGATTTTCAGTGCTAGGTCTCTTCTGGTAGGGTTTCTGTTGTTGTTGTTGTTTTGTTTTAACTTTGGCTCTTTACAACCAGGGCTGGAACCCAGGACTCTACACACAGCTTCAGTTTATGCAGGGCAGGGATGACAACATGCAATTCACAGGTGAACCAAACTCAGTGGATGGATCTCCTGAAAATGAGTACTTACTTAAAGCTGCCGCTGCTGTTGTTGGGGGAGGGGGTGTGAATTACTCCAATCCCAAGTAACTAACCATTAACAACACAGCATGGAACATACTAACTGCAGAGAACATATGGGTTGGCACTGCAGCCTCAAGTCAGTTGGCAGGGGGAAAGAGTAGAAAGGGAGCCACACCTACCTACCTGGCAGAGCAGCACGGGAAGGAGCATCCGTGTGGACGAGCCTAGCAAAATGCAGACTGGATGCAGGTTTTAATCAAGAAGTTTGATATCCAATAGAAATCACAACATCCTCTGAGTGGAAACAGGATTATTGTTACCTAGCTTTTTAGAAATACTAGCATAAAATCTCTGTAGTAAGGGTGTCAAGCATGCCCTAGGGCTTTTCTCAGAAGTACTACATAACAGAACCAGAAATTTCCATCAATTAGAAAGAAAAATTAAAACCTGCCAAGAAATTCCACTTCATTCCCACCAGCTCTAAATAATCTACTTTCTAAATAATCAACATAAACAATATTATGTCTGGCCACATATATGCAAACGTGCAGGTTCAGTCACGTACATACAAACATAGATAAATGTATATTTTGGAGTGTGTCTATCTGCTGGTACCTGTTTAAGCTCTCTGTTATTCCATCTAAATGTGCTTATACTAAACAGAATATTTCTGCACAGTTGGTCTTTATGACTGGCGCAGAACAGCTTGTTTTGCTTAGTGTCTGGCTATTGAATTTAAATATGAAATGTCTCCAACAGACTCTTGACTTGAAGGCTTGAGTCACAGATGATGGACTTCAGGGAAGTGTCTGCATGCCGTGGGCTGTGATTTAACCAGTGGATCCCTGGAACCATGTATTCAGATTATGGCATTATCTGGGGGTAGTATAAAGTAAGATGTGGGCAGAGGTGAAGGAAATAGGTCCCTGGGGGCATAGCCTAAAAGGCTATATCTTGACCCCTGACTTTTCTCTTCTCTCTGCCTCCCAAATGCTATGAAATGTCTGCTTCTCTATCACATGCTCCATGTTCCACCACTGGCTCCACAGGGATGGGTTCAGACAACCACGGACTAAAACATCCAAAACCTTGAGTCAAAATAAATCATTCTTCCTTTTACATTATTTCTTAAAAATGTATCATAGCAGGGAAAGTCTCACTAATACAGTGCTGAACACATCATGCTGAACAGATACACTACATCATCTGTATCCCCACTGGTACACTTTGAGATTTCTTCCAAGTCTTGACTATTACAAAACACATGCAAAACGCTTTAGTGCAGTTATAGCTATAGTGTTGGTATAAATGCAACTAAAGTGCCTTCAAAAATATTTTTCCAATATGCATTCCTTCCAAAAGTGTGACAGATTATTTTTTAGGTGGTATCACAGTTTAAGATTTACTTTTTATTTTATTTTATGTGTACAAGTGTTTTCCCTGAATGTATGTGTAACCATAACGTGAGTGTAGTGCCTGTGGAGGCCAGAAGAGGGCGCTGCATCCATTGGAATGGAAGTTACATAGGGCTGTGAGTCATCTGGGTGCTGGCAATGAAATCAAGGTCCTCCACAAGAACAGCAGGAGGCTCTTAATCACTGAGATTACACCAACAGTTTAAACTGTCATCAGATGACAATTGAATATGCTGCCTTTAAAATTTCAATCTTTTCTACATCATTAATAAGGCAATGTTTGTCAGATACTAGCTTTTTCTTTGAATTATGCATTAATACTCTTATTTTCTCCTGTTGGGCTGACGGATCTTGTCAGTTGATACATCTAAGACTCTTTTCAAAGAAATCTAGCCATCAATCTGTTTCATGTACTACAAAGTATTTTTCTTAACTTCCACCTGACTACAGCTTTGGTTTGGTTGGGAGTGGAGAAAGTCATGTAGAATGAGAGGCATTTTATTTGTGTGAATGCATGTGTGTGTTCAATACATATGTGTGTGGTACAGGTGCACATGTGTGCATGTAGCCATGCATGCAGATGAGTGCACGCCCATGAATACAAGCTGAGACCAGAGGAAGATTTCTGACATTCTGTTCCACAACTGTCAACTTCATTCCTGTGAGACAGGGTTTCTTAGCAGAACTAGAACTAGGCTGGTGGTAACCAGCAAGCTGCAGAGAGTTTTGTGTTTCTGCCTTCCACAATGCTGGGCTTACAAGTGAAACATGACCACATTCAGCTTTTTTATGTGGATGGAAGCCCAGGTCTTCATGCTTGCTTACCTATTGAGCTACTACTTGAGCCTCTTAATGGCATTTTAAACAATGCATCAGTTCCTATAAAACATATTAGCCCGGTTCCGGTTTTGGTGTGCTCTGAACAGGTATTATGTATGTCGTATGTAACATGATCAGCAGAACTCAATGAATGTCTCTTACATTTTAGAATCACAGCACCCTCTGTACAGTGACCCCCCCTCCCCATTCCCACTTGTTGCAGTCCAGAAGCAAAAGTCCTTGTTCTATATATCTGCAAGTCACTCAAAAGTTACCTAGCCCTACCTTGTTCTTAATTATTTCCTTGCTTCCCTTCCAAGTGTGTGACCAAAGGGCACATCTAGCAATTATTGTTTTATTGTAAAAGAGTCCAGCAAGTCCCTAGGATTACCTTTGTATCTTCACAAGCGATTAGCTAGGTCTTCTATTTCAGGGTTCAGTGTGCTAAGTGCTATTACCTACTGGCTATGCTCTGAGCAGGACCCTCATCATACCTGCCACTAGCATGCAAAGAATGCCAAGGAATGGGCTCAAGTAGCAAGGAACTCTCCTGCTCTGTGCATGAGGTCAGGAGAGATGTGTAACGGGTCTTACAGAGAGGTTGCAAGTTTCAGATTCTGACTCTCTAATTGGTAAGTGTTTCCTCTGTGGCTTCATGTTCTTCAGCCATAGGATGGTGATAAGTACAGGTGACAGAGAACTAAAAGCAGCAGCATGGTAGGTCTGCTGTAGGTAATAAAAGTTATGTGGAGAGAAACACTGAGAGGCCACATGAGTTTCAAATAAATGTCATTGGTCAGCATGATAATCACAGATGCAAACAATGACATGGATTAGAATGTGATGTTGTCTAACAGGCCTTTTGGCAGACATGGAATTACTACAAGCCATGGAAAGGGGCCCTGAAGAAGCAGTCAAGAGACATGGGAAGGAGTTGATGGGGTAGGAATAAGAGGCTTTAAGTAAACAAAGATTGATGTGTTCTTAAAGACGGAAGAATATCAACAGAAACACTGTGTGATCTCTAAGCTTCCCTGAGTACCTCAGGATAGAAGGAGCTTTCCTTAGAAGTGTAGGTGGCCAAGAAGTTAACCCCAGAGGCTTTCTGTTCCTTTAAATAATACAGTGCTTTTCTTGCCTCTCAAGGAGGAAATGGAATTGGCTGTTCTCAGAACAGCTAATCCCAAACTTATAAAGGAATGCTACTCCCTGAAGTTTATCCATGGAATGTTTGAAAAGCCAGTCTCACAGAAACAGTTCTGCACAGGGTAAAGAACACTGCAGGCTGCTCACAGCAGCCCCTCATCACACCAGGAAGGCGGTCCTGATGCTGTTACAGATTGCAGTGCTACCAGAAGCTCTGCTGCAAGGGGCAACAGGTAAGTGCAGAGCAGCACGGTCTCCACTCTCTCCACTCTCCCAGAGCTTCAACTTCAGTATGGCCAAGAGGCTTAGAGGAAGACATGAGGGGGTGGGGCAGAGTTCTGCATGGATGACCAAGATTACTTCAGTGGGTGCCAGCAAGAAACAGGAGAGGTCACTGCCCTAGGGTCAGAGAGTTTCTGAGGAAGTCATACCTGGACTGGTAGCTTAGATGAGAAGCTCACCCAAGAGAGAAACACAACATCAGGAGGCTGAGGCTGAAAAGGGAACAAAGAGGTCAGCCAAGCTGGAGCTGGAGCAGAGTAAGTGAAGGTAAATTCATTCCTGAATAAAAACACTCCAGTTTTAATTGTGAGCCCTTCTTATGTACTGAGAGAACTTTGGTCAGTCCCCTGCTCCTGGGACAAGTAAGACCTGGCTCCCCTCTAAGGCTCTATGGCCTGAAGCATGCTCTCTTTGTCTGTCTCTCCCCCCCCCCACAACACTCAAGGACCTGGGGCTGAGAAATGTCTACCCTTGTCAACAGAATTTATTGCTAAAGGGGGGGAAAATCTACTTTTGCTTTTCTTATTTTGTTTAAACTTCCAAGTTGTCGGAGTAGACAAAATCACTTGGGACAAAGTAAACCAAAGAGTGAGCTTCCAGCAAAACAAGATGAGGGGGATGGGAGGGAGGGGAAGGAACTAAGGAAGAGAGTTGCTGGAACAGCACCTACCTACCTTTCAGGATTGAGATTTAAGCATGTGAACAGCTAACTTCCAAATATGTCTCTGAAAATGTCCAGATCCAGCCTTCCAAATGAAGACTGTTATTTCCAATATTGGATTGATTTCTAGACCAGTACATGATTGAGTCCAAATAACTGGTCACATTTAAGAAAAATACAAGAGTCATTATAACTTCTCTTTTTGATTCTCTGTCCCACAAGGTCTAAAAACTTGAGGCAAGGCTGCATGTCCCATCTGAGAAATAGGAAATAGGGATATAGGAAAGCAAAGGTGGCTAAGGAACATATGTCCGATACAGCTTCCCAGTTACCATTGTCAGGCACTCAGCAAGCTCACAGGTCAGCATCATTCTTTGTCTCAGCATCAGCATGTCTCACCCATCACTCTATGATGTTATGTTAGCAAGAGATAAAGTTGGGACAGGTTCTTGACTTCAAACAAGTGTTAGTGCATGCGATAAGGCTCTTTTAATTGTCAAGTTAAAATTACTTTTGTCTCTTCTACAGTATTTATTGTAACTTTCATTGATTGTACACTTTCTAATTGTGTTAGTGTGTTGAAACCTGGCATGTCTGTTACGGGGGGTCTATCAACCAGCTTTTGTCTTACTGTCCTGAGTATTACAGAACCTTGGTTTTCTGAAAAAAGCTTGCAAGTGCTGGAAGAAGTGAGTTAGGCTTTAAGCAGAAGCAAGAGGGTAGTGGGCTTGATCATTGCTGGTATAACAGCTTTAATTACATTAATTACTAGCAATTGCTTCTGCAATTGCTTTGACACAAGAAGTTAAGACAGCTACTTTTGTTAATAATTTATCAATAAAAAGTTACTAATATGTTGAGTATACAAGAGGATTTAGATAGACATTTGGAACAACGGATTGATGCTCTTTACCTTCTTCAAATTATTGGAAACAGGTTCAGAGTTTAAAAGTAAGGAGCCATCTCGAGTGTCATGCCAAATACCAATGGAGTTGTGTTACTTCTAAATTTTTCAATGATTAATCATTATAATTAGCAAAAAGTTTAAAGACACTTGTAGGGTATTTGGCATAATTCTAACACCTCTCTGAATGTTTTAACTTTGCATAATGAGATTATAAATTTAAAAAATGCTGCTCTGCTGAGCTTTGATGCTGCAGATAATGCTGATAAAATTATCCATGGCTTGAGGTCAGTATTTCCATTTTGGTTAAGCTTCAAGAATGGCATAAGCTTGATCATACTATTCCTTTTTGTCCTGGGAATACTTTTATTCCTGCCTATTGTGTTAAAGTTTATCTTTAACAACATCAACATGTTGGCAGCCAAAGTACATGACTTGAAACTAAAAATGAACCCCCAGACAGAGTTATTAATTTAACAGGCTGGCAAGCCAAGGATGGGTAAGATTCTGCACAGAGTCTTACCAACCTAAGACAGAAATGCGTTGCTTTTGATAATGCATTTTCCATGATGGGTAAAGAAGGCATTCTTGGCAGAATGACATAAGACAGATTTAATTTTGTTTATGCAATAAAAAAGGTGGTGGGGGGGGGATGTGAAGATCTTTTGGGATTGCCTGGAAGGAATCTGACATTTGCCAAAGACAAGGAAATGGGCTGCAGGCAGGAATCTGACATTAGGCTAGAACAAAGAAGTAATTTCAGGCAGGAATCTAAACCCTAGGCTAGAACAAAGAAGTAATTTCAGGCAAAAATCTAAATATTAGGCTAGAACAAAGAAGTAGGCTTCAGGCATGAAAATGACTTTGGGCTAAGACAGGGAAGTAGGCTCAGATATTTTGGTCATCCTGATAAGCCCTTGGAAATAGTGATCACATGTGTGATCACAGGACTGTTTACTGCCTTGCTTGTTCTTTGACTATCAGTGTTTATTGTCATGTTTGTTCCTTGACTATTTGCATCTATTGTATTGCTAGTTCCTCAACCTAGAACTCACCTTAATACTTGCATGAAATTAAAATGGTATACAAGCAAAAAGGAGGAGGAGGGATGAAATGGGAGTTTATAGGGGGGTGAATGGGGAAAGAGAATGGCATCTGAGATGTAAATAAATAAAATATCCAATAAACAAACAAACATGTGAACAGCAACCCCGGTAAGAACCCTTGCAATCTCTGAAAATAAAATCACAACTCTCACCTTTTACCATATTGTATTGTATTGTTTGTTTGTTTCTGTTTCAGTGGTTGGTCTTGTTTTTAAGTGTTTGTAACTACCAAGAATATTACACTAGTAAGCAACTTATGACTGATGATCACTGGGATTAGGAAATTTAATAACTGCCTGCTTTTTTTTGAGTTTCGGCCACACTTTTTGCTGCTAAAGTTATGCTTTCTAATACAAATGCTAAATGTAAATCAGTGCTCTGGGGTGTCAGCATTTACATGCCTTCTTCATTTGCTATTTATTACCAGGAATTAATATGCCACTTGGTATTTGACAACAGATTTTTAAAAACTTTTTAAAAGTAATAAAATCAACTTTCCTATGAGGTCATACTGCTTTCTCTCTCTCTTCTTTCTCTCTCTCAAATAGACTTTATTTTCACTTTTATTATGTATGTGAAAATGTGAATACAGTTACCTACAGAAGGCAGAAGACAGCATCCAATATACCCGGAACCTGAGTTATAGGCAGTTTGGAACTGTCCTGTATGGGTGCTGGGGAATGAACCTGGGTCCTCTGCAAGAGCAATCCTCTTGTTCATCACTGAGACATCTCTCTTGTCACGGCACCACTTTCTCAAAAAGGCTGATTATTCCAGATACAAGGAACAGAATTCCCACTTCTTACAAATTTTAGATATTTTCAAGATTTCAAGCACAGCAATTTCGTAAAGAAAACTTCTTAGCCAAGATGCAAGTGAATTTTATAGTTATTTTATTACCTGCATTTTATTTTACTTGATCCTCAAGAAAGATCTAAATCAAGAAAGATTTGCCAAGGGTAAATATGTTTTATTTATGGTTTTAGAATATACAAATTGTTGTTCTTAATGTTAATATCATGTCTGTCTTCTGTTGGAATGTAGTTGAAAAAAAATCCTGGCAGCAGAAGTGATACTAAGAAAACTGGATATTTGTGGAATAAATTAGTGTCTCTGCAGGAGAATGTGCAAGGTTAGAACTTAGGAACTGAGCTATCTGGACTGGTATCAGCTGAGAGGAGAACACTTAGAAGCTGTGGTGTTGTCTCCACTCTCCGAGACAGGCACAGGCTGCAATGTGGATGTTGGACATTTCTCAGAGGCTCATGTGGGCAGACTGTAGCCTCCAGGCTGCCATGTTTGAGAGGTGAGGCCCTAGGGGAGGGTTGGATCCCTGGGGAGTGGCTCTTCATATTTGTTTGTTTGTTTGTTTCCCTGGCTCCAGATGTGAGACTGTCATATCTTACACTTCTGCCAGATGTTCTGCTCCACCAGAGGTGCCAAATAACAGATGCAACAAGTCAAGGCTTAAAAATCTCTCCACAACTGTTATCCAAAAGAAACATTTTTCCCCCTCAACAAGTTAATTTATTTCAGGCCTGTCATTATCAGGATGGAATGCTGACACAGACTAGATCTTTAACCAGTTTAGTAATTTGCTGAAATGCACCTGTTGTTTACATGGGAGGAGATTAAATGTTCATGTTTTTACAGAAGGATTGGCAAAGTATAAACCCTTGTAAAATGAAAAGGCGGGTCATTATTATTTTTGGAGTTAAGTTATTTGGAATTCCTGTGACTAAACCCTACCTGTTTTATTTCCAGTGACCTCGACGAGACTAAAACAAGAATGAGCAGAACAATATCCTCTTCCAGAAGCAGACAGAGCCAAGCACAGCCCTGTTTCTATCCAAAACATCAATTTGTTTATTCATAATCTGAACAAAATCACTGCATGCCTATTGTGGATTGGGTTTTCCAAGAAAAACTCAAACCAGTGGATTAAGGGGGAATGCACAAGTGTGTGCTCCTACCACTTCAGTGCATGGAGGCCAGGAGCAAAAGCAAGCAAGCGAACATTAGCCATGAGGAATCTAACCATCCGCAGTGCCCTTAGAATTGCTACAGAAAGACTCGTGTTATAGACAGTCAGCGCTGAGAGCTTCTTCTCTGGACCAACGTTCTGTTGGGTTTGTTTTCCCAATTACAGGGACTAAATTCAGCACTTTGCATTTGCTTTCCAAGTGCTGTACCCTGAGAGAACTCCCTCAGCACTCATTTTTTAATTCGTGTGTGTGTGTGTGTGTGTGTGTGTGTGTGTGTGTGTCTGTCTGTCTGTCTTTGTGTGTGTATGTCTGTCTGTGTGTATGTCTGTCTGTGTGTGTCTCTGTATGTGTGTGTGTGCATGTGTGTGTGTGTGTGTGTGTGTGTGTGTGTGTGTGTGTGTGTCTGTTGTATATAACTTTGTAAGTATGGGTATGTCAGGGTGTTTCTGTGGAGACCGATGGCAGTGTATCTTGGTCATCGCCTTTTATCTTGCTTAACCCAGGATCTACTGGTTGATGCCCACCGCATACCCAAGGCAAGCTGGCCTGTGAGATGCTGGGACTCTCCTGACTCCGGCTGGCTCCCTTGCAGCTGCAGCGTTACGGATGTGAGCATCTCACCCAGTTCTGTGTGCGCTGTGGGGACTCTCAGACATTCCTTAGGCTTGCACGGCCCAGTGAGCCATCGCCCCAGCCCAACGGTCCTTTTGTAAAAATCTCATTTTGTTTTAAAAATAATGTGATCTTCAGCCCAATGGGTTCTATCATTCTTTCTTTTATCTAGCATTCTAGTCTACTTTTAAATATTTAATGTTTTAAAATGAACAAAATTGTATCTAATAAACTGCTTGCCTAAAGCGCTTTGTTAAAATTTTTTAATTACTTGAAATGATTAATGTAACTCTCAAAGATCATTTTACCTCTGTCTAGCTGTGCCCTAATAATTAATTAATTTATTTTATAAAAAGAAGGAGCACGAGAGTCATGAATGATCAGAATTTAAAGAAACAAAACTGGAGAGCAAAAGAGTCTGCTCCCAAGGAAGGGGTAAGGGTTTCATCTGCACGCCTCCTCCGCTCAGTCTACAAGGAGAAGAAACAGCATTAGAGAGTAGATTTGTAAATCATGATACCACACAAACTTTCATTATGTAACTTCCTGCATCTTTGCATGTAGAACCCAAAGCTTGATATTTATGGAATAGCACACATGCCTTTTCTAGGGTTCTTATTTACGATAAACTTTATGGCAGACTATTTTAATTTATGAATTCCAGCCAGGCTGCTCTCTAATGAGAATCCGGCCTGTTTGGGTTTTAAAGCATTCTGACATTTAAACATGTTTACTTTGGGCCTCTAAAAAAAACACACAGAAATGTTCCCCCGCTATAAAACGTTTGATCTATTGTACTTGAAAAACATAATATGAAAAATCCCTAGGCGATGAATCTTCCTTTGTGGTGGAATAACTCTCCTTTCTCACTTCTCTGACAAGTGGCACTGTTATTTATACAGTTGACTTAGATAGGATGGCATATAACTATAGCCACATATTTTGGTAAAAGCTGTCAGATAAATGTTTTGCCTTGAAAAGCTAATTCAAAAGCCATTTTCTCTTAGCCCGGCATACATGGTACCTTCTTGAGCAGACACAAGCCCAGGACACATTGACTATCTATGGAGAATGTCATACATTAAGAACATACTAAACCTGGCTGCAAATTCTAGCGGTGCCAAGGAAGCTGGTGAGCCACCATGTCAGACAGTTCCCAAAAGGTGGGGACCGGTCACTTCAGTCACCAAAGGGGAGAAACTCACACTTCAACCAACTACTGTGGCAGTCAGACTTTAACCAGACCAATTTATCAGCCCGACAACCTCCGCCCAGAACATTGTCCTTAGGTAGGCCAACTAACTCCCCTTGAACTTCTAAGCATCAAAGCAAATATAAATGAAGAAAGACAAAATGCACATGTAAGAAAGAGCCAAGCTCCTAAAGCTGTGTGTCCCTGCCACAGACACCAACTCCACACTTGTTCTGAGGTGGGGGCGGGTCCTATCTTTCTCCATATGCTGTCAGTCAAGCCCCTGGACTGATCTGCCAGCTTGTGACTATTGTCACTGTTATTCTCATGTCCACAATCATCAGATTTTTAAAACTCATTCCACTGATGACACTAGACACATTTCATTCAAAAGCCAAGTTGTATCTGTGAGTGCTGGCTACCCAAAGGTCTGACTTGAGAATGACAAGGCTGGGCAGGTAGACAGTACAAAGTGATGATTTTTATGACGTCCATTA
This sequence comes from Rhabdomys pumilio, assembly GCA_030674055.1. Classification (NCBI taxonomy): domain Eukaryota; kingdom Metazoa; phylum Chordata; class Mammalia; order Rodentia; family Muridae; genus Rhabdomys; species Rhabdomys pumilio. The sequence continues at coordinate 220,005,440 of JANHMN010000001.1, read as the reverse complement.
CCCACAGGTATAAGTCTGTCAACTCCTCTGTGCTCACAGCGTGTGTAGAAAGTAAACATTTATATTTCAAAAACCCATTGAGTGAATGGTGTTATGCCGTAAAACGAAGCTTTAAGAAACGGTTAATGGACACTGATGCGCTTCACGTCCTTAAACATGAGTGTATTCCTTTATAATCCATCCATCACTTAAATCTAAAGGACTTCAATAGCCTCTTAAAAGGTTCCCCTCCATGTCGCCCTCCCCCTTCCTAAGCCATGCTTCTGTTCAAACAGCCTTTCTGTACACACTGTGAGCTCACCTTGGCACTCTTTCGATCCCTACTTCTTTGATCTAATTAGGATGTCTTTTGAACACATAAAAACCACCCACAGCACGAAGAAAAAGGAGCTGAGATGAAGTCTAAAGACAGGAACAAAATGAGAGAAGAACATTTCCCAAACACAGAAAAGGCAACAGTCATCCAAATAGACGAGACGAGAGAAGAACCTCTCTATGACCTGTCATAGGAAAAACACTTTAAAAATAATCCAACAAACAAGTTTAGAACAACAACAACAACAACAATACTCAAAACTAAAAGGGAAAAACACCAACTAACCTGCAAGAGAAATTCATTGCAATGACAAGATCTCTCTTCAGCAACCCTAAAAGCCAGGAAAGCAGAGAATGGTATATATTACTCCCTGCCAAAAAAGACTGTTATACCCAGGAAAATTACCACTTAAAATTACTGAAGAATAAAAATATTAGAAGACAAGCACAAATAAAGTCAGTTCATGAAAAAACACACCAAGGAAGAAGATATGCAAAGGAGTATTATACACAGAGAAAAGGGAAAAATGGTTTTATACACACGAGAATAGGGGAGTCTGCAAATATTGAAAAAAATAGCTGAGCAGAGGAGCCTTGAGAAGTTCATAATTTCCAATGCAGTGAACCTCTAACACTAAAAGTGAAAGAAGAAAATACTACCAATAATTCAAACAACCAGAAAACCAACTAAAACCCAAACAACCCTGGGAAATAGCAAACCCATCTCAATAGTAACCTTCAACGCAAATGTTTCAACTCACCAAGTAAAGGGTACAAACTGACTGACTAACATGCAAGTCAGAAGAAAAAAAAACTATGCATTTCTTTTTAAATAAAGGAGGAATATAATGTCATTTGTTTCTTTCTTTTCAGTGATAAAATTGGTTGCATACAAATGTGTATGTTTGTTCATACCTGTTTTGCCAGTGTGTATAAATGTCTGTATTGTTTCATTTGGTAATATATTAGGAGATGATTTCTATTATTTTTTTTCATATTTTTATTGGATATTATGTTTACATTTCAGATTTTATCCCCTAACCCCATTCCCCCCACCACCCAGGACTCCCCTATCCCATTCCTCTCCTCCTGCCTCCACAAGGGTGTGCCCCCACCTACACCCCACTCCCCCCTACCCACCCTCGAATTCCTCCCGCTTGGTGTTCAGCCTTTATGGGACCAGGGATCTCCTCTCCCACCCATGCCTGACAAGGCCATCCTCCCCTAAGTATACAGCTAGAGTCATGGGTCCCTCCCTATGTGCTCCCAGGCTGGTGGTTAAGACCCTGAGGAGCTCTGGTTGGTTGGCACTGTTGCTCTCCTCTTGGGACCACCAATCCTTTCAGCTCCTTCAGTCCTCTAACTTCTCCATTGAGAACCCATGCTCAGATCAATGGGTAGCTGTGAGCATCTGCCTCTGGATATGTCAGACTCTGGCAGACCTCTAAGGAGACAGCCATAGGTTTTTATTTTTCTTCTATGCTGTGGTATGTCTTGTCATATTCTAATCTAGTTTTGCTGTCTGTGTGATGTGCTCCATGTGCAGAAGCCACAGCAGGGAATCCCAACTCTCCCTCTATTACTGTGAACCACATTGCTTTGAGAGAAGGTCTCTCACTGAATGGGACGCTCATGGTTTAGGCAAGGCTGGGTAGCCATGTAGTTATTGGTACCCTGCCTCTTCACCAGAATTCTGGGGTACCAGTTATATATGGCCAAGCCCAGCCATAAATGTACATACTCAGCTATTTGTACTCAGCTCCTCATGTTTACAGAGCAAGTACTATTGAGCCATCACCTCAACCCCTAAGATTCTAATATTTCCATTTGTTTTATCTGGTAAAAAATTACTGTTTACCAGTCTACTACTATAACTCTTAAAAATTCCACACCAGTCCTTTGAAATCCACCATTGTGGTCCTTTCACTGTAGTCATCCAACAGACCTTACAAACTAGAGACTCAGTTATTGTTTTGTGGACCACCAAAACTTAGTAAAACTATCGATACTTCTCAAACTATTCCACAAAATAGCAGCAGAAGAAATACTTCCTAATTCATTCTATGAAGCCACAGTTACACCGATACCTAAATCACACAAAGACCCAACAAAGAAAGAGAACTTTAGACCAATATCACTTATGAATATTGATACAAAAATACTTCAATAAAAATTTTCACAAACTGAATCCAAGAACACATCAAAACAATTATTCACCATGATCAAGTAGGCTTCATCCCAGGGATTCTGGAATGGATTCAATATACAGAAATTCGTCAACATAATCTGCTGTATAAAAAGTACTCAAAGGAAAAAAATACATGATCATATCATTAGATGCTAAAAAAGCCTTTGACAAAATACAACACCCCTTCATCGTATAAGTCTTGAAATGATCAGGAATTCAAGGCCCATACCTAAACATAAAAAAGCAATATACAACAAACCAACAGCCAACATCAAATTAAATGGGGAGAAACTTGAAGCAATTCCACTAAAATCAGAGACAAGGCTGCCCACTCTCTCCCTATTCATTCAATATAGTACTCAAAGTTCTAGCTAGAGCAATAAGACAACAAAAGGAGGTGAAAGGGATACAAATTGGAAAGGAAGAAGTCAAGGTATTACTATTCGTAAATGATAGGATATGATACATATGCGACCTTAAAAATTCTGCCTGAGAACTCCTATTTCTGATAAATAACTTCAGCAAAGTGGCTGGATATAAAATTGACTCAAACAAATCAGTAACTTTCCTTTACACAAAGGATAAATAGGCTGAGAAAGAAATTAGGGGAAAAACAACCCTCACAATAGTCACAAATAATATAAAATATCTTAGCATAACTCTAACCAAGCAAGTGAAAGATCTGCATGACAAGAACTTCACGTCTCTGAAGAAAGAAATCAAAGAAGACCTTAGAAGATGGAAAGATCTCCCATGCTCATGGATTGGCAGGATTAATATAGTAAAAATGGCCATTTTGCCAAAAGCAATCTACAGATTCAATGCAATCACCATCAAAATTCCAATTTAATTCTTCATAGAGCTAGAAGAAGCAATTCTCAAATTCATCTGGAATAACAGAAAATCCAGGATAGTGAAAACAGTTCTCAACAGTAAAAGAACTTCTGGGGGAGTCACCATCCCTGACCTCAAGCTGTACTATAGAGCAATAGTGATAAACACTGCATGGTATTGGTATAGAGACAGAGAGGTATATTAATGGATTAGAAATTCAAGACCTAGAAATAAACCATACACCTATGGTCAATTCATCTTTGATAAAGAAGCCAAAACCACACAGTGGAAAAAAGACAGCATTTCAACAAATGGTACTGGTTCAACTGGAGGTCAGCATGTAGAAGAATGCAAGTTGATTGATCCACTTTTATCTCCTTGTACAAAGCTCAAGTCCAAGTGAATAAAGTACCTTCACATAAAACCAGATATGCTAAATCTAATAGAAGAGAAAGTTGGAAAGAGCCTTGAACATATAGGCATGGGGTTGGGGGCGGGGAGAATTCCTGAATAGAATTCCAATGGCTCAAGCTCTAAGATTAACAATTGACAAATGGGATCTCATGAGACTGAAAGGCTTCTGTAAGGCAAAGGACACTGACAATACAATAAAACGGCAACCTACAGATTGGGAAAATATATTAACCAATCCTATATCTGCTAGAGGGCTAATATCTAAAATATACAAAGAACTCAAGAAGTTAGACTTCAGACAACCAAATAACCCAATTAAAAATGGGGTACAGAGCTAAGCAAAGAATTCTCAACTGAGGAATCTCTAATGGTTGAGAGAAGCACCTAAAGAAATGTTCAACATTCTTAGTCATCAAGGAAATGCAAATCAAAACAACCTTGAGATTCCACCTCACACCAGTCAGAATGGCTAAGATAAAAAACTCAGGCAACAAGAGATGCCGGTGAGGATGTGGAGCAAGAGAAACACTCCTCCATTGCTGGTGGGATTGCAAGCTGGTACAACCATTCTGGAAATCAATCTGTGGCTCCTCAGAAAATGGGGAATAGTTTTACCTGAAGACCCAGCTATACCACTCCTGGGCATATACCCAAATGATGCTCCAACATATAACAAGGAAACGTGTTCCACTATGTTCATAGCAGTCTTATCTTATAATATAAAATATATAATAAATAATATATAATAAATAATACAACATATAACATATAACAACATATAACATATAACACATATCATATAACATATATCATATAACATATAACATATAACATATAACATATAACATATAACATATAATAAGCTGAAACAACCCAGATGCCCCTTGGCAATAGTACTGAGATGTGTTTGCAGACTGGAGCCTGGTATGGCTGTCATCTAAGAGGTTCTGCCAGCACCTAACTAAGACAGATGCAGATATTCACAGACAACCATTGGACTGAGCCTGAGGATGCCAACTGAAGAGTTAGAGGAAAGGACTGAAGGAGCTGAAAGGCATTTCAACTCCATAGGAAGAACAACAATATCAACTAATTGGACCCCCAGAGCTCCCATGGGCTAAATCGCCAACCAAAGAGTGTACATGAGCAGGTCCATGGCTCCTGCTACATATGTAGCAGAGGACTGCCTTATCTGGATTCAGTGGGAGGGAAGGTGCTTGGTCCTGTGGAGGCTTGATGCCCCAGAGAAAGGGGATGCTAGAAGCATGAGGTGGATGCATGGGGGAGCACTCTCTTAGAGGCAAAGGGGAGAAGGAAGGGATGAGGGCATTCATGGAAGGGAAACCAGGAAGTGGAATAACATTTGAAATGTAAACAAATAAAATAATAAATAAAAATAAAAAAGAGAAAACTCAAACATGGTTTTTAAAAATTGAGTTCATAAGTTACCCTGTACCACGCCCAGAAAAAAGCTAATCATTACCTTTTCTCAGGTAGTGTGATGGCTATTCCTGTTTGTCAGTCAGGTAGTGTGATGGCTATTCCTCTTTGTCAGTTTCACTAGATCTGTAATAAACTACAATCCTGAAATGCAGGGAACACCTGTAATCTAGATCGTAAACCTGGAAGACACACGCTTCTGACCTAGATCTTGACATGGAGATTTTGAGGCCTACTGGCCATAGAAACAGTTTAGGCCCAGGCAAGGTAGTCTACACCTTTGATCCCAAGAGACTGAGGTAAGCATCTCTGAGTTCAAGGCCAGCCTGGAACAGAGCAAATTCCAGATCCAGGCATGGTGGTAACTCCTTTAATCTGGCCATGCCTTCTACTGGAGGCCTACATAAGGACATTGGAAGAAAGAGGACACACTCTTGTTTGCCTGCTTGTACTTACTTTCAGCACATCTGTTGGAGCCTACTTCCACAGATGATCAGCTGAAACAACCAGCTTCTTAGGACTCAGCAAATTCTAGATTCTTGGACTTCCCATTCACAGCTGCCCACTGTTGGGTTAGCTAGGCTACAGACTGTAAGTTATTACAGTAAATTCTCTTAATATAGAGAGACATCCCGTAAATTCTGTGACTCTAGAGAACCCTGACTAACTCAAGCCTTACCCATAATTAGTTCTATAGTTACCAGTAACTATATGCTTTTAAAATCAGTTCAAACTAATGTCTATAAACATATTATGAGCAAAATACTTAGTATTATCGGTGTTCTTTGCTCTTCCTTTCCTTTCTTACTAATTTATTTGTTGGTTGATTGATTGGATGTGTAGCCTAAGGTAGTACTGAACTTGACATATAGCCGAGGATGGCCTTGAACTCCTGATCCTCATGGCTCCGTTAACTAGGTGTCTGTTTCTTTAATATCCAACAATTTTTAGTGTTCGAGACACTAAAAATTGCTGAAGATGATTTCAAGACTTTCTATTTAGGAAGCAAATGGAATATTGATGAATTTGACCAAGAAAGGAAATGAAAAATAGGAAAGGATTATAACGTAAAATACAATTTGTTTCACTTGAAAACATTTAAATTTAAAACTCCCAGTTAGATATGCCACAAAAGAAAATGAAATGTTGGAACCCCAGACAAGAGCTGAACACAGGATTTCAAGCTGAAGACAGACATTTGGGATCCATCTGTATATAGGTAGGTTGAAAGCCAGTGATAGACAGGAGATGCAATGAAAGATAAGAAAAGGAGGTGGGGACAGATCCCCAGAGCTTATCTGACATTTAATCTGAGATGTGAGGAGCCCTGAAAAAATTACAGAGAGAATGACAGAGAAGAGTCTAAAAGTCTGGGATACCAAAGTCATGGGAGAATTTAGAATAAGAATGGGCATCGGCCAGGTGAGGGTCTCATGACTGTCACATGGATGAAAAACTAAACAGACTTGGCAAACCTCTAGGATTTATAGGGAAGAGTGTACAGGGGAGAGCAGATCCTGATTCGCAGCTGTATCTGTGGAGGCAAAAGACCAGGTAAAACAGCTGCAGTCAGGGCAAATGCCTGAGTGTCATCGAGATTCAACCTAAAGACTTTTGACTATGGAGGAAGCTTCTGTGTCTGCCAAGCTGGGCAGCAGATGGGAAGATAAATGAGCAATGGGCAAAGATGCATTCACAAATAAGGAAAAGCAGGCAGATCCCATGCTTCCTACAAGAACTAGGAAGGTTGTTCCACTATCCCTGATGGTACTGCTACCAGTTCCCTTATCCCTGCTAGTTCCAGGGAAGGAAGGCAAAGTAGGCTCTGTAAAGTGTACAGTCTCCGCTTTCATTTCTCCCTGAGAAATAGTGATTTATCTGTTTAGTTCATTTAGGAGAAAGAACAGAGTGTGTCCATTTCTCCTGTAAACTCCTCAGTTGCACAGGACTAACCCACTGTCCTCTTATGCCTTGTACAAGCTGCCCAGATACAGGACTGGGGCTACTCAGCTCAGCTTGGCGAATGGCTGAGGAGTCTTCTGTTTCTGAGTGGCTGCAGTGTGCATGTGTGCCATATTTTCCAGTTCAGCTATATTTTTAACAAATATCATCATGGACACAAATAGAATTTGTCTAACTCTTGTTTTTGCTTACGACATCTGAACTCATGGGAGAACCTGTGCTGAATGAATATTGCTTAAAATCATTTTTTAAAAAGGAGATTGTTATATAAAAAAGAGAGAAGGAGCCCAAGACCTTCAATCCTTGCTTGAGAGATGAAAGGGTCACAATGACTAATCTCTTAACCCATGTTTGCTTTGTGCATATTTGCATACTGGAAAGTGGGAGAGGCCAGGAGTTAGACTCACCCCAGAGTCAACAAGAAAACAGGATCCAGGGGGATAGGGCACTCTGATATCCAGAAAGCAATTCACACATTAAGAGACCACAGGCTTATCAAGACAATTCTCTGATGAAAAATAAAGATTGCCATTTAGAAACAAAAGTGCACGTATCCACACATACACAGTAAACACGGATGAACGAGAGGCAATAGAGAAATCAAGCCCAAATGTAGGTCTTCCCAGGTCTTTTTAGCCTTTTGCTGCTTAGAGAAGTCTCTTCCCTTACTAGGTAAGCTGTATGATTTTGTTCCTTGGCATCGGTATTTTTCCAGAGAACAAAACAATTGCCATGAAATGCTAAAGCTACATTGGCTCAAAGAATAAAACATAGATTTGTACAAAGCTGAGGATGGTAGATTACGATTCTGACATCTCTTTGAAACCACCAAGGCCTTTCCAACTCCAGCATTCCATATGCCCAGGGGTTTGGGTGAGGAGTCTCTGGCACAATGCAAGCAGCAGAGGGGAGTCAAGGACTAATGGATTCACTGGCTTCCTCGTCGGAATGCCCTGGGGACCAAAGTGAAGAAAACAAGTTTGAGGGGCTGTTGTGATAAGCAGACATGACACCCGTTCTTGCCCTGAATTCTTTCACAGGAAATCTAGACTTAGCTGCCTTTTGAGACACACAAGCCTCAGTGGAGCTCAGAGGGGGTGTGTGTGGTGGGGGAGGAGTTAAATTGAGGTGTGCTGTGTGCAGGGCAACCGTTGCTATGTGTTCCGTTGTGGTAACCGTGATTCACCATGATTCACCAGGGCATAGCTGATCCACCACTGCTCTCAGCAATAATCCCACTGGAACCTCTCTCTGCTGTTAGAGGGATAATTACCTAGAGATCCCTGAGGCCAGTTCTTGCAGTTTTCACATAAAAATCACCTCTTGCATAAGACATGAAATTTAAAGTCATTCCTTCATGGACACCAGTGAGTCACTCTGTTGCCTCTGGGACAGATATAAATTATGCATTCTTTGATTCTCTTTAAATTTTTAGAGGCACACTGGGACAGAGAAAGATCTCATTGGTGCTAAAAATACAAAGCATTCCAGAAAGAAATAATAACTTGTGTGATATTAACTGCTTCTTTTGTTCCAGGAGCTCCTCCTTGGTCAAGACTATAACATAAAACACAGAAAACTAACAGCCGGCTTGCATGCTAATGACACCGCTGGTGACAAGGACTCATTGAATGTCACTGTTCCATGTCCTCCTGCTGTCCATTTCTCTTACCAGATTTCTTTCAGTGGACGGTTGGTCCCTATGAATTACCACCCTTTCTGGCATCTACAAACAAGAAGTCTCAACAATGCCTACGTGAGAATTCACAACTTCTTTGGTGTCCCTTTTCTTTATCCCACACCTTAAAAGCAAGAGGATTATGGGGATGAGGAGATGGCATTTTATAAATCCTCGGGAGCTAGTTTGACTTTTACCTCTTGATTCCGAACCTCAAGGTAACGAATGTATTCATGTTTCAGAGCAAGGTGTCACTGTCGAAATTAGCATGAAGGAAGTGTGATGGCTGCCACTGCAAGAAGAGAGAGTCCTGTGCGCGTTCTGTTGCTCTGACGACCCAGTTCCCACCAGCATCTGTTCCGTGCTGACCAGCTACTCCCATTGTGAGCTGGCAGCAAGGTACCACAAGGCTGTTAGCCAGGCATGCCCAGAGCAACATGGAGGTTTCTCTCTGTGTCCACAGTCAACATGAACTTGGCTGTTCTTCTCATTATTATTCCAGGAAGGAAGGAATCCTTTAATATTCAAATCCGTGGCATAGGCACATTGTCTCAGATGTCTGGGAACCATCAGACAAATAAAAGTAGCAATAGTAAAAGAGCAACATCCAAGACCTCCCGACCTGACGAGGAAGTTAATTCATCTGCCTGACCTTCGAAGCTGCTGGCTCAAGTTTGTGGAGTTCTCAGACTTGGGGTAAACGTGAGAGGAGCTTCAGAATCTAGCTTCAGTGGGCTCCCGAGGCAAACCTCACTGTGCAATATTAATTTTCCAAGTTAAAAATTAGAGGCATTTGAAAATGACTATTCTCCCAAAAAGGAAGGAAAAATCACTGCTCAGATTCTAAAAATGTGTGCCATGGTCACCGGAACACACTCCAATTCTGTACAAAATGCCTCAGAGCCCTTGACCTAATGGGGTTACTGACAAGGGTATGAATGACTAGAACAGAAAATGAAACTCGCAAAGAATTTTCTTTGTGAACTACCATATTTCTCCTGTCATTTAACCAATTTTGATCCTCAAAAAATTACAACATGGGCTGCAAATCTTTAAGGCTAAAGCTCCATATGACAGACTAAGTGCTATTTAGAAAGTAATAATACATGTGTCAAACTGGTGGGGTGGGGATGGGGGTGGGGGGGAGAGGCCATGTGACAGACTCTGCAGGTGGGCAGGGGTTGTGAGAGGTGACTAAAGTGACACTCAGGAAAGTGAAGTGCCAAACAACTTCCCACATCCAATTAGTGAAAGTGCACCGCCCATCGGCAGGATCCATACAGGCAATCTTTCCAGCCTGAGCCTTCACAACACACACTCAGTCAACTGGCCCCCGATGTGTGACACACTCGTTCCCCTAAGATAAATGCCTGGAGGGTGGTAATGGGAATGACTTCATGTGTACAGCACACTTCCTGCGATTCACTCATAAACTGAAATTATGAGAGATGGAAGAACATTCAGAATTCTGAAACTCCCACAGCTGATTAAAGCATGCGTTTTCATTTGCATTGCTGAACCTAACCAGAGCACCATGTTCACTAAACACACATCAAGCCTGAGGGATCTGCAAAGAGACCAATAGATGCATCACAGTGTGTCCTTCTGGCAAGAGGAGCTTTGTGAACACTCATACAGACTGGATTCGAGGCAGACACACTGGGTGAGGAGAACTGGGCCGTTTAGTTTAGCATCTGTGATGTGATGCTAAAAAATACTCTGCCTGCTCCTCTTACCTTCCTAGAAACTAGGTGTCATGGGTGTTAGTATTCTGTGTAAACTCCACCTCCACAGTTACCTGGCAACAGCCAGGTATGCTCCTCCCCACGGTTACCTGGCAACCACCAGGTAGGCCTGGCCCACTATAAAAGGGGCTGCTTGCCCCGTCCTCTCTCTCTTACTCTCTTAATCTCTTAATCTCTTACTCTCTTACCCTCTCTCTTACCCTCTTGCCTCTCTGTCCCCTCCCCCCTTCCTCTCTCTCCACGTGGTCATGGCCGGCCTCTACCTCTACTTCTCTTCTCTTCTTCTTCCACCTTCTTCTCCCCACCTTTGCCCTATCTCCTGAATGAACCTCCTCCCCCTTGGAACCGTGTGGTCTGGAGTGGTCTGTTCTGAGCTGTGGTCGGACTTCTTAGAACAACTAACAATGGGGAAATGTGACAGGGATGGAAATGGACCTATTAGAGAGATGTATGTTTTGTTTCCTTCCCTTGTGGGAATTTCTTCATAGTGGGGCATAAGATCAGAATGAGACTAAGAGCATAGACAATGTCAAAGGATAAAAGGTAGGACTCTCCAGTTTGGTGAGAGGTGGGGACTGGGGCAAGGAGAATAGCCAGGGAAGCAGCAATGGATCCTGGGGAGGACAGGAGGAACAGACCAGACATTGTTGGAGCTGATTGATCAAAACTGCTGATTGGACTAAAGTTCACTTACAACTAAACAGTATTAAAATGACTGTAATTTAAAAATATATTGGGAGGAAACATACAGGTGTTAAGAATGGAGTGAATCACCTACCTTTTAATATTGTGTCGCTGAGAAAGAACCATCTTGAAAATGCCCTGAAGGAGTCTAGGGCTCACACAGGATCTCTGCGGGATGAACAGAGTCTGGTCCCATCTTGACCTTTCATCTCTAAGTGGTTCTTTGGAAAGGGAAGCAGGCACTAGCTGCTTTACCTGGTAGAGAAAGAAGTTTCCCCAAAGTACTGGGTTCTCAGAAAACCAAGCAGAGAGATGTGAGGAAACCACATGGTGGCTGTGTGTGGGCCCCCTGCCAGGCTGTGGGAACAGGAGAGCCCTGCACCCAGGGAAGTATAAGGTGACTCTGACAATTTCATTAGCATCTTTCCAGAGCACCTTCCTGCCACCTGGAATCTGTTTTATTAATGGTCCCTAAGATGCAGCTCTGCCTTCAGTGGCTCCTCTGTCTTTACAGTCTTCTTGAGAGCATCGCATTACAAGACACTCTCGTGTAGCGGTTATTAAGAAGAAGCCGTGTGTCCCAGTGGCTCAGAGCAGCAGGATGAGGATTACCACCAAATGAGTGACACACAGGTGCCTCAGTCACTTAGAAAATGCCACATGTGGCTCTGATTGCTCAACAGAGCCCCTGAAGGTCAGAGGACATTTTACTCAAGTTCCTCTCTGTAAAATCATCCAAGACTGTGGCACTGGTGTTGAAGGAGGGAGGGGGGTATACTTACTTTACCATACTCAGGAGATAAGGACCTGGGCAGGGAAAGGGTCCTGAGAGCTGTGGCCAGAAGTACATTGTTTTTTAGTAATACTTTTAAAGCCACAAAAATAAATGACAACAACAGCAAAAACCCTAAGGAATCATTAGAGTTCACATTTTCCCCAAGTGAACTGACTTGGGCTAATGGATATATCGTGACAGAAAATGTAGAAACAGAAATGTTTTCTCCAACATAACACAATCTTTAGAAAGGTTAAGGACAAAAATAGTAGGAATTTCTAAACAGCAACAGTCTAAGAACTGCAAATGCAAACTCATCCCTATCCTACCAAGATAGACAGACACAGCTCAATCACAGGATGCTGAAGGCAGAGATGCAGTATGGCAGTTTGAAGGAGAATGACCCCATAAGCCAGCAGTTCTCAGCCTATGGGTTGTGACCCCTTTGGGAGTCCAACAGCCCTTTCACAAGGGTTGCCCTGAGACACTGGAAAATACAGATATTTACATTATGATTCAGAACAGAAGCAAAGCTTCTGAAGTAGCAATGAAAATAAATTTATGGTTGGCAATCACCACAACATGAGGAACTGTATTAAAGGGTCACAGTGTTAGGGAGGTTGAGAATGCCATAGACTCATATGTTTGAATACTTGGGGGAACTGTTTGGGAAGACTTAGGGCATTTGGCCTTGTTAGAGGAGATGGGTCACTCGGGGACTGGCTTTGAGGTTTCAAAAGACTGGTTCCATTCTCAGTGTGCCTCTCTCCCTCTTATTTGTAGGTCCAGATGTGAGCTCTCTGCTGTTTCTGCTGCCGTGGCTTGCTCCACCTTCTAGCCCTGTAACTCTCTGAAACTATGAGCTGAATTAAACATTTCCCTTTCTAAGTCACCTTTCACTATGAGCTGAATTAAACATTTCCCTTTCTAAGTTGCCTTTCACAGTGTTTGTCACAGTAACAGAAAACTAAGACAGAGGCAGGGTATATGTAACCTCACTCACCCTCTACTCTTAAGACCCAATTTACTTCTGTCTTAGTTCGGGTTTTACTGCTGTGAACAAATACCATGACCAAGGCAACTCTTATAAGGACAACATTTAATTGGGACTGGCTTACAGGTTCAGAGGTTCAGTCCATTATCATCAAGGCAAGAGCATGGCAGCATCCAGGCAAGCATGGTGTAGGAGGAGCTGAGAGTTTTATTTCTTGTTCTGAAGGCAAACAAGTAAAGACTGGCTTCTAGGGAGCAAAGATGAGGGTCTTAAAGCCCACATAACTCCAACAAGGGCACACCTCCTAATAGTGCCACTCCTTGGGCCAAGTATATTCAAACCATCAGAGCTTATCACACAGCTTTCTGCTTATTCTCAGAGACCTCCCATGACTCACAATATACTGGATTCTCTAGAGTATGGTCTCGCAGAATTCTGTATTTTTATTTGACACACCCCACACTTGAAGTTACATTTTCAGTGTCCCACCAACTCCCAAGAGCTGTATGAAGCAACAGGGAGAACATGAGCCACATGTAGCTACTGAAACCACAAAATGGGTGGTTCTAGCTAGTTGCCAACTTGGCAGAATCCAGATTCGCCTCTGGCCATGTCTCTGTAGGAATTTCTAGACTAGGTTAATTGAGGTGGGAGACCTCATGAGTATAGGCAGTATAGGGTCGGGCATCCTGGACTTCATAAGAAGCGGGCTGCAGAGTGAGCCGAGCATTGGTAGCCATTATGCTCTGCTTCCTGACTATGAGTGGCATGTGATCACTGTCTCAGTCTCTTGCTGATAAAAGTTTCCCAGCATGGCAGATTACACCTTCAAACTGTGGGCGTAAACAAAGCCTTCCTCCAGTCATTTTGAGGGGTATCTTCTCACAGCATTGAGAAAGGTAACTAATGCATGCGCCTTGTTCAAACTGAAATGTGCTTCGATGTAAAATTCACCAGGAATCTGGCAGAATCAGCATGCATTGCTCCACTAGGAATGGAGCCTGCTGGTGCTCTTGCATTAGCACTGGGACCAAACAGCAGCCGTCTGCTCTTCAGTACCATTGGAAAGTACATTTGGGTTGATTTCAGTGACTAGTTTGCAGAAACTTTAACAGTAGTAACAATGAATGTGTTTGGCTACTAGAAAATTTAAATATCATGAGCAAAGTACATAATGTTTCTACTATCCACATAATGTTTCTACTATCCAACACTGAGCCAAACTATATAGTCTCCATGACAGCAAGGATGTAGCTACACTGTTCACTTCCTGTGCCCTGCACCCAGCACATAGCCTGACTTGTGGTCAGTCCAACCTTGTCTGGATGAGTAAAGCAACTGAAATCAAGACAGCTCTCTCTTTGGAATTTTTAATCCATTTATATCATTCCAGTAAAAAGTTGTTAAGCACTTATTCTGGCAAGGTACTTTGTTAACCACCAAGGATATAAATGTAACAACTAGTGTTTGCCAGAGGCTGGGGAGGACGGGAACAGGAAACAGCTGCCAAGCAAGGATAGAGTTTCCTTCTGGGATTGTGAGAATATTTGGGAGTAGTGTTGTACAACACTGTCAGTTACTGAATGTTGCTGAATCACTTTCAATCGGCCACTTCTATGTGACATGACTCTTAACCCAATAACAAACAATAATAAAACAAAGAAGGGGATGGCATGGTCCCTGTCCCAAACCTCCTAGAGTTTAGTACAGAGAGGGATAGATATAGGTATATCATGACACATGGGGAACCTTGTGTCATAGGACTGCATCTGGGCCACAGTTGCTCCTGAAGAAGGTGAAGAGCCAGGTGGGAGGCGTAGGTAACAAAATGAATGTGTAGAAAAGCCTGAAAGGACAAAAAGACTGCTTTGAAGGGTTCCACCAGCCTGTCAGCAGGTGAGTAGGGTTTTGTTTTTATTTTAACCATGAAACTCTTGCAAGGAATATTTTAGACCCAAAGCTCACTTGCGTTATCACTGGTTGAGTTCATGCTCTGTTAGCTGGTCTGTCTGTTCCCTTGACCATACTCTAATGAATAGTTCTTAACAAAGCAAAACTGGAATCCTTCAAGTCACCTCCACGGTCACAGAAGCCATGGCACAAAGACAACTTAAATTATGAAGTGAAAGAAATGGGAGGATGGGAAGCAGAGAATCAATAAGTTCTACAGACAATACAATAATCAGACATGTGTGACGTGGCATTCCAGAGAGGAAGAGAGAAAAATGATGCGTAAGACGGCCATTTGAAACCATTAGGTTTCTAATACAAGCATGATACAGAGCTGAAAACTCAATTTCAGATGAGCAAGAGGCTGACAGAGGGTGGTCCATCAAGTTGAAGACAAGTTGGCCTTGCTTAAGACCTTCAAATCTCAACAAAATTTATCTCAATCAAGATATGGTTCCAACGGAACACATATCCAATAAAATAAGGTGAGGGAAGAAAGACGTCCATGCTGTCTGATGACACTGTGCTAGGGATTGATCTCAGAGCCTTGCACATGATACATACGTGCACGCTTTGCAACTGAGCAGCTCTGAGACCAGCAACCCAGTTCTTCACGATAATGAATGGAGTATCAAGTAGTGGTCACATGATCACAGTGGTCAAATGTCACCTCTTCACAAAGGCATCCTGTTGAAAGGACCACCCAAAAGGTACAATCCAATCAACTTGTCTTTCTGCTTTCTGGTCATTACCTACCTGTGCCTTCTCCCTTATCTGGATACTTTTTCTGGTTCCCTCTCTCTCTGTGGGAGGACATCTGGTATGTTCTAGCCACAGCTTTATCTGCAATATCTATGAGTGCCATGCCTCAGTAGGCACCTTTGTTAAGTTAATGATGCACAAGAAATTCAGGTATCAAATCTGGCTTCATTTTGGTTTTCATTCCCTCTTTCTCTTTATATTGGTTCCAAAAGGTTTTTCAGATTCCATAGAGTTAAGTAAGTACACTAGGCCAGAGGCAATAGGAGATAGAAATTCTAGTTTCATTGCTTTATTTCTAATCTAATTAAAATTATAGACAAGGAGTGGTGTCTTAACAGATTGTAAGAATTTCTTTCTTGAAGAAAAACAACTGGCATTGGAAATAAGTTATCTGTACCCAGAGATGCTCAGTGGAGACAAGTTTATACTTTCCTGGAGATGCTGCAAAGAAGATTCATGCATCAGAAAGCCACTTTATTTTCTGACCTTTAATATCCCCCTTCCAACTCTTCTAGCCTTAAACTCCTATGACCATGAAAATACTATATACACTGAGGCCAGAAAATACATACCAACACTGTCAGATGCAAAGAGGCTTTTAGCCTCTAGTACCTGGCAGATGCGTGTTCACTGCTTTCATAACGGGGCCAAAGTCTTTCTGCTGGTCTTCGCCACAGGGACCTACGCTTCTGTCTCCCAAAGAGAACAGAGTAAAGCAATGGTAGATTAAAATGGGAACTGGACAGCCACTGTAGTACATTGAGCTCCATAGAGACAGTACTGGGGCAAGCAAGAGCCACACAGGCAGTAGGCTACTGTGTGCCTCTCAGAGGAGAACCAACTAAACACTGTCAAAGAAGCCCAGATGCTAAGAAGCTGCGGGCAACGATGCCATCCTGTGAATTCTTTGTGCAAACTCGCCAGGAGGAGCATAAGAAACACCTGGATGCTTCTGTCAGCTTCATGGGTGTTTCTAAGAAGTACTCAAAGAGGTGGATGACCCATCTGCAAAAAAAAAAAAAAAGGGGGGGGGATTTGATTTGAAGGCATGGAAGAGCCTGACAAGGCTCCTTATGAAAGAGAAATAAAAACCTACATCTCCCAAATGGGAGACCAAAAGGGAAGTGCAAGGACCCCAAAGCACACAGAGGCGTCCTTCAGCCTTTTTTCTGTTCTGTTCTGAGTTGTGCCCTTAGATCAAAAGAGACCATCGTTGCTTATCCATTGCTGATGTTGCAAAGATACTGGGAGAGATGTGGGGCAGCCCCTCTCTGTGGAGGACAAGCAGCCCTGTGAGGAGGCTTTGAGCTGAAAGAGGAAAGGGTATTGCTGCCTAGATAACCAGAGGGAAACAAGATGCAGAAAAAAGGGGGTGGTTGGGGCTGGAGGAGCAAAAAATACAAACGAAGAAGGAAGGGAGAGGAGGGTGGAGAAGATGAGGGAGGCGAGGCGATGTGTAAGCTGGTTCTAGTGCAGGTTTCTCCTTGTCTATAAAACATTTCAGCCCCTGGTACACAATTCACTCCTTTATCCTTTTAAAGAAAAAACATTGAAATGTAAGAGGGTATAAGATTTGTTTTTTAAACTGCACATTATCTTCCTCCTCTTCCTCCTCCCCCTCCCCCTCCTCCTCCTGCTTCTCATCCTCCTCTTTCTTTTAGTATCGTTAATAAACTATTGAATGTTTCTAGCCAGTTCTGTCCTGGTGGTATTTTCAGTAGCCACTAAACTTGCCTTGGGGTTGTAAATCAGTGTGGAAATTTAAAGCAAGTTCTTGTTGGTGCACAGCACAACATTTAGTTATATACGGGAACATTAGTTTTGTTTTTGTTTGTTAACCTTCAGTTGTTTCTAATGCAGCTGATATGTTAACAAATGCACTGTTCTGTTAACAAAATGGAACCCTGTAGTTGCAAAAGACAAAAAACAAACAAAAAATAGAAAAAAAAAGCACCCGTTTTGTTGGCATTTTGAACGCTGCTAAGTAAGTGCTTTTTAAAAAATAAAAAAAAAAAATGACACTGAAGAGATGGCTCATTAAGAGCACTGGTTGCTCTTCCAAAGGAACCAGGTTCAATTCTCGGCACAGCATGGCAGACCACAGCTGTCTGTAACTCCAGTTCTAGGGGATCTCACACCCTCATACCGACATGCATGCAGGCAAAACACCAATGCACGTGAAATAAAATGAATATATTATTTTTTAAAGAAATAAAGAAAATAAATGAGACCTGGAGAAAGGGTTTTCTTATAAACAAAGAAATCAGAGTTCAACTTGCTTTGAAGGTTCATGATAAAGACAACCAGCGTAAGGCTAAAGGAGAGAAAAATTCAAAGACCCTGAGGTCTTTACATGAGAGTAAAATAACACAGCGCAACACTGAACAAACAGTGCTATGGCTGGTAATTGGAAAGGAAGAAATTGAATGTATACAAACCCCAAGAAGCCTTTATCCCACTGCAGGTTGCAGCATCCGAGAGGAAATGGTTAACCTCTCCCATAGACATTCTAAAGTAAATTCTCAAGGCCTGTCTCAAGACAAGCAATGACAAGCAAGGGGGCTGAGGGTAGGGCAGGGATGACTATGTGTGCACGGATACCCAACCAGGCACAGGGAACTATCCCTCATGCAAAGCAAGGCAACCTGAAAAACCCAGTACAACCGTAGACTGAGGGGTCAGTGGGCTTCTAGAGCTACAGTCTTATGACAGGAGCTAAGGTACATCTCTGCGGTAAACTACAGTCCTAAGCCATCCACCATGTCAGGAAAGATTAATACCTGACAGTGTTCATTAACTTTCCTATGCACTGGGATTTTATCCTGGGTTACTTCTTAGTGTCCTATGTGTGCAGGGTCAGTCACCCCTCAGCTCCTGCCTGCTCCTCCCCCCACCTTTTTTTTTTTTTTTTTTTTTTTTACTGAAAATGGCTAAAAGCTCTTTTGTCATCAACAAATAATACGACATGGTATTAACAGAGCAGTGTGACTTAATTCTCAGCACAGCGGATCTGGAGCAGCTGTTCTGTGGGGTATTTTCAGGAGCTGACCAGAATAGAATAGCTGCTCTCTGAACAGTTCTGTATGCTCAGGTGAATTCCTAAAAATATACACTTCTTCTCCTTTCTATAGCTCTGAAAGTCATTTTCTACCACCCTACAAAAGACGGGATGTCAGTGTGTGTTAGCCTCAGTTAAGCTGTTTCAAATCCTATCCCTGCATTTTTTTGGGGGGAGGGGGTGTTGTTCAAATTCTGATGAGCTAGCCAAAAGTTCTTCGGCACTGCCATCCTCCTGGACTGTCTGCACGCAGTCTTAGTAAGTGCATTCAGAACTCAAGGAACTGTGGGGCTTATTTTTAGAGGGGAAATGTCCACGCATTCCACTCCCTCGCCCTACATGGATACATATTTACATGAGTTTATAGGTGTTTAATCTGGAAACTTGAGAGGTTTTAAGTTTTCACATATACACGTTCTCTAGTAAGCTTTATTGGCATTCAGGAGCTTGCCAATTTAATATGGCTTGCCCTTTGGGAGATTAACTGCAGCAGGTGGTGAGAAAAGTTAGGAGTCCTTGCTGAAGGATGAGGTATGAACTAATTTAAGGTTCCTAGATGAGTGTGTTTATTCAGTATACCTTACAGTATCATGAACCAGAATGTAGGGGGTGGGGAGCCAGACATAAGCAATTTTAGCACTCTGTGGGGCTTAATGGTTCTGTCTACTATCACTGACTTTATTTTATTCAAGGGCCAAAACCTAAACTTTCTAGGTAGAATTTTAAAATTTTTTGACTTTCTTTTATTCTATCTGTACAAGTGTTTTGCTCACATGTCTATCTGAACCACATGTGTGCCTAGGGCCTTCAGAGATTAGAAGAGGACACTGAGGGCCCTGGAATTGGGGTTACATATGTTGTAAGCTACTGTGTGGGTGCTTGGAACTGAACCTGGGTCCTCTGCAAAAACAACAAGCACTCTTAACCACTGAGCCAACCCTCCAGCCCTGCACTAATATTCAATTTAAAAATTCATCATTGACATATAGAATTACCAAATGAGTAAGGAAAAGATTTTTAAAACATATTTTCTAAACATCAGTTGTTGTTGATTACAAATAATATTTTCCCTAATATTCTAGTGGAAGAGGTTTTTTTTTTTTTCTAGTTCTTGTTTTAGTAGTGAAAAACATTAAAAGGAAATTTATTCAATACAATGGGAGGAAGGACAAAGAGATCTTGTGACACTCCGCCCCAACCCATCTGGAGTGTCTTGACATACAAGTAAGGGGTAAATAGAAAATAAGAGAGAAATATCACTAAACAGTCCAACCAAGGTGTGCTCCTTGCCCGCCAGTGTCATAGCTTTAGATGATCAAACTGAGCAGGAAGACTAGCTGGTCTTTACTGGAAGTGATGATGCCAAGCTACCTGTAGCAGCCATGCAGCAGCCACGCAGAATGCAGAACCTTCCAACCTGGGAAGTCAAAGCTGCTAGGGACTATGGGGCGATCACAGAGGCAATGACTGACAGGGGACAAGGCATCTCTTTACATTCACAGGTTACTGGTAACACTAGAAAAAGGACATAGCATATATAGTGTGACTCCATCTACACATTCTTGTATAAATGCATATGTATAATACACACGCAGGTAATTTATATCATATATGCCCCCTGGAAACAAACAAACAAAAAAGACTTTTTTTAGTAGCTATCAAATGAGTATAAAGTTCAACCTACATTATGTCACATATAAAAATAGATTTCCTCCACAGTAAACATTCTTATATTTCTATGACATGAAACTGTTACTAACAAGTGTTGAGTAAGGCCACTGATATACTTTCTATCTCAGTAGCCAGCATAGCAACTTCCAGCACTATCAAAGTTAGTTAGCTGGAAGAAAATCTGCCACTTGAGTCAAATTCCTATTTAAATATTAACTCTTAAGAAAAGCCCCATGATGGATTCTCCCCTAAATTAGGAGCCTCTGTCCTGCTGGCACCTCACACTTTCCTTATTTCCATGACAGCACCGCAGATATTTGCTTAAAGGCTCTCTGTCTCCTCTAAGGCAAAATGCTCATGCTGAGAGTAAGGGCCAGGCCTTATGTGTTCTTGAATTTGAAGCACTCCAAGTCTAAATGCTTCCATACGTGGACATTTAGTTTATTGAACACATAAAAATTCAGATGATAAAACCCAAAGTATTGCAAAGATTTGTGAGCAGTGGGTTTCCTCGCAATGTTCCTGCAGGTGCACAGGGTGAAAACGTGGGCTCTAAAAACCAGCAGGGCGCGGGCACTGCCTGTTCCTCTCTCCTCCTGCAGGCAGAGTTATGGCAGCATGAAGCCTGCTCCAACCCCAGACTGAGGAACTCTAATTACCTCCAGCTAGGGAGGAGATGGCAGCAACAACCACCGCAAAAGCCCAGAAAGAGTTCTGACGACCATCATTTCTAGTCACAGAGGGTAGGAGTGAGAGGATGTGTGTGAGGATGGTGGAAGAGCCAGGCTGGGTCTGCTGGCCTCCCTGCATTGCTGTGTGGAAGGAATACTTCTTCATATACACCACCCTCAACCTATACTCATTCTCTTGAGATATTCATTAGTGCCAAGTACTGGCCTGTGTTCCAATAATGGAGGAAATGTTTATAAGCCTATGAGACAGACACAGAGTGTTACCTCTCAACATGTACTGTGTACCAGAGGTGACAGTCCTGTAAAAATACACCCAAGGTTTCCTAGAGACCTCTCATGACTATTTCTCCTTTCCACCTTCTCTCACTGAAGCAGTTCAAGATGCCTTCCTCACCAGTCAATCCAAGTTTCCAAGCCCCAAGTCATTATCTTCAGAAAGGAACCAGATGACCAGCTGGCACGGTTTATTGACAAGATTGTATGCGTGAACTTTACTGTCTCGTTCTCAATGACAGTGAACTGAGTAACAAATTAACTCCCAGAATTCCAGGTCAGAAACTTATACTGGATTACCTGGGGGGGCTCAACATAATCACACTACCCCAGCAGAGTTAGAAAGGGCAATGGGAGACGGATTCAATGTGAAAAGCATGTGTTCTTGTCATTGTTAGTTTTGAAGATAGAAAGCAACTATGCAAAAAAAAGTGTGAAGAACCTCCCAGAGCTGAGAAGAGGCTAGAAAGGACTCCACGATGTCCAGCTCACCCCGATATTAGCTCGCAGAAATTTACTTCCGATTTCTGACTTCCAGAATTACAGCTATTCAGTTTTAAGGTTCTGATGTTTGTAGTAATTTCTAAGAAGATGAATGGAAAATAAATAGATCAACCAATGCTTTTCCCCATCTATGGTACCACCTCACAAAACCCTGACTTGTCTATCACTGTCACTCATACCCTGTCACATGACTCACGAATGCCCACACAGCCTACATCTGACATTCGGTATAGTCCTCTCTGAGTGCCCCCGAGGTTAGTCTCCACCTTGTGGTTCATCCCTAGTCCTCCATCCCAGGCCACTCTTTTAGATCACTATTAAGTTTTCTGAGACATAAATATGATACTGTCTGAAGACTTTGGCTCATAGTAAATAGCAAGATTATAATTATGTTTCTTTCTCCCCCCACAAAAATCTTTCATAGTTTGACGTCATGCCCCCATTGACTCTCATATGTACAGTAAGCAAGTATAAGACCTGAGAAATAGAAGAACTGAATCTTGTATTGTGACCCCTTTTTCTAATGCTAAAAGTTACCTTAAAAGATACGCTTAAGGTCACAGGCATAAGTCACTTCCAGTTATTCCAAAGATGGAGCCACATTCAACCCTACTTTCATGCTATTCTATGGGCTTCATTTTCTTGGTTATATAGAATGCTAATCTCAGTTTTCAGCATGGACAAAATTTTCATACATTCAAATAATTTTCCATTTCTCTTCTCTGGACCATCTCCAGTTTCCTAATAGTGTATTTAAAATATGGAGCTGAAAATTAGACTCTAATATGTGTCTTATCAATGTTGAACACAGTGCATGACTTATTTCATGGCTCTCATGTCCAGCATTTTAGTCAATGTAATTCCAGATCATGTCTGCCTCTTGGATAACAGCCCTATATTGCTGATTTATATCCCTGAGTGGCAGGTGAGAATGGTTTTATACCTGCAAAATGCCTACATGTCAATTCTACCCTTTATGATGGCTGGGATACTCTATCAGCTTTTCCTGAACTAATAAAAACCTCAGGCTTTTACAGAGAGCTGTTTCATACACTGACAGTATAGCTCAACTTGACTTGATGTTTCGAATCTATAATTAGAATCATTAGACTCAAATCAAGGCTCCACAATGTTCTCCAGCAGTTGTCTTTATTTTTAAACTTGTTACATATTTATATGGGCGCACAATAATTTAATTCTCTATAAAAATAAAGAATTTTCTACTATCCATTGATAAAATTTCAGAATAGAAGTCATAAGCACATAAGCATAATGTTTTGGACCATGTGGCTATAGTCACGGGGTTTTTAACTTTGATTCTCTCAACCTCCTAATATTTAAAGGAGATAATGTGGAAGGTCCATCTGAAGACAGCAGGACCTTGTAAATTATTGTCCTTTCTGAGAGAACAACAAAATGCAAAACAAACTCTTCATTCTGAAGTGAAATGACACAAACAGAACAACAACAACAGAAAACCCATCTCTAAATGGCTCTTGGGGGAAAATAATCTCAACTCAGATTTTGTTCCAATTAATTTATGTAAATTTGTTCATTTTATTTTTTCAGATTGACCTGGTAAAATTATATCATATAAATACAGTTACAATTTTTACATCTGCTAGAGATAAACTTAATATTTACTCAGTAAAACAAAACATAAATGAGTGGTTTTGGAGTAAGAAAAATGTGGATCACGGTTATTAGTTAAGCACTCATAATCACGCCAATACCATTACGTCTCTAGGTTATCAGTCTACATTCTATCTTCATTCTTGTGTTGTGAGCATGGCTAAGAAAATCACTCTTTAATGTGGGGCTGGAGAGAATGCTCGGTGGTTAAGAGAGCATACTACCCTGAGAGAGGAACTAAATTACGGTCTCTACACTCACACTGGACGACTCGCAACAGCCTGAATTCCTACCTCTAGAAGATCAGATGTCATCTTCTGGCTTCCACGGGCAATTGCACACATGTGCACATATACACACAGAGAAACACACATGCATATGCATAATAAAAAAATAAAAAAGTCACTTCTGAGTAGCTGTCTCCTCTTAAATGCACGAGACCGACTGTTTTGATTTTAAGCTCTTGTTCTTAGAGGTAATGATTTACTCGGCACACATAGACACGCAACAGAAACAGGTGTCTCTAGTCACGCAGATGTTGAAGATACTGGGCAATCCTATTTCCAATATGCTATTGCACAGGCTCAGTCCTAAGTCCAGAAAATCAGATTTTGAGACCAGTGGATGGTATTTAGTCATAGTCCTTCCCAGGCACAACATTCTCGTGCTTCCCACCAGGTGCAACATGAGGGAGAAGCTGAGTTTTAATAGAAAATAAAATTAGGCAAGACTCAGACACCCAACATAAAACATTGCTAAACAAATCAATGAGGATAAATATCAGAAAATAATGTTGTGTTTAATCAACAAGTAAGATAGTACATTATTACCACAGGAATGATGCACTGTGAGAGAAGGAACGAGGAAGGGGGAATGGGAAGCAGTCAGCTGAGGGACAGTGGTCAAGAACTGGTCCTAAGCCTGACTTGTCTTTGTCTCCTTCCTGTGTCTTTTCTTGGCCCCAAAGCATCAACACACTTGCATGAATGCTGACAAAGGCTCATAGGATATTCGGGGCTTACCATAAAAACTGAAAGTAGTTCTGTTCATGGAATTTTCAAAGAATAAAACCATATTTGGCTTTGAGGCTCCCCATATGTCCATCTATCCACCAGATATCACCTTCGATAAAGTGTCCAACTATAGTTCCACAATGGGAGTGCCTGAATAATTGGCCTCTAGATGGCTTTATTGGGCTCTTTAAGGTCCCTGCTAGCTGGCTAATGGCACCCAATCATACCAAGGCTATGAACATATTTCCCTTTCTTTCAGATAATCTGATCTTAGGACTCAGTTCTGCATCCACTTAGAGATCAATTTTGTGCAGGGTGGTAGATATAATTTTTCTTCATTCTCCTACATGTAGCCAAAATGATGCAGTTTGACCAGCATCAATTGTTGAAGAGGCTGTCGTTTTTTTTTTTTTTCAGTGTATTCCTAATTCTATGCCCAAATCAGGTGTCTATAGGTATGTGGACTTAGGTGTGGGTCTTCAGTTTGAGTCCATTGACCACTACATCTATCACTGCAGAAACCAAGCTGTTTTTACTACTATGGCTCTGAAATGCAACATTAAATCTGGAATGGTGATGCCTCCAGCAGTTCTTTTATTATTAAGGATTCTTTTAGCTATCCCAGAAATTTTGTGTTTCCATATGAATTTGAAGACTAGTTTTTCAATTTTTTGTGAACTATTATGTTGGGATTTTGATGGGGACTGTAGAGAATCTGTAGATTCGTTTTGGTAGGATGGCCACTTTTGCTATATTAATCCTACCAATCTTAATTAGGGTTTTACTGCTGTGAACAGACACCATGCCCAAGGCAACTCTTACAAAGGACAACATTTAATTTGGGCTGGCTTACAGGTGCAGACATTCAGTCGATTATCATCAAGACAGGAGCATGGCAGCATCCAGGCAGGAGGAGCTGAGAGTTCCACCTCTTGTTCTGAAGGCAGCTAGAAGAAGACTGGCTTCCAGGCAGGTAGGATGAAGAACTTAAAGCCCATGCCCACAGTGACACAGCTATTCCAACAAGACCACACCTCCAAAATAGTGCCACACCCTGGGCCAAGCATATTCAAACCATCACAAGTGTCGAAGATTTTTCTATTTTGTAGTGTCTAGTTTTTCTTTGTTTGGTTCAAGCTATCCAAAAATATTTTATTATTTTTAAGGCTACAATGAAAGGTACTGGTTCTTTGATATCATTCTCATATACTTACTTGTCAACTGTATATATGGAGGCAATTGGTTTAGGTGTGTGTGTTAATTTTGTATCCTGCTATATAGATGACAAGGTTTATCATTTGTAGAAGTTTTCTTGTGGAGTTTTTCAAATCCTTTAATGTATCAAAATCATATGATCTTTAAATAAAGATACTTTGGCTTCACCCTTTCCTATCTGTATCTCCCTGATCTCCAGTTTCTTCTCTACCTAAGACATCAATTATATGGAGATGTTACAACCTTGTCTTGTTCTTGATTTGAGGAGAAATGCTTTGATTTTTATTTCTCCTTCTCTTAATTTAGCTAAGGGTCTGTCAAACTTGCTGATTTTCTCCAAGAGTTAATCGAACTCTTCCCTTCATTAATTATTTATATTGTTTTTGTTTGATTGATTGTCTTTATATTACTTATTCCAGCCAAATTTTATTTCTTCTCTTCTAGTCTTTTGGAGTATTATTTCTTCTTGTTGTTCTAGATCTTTCAGATATGCTGTTAAAGTATTAGTACAAGATCTCTCCAGTTTCCTGATGCAAGTGCTGAGTGCTGTGAACTTACCTGCTAGAACCACCTTCTTTAGGTACCATAGACTTGGGTAGGTTGTGTTTCATTTTCATTCAATTCTAATGTTTTTTCTTTCTTTCCTGACTTCAATCTTGACTCATTTTTCATTCAATAGTGAGTTGCTCACATTGCTCAAATTTGTGTACATTCTGTTGTTTCTATTATTGATATCCAGTTTTAATCAATGATGATCAAATGGGATACAGTTATTTCAATTTTCTTGCATCTGTTGAGACTTTTTGTCTGCATCTGTGCTCAGTTTTTGAGACAGTTACATGAGGTGCTAAGAAAAGGTACATTCTTTTGTGTTTGAGTGAATTTTTCTGTAGATAACTGTTAAGACTCTTCAATGTGTGCTGTTATTTAACGCCAGCATTTCTCTGTTTAGTTTTAGTCTGGATGGTCTGTCTATGGGCAAAATGGAATATTGAAGCGACCTACTAGTAGTGAGACTTTTATGTGCTTGGGTGCCTTTGTGTAGGGGGCATGAATATTTACAATTGTAATATCCTTTTGTCGATTCTACCTTTGATGAGAATCTCTTCTGATTAGTTCTAGTTTTATCTGACTTAAAAATAACTACATCTGCTTGCTTCTTGGGTCCATTTACTTAGAATAGAATACCCTTTTCCATCCTTTTACACCTAATGTCTATTCTTGATGTTGAGATGTGTTTCTTAGATGCAGCAGATGGATCCTGTTTTCTAATCTGTCCTATATTATGTATCTTTCTGTTGGAAAATTGATATCATTAATATTAATTGAGTTATCAATAAGCTTTGTTTATTGATTACTGGCATTTTGTTGCTACACCCTCCTTTTTATTTACTCTTTTGGAATTACTTATGCCTTATGTCTTGTTGGGTGAGGCTAACATTTTCAAACTAAGTTTTTCTTGTAAAACTTTCTGTAGAGCTAAATGGCAGACAAATATTGTATAAATTTGATTTTTATTATGCATTTTTTTCTTTTGTTTTCAACTGTAACTGAGGGTTTTCTGGATATAGTAGTCTAAGTTGGCATCTATGATTTCTAAGAGTTTGGAAAACATCCTTCATGACCTAGCTTTCAGAATCTTCATTGAGAAGTCAGATGTTATTGTGATGGGTCTGCCTTTATGATATTCATTCTTTTTCCTTTGCAGCTTTTAATATCCTTTATTTATTCTATTTGTTTACACTTTATTTGTTTGTTTAGTGTTTTCTTTGTTATGTGATATGTGGACTTTCTTCTTTTTGATCCTATTTATATGGTGTTTTGTATGTTTCTTGCACCTAGGTAGGCAACCTCCTTTAGATTGGTAAAATTTTCTTCTATGTTTTTGCTAAAAATATTTTCTGGATCTGTGACCTGGGTTCTTTTTATTCTATCCCTATTATTCATAGGTTTGATCTTTTCCAGATGTCCAGATGTTTGATCTATGCCAGATGTCCTGGATGTTTTGTGCCTTAACTTTTTTTTTTATTTTAACATCTTCTTTGACTGAGATAGCCACTTCTTCTATCTTATCTTCAAAAACTCAAAATTCTCCATTTCACATCTCATAATGTGTTGGTAAGGGCTTTCCTCTGAGGATTTTGTTTGACTTTCTAAATTCTTCATTTTTACTTTTATTTTAGTCTGGCATTTCTTTGATGATTCTATTTCTACACTTATGTCTTGAAATGTTTTCATTATTCCATTCAACTGTTTGTTTATAGTCTTCATTAACACATGTTCCTGTACTCTTTAATGTCCTTGGACACATTTGTAATTGTTATTTTGAAGCCTTTGTGGTTTTTTTCAACTAATCTGCATTTCTCAAAGACTATTATAATGTTTACTGGCTTCTGAATGAGACAAATTGTTTAAGCTGTCTATGCTTATGCTTTTGCCCTGGCATCTTTTGCCCTGGATAACATCTTGAGTTATCATGTTTGAAGTATTTCTTGGTGTTCATATCTGGTCTTCTCTTTGTTGTTTCTTCTTTGGTTGATGTTACCTACTTTGGATCCTTGGCAAGTGTGGTGGGTGTGTGATCCCTGGTAGAGAGCTTCATTGGAGAACAGAACAGAATGAAGATGGGCCAAGAGAAAAGGCTGAGAGAAGCAATGGAAAAAGCCTGGGGTTTACATCAAGAATTGAAGTCCTCAAAGAGTGGAGTCAGGGTAGGAAGAGGGATTCCTACAGACAAGCTGTACAGACAGGGACTAAAAATAATTCTGGAAGAACCAGAATGGAGGGTAGGAAGGATAGTAAGAGCTGCCTACCTGAATCCTAGTCCAGCAGGACCAGTGGGGGAATCCCATATAGTAAGTGTTTCTTGCTGATTGGTAGATGGCACAAAGGAATGAAGACAGGTTAGAATGGAAGGATGAGAGGGTCAGTGGAAGATAGGTAAGGAGACCCTGGCTCAGCACGAGGAGGTAGAATTCCCAGGGAATGGAGGTAGGTGGGGGTGCTCTCATGCAAGCGGGCTGCAGTAGAAAAAAAAGAATAAAGTCTGGAAAGATAGAGATGAAAAGGCCCCACATGTATTTTTATGGTGTGTGATCAACAAGTTCCTAATTATTCATCTCAGCTGAGAAATGACCCACTTGAACAAATCACCACCCATGAGATGGGGGAAGGAATCCAACAATGTATACAAGGTATAGAGATCACTTAAATATGACTTCCGGATTCAAGAATCATATTAATGTATGCCAGATAATTGATATGTTTACTGAGGCAGCCAGTTCTTCTTAGTCTATATTATAGTCATTTAAAATGTTGGACATCTGGGACAAGTAAAAAAAAAAAACATGATTGAATGACTCATGGGAACATTCCAGTGGTTTGATTCATAGATGATTTAAAATGCCATTATCACATTTTTAGTATAAAGCAGAAGAAACAAAACTGCAGGGAGAAAAATAACAGCTTGATCTGCTCATCAATTAGGAAATGCTAATATCTATTCTTATGTGATTAAGGTTAATTTGTTAAAGCTAGTTTGATTGGACGTTCAGTATGTTTTATATCATGATGCAGGACATATTGGTAGAGATTTTCTATGATGAAAATGTAACCATAATGGAATACAGTAGGGATGGAGGTGTTGGAAATTGGTTCTAATGCTTTGATTCAGTTGGGAATCAAAATTCAGTTCATCTGAGTGTCCAGATACTGAAGGTCCTTTTCCCCAACTAGTTTTTGACTGAACCAAAAAGATGCCCACAGCCTATGGCTGGACACAGGGCGGGACACTTAGATGATGCAGAGAGGAGGGGAAGAGAATCGCCATGACTCAGGGAAGAAAGATGGGAAGCAGGAGATAAAGGCAACCAGCTATGTGAGATTTTTGGGTAAGTGGCCACTGGCCACTTCCCTGATTAGACCTTGGGTAGCATATAAAGGTTTAGGAGTGCCCAGCCTTTGAGGTAGCCAAGGCACTTAAAAGTAAGCTAATGCGTGTGTGTCTTTCATTCTAGGATCCAAAGATAGTTCCTGGGCAGGTGCACGCGTGCAATCCACCCTGAGCCAAAGCAATGTAGTAAAAACTCACCACAACATGGAGGGAGGGGACTGATGAGTGAGCGGATTAAGATTTTCCTAAACATAGCCTCCAGGATGCAGCTAAGCCAGTTTAAGGCAATGTGCTGACATCTGATAGGTTGTGCTTCTCTTCTGCAGAGGCAGAGCCCTGAGAACAGTAATATTTATCACAAACTCTCTGACCATCAAATCTGAATCTGATAAAGTCAACAATCCTTTAGCACGCCACAGATCTCACTCTAATGGACGTTTGCGTCATAATTATCCTTTTGTCAGACGTCCATATGCTTTCAGAAATTGTTTTACTATGTATTTTTACATTCTTGACATTCTCAAAAAAAAAATCACTAGCCATCATGCAACTTACTCAGCTGCAATGTTTTGTTAATATATTGACAGGAGAAGTGGGAGCTAGTTTCAAAAACTGCTTTTATAATTGGATTACAATGTTTGCTAATAATTGCTGCCATAGAGACTAGGGGCCTAGAGCTGCTAGACACCACTGCCAGGGATGACTGTGTCATTTTCCTACCTGTGGGCTCATCAGTGACAACAAAGGGAGTCTACAGCTTTATCTGAAATATATCCCCGGGGCTGACAGAGTTCTAGGGAGAAGGACCAAAGCAAGAAAATGATCACACTCCCTTATCTACTGATAGGCTTGGAAATGAAATATTCAGGAGATGAGAGTGAGTGAGGAGAGTGTCGGAGAGGATTCCTGGGCCCTCTGGTTCCGGGAGGCAGATGCAATGTTCTCAACACTTTGTCTGCAGTGAAATAAAATGAAATGAAATGAAGCCAAGGAGTTTTTCCCAGGTCACTTAAGAGGGGAATTTGGGATGAACTCCAAAGGGAGTTCCTCACTCAGCAAGGATCAGAAAGGACTGAGTCAGAAAACAGCAGCATTCACACCCTGATGGATCAGTTGACATTAGCCATCTACTGTCATCCAGTCCCTGTTGTGTGCACATGAACCATCTGACACATCTACCAGGCCACTCTCACCATCTACCAGGCCACTCTCACCATCTACCAGGCCACTCTCACCATCTACCAGGCCACTCTCACCATCTACCAGGCCACTCTCACCATCTACCAGGCCACTCTCACTAGAACATCTTGGACTATTTAAAACCCATCTTACACGAAGGATGCCGATGCTCCTGATGTCAAATCTGTGACCTGTCTGAAACAGACAGTCCTGAGTTAAAAGGCTGAAACATGTAAAGCTTTAAGGCCAGTCAGCAGAGTGGTGGCTAGAGAGGGGGCAGGTGGATACGGTCCCTTCTTACTGACCCTAGCAACACAAGCTCCCATTGCTCTTGGGTAGGTTGGGGGAGGGATGTGGAATGCAAGGAAAGAAGGCAGATGAAAGTCTTCTAAGATGCAGAAATACGCCCATTCAAATATGCCTGCTCCTCTGAAGTCTGGAATTTGAGGTTCAGGGGAGTAGAGCAACTCTTTAACAGAGCGTTTACACTGTCAGCGAGTATAAATGCCAGAGGTTAACTGGACTGCTGCTGCCCGGTAGGACGCTATGGAAGATTAGTTTGTAAACACAAAAAGTGTCAAGAATGGCAACTTCATATAAGGAGAGTTACATTTGTAAAAAAAAACAATAACAAAAACCCACTAAAAATGACAAGTAATATAGCAATTTCTGAACTGTTCTTCTTTTAAAAATGCTTTGGTTTAAAAGGTTAATTAGTATATTGGGTTGTGTGCAGACAGCATGGGAACTGACAGAGGACACGTGATGTCTGACTGTCAGCTGACAGAGAAGGCGGCTAGGATGCTCAGGCCTTAGTTGGCCTCTACTTGCCAACTCAGTGATTTCCATGATAACCCCAAGAAGAACACAGTCTCCAGTTTACAAGTGGTGACATCAGCCTGAGCACTAGTCAGATCTGTGCTTGATTCTATGTCACACTCAGCTTCACTTGCACTTGCTGGAAGGTGTGCAAATTGTGACCTGCTCCGGTCTCACAGATGTAGGGGGAAGAAGTACTGCAGGCCTCCTGTTCTCAGATCAACAGGATGCTTCAAGATCAGCTTCCCTAGGGCCCTGGGCCCTGGACATTGTGTGTGTGTATATATATAAATATAAATATAAATATAAATATAAATATAAATATAAATATAAATATAAATATAAATATAAATATAAATATAAATAATATAAATATAAATATATAAATATATTATGTAAATATATGTAATATATTTATCATATAAATCATAATTACTATATATAATCATAATTACTATAATTAAGCAAAAACATATTCTTAAACAATCAATTGTAAAAACCACCAACAAATTGGCATCTGTTCTTTTCTATGCCATTCATTGGCTGAGATGGAGACTCATGCTGTGACAGAAGATAAAAGAACCCCCCCACACACGTGTAAATTCTATAGTCCCCATCCACTGACAGACTCTTATCAACTGGTCGTATGGATCCCTCTGCAGAATGTGTGGGATTTCTACATTTGCCTGGAAAGATACCTGGGTTTTCCCACTCCACTATAAGCTACAACCCTTAGAGCTGTTGATGCTCTGTACCAGATTCTTATTCACTCCCAACCAAACTCAGTTGCTGGCCTTAAAAGGATTTTTAAATTGTTAATGATGAAAGAGAGAGAGAGAGAGAGAGAGAGAGAGAGAGAGAGAGAGAGAGAGA
>JANHMN010000001.1:219954209-219969790 GCA_030674055.1 Rhabdomys pumilio | reverse complement strand
AAAACCAAAAAAAAATACCTTTAATATATTTTGTATTGTATTCATAAGTTCTACCCACTGGTTCAACTTTGATAAAATAGATATTGGGTCCTCATTAATATTTTTATAGATAGTTTACTTCTGAGCATAATGAACAAAGCCAAGAGTTACACTGTCATGGATAAGTGACTTTGTCTTTCCGGAGACTGCACCACTGCCATCCTACTGCTGTCCCCTTGGCTCCTGTCAACAGCTCTTAGACTAAGACTCAAATGGAAAAGGCAAAGCAGTCATGGAGTACAGCACAGGTTGCACCATGCAACCTCACACCTGCAACTGAAAAAAAAATTTAGTTTTTATATTTATGCTGGCTTAAAAATGCTCTTATTTCTAACACAGACCTTGCCATTTTCTTTTAATCATTTACACTTGAACCCAATTATAATTGCATTGAAAAGGGATGACTATTATTTTGTTATGGCACAAGAGTTAATGTAAGACACAGCAACACAAATTCTGAAACTGGCCATTACTAACGTAGGAAAAGGATCAGTCCCCTGTACTCTTAGACGCTTCATCATGCACATCACCTATAGATTCAGTGAAGACGTAAGTATATTTGTCTGAATTTTAAATACATTTGTAGAGCTGTTTTATCAGAAAATAAATTCCAATCTTCCACGGTGTTGAATTGTTTTAGCCTCTCATGAGTTTGTGAAAAATTCTGTTAACATTTTCATCTATTTCAAATTAACATGGCAGATTTCCAAATGTTGGGAATTGCAAAGGGCTTGTTCCCACACATGGGATCAACCATCTGCTCTGACGATCCAGGAAAGGTCCAGACGTCACCTCCAATGTGTTATTCTAAAGCCACAGCGCTCCTGGCATTTGTGTAATGGTTTCCCAGCATTTTGCACATGATGAATGGGCTGTAGCTCTCTGAAACAAGGAACCTGCTGATCGCATGCATGTGGCTACTTTTCCTTTATATTCATCTGTGTATGTTTATATTTGTCCACTCACCATCGCTTCCTGCTCCCATCTCTCCTCAAGCACACATCCCACAGACAAATAAATTTGTCTCAGGGAGCTTGAATCCCAACATGCCCAGAAGATAAAGGTTTGGTACTATTTCAAACTGACATTGTGATATGTTCTACACTAAGTGAATTTACAGAATTTTTATTTTCCCTTAAGAACACAGAATTATTTACACAGTGATTAATTATCATACATCTACTTGCTTAGGTCTTCCATGTCACTTTTCTTTAAGTTTTGCACTGTGGGATAGCATTAGCTAATCATAGGAGGGTGTAGGCAGCTCACACAGATGACACTGCAAAGTTATGAAACAGACACCAGAGGTTTTCTCCTCTGGGCATTTCAAATTAAAATATTTCCCACCAGTTCATGATCTTATTATTCAATTTTCATTTACTAGTTACCAGAATAGGTAAATTGTTAGAAAACAAAGTTACAATTTCCCAGTGTAGATATTAACAGTAAATCCTTCATTGCCAAAGAACAAACCTGTGTAAAATACTAGTGAGCATATGGATTTAAGCTGCGAGTAAGCTGTCAAGTTGAGACAATTTTAAAGTGGGATGATGGCGAAGCTCTTGTAGCACTGAGGAAAACACTCAACAGAGTTCCAGGTTGCCAGCCATTTTTAAGCCAGCATAGAAATACCCTATAGAAACAGTTCAGTAAGTGTGGCAAGGCAGCCATCTCTTGCTCCCCCTTGAGAGAGCTTTACTAAATTTTGATTTACAAATGTTGGGGTAAAATATATGGGAAACTGAGTTAGAAGGTCCCCTGTTTTCCCACTTTGACTAGTGAGACTCCAACACAGGTTCCCCATGAAGTATCTCATGACCCACCTTGGTTCCGGTTCACACAAACACACAGACACTGACAGACAGACAGACAGACAGACAGACAGACAGACAGACAGACACACACACACACACACACACACACACACACACACAGAATCATAAATCCATCTGTCAGGTATCAAGAGTCATGATGCTTAGACTATTCCTTAAGTGTAAATGGTTAAGGTTAAATGCCTGACATGCATGAAGGGATGGAAATGGAAAAAAGAATTTTGCAAACATGCCTCTGTCATACATCTGATTCTGGCTCCTCTGGATGTCTGAATGCAATCACCATTTCAGATTTACTTCATAATAAGAGAAATCAAGTCACAAACAAACCATGTACTCTCTCTCTCTCTCTCTCTCTCTCTCTCTCTCTCTCTCTCTCTCTCTCTCTCCAAGGGCTACATAGATGACGATGAAGACCTATGTTACTCCCTGAAGTGCTGCTGACTCCTCAACCTTCTTAGAAACACACATTTCTTACATTTTACATATCTTAAGTCAGCAATTTTTTTTTAGCCACGTCAGATCAAAACACGTTACACGACATAATTCAACTTCTTTCAACAGAGCAAGTTGTTCCAATGTATTCAACAATGCTTCTTGGGCAAAGCCATATTACACAATAGTGTTGGCAACTACAGGGTGTGGCTTAACAATCAATGATGTGTAGAGTTTGGGAAACATGCAAGCCTTCTCATGGCTGGCAGCCTTGCCTGGAGGCTCAGGCTCGCCCCTGGCATGGTACCTCATGCTTCTTCATGAGTTCCTGCAATGCTACACTACCTTCCAACTTACCAACACTGGGCTCGTGAACACAGATTCTGCCCGTTCTTTCCGTGATAACCAAGAGTCTGGCAGCACATTCAGAATGTTTTCTTTCCCCACTTTGCTAACTCCGAAGGGTTTTTGAACTCTTTCATGTCTGTGCAATCATGGTCATCTTTACACATGACTACTCGTGCTATGATATTAAAGAGTTCTTGGAAATGCACTTCATGAGCAGAGCTGATGTGTGATGAAAACTGGAAAGGAAGCCAGACGAAAGCCATTCTGACTGCTCTAGAAGTTGGCCTTAGACATCGTCGGGGAGGACAAGCAGAGCTCCGTCGATAAGATGCTCTTAACAAGTCGGTGGAGGAGCAGCTCTCACAGACCATCTGACAGGTAAGAATTTTAGCAAAGAAACCACAGATTTACACCAAAAGCTTTTTTTCCCCCTGATTGAGAATGTGGGACAGCTGCAAATGTATTTCAGTGGCAGAAGCTTGTGCTTCTTACCATGTGTAATGTCCTGGGCTCAATTTCTAAGATCACATACATGAAAACAGAGAATTAGGAAAGGAATCGGACTGTTACTCATGGACAGACACACAGCCACACGGATGTAACTGAACAGAAATAACATAATTGGTAGCTTAAACAACTGAAGCTATTGTAGATACCATACTCTTAGTGTTTTTCTCAATGAAATTTAATGCCATGATTCTCAAAATAAATTACCTATATTGACTAACTGTGCTGTCTACCACACTATAGAACAGGATTTCATAAACAGGATGTAAGAAACACTCATGTCACTCTCTTACAATGACCTTATACTTAGCTCTATAATACCATCAATAAAGCTACCTTATACTGAACCTATATATCTAAGCAATTAAAAATTGGTTTTGGTTCTGAAGACATGATTAAGAGTGTTTCCTGCTCTTGCAGAGGACCAGAGTTAGTTTCCTAGAACCTATGAATGGTACCTTCCAACCACCTGTAAATACCACAGTTCCAGGGTCTCTGATGCCCTCGTATGGCCTCCTTGGGGATCCACACACATCTGTATGCACACACTGTCAAACAGACTTATAAATAAAAATAAAATAAGTATGTTAAAAATTTGTAGTACTTCTTTGAAAGTTTGGTACATTGTGCTTTGATCAAATTCACTCCCTCCATCTGCTTCCCAGTTCCATAACTTCTGTGTTGTTTTGTTTTGATATGTTTTGTTTTATATATAAAGTTCAATTTGTGCTACCCAAATATTCTTGGATTCTCCGGAGTATGCCTGAATTACCAGAGCACCGGTCTTAAGGAAAATGGACTCTCCTGCTTCCAGCAGCTATCAAATGCTAATATTTCCTCAGCTAGGTCTGGGACTTCGTGCCCACTTTCCTTCTCTATACTAGGGTTTGGTCTGGCTTGAGCTTGCAAAGGGCTTCGGCTTGGTGGAACAATCACTGTAAGTTCACATTTGCAGCTGTCCTGCAGCGTCCAGAAAATACTGTTTCCTTGTATTTGTCCGTTGCCCCCAAGACTCTTTCTGTTCCCTCTTGCACAATGATCCCTGGGCCTTGGGAGGAAGGGTGTGACACAGATGTCCCATTTAGAGCTGAGCATTCTACAGTCTCTTATTCTCTAAAGCTTGGTCAGAGAATTGTAGGTCTCTGTGTTAAGTACCATCTACTGCAAATAGAAGCTTGTCTAATGCAAGCTAAGAGGGGCATTAATGTATGGAAATAGCTAGTCATTAGGATTTTGTTTTAAAAGAGACCCATGTGTTAGAATAATGCTACATTCTCCATTAGAGCCTATGGCCTGTCTAGTCACAAGTTCTTGCTCAGATATGGGTTTCACCTTGGGGAATAGGACTTAAATCCATCAGAAGGTAGTTGGTTACTCTCCTAACGGTCATGCCACTATTACACCAGTGGGCATGTTTTACTGGGTCAGCTGTTATTATGGCTAGCAGGACTCACAACTGGGTGAGACTGGTAATTATTTTTCTCCTTTGGTAGCACCTCCTAGCACTATGAAAGAAAGCCAGTAGGTCAGTAGGTCAGTAGGTCAGTAGGTCAGTAGGTCAGTACCATCCTGTTGCTGAAAATGTTCTAAAATTAGATCATTATAATTGTTGCACAGCATTGTACATACATGCTTATAAACTCTGAGGAACTTCTCTGGTATGTAAATAATCTCCAAGCCACAATATTTTTGAAGCATAAAGTAAAACTACTTTTTGAGAAGTTCAATAGAACTAACAAATTTTTACCTAGATCAGCAGTTCTCAATTTTCCCAGTGCCGTGATCCTTTAATACACTTCTTCATGTTGTGTTGACCCCTCCAACCATAGAATTATTTCATTGTTATATCATAATTTTGCTACTATTATGAATCATAATGTACATATTTTCTATGCATAATATCTGATAAGTGACCCCCAGCCAAAGGAGTCGTGAGCCATAGATCGAGAACCAATGACCCAGATGAACTGAGAAAAAAAAGAACATGCAACTTCAAAAAGAAAGCCATTATAAGGAAAGCTACAGAAATTAAAATGTCAAGAGGCTATTATACGCAAATGAAGAAGGCAATGTTAGAAAAAAAGATAAATTCCTTGAAGCACATAATCTAGAAAAATAATTACTCAGTAGAAGGGGTCGCAGTGAGTTGGCTCAGCAGCTAAGAACACCTGAAATATGGCCTTGGTACCAGGACCCACGTGGACAAAGGAGAGTACTGACTCTTGAATAATAAATATCCTCTGACCTTCATATCTGCAATGCAGTGCATGTACACACACACACACACACACACACACACACACACACGCACACGCACACGCACACACACGCACGCGTGCGCGCGCTCACATGCACACATACACCAGTATGTTAAAATGTAGTAATTGTTTTAAAGAAAAGAAAATTCTAAACAGAAAACTACCAAATGAGATGAAATCAGTCATCCAAACCCTCTCAACAAAGAGAGGCCCAGGAATTTTTAAAGTCACTCCCATATACTAAATAAAATCACCAAATAATGGGGAGAGAGAGCGCCTACTGGAAATCTCTTGTCAACAAATGACATTTGGAGGACCTGGAAAGGGTTACATCTAGTTGAGTTGTTGGCTACAGGGGTCCCCCAGGAATCCCCCTGGGAGCTGGTGCCTACCTAGAGCCTTCACGAATATATGCTAGCTTAGGAAGGCACTTTTCATGCTACTAAACTAGTTACATAAACGAACCCAGCTATGAACCCTTTGATATACGATAGTATCCTGTCTGCAAAATATGCTGGCACAATTCTTCATTTGCATGTAATATATCCAAAGTATATTTCTTTTTAAAAAATTATTCACTTTTATGCGTATGACTGTTTTCCTGCATGTATGTATTTTCACTACATGTATGGCTCATTTCCATGAAAGCCAGTGGATGGCTATACTGGTGATTGCAGCCAGGTCCTCAGCAAGAGCAGCCAGTGCTCTCAACTGTGGCCCATCTCTCTAGCGCCAGGGTGCATTTCCTATAATACACACGTTTGCTAGTTTTAAAGTCTACCCTGACACTTGAAGCCTTTACTTGAATTTACTCCATTGACCACTGTTGTTTGGTTGTAAGTTTACCATCTTATTTTTTTTACAATTCTCATTTTTTCTATTGTATATGTGTTTTTCAAGTGGGTTAGAAATATAGAATTCCACGTTGTCTTAATGTTTTTCTTTGCACAATTTCTAGTACTTACTCTGGGTGCTGTACATATATGTACGTGACAGATACAGTCTTTTTTTTGTTTGTTTGTTTGTTTTTTGTTTTTTTTGAGACAGGGTTTCTCTGTGTAGTCCTGGCTGTCCTGGAACTCACTTTGTAGACCAGGCTGCCTCGAACTCAGAAATCTGCCTGCCTCTGCCTCCCAAGTGCTGGGATTAAAGGCGTGTGCCACCACCGCCTGGCCAGATACAGTCTTATTGGTGGCATTTTACCAACCTTAGTGAAGTCCAGAAGATTTGTCTTGGTATTTCTGCATTCTCATGTAAAATATACTCAACAGCTTTCTACACTGTCTTGGACAGACATGATGCAGTAACACTATCATCGTTTCAATACCATACATAAATTTATAGGCCTCAGAAGGAACGGGGATGCCTATAATGTTTGGTCATGGTTTTGGTGACTCTTCTTTTTTCCTTCCTGGGTTCCCAATGTCCTCTCTTTAACAGTTTCCTTCCTGTTCAGAGAGAACTTTCTTCAGCTGTGTAGGCCGGGTCTGCTGTTGCTCACCCCCACTGCTGAGGGTTATTTTGGCTCAGCATTGTTGCTTCTTTCTTACTCTTTTCTGAGCGATTGTGGCACAGGGTACCACTTCCCTTGGCTTGGTGTGGGTTTTTCTGTGTTGATTCGGTTCAGGTTAACTGGCTTTCTCAAGGGGAGAGCTTGGGACCCCAGGTGAAGTAGAGGTTTTCGGCATCAATGGTGGAGCTGGTAGATGACAGGGAAGTCATCATCAGGTTATCCTCCAGTGCCCGTAAGCATCCCTTCTGTTCTCCAGCATTCGAATGCTCGTTTGTTTGCTCTATAAGGCTTTTTAATGGCCCCCAATGAGAAAGATTGGCAAGGCCCATCTATAATAACCTAGAAATATATGTTTTTAATTTCGATAGTTGTTAACTAATTGATTTTCATAGACACACTAATTGGCCTTTACATTTCCATTGAACCAGCTCATTTCTGCAGACTCGACATCACGACATGCTAATGGCTTCCACTCTAAAACGCTGCACGCCGCCACCTCTTTTTCCCTTCACACCAGATCTGTCCAGGTTACAAAGGCTGCACATCAGCTGCTTCACAGCCAATTTAAGAAATTCTTACAGGAAACTGAAGCATAAATAAAAAGTAATTGAGTGTATAAGTGAGTGTCTAGCAGACGCTTCCTTCTTTGATTAGTTGCCCCATTTATTTAATTTGAAAGCTGCTAGTGAGCTTTTCGAAGTCACCTTCACTCACAAAAATCCACGCCACCAACTGTTGGTCCTAAGAGGAGAATTTGATTCTGACTCCTGCTAGCTTCTTTTAATTAACTCTATCTACATCATGCTGTATTGGATTTTGGAGAAATTCCTTACACTTCTCACCTTTTACTGGGATTACTCCCAAGCCTCCCTATTTTCTTCTCAGGGTATGCTTCTTTTTGTCTGTTTTGTATTTGAATGGAAGGGTGGACAGGGCAGTGCTACTATTGGCTCAAAGAAGCTGTGAGTGTCTTCCTACCATGAGCATCATCTTCAGAGGCCCCAGGAAGTCAGTTGGAGACACTGGACAGCCAACAGCAAGCAGAGTCTCCCTGCCTCTGCATTGCCCTCACCCTTCACTACATCATGCCTCAGTCCCTCAGGTTGTCTGTCTAGTCCTTCAAGAAGATGCTCAAAACTGGTAACCAAAGCACTCAGTGACCAAGACAGGAACAACACTGGTGAAAGTAGGATGTCCTACTGTGTTAAGAAACATGATGGAAACATACTCCAGTTAAGCATTCCACTGTTCATTCATCTTCCCAGGAAGCTTTTGTTTCTGTTTAATCAAAAACCTGAAGATCCAGCTTTACAAGGAAACGCATGTGCACAGAGGCAAAGGTTCACTTAGCTGTGAGCTTTTGCTGGAGTGCTAAAGAGCTGTGTGGGTACATGTACAAAATCGCCTAACATTCGCTCACTGGACAGCATTTCCAGAAAAAGTAACAAACATACAAAAAAATGTTACTTTCCATTGTCATCCAAAACTGTCACTTCAGGTTTCATCCAATTGTCACCATTGGCACTGTGAAAGTGGTACTTCGCTCCGGTCTCTTCCTCAGCAATTGTTTTTCTCTTTATAAAATGGGTTCATATCATAAATATCACTGGGAAACCTTTGCTTTATTCACTTATGATAACCTGTTTTCCCATTCTGTTAAACAGCCTTAAAAGGCTTGTCTGTAATGGCTATAATAACTCTGTACCTTAGAAGGGGCCATAACTTATTTAAACATTCCTTTATGTGAGGACATTTAAGTTTCTACATTGTTACCAGCTTCATTAACATCATAACGCATATCCTCTTACACATATGCTTTACTTTATTTTCTCTCAGTGTTTATTGCTAAAATCCAGATTACTAGATTGCAGCTTCTGGCAGCAAAATACTATCTTTCAGGGTGGAAAACGCCACCGTGGGTAAACCTGTACATAGAGGCAAACTTACATACCCTCCGCAACCAACTAGTGAGCTTCAGAATACTTCCTTCCTGAGACATAGCAAGTCTGATAAGCCCAGAACCTTTTGCAGCTTGAATAAAGACGCACTTGCCTCCCTGGTGCCTCAAGTCACTTGTGTATGCCTCCTCTAGTTCACAAACTACGAGAGTACTGGGAACCCAAATGAGAGCACGAGTCTGTAGAAAGATGGAAAAGCGTTTTGTACAAAGTCCTATCT
Organism: Rhabdomys pumilio; assembly: GCA_030674055.1. Classification (NCBI taxonomy): domain Eukaryota; kingdom Metazoa; phylum Chordata; class Mammalia; order Rodentia; family Muridae; genus Rhabdomys; species Rhabdomys pumilio. The sequence goes on along the minus strand of JANHMN010000001.1, from coordinate 219,960,680 downwards.
GCAAATTATTCAGAGAAATAGAGCCACATCCACACTGAAACCAAGTATTATCTCCAAAATCAACCAGTACAGCATTGTATGGAATGTTTTATTATTATATACACTGAGCTTGTTTTCACACTCAGATTCTTTATTTGGAGTTAAATGTTTTCAATGCACACTCATAATATTACCTTCCCCCGTGTCACCATTCCGGGAGTCTCTGTTTCATTCTTGACCTGGCGGAGTACTTTGTGCTTAGCTGTCACTCATCTTAGACAAAATAAGTTACTGAAGTAAGGGATTCCTGCTACCACCTGTCATTGTCTATCTGTCTACTCCAAACCTTCATCAATAAACAAACAAACAAACAAACAAACAAACGAAACAAAAAAACCCCAAGGAAATCCAGAATCCAAGACTAGAAGACTCCCCCAGCATTCAGTCACTTACTCACATGGGGTGTGTTCTGCCTTCCTCCACCAATCACCAAACAAGGTCATCAATTTCTGGGAGTCACAGTCTACGGAGATAGGAAAATGAAAGTTACTAGACAGAAGATGGATGGCAAATTCCAAGCATTCTAAGAAGCACTGGCCTCGGGAGCTGGCTTGATTCTTGACTGCACAGAAAACCAGTGTGAGCTGGTGACAGTCATTGTCAATTTAGCCCTACCAACCTTGTAATCAAGTAAATTCCTCTAGGAATACCACAAAAGCTTCTCAATCTTATTCTTCGAGTATAATACTTTGTCTTTTCCTGTATCAGCACTGGCATTTAAGTGGAAAATTAGGAGAGGCCGAGCCAGGGCCTGACAGTCAGAAGACATTGTAGACATGCTCTGCTGTCACTGGAAGTAAAGTCCAAGACTTTGGGTTGTAAACACGAAAGTTGTGTGTGTGTGCACATAACTCTACAGCACCTTTTTTTGCACCATGGTACTCACACTTGTTGCTTGCCAATCAAGCATAGCAGCTCTCGTGGGGATTAATTCTCCCATGGGTGGGGCTTCTGTGCAGGGAACAGGGACACATTTCTATGGCAGCTGTTTTCAATACCAACGCAAGGGAAGAAAGGCGAATGGAGTGAGACATTAAAGGATGTGGAGTCGAATCCGTGTGGGAATACACGTAAATAGTAGGGAACAAATAGGAGATTAATACCTGGGATTCGGAACAAATGAATAGGGTCCAAGAAGAGGGGAAATGTACAAATAATCAGTGGGGGAAAGAGACTCCGCTGGGAAGACCACGCAGCTCCGTTTTGTTCAGACTGATTTAGCAGCAACAGAAAACAGCAAGGAAACATGAAAGCCGTGGCAATTTATCACAGTTATCATTTCCTCTGATAAGTATTTCTTTGTTTAAACAAGTGCCCATTATAGGAAACAAGACCGCTATTGTAACAACAAACCCAGCTTCTTCTGAGGTTCCCTGCAAAGAAGCTGGGGGGCCGGTGGGGAGGTCGAAAGAACAAATAATGACATTTTTGGTCTTTTGAAAAAGATACAGTGACAGAATGGTATTTTTCACTCTATATAATAAATATGGAAATATGCATTCAGTTCCTATATTTCTGTGATGTCCATGCATAAAAAGTGAGAAATGTTTAGAATTGTCAGTATCAGTAAAACATGTTATATGTCAGGATTCTGGTGAACACTGGCAGCTGCTTGTAGTGAGACACAACCAAAAGGAGCCAGATTGCTTTGCCTTGCCGCTTCCTGTGGACTATGCATATGTATACACACACTTGTGTGTGTCTCGACAGTAGCCAATAAAATTCTCACTCTGACCTCAATCCTAGAGACAGAAAGCAAGAGTTCCAAGAGCCTAGACAACTTGAAGAAGCCAGCCAGTAAAGTCTTAGAAGTCATTTGGCCATGGAGGGGCAGAAGAACCCTGTCACAGGACTAGACTTCTGGGCTAGCCCAGTCCTGGACCAGCAGGTCTCAGCATCATCATTTAAGCATCCAGGACCTCAGTTTTCCCATCATAACACAATATGGCTCCTCTGAAACACTGGATGACCGTCCCTTAAACCTAATGCCTGGGATCAGATTTGCTTTATATTTGCTTTACTCAGACTTAGGAAAACTGTGTGTGTGCGTGTGCATGCGTGCGTGCGTGCGTGCGTGCGTGCGTGTGTGCATGTGTGTGTGTACACATATTAATATATCTCAATATATAAATATATACAGATCGACAGATAAACAGACTGAGACACACACACACATACAAATACACACACGTACACACGTTCACCTTGTATTTAAAGCCTAGATACAATTAAATATATAACATATATTTATTTAATTAATGCACCTGTCTTTGCCTAGAACTTACCACATTAGATTAAGGTTGAAATTCCCTACTTGTGGCATAATGTCAATGTGAATTTGCTTACATTTTTTGATTGGAGATACTCAGTCTATATTTTCTCTCTCTTTTCTGGAATTAAAATGTAATTACATCGTTTTCTTGATCTCTCACAAATTCATGGTCTCAACTTCTTTAGCTGGTATATATATAAAATATTTATTCCTAAACAAATAAAACTGCTCAGTCCATATAACATTATTGTATGTATATGATTTCAGGGGCTGGCCACTTGGTATTGGATAACCATCTGGAGATTCATCCCTGAGAAAATTTATTTCAATAAAAATTGTCCTATATTTTTGTACTCGAATTATTTAATAAACATGAAGGGAATTATTCACATCCAAAGGAGATGTTCAAAATTTCCAGCTTGCTCTGCAAGAGTCCTTTGTAAAACAGACTGGTCAACAACAAACCAAAGCCTTGGGGGCAGATTGCCAAGTTGACAAGTCTGGAAGGAGCTCAGGGGAGGGGAGAGACCATCACTGGAGAAACACAGAAACACTGCCTTCAATCATTAGGGGAAAAGCTGCTGCTTGGATAACAGACAGCAAAAGAGAAAGAAAGAGCAAGCAAGCGTGTCAGTGATGCCCAGTAGAGGATGGGACAGTGAGTGATGGTTTGGAGCAGGAATCCTGCCACCTTCCAACCTGAGAATTTGACCAATCTCGTACATTGGACCAAGTGGAAGAGAGCCAGCTACCACAGGATCATAATTGTATGCATTTAGATGTCACCCTTCTAATGGCACTGCTTAGGAAAGCCTGGTGAATTTAGCCCAGGCTTCTTATTTCCTCATGAAATTCGAGCAATCATGATGCACAGACCTTATAAAGTTTATCCATAGTCAACAGAAGCACTTCTTTTCATTAATCTATTAATTCTATGAACTTTGAGTGAAATTATCTCACCTGTGGTTAGAAATGAACAAAGCAGGGTGAATCTTGCATATTTTGTCAGACTTGTGGAGTAAGGATTAAAGGCAAGAGATATTCTTCACAGACAATAATAAAAGAGAATTGGACAGCCAGAAACTATGGTTCTTAAGAAAGAAGGCAATGTCCTATCAGGAGCCTTTGTACCCAGGACCCAGTAGGAAGGGCTCTGTGTAACCCTGTATTCTCAGGTACTGACAGAGCAGTGGGTGAGATCAGGGCATGGATAGGCTGAGTCACTCTGACTTTGGTGGGAAGCAGCCAGGAGTTTTAGCATTGGCACTTTTGTAAATGTTTATAGATTGTCTTTATATTATCTTAAGAGATTTTCATATTGTTCCCTCTAACCCATACATTGACTCTTGCTATGTGCTATTAAGCCAATCTGGTACCAGTGCATACTGGAGAAGAGGTTTACCACTGAACTACATTCCTGCCTTTCTCATTTCCTGTTTTCCTTACTCTTAGCCCCAGCTGTCCTTCAAACTAATGGTAAAATGAATCTCCAATGTTAATCTGAGAATGACAGGCCTATTTCACTCACTGCTGTTCTCATAGATTTTGTAAGGTTGAGAACATAGGTTTAGCTTAAAATCCAGGCTTAGAAAAAACATTTTTGAGACTACACTTACACACACCTATACCCACCTACACAGCCACACACACCTATGCAGAGACACACTATGGTGGTTTAAACTGGAATGGCCCCATAGATTCATGTGTTTGAATGCTAGGCCATAGGGAGTGGCACTATTAGAAGGTGTAGCCTTACTGGAAGAGGTGTGGCCTTGTTGAAGAAAGTATGCCACTGTGGAGCCAGGGCTTTGAAATCTTAAATGCTGAAACTATGTCCAGTGTAAAACACATCCAGTCCATTTCTGCTGCCTTAGGATCAAGATGTAGAACTCTCAGCTCCTTATTCAAAACTATGTCTGCCTGCATGCTACCATACTTCCCACCAGGATGATAATGGACTAATCCTCTGAAGCTGTGAACCATCCACAATTAAATGTTTTCCTGTGTAAGAGTTGCCTTGGTCATGGTGTCTCTTCACAGTAATTAAACTCAAACCAAGACAGAAGTTGGTACCAGGGACTGGGTATTGCTGTGATAGGCCTGGCCGTGTTTTTGTTTGAGGTAGGATGACACAAGGGGTTTGATCTGGAATGGCACATGCCTTTAATCCAGATATTGAGGCATAGTAGCCATGCTTATAAAGATCTATAATGAATAGAATTTATAAAATGTAGAGAAGTTTTAATCCAGCAACACCATTGCTTTGTCAAGAGATCACATTCAAAGATATGATCTGGCAGAAATATAAACACACTCTTAGTACACATTTTAAATCCCTAACAATGAAGATAAGATTAGTTTGTAAAAGGCAGTAGCCATGTTTGAAGGACAAGCAAAGTAATTAATCAGAGAATAATTTTTTGACAGAATAAGTCAAGACATAGGATATACCCAACTCACAGGAGAACAGCACAGGAAAGAGAAGATAAAGAACAGTGGGAGAGAAAAAAAGGTATATATGTGATGTGGTGAGTGTGTTTACTGAAGTTTTACCAGGGCAATTCTATAGAGACAGGTTACAGAGAGAATAAGCTAGACACAAGGAAAGACCAAATGAGACAGAGAATGAGAAGAAGCCAGAAGATTAGAACATATTGCCAAAGTTAGTATGAGGCTAGGCAGAGCAATTCAGTCAGAAGACTAATGAAGCCAGATTGAATCAGCCAGCATGAAAGATTAGATTGTATGGAGGCTAGAAGCTTACAAGCCTAGGCCTAGGTGTAGTTAGAACAGAAAAGGAAATGCTCTAGGTTCAGCCTAAGCTGTGCATTCATACATATCATTGGATATGTCTCTCATCTCATCACTTCATCTGAAGAAATAAAAGAAACATTTACATTTACAAAGAAAAGCTTAGGTCCAGGCATGGTGATATACTTTTAATCCCATCACTTAAGAGACAGAGGCATGCAGATTTCTGAGTTCAAGGCCAGCCTGGTTTACGGAGCAAATTCCATAACAGTCAGTTTTAGACAGTGAAGGAAACCATCAAAAACAGAAAGCTGGTCAAGATGTAATTGAACAAAATAGCCATGTTCCAGCCCCAGCAAGTAGTAGAACTTGGCAGCTTCTGCTATATGAACTCACTTGACATTCGAGAAATATCCCTCTAAACTTAAGTAAAGTTGCTGAGGCTAGATGGGTGGCAAGATCCATGCCTGGAGGCCCAAGAAAGCCATTGCATGAAGCTGTAAAGGTGACACCTGGGTTGTCTTGGAGATCCCAAGATGTTAGAGATGTCAAAGCCATGGGGTATCTGCCTCGGAAAGCTGCTAACAGGGAGGAAAACCAGCCCAGGAGAAAGAAGTGTGTGCAGTCAACAGAGCTGAAAGGAGTTGGAGAGATTGGAAGAGCATTTTGATGTCAAAAATGGAAATATAGAATTTGGAGTTTGCCCAGCTCACTTTTGATCTTGCTTTGCTGCAATATTACTTCAATATGCTCTCTTCCCTACATTTTGGAATAGTAATACATATATTCTGTATGTTGAAAGTATGTTATCTTTTTTATCTTGATATTGATGGGGACTATGGTTAAGAGATGGCATAAATCTCAGAAGAGACTTTGAACTTTAATCTTTTAAACATTGTTTAGACTGTGATAGACTATAGGGACTTTTAAAGTTGGACTAAATGTATTTTGCATTACGGTTGTAAGCTTATGGGGGCAGGGAGTGGAATATGGTGGTTTGGATAGATCAAACTCCCATAGATCAATGTGTTTGAATGCTTGGTTAAAGAGTGACACTATTAGGATGTGTGGCTTAATTGGACAAAGTGTGTCCTTGCTAGAGGAAGTGTGTCACTGTAGAGTCAAGACTTTGAGGTCTTAAATGCTCAAGATTCACCCTTTGGATCAAGATGTAGAACTCTCAGTTCCTTCTCCCTGACCATGGCTGCCTGAATGCTGAATGCCATCATGCTTCCCACCATGATGATAATGGCCTAATCCTCCAAAACTGTAAGCCAGCTCCAACTAAATGTTTGCCTTTATGAAAGTTGCTTTGGTCATGGTGTCTCTTCATAGCAATAAAACCCTAACTAAAACACACACACAAAGAGAGAGAGAGAGAGAGAGAGAGAGAGAGAGAGAGAGAGAGA
>JANHMN010000001.1:219935010-219953809 GCA_030674055.1 Rhabdomys pumilio | reverse complement strand
AGAGAGAGAGAGAGAGAGAGAGAGAGAGAGAGAGAGAGAGAGAAAGAGAGAGAGAGAGAGTCATTTTCTGCTGAGTTGTCAGAAAAAAAGTCAAGGCAGCGGCAGCAGGAATGACAAGGGCCAGTCCAGTGTAAGTGGCACTTAGAGCCACTACAAGCTTGGGCTGCCTCATGATGTCAGAGCCTGCTTTGTTCCACTTGCCCTCTGAGGAAGATAGGTAGACCAGAATTTTATTGCTGGAGACTCATTTTACAAAACAGGACTACATTTTATCCTCCTTCTAGATGGCCAGGAAATAATGATACATCTTGTATATATGGGTTGGTTACTTCAGAAAGGGGGTAAGAATTAATTTCAAATCTATCACACAGTTCCAGGCTATTTCCCATGAGACTTCCTACTGGGCCACTGCACTGGAAGCCATCATTTCCATATTTATTGGAAATAGCATCTCAGCCAAAGTGGTACATTGTGTCCACACAGTGAGATCTCACTCCGGGAAATGGAATTAACACACACTGTCATCACTAGGGTCTAGGGTCTTTTAAAGAAAACTATAATATTTGACCCTTTCATTCACAGAGTTTCTTTAAATGCATCGAGGTTTAGCAAAGACTATAATTTGAGGAACTGGTTTCTAATTTAATAAACTTTCTTGCCAGCTAAACCCAAATGTTGATATCTGTGCAGTGCACAGCAAATGAAAACATAAGCTAAGGGTTGCCATTGGTGTCTTCTCTTTAATCCATCTATCTCCCAGCAACATCGCTGAGTCGTTATTGATTTATGGTGCTGTACTTTATTCTCCAAGGTTGTTGCACAATCTGTTTGCATACTATATATAACTTGTTCTGGAGGGGGAGAGATAGGTGGAGAGGTGAATCTATATTTAGAATATGATGACTCAAGTTTAATAAAGGATGCTTTGCAGGTGAAATGCATCCAAATATCAGGCTTAGGAAGAAGAAGAAAAGCATCATTGATGTTGTGTAATTAAGCCATGGAGGGCACAGGCTCAATTTTTAAACTTTCTAAACATCTGCAATTTGTTTCTGACTATTGTTCAAAACTTGAGAAACCAAATTTCCTTTCAAAATTTTGAAGTGGTCTTAGACAATGATACTAGTCCGAGATACCTAACATGTACAAGCCAAGTGCACTGACTGGACATTCTGAGTTGGGACCAGTGCCACATCTTTGGCATTGATGATCATCTCTCCCCAGCAGCTTCACTGTAACCATGACAACCTGAGCCTTGCCTAGTACAGTGTCATGCTTTAATAGTATCCTCATGCCGTGGTCTGGTGGCATGTGAATATAGTCCCAGCGCTATGAAGGCAGAGAGAACAGAACTGAGAGTTTGAGGCCAACATGAACTATATAGATTGAGACTGTCCTGAAACCATAACAATGAAGAAAAACAAGCATACTGTACATCTTCAAGTGATTCATTTAGATTTTTTTCAATATAGTTTCAAGTCAAAGTTTCATCTATTGTTAAATTTAACATAACTATCCAAAAATATATTCTAACCAAATTTTCTTAATATATTGTCTAAGTTTATTACATTAAAGCATAGGCCCTCTAAAAAGAGAATCTGGTTTTAATCCACATAATAAAATTTACACCTTTTTAAAAGTTTAGAGTACTAAACTTGTTATCTAAGGAAAATGTAAATGTCAGGTCAGCTATTGTCCTGTCTACTTCCACGCAATTCTGGGATGTTACTTTCATATTTTAACATTTTAGAAATGAAGGATCTTTGGAAACAGTATCTGCATTAAGTATGGCTACATTCTTTTCTTCTCCCTAACATAGTTACTGCACCCACCGATCCGTGGTAAATTAGACATGAGAAAATATACATTTTCTTCATCCCTACTATTTAGCAGATGCTCTTAGAGGCTTGGTACACAAAATTCCTTCACCCACAGGCTCAGAGACCTGGGCCAATTCCTAGAGAGCCAGTTTTTGGAAATGTCAAGTATTGAGTACAAATTGAATCGACTTTAGCCATGTGATGCTTTATGTAACTTGCAAGATGCTAACACAGCACTCGCCAGTGGAACAAAGCCAGTGTCCCACCCACCTAGTCAATGAAAGCCTGTTGGTATCATGTATCCCTCTAGCTGCAGTACCAATCATTGCTTGGGACCAGATGAGCATGGCTCTTAAGGAAGCAAGTGAGATATATAGTCACCAAAGATTTAGAGCCTTTAGTGAGCCCCATAATCACTGATTTAGAAAACATATATAGACACAGGAATAACCCAAAGCAAAATCAACAATGTCATTGATCCTGCCTTGCCCAGAGTCAGCAAATGAGTTATTCAGTCCATTAGCATATAATTTGATTAACTAAAAATCATTTCTGTTATTATGTCCCCACTAAATACCAGTTGATCAAATATTTAAGGAATATAGGTTTAGAAATTTAAAAAAAAAATAAAAGTTGGACCAGTCACTAGCAGAATTTAGACCCTGGTCTTCCCTGTCTACAAATGTGGCATTAGGGTCTAGTCCAGGTAGGCAACCTGAGAAATCTTCCAGCAAATAAGAAATAAAGAAACCCAGACTTCAGGACAGCATGCTGCATACTTCTGTTCCAATTCACTGAGTACCTTTTCTAGCAAGAGCATGATTCCTACATGACACTGAGGAAGTAAGACACAGTCCCATTCTCAAAGCCTGTGGGTCTCGGGGATGACTGTGGGATTCCAGTCTCCTCTACTGCAGTTAGATGGATGGAGGGAACATAGAACAACAGAAAAACCTTCAAAAAGAAGTTCACTGTGCATCCCAGGGGACTTCAAATTGAAAGAAGCTTTCTTGTTTGACAAAGTCCTAAAATACACTCAAAACTTGCAAAGGCCATGCCGATCAGTGTCCATGGTAACATGAACTAAATATTTACTACATGCCAGGGGCTTTGTATGGTACATTTCATTATCTAGACCACAGTAAAGTCAATAGACATTATCCTGATTTTACACAGGAAGACTTGCTCAAGGATAAAATGATGGTTCATTGGTTAAAGGGCACTTGTTGCTCTTGCAGAAGCTTCAGTTCTCAGCACCCACATGGTGGCTCAGAGCCATGAATCATGCCAGTTCCATGGGTTCTATGATCTCCTCTGATCTCTGTGTTCACCAGGCATGCATGTGGTATGCATACACACATACAGGCAAACAACGCTACACACAAAATAAAGTAAATATACCTAAATGAAAATTTTAGAGACTTGCTTAACGACTTCTCAAGAAGTGTGTGTGTGTGTGTGTGATAATCATTAAATAACTGAACCTCTTTTTGAAAGATTATACAAATCGTTCTTTATAAAGAATATTACTAATCTCCTCCAAACACACACCCCACTCCATCCCCCCCCCACACACACCTACAAGTACTAGACTTCATGCCCTGAATATGCCCAGACTGAATCACTAGCAGTTGACGAGGGTGGCAGAAATACCTGCCTTATTGAGTCAGTCACTTGTTGATAAACAAGTACATTGATAATGTGAGAAACAGGGAAAATTTAAACAAAAACATTTCCAACACATTATCCTTTAATTACTAGTAAGCTGAAGTAATTATTGGGGGAGAAATGATATTTTTTAGAAAGGCAATTAAATTTCACCAGTAGGCATCACTGACACTAAGATCACTGAGACATAAAAGATTTTCAAATAGAAACAGAAGTCAGCAGAAGTGCCCAGAGATGGCCACAACAGATCACAGTCCAATTTGCTCCCCTGTTTTCAGGGAAAAACGTATAGGCATAATTTCCCCAAGATTCTGAGGGGATTGGATTCCTTTACTTAATTAAGTACCCATTCAAGATACTATCTAAAAAATGCTGACCCTACAGCTATGTGTGGATGGCTTGCTATGGCCTCCACAACTCTACTTAATGGAATATCCATTTTCCTGTCCAACAGAGCCCAGAGTTAGAACTTCATACATGTACCCAATAGTTCCTTTATATATAGCTGTGTTTATCGAAAAAGGTATGTGTATGTGATCCTACAGAGTCTAAGAAGAAGAAAAACACAGTAAGAAAACAGAGGAGGAAGAACTCATTTCAGTCTTTCATAGTAAACGATTTCAATTCCATGATGTGCCAAAAGCATCTTCCCTCAACACTATGGGAGCTTCCCCACTGCATGACAAAATTTTTATGGACAAGGGTTTGATGCTGAACCTCCTCTCTCGTGGGCTAGTGTGGTCTGGAATGGGCAAGTAGTCTCTGTGTCCCTTCTATCTACTCTCTGCCTGTGAGTCAACTCAGAGACCTTGATAATGACCGTGATCAGCTTAAACACCCCAGATCCAGCATGGCATCCTACCCATAGAAGGCAGATGCCCATTCAATGTGAGTGGGACCAAACAGAAATAGAGTCAAGCAGGAGCCGGTGACTACCATGAACAAGAAGGTAAAACTAACAATGACATAGCTTTGGAGTAGCTAATATTTTAAATGTTTTGGCACAAAGCAATATTTAACAAGTAGGAAATATTTAGTTCTACATCTACTAAGTTAAATATTTAACCTTTTATAGAGTATGGAGACATATTAAATATATACATATCCACAAACATTTTATTCACTATTTTATTTATTTACATTTCAAATGTTATCCCCTTTCCCTATCCCCCTACATTAACTTCCTATCCCATCTCCCCTTCTCCTTTTTTGCTTTTATGCCATTTAAATTACATGTAAGTATTTTAAGGTCAGCTCTAGGTTGAGGAACTAGCAATACAATAGATGCAAATAGTCAAGAACACGCAGGACAATAAACAGAGTCCCGTGAACACTCCCTTGATCACTGTTTCTAAGGGCTTATCAGGATGACCAAAATATCTGAGCCTACTTCCCTGTCCTAGCCCAAAGTCGTTTTCATGTCTGAAGCCAGCTTCTTTGTTCTAGCTTAAGATTTAGATTCTTGCCTGTAATTACCTCTTTGTTCTAGCCTAAGATTTAGATTCCTGCCTGCGATTAAAATTATGTTACTTCTAAAATTTACAATGATAGTCATTATAATTAAAAAAAAGTTTAAAGACACTTGTAGCATATTTGGCATAATACACAAACATTTAACCAAATACAAATTAATTGTATTTGTGTATGCATGTATAAGTAACATATCTTTATGGGTATATACATATACACATATGACAAGAGTTAGCATGACAATATGAAGCAGCAAATGGCAATCACCCATGGGAAGTGGGCACCTTCTATCTGTCCTCTGTCAATCCATCAAAGGAAACACGTTAACTTCCATTGCCTTTTCTCTTCGTCAGGTCAGCCATGTTTGCCTTGATAGAGTACTGCAGCCTCTTGGTTTAGAGGTCACAGACTTTCTTACTCTTTTAAGAATCTAATTTCTCTTCCTTCCTCTTGCTGTGCCTGCTCTTCCCCACTGCAAAGCTTTAAAGTCACACGTCAGATCAAGAAATCTCTCTCCTACTTTTCATTGGAGAGATTGATTAAAGTGATAAAAATAGAATCCCAGCCTGTCACAGATCTTTTAGTCATCTTAATTAATTGTAATTAGTTTTTAAATATTCAGATCCTGATTTCCCATAAAGCTGAGAGCATCTCACACACACACACACACACACACACACACACACACACACACACATGCATTAACGTGCATACACGCTGTTGTTATGTCTTGGTGAAAACACTTGTACAAAGAGGTAGCCAGCCATTCTTCCCTGTGCTCGTTCACAGTTTCAGCTCTGATTAGTATGTATGTAGTTGGTAAATAATTGAATTAATTTTATATGAGTGACATATTTTAAATTCTGCAAAGCATTTTACTGTGGGAATTCAAACCAGCCCCTGCTTTTCCCCAGATAGCTCTGTGCACGCCTACAATAATAAGATGGAGCAGATTCTTGACTTTCCCATTAGCATCTAACAATTTATGAGCTTTTGATATCCATGGGATGATTTTTAAATGATGATTTTAATTCCCCAATGCACCTAGATAACTAGAAAAATAATAGACAATAAATGAGTGCTTTAGAAAAGGAATTTAACTAAGAATTTAAAGCTTCACCCAAGCTGAAAGTAATCAAAAAAAATCTTATAATGGTCCTGAACTGAATTCAATATTCTTTTTACATTATTAAAGGAATACATCAGCCTCAAATAACTTATTTCATGCCGTATGCACAACTACTCCATGATGTAGTAATCATTATCTACAATTTATAGATGAGAAAGCTGATACTCAGAGAGTTCGGCTGAATTGCTTGCTGCACTAAGACATGGGAGAGCTTTTGCTCGATACAGACCTAGCTACACGTAAAGCCATGTGCACAGAACAGTACCAGCGCCCGATGGAATATGGGTCCTTGAACTTTCCCATCAGCTTCATATGAGTTTCAACCTAAAAAATAAACTCTGAGCTTAACTGCCTTATGGATTATCCAATTCATATGGGACCCGTTTATTACAGTCTCCTCGCTGAGTAGGCAGTAATGGTCTTTTATTTTTAATGGTGACTATTTAAATAGGCAGTTCATTTCAAGACTTAATTGAAGAATCAAATGTAAAGGAATTTGCACACCAAATAATAATTTTCCTATTAAGGATTTGCTTAGAACATTACCCTGGGAATCAAAGGAAAGGTTATGTTTTCATAAACAAAAATTTTCACATAACACCAATCAGTATCCTCCATTGTCAGAGCACAGAACTCATGTCTTCATTTGCTCTCATTTGATGAGAGACAATAACATGCCCTTCACACATTCCATGAAAATAACTTTTCATTAAAATGACATTTAATTGCCAATTCTTTGGAAATTCTGAGTGCTATAGAAACTAGTTTTTATTTAAACAAGTTTGATTGGATCCTAATCCCAAATTATTAAGCTGAATTCTAGATGAAGAGAAGGATTTTTTTTTTTCCTTTCTCAGTGTTTTAGTTAGGGTTTTACTGATGTGAATAAATACCATGACCAAGGCAACTCTAATAAAGACACTATTTAATTGCAGCTGGCTTACAGTTCAGAGGTTCAGTCCATTATCATCAAGGTGGAAGCATGGCAGCATCCAGGCAGGCATGGCTCAGGATTAGCTGAGAGTTCTACATCTTTATCTGAAGGCTGCTAGGAGAAGACTGGATTCAAGGCAGCTAGGATGAGGGTTTTAAAGCTCAAGCCCGCAGTGGCACACCTACTCCAACATGGCCACACCTATTCCAACAAGGCCACCCCTCCAAATAGTGCCACTCCCTGGGCTAGCCATACTCAAATCTCCAAACTCAGTGTTCAGATTTTATCAACTCACTGGTATAACTCTATATTAAAAAAATTAGTTTGATGATAATTATTAGAAATCTAGCTAATTGTATATTAATTTCTATTGGGAAGCAAATCTCATTTTGTAACATTATTTTTCTCAATGGACCATTTCAAGAGTGTTTATAAGGCAAAGAACCCATAAGGGTAGTGCTCCTGTCTCCCTCCAGGCAAGAAAATTGCTGTTTCTTGGCCAGATGCCTCAGGGGTAAATGCTAGGCATGTTTGCCAGTTCCTTTTTATATGACCGGTGATTTTCTAAAGGCTGTTTTGTTATCTTCAGCTATGACACACAGATCTACCAGGTCTGGACCACTTTGCCCTACCCTAATAGAGCTAGGAAACAAAGGGACCAATGAAAGTACAGAAGCTCATACTGCCTATTGTCCCAGGAACAGTAGCATCCTTTATGTTTGGTCTAGGAGTTCTGTGACTCATATCATTACATGTGATGCTGTGGACTTGTTGATCTACAGGCTTGTTAACTTACAGTTAGGGTTTTATTGTTATGAAGAGACACCATGACGATGGCTACTTTTATAAAGGAAAGCATTTAGTTGGTGCTGACTTACAGTTCAGAAATTTAGTCAGTTAACATCATGATGGAAAGCATGACAGCACACAGGCAAGCATGGTGCTGGAGGAGTAGCTTAGAATTCTACATTGTGGATTGGCAGGTAGCTGAAAAAGAGAATAAGCCACTGGGTCTGGGTTTAGCTTCTGAAACCTCAAATCTCATCCCACCCCAGTGGCATATCTCCTCCAATAAGGCTACACCTGCTCAAATAAGGCCACACCTCCTATATAATGCAATTCCCAATGGGCCTATGGGCACCATTTTCATTCAAACCACCAAAGGCAAGGTAATAATATCCCAAACTGACACTAATAGACACACTATAACGTACTACTTAAATAATTATCTGGAAGTATTCACTAAGTTCAATGTGAGATTTTTAACAGTATATCTGCCATTTATGTGTTTGTAGCTAATTACGTAGGCATCATCATTCAATAAATGTCTTGACAGTAGAACTTGATGATAAGACCCTACTGCTGAAAATACTAAACAGTTTGGTTATATATCCTGGAGAAATCAAGCTGCAGCTGAGCTGGAAGTTTTCTCCATGTTGGCTAGACTTCATCATTCCAGAAGGTGCTATGCATGCACTAGAAAAGACAAGTAAGTCACAAATAGTCTTCCTTAACTCTGAACCCTATTAGTGACAATAAATAATCTCTCAGGCAAGATGTGGCTTCTAGTGTAATAGTGGCACAGTGGTTATGGGGGCAACCAACCCTCATCCTATTGGTTTTGAGGCCCATTCCACAGGAGATAACTCATGCTTGGTTCTTTAAACCTGATCAGCAGCCTCTGACTGGGGAAGTCACAGTCTCCCAGCATAAATCTACTACTACTGTTTTGCTAAACACCATTTGTTATTGAAATATGATATTTACACCAATAGATCAGCATTGCCCTCATGAAACACAATACTATAGCAGTTGGTAGTTAATACAGAGAGCCATAACTGACTAACGTGCCAAGAATAAGATGGTGGAATGCTGGGCTCCAAGAAGGATAGCATGTCCTCAAAGGTTCCGAGAGCATCTCAGCTGAGGAGATGGGAAGAATGTGAGATGGAAAGGATGAGGGGATGTGTAACAAATCAATGGTTTCTGACTAGGACATAGCCACTGTACTCATGAATTAACTGGAGCTCTGGTTATTAGCACAAGACTTGCACAAAATTGTGCCTGTCAATATTCCATCATAGATGATGGAGGGGGTCTATGAGGCTCCACCTTACCTGGAGGGACTGCTGACAAAGCCTGTTGGGGGAAGGGTGCCACTTTCCTCAGTGGTATAAACACAAAGTGCCCTTTCCCTACTGAATAGCTTCCACTCATACTCATGCAAGTACTAATTAAACTCAGTGGGCCACAGATGGGAAAAGACATCAAACTATGAGAGGGACTCAGAGGAGAATACCAAAGGGAGAGGAAAAAAACATCGGTCAACATGAGCAAAATTCATTATATGAATGTATGAAACTGTCAAACAACTTTTAAAATGAGGGAAAAATCAAAAAAGAAAAAGTAGAAATGGTATTGCCCAGCTGCCCTATGCCCCCAAATAACCACGGTTGGATTATGAAAGTCCTTTCCTACACCCTGACAGATTACATGCTTTCATAGGCTGACCTGTAAAATTCCTGCAATCATCCAGTCTCCCTGGGAAGCTGTGCAGAGATTACTTCCTATCTCAATCATGCTGTCCATTCCAGCTCAGGGTGATCAAAGCCAGATGGTGTCGGGGCTCTGAGGTTATGATATTTGCTTCCCTCTTCACCCCACTTACTCAGTGAGTACTTATAGCTAACAGGGCACTTCTCAGCACTCACTTGATCCTTTCTCACAGGAGAGATACAGAAAAGTACTGTTTAGATTCCCTCTTCACTGAGGAGAATGGGTCAAGGGAAGGGCTCTTGATGTATTAAAGTGGCTGACCCAGGCCAAGGTCTAGCAAACTAGGTCATGACTTCTCTGTAGGACACAGGACACAGGACACAGGACGCAGGACACAGGACACAGGACACAGAAATCTAATAAAACCTTAGCAAGGTGCACAGTACAGAGTATCACCCATGTCAGCCTTCCAGAGGGAATGCCCCTGGGCTCGGTGGTTCAGTGGCTACGCCCCACCCTGAACTTCCCAGATAAAGACATCTTCTACATCTCCAGGCTCTGAGGACAGGTGGTTATCTCTGATCATAGTGGGGTCTTTCAGAGTTCTGAGGATACCTGAGGTAGAAACCATAAAGCTCTAACAATGTACATATGTGTATAAAAATTGAGGCTCTGTTCTTCAAAAAGATGCCAATCCTCTCAGAGGTTCCCTTGGCTATTGACTAATTTCCATATGAGAAGCAGAGTGGCACCATGGTTAGAGAGCAAGATCAAGAGCCAGGATGCCTGAATCTTGGCCCAGTCACTCCCTAGGCACTCACCTGTGTCATAGTTCTATCATCTATGGAATGAGAACAAAACAGTACCTCTAATTACATGGTGATTACAAATACTGCCGTACACAAAACTGTCCAAACAGGGTTAAGCAAATACACAGTATCTCTCAAGACCATTCTATCACTACAGCTGCCACTGAGTCCTTCCCTGGACACATTGGCCACTGGTGTCATTTTGTTTAGCAATCTGGGCTCCATGTCCAACTATATATAACCACAACCAAAGCCCGTTTTGTCACAAGGACAAAATCATCAAGAGGAGTGGGACAAGATTCATAATT
Organism: Rhabdomys pumilio; assembly: GCA_030674055.1. Lineage (NCBI taxonomy): Eukaryota > Metazoa > Chordata > Mammalia > Rodentia > Muridae > Rhabdomys > Rhabdomys pumilio. The sequence continues at coordinate 219,943,175 of JANHMN010000001.1, read as the reverse complement.
AGCTCTCACTGTGTGAGTATTAGCTTGGAGAGATGCTCTCCTACAACAAACAAATATCCTGGAAGAGAAAGGAGGCCATAGTTTGACACTGGATTTTGTTGTTGTTGTTGTGGTGGTGGTAGGTTTTTGTTTGTTGTTTTGTTGCTGTTGTTTTCATTCTTCCATGTAGAGGAAGAATGCCACACATATACACACAAAATGACCAGACTCTTTCCCCTGGAGTCTACACACAATACCTTACATGGCAACAACAACAACAACAACAACAAAGACTTACTAGATGTAGTTAAGGTTAAAGACCTTGGAGATTACACAAGTTTACCCACAAAAACTCAATCTAAGCCCCCAGTCCCTAAAAACAGAGACCTGTTTGGATGACCAGAGACTCATGTGAAAGACCCAACCAATGACTGCTGGCCTTGAAGAAGTACGAGTGCCACAAACTAAAGAACATGCGTGGCCTCTACCATCTGGGGAACAGATTCTTTCCCTCAGAGTCTCTATTAAGAAATATGGCACCATAGACACTTATATTTAGACCTGTGTTTGATTTGACCTTTAGAAAATACACAGAAAATAAGAGTGTGTTGTTCAAGCCTGCGAGGCTATCCTGACTGTTGTAACAACACCAGAAAACAAGTACAGCCTCTGTTATGGTTGATTATGGAATAGTTCTCTACAGACTCCTTTGTCTCATGGCTTGGTCCTCAGCTGATGGCATGGCTTAGGGAAGTTGCTGAAACTTTAGGAAATAGGTCACTGTTGAGGCGTGCCTGAGCCTTATAGTTCAGCCTTAGTTCTGCAGACTTCATTTTTCCTGACCCCTCAAGATGTAAACCAGCTGCCTCACACTCTGACTGCCCCAGCGAGAACTGTTGCCGGTGCCATGTCTCCCTGATATGATGGAATGAATGTATTCCTCAAACTGTGAGCCAAAATAAATCTTTCCACCCTTAAGTTGTTTCTCCTGAGGTTACTCTGTCATAGCAAGAAGGATAACTAATAGTCTCTTTTGATTCTCCCATTAGGGAAAGACTCCAATGATAGGTACTACACGAAGGGATGGAGTAACAAGAAAACATGAATTTGCTCATTCATTCATTCATTCATTCACACATTCATCCACTCACTTGGTGGATTTTTTTGAGTACCACTCAAAGGCCAGAACTATATATGTGCTCCACAAAGCCACAGTCAATCAGAGAGTTGCAGTCGGTCTTAACTCCCATGGAACTCACATTCCAGAGGAAAGAAACAGACACCGAACAAACCGTCAATAAATTAATTGCTGACAGTGATCAGTGCCATGAAGAAAATATAACAGGGTCAGGAGGTAGAAAACACCAAGGAGGCAGAATTCCCAGACTGGGTAGGTATAAGATTCCTCAAGAAGTGACACTTGAGCTATTATCTGAAAGGTGTAAGGAGCCATATGGGCAAAGCTCCAGGACAGTTTGTAAGACACCAGCCCACCAATGGCCTGGCCTTCCTGAGAATGTGCAAGAGACGAGATGTATAATGCTTAAAAGTTGATATCACTTCTGGCTGCAAGGACAAGTATGTTGTGAACTGCTATTCCCGTTTTCCTGCCCAGACTCCTCACAAACATGACTTTTAAGGCTTTATTCTTTAACATATTTTATGAACAGTGTAGAGGCAGCGGTGTCCCAGAGCCCCTGGCCATCATTCTCAGCAGGATTGCTCTTCTCCTTAGCTGAATATTGATGGAGTCAGAGTCCCTGCAAAGGCTGCTTGCCTTTCCCTAGATGAATCTCTCTGTGCTGCAGCAGTTCCTGGTGACAACAGCTGTAGGACCAGCGGTGACACGGGCTCTAGCACTGCATCTGCTGCTCCGGTTCAGACCCAAACTACTGCTGTCTCTGTGGGCCTCAGCTGGCTCCACTTCACATTGAATCCTGACACCAAAACAGACCCAGGTTTACAAGTGGCAAGTCGGGGCATAGAGTCCTATCTTCTGTTGTATCGCAGAGGACTAGAGTCTCTGATAAGTGATCACAAGTGCAGAAAAGAGGCCACTCCATTTATTTACTGAGCAGTGCTTTGGTCCAACACGTATGGTAAGATAATGAAAACAGCTTTGATTTAGTAGAAGATTGTAGCATCAGCCTCTATAACTTCTCACAGTTTCTCATTTCACAGGTTCTTTATGCAAGAGGCAGAATCCTCAGGTCGACTCCATGACCCACATATTCCTAGACTTACCAGGGCAACCGGGCACCAGTGCAGACTGCCTCTTGTATCTGCTCAAGGTTCCCTGCGTACCCATCATCCTGCACGAGAAGCACTCTGAGCTGAGATAAACCAGTTCATGCCAGCTCTTAAGCTCCCCTACCCATTCCTGCTGTTTCCTACCTTAAGGCAATGAAGTTCCCAGCATATTGAATCGATACTGAGCAGGAATGCTTCCGTGCCGAACACGTGGCACTGACGCCTTGAGCAGGGAGAACTCATTGCCTCTGAAGTCTTAGAGCCAGGGTATCTGGATTTGATTTCCAGCTCTACTATATAATAACTACATGACCTTGAAGAAGACACTCGTCAGACTGGAGATCAATCCTTTTTCCCTATAAATTGAGGTCAGCAGTAACACGCATTCTTCCTGCCTCAAAGGGTTCTCACAATTACACAATAAAGAACACTTTGTAAACTACAGAGCACAGAGTGAACTGAAAAATACCACCCTGGCTGTGTATGGTGCTCATGAGTGCTGAGACTCTGGTAGGATCCTCGGACCACCATCCACAGATCGGCATCAGGTCTTGGCCCCAGCTTGCCCACCGATGCCCTCTATGTCACAGACCTAGACCAATGTGTCACATACAAGCTACATCTGTACAACCACAACATTCTCTGGCAAATAAGGTCCTCCAGGACACTAACTTCAAGGCCCAGCCACCAGTTCTGCCCTTAGCCCTTGCCTTTCCACCCGCTTATGGGTACTGCTGATAAGTTCTTTGAGAATCCAGTCTTCATTGTTTGTAAAATGTCAGATAATAATATTTTTATCTTTCCAGGCCACAAATTTCTCTGTAGCATACTCTTTTTATGAACAACTCTTTAAAAACATATTTTTTATAATCTCCTAGCCCTGGAGCCGGGTGAAGTGGCACACACCTTTAATCCCAGCATTCAGAGGCAGAGGCAAGCAGATCTCTGGATTCTAGTCTAGCCTAGTCTACAGAGTAACAGCTAGGGTTACACAAAGAAATCTTGTCTCAAAACAGACAATCAAACAAAAACATAAACAATAACAACAAAAGTTTCCTAGCCCTTAAGCCTTAAAGAAGTGGGTGGATATTTCCTAGGGCCACAGCACACCCACCCCTATTTGTTGTGTTATGGAGGGGTGCTTATTGTTGGTTGTGGGGTTAATGGGTGCTAATTAGGACAAATAAGGAATCGGGACCTACTGATTCCTTGTCATTCAGACCCTGTAACTTAGTTGGGCCTCCAGGAGATTGCCTCATTCCAGGCATTCTGCCAGATACTTCAATCAAACATCTTTGTTACTACTAAGCCACGGGAGTGATCAAAATATGTCCACGAGTAAAGGAGTAAAGTAGGTTCAAGGTTCTTGGACTCAGGATGTGACTTTCACACCCCTAAACTTTCTATGACAATTAGGAGGGTACTATGCTCTCAGAACTTGGGAGCTCTGAGGTTGGAGCCATACTACCAGGCAGGAAAGAAAGGCATCTCTGGGCCAGCCACAATAACATTACACTCATTAGCTACTATTTTGGCTGATTGTGATTTTGTAAAGAAGAAGAAGAGGTAAGATGGAGGAAGAAAGGGAAACCAAGAGAAGAAAAGAGACAGAAGGAAGGAAACATAAACACCAGGGGAAAGAGCATGAAGAGAAACCATTGCAGAACAGGTTGTGTAAATGTCATTATTATATAATTAGGATATTTTCACTCAGTATTTAACATCAAATTCACCCCAAACTACCCTATAATTCAAAAATAAGATTCCATATCATTTTCAGTTTCTAAACAAGTACAGGGGCTCTCCCTTTTGGTGTTTTCCTTTATCAGCAGGATACTTAACTTTGATGTGTCTTGACTATCAATCATCTCTGGGTCAAGGCCTGTAGAATACATAGCTGTAGAGTCATTGATAAGCTTCCCGGGCCCACAAATGAATGACAAAAATGAAGACATCTTGCCCCCATGGTTCATTATCTCTGTTCTGTACTCATTCACAAGATGAAGAGAGGTAAGAATTCAAGACTCTTGCCCTTTGCCAGGCTGCATGACTACAGAAGCTCTTGTCTATACTTTGAGTCACTGCCCACAGGGCAGCTGAATTTAGCTCATCCCAGGCAACCACTAGCACTTGGTTCACACAGAGACAAAGTTCAGGATCATATAGTGGTACTGATACTGCCACCAACAGAATGTGCCTTTGTTTATTACCACTCGAAGAGTGGTGATTTTGAGAGAAGGAGGATGTAACTTAGAGATACAGAGTTGGAAGTCTTCTGGCAGATAAGGAAGCCAGAGGCAACAAAGTCACGAGGGTGAGCGTCTGTACCTTGCAGACAAAGTGACCCCAGGGTCTGAAATGACTTCTATCCCTGACAGGAAGGCCTTGGGAGACCTTACTGTGAACTGATGGAAGAGGCAGGAAACTGTGATGCCAACATCCAGTGATAAGGTTCCGATGGTCAGAAAGGGAAAGAAAAGAACCGGGTGATTGGTTAGAGATGTCCGGGGAAGAGAAAAATCTGAAGTTGCCTTGGAGATGCATGGCAGATCCACAAAACAGAATGGAAGGGGGCGGAGAAAAGGTCACTGCGGAACCAAGGATGACTGGAGCTCCCTGCCTGTGGAAAGGATGGATGGCTGTGTTTTAGTTGCCAAGACAACATAGCTAAGAGGCAGCCTGAGAGGCCCCAGAGTCCTCTCTGGGAGGCTTTTGCTCCCTATGATGTTGGGAACTTATCTTCTCCCACTTAGAAGTGGAATATGTCCTCTTTTCCTCAAAATGTGTTCAGCACTGAAGCGATTCACCCTCAACTGTAGGAGGATGCTGTACATTGCAAACATGCTTCAGGAACACACAGTATTCAGCATTGGTGATGGAAACAAACCTCTGTTAACACCTAATCCTAACCCATTTATGGCAAAGATAAATACAAGCACTTTCAACACTTCCCTTTGTGCATAACTTTTTAAACACAGGGAACATTACAGCAGAGGTCTGCCTGGCTTGGAGAGAACAGACAATGTATCCCCCTCCACCTCAGGAAACTAAAGATACTACAAACAAATTTTCAAACATATATTTCTTCAAAGCATTAATTTTTAAAGCGGCCAAAATTGCTAACAACCAGGGAAAGTACCGATTTATAAATTATGTTCGCAGCATATAGTATACATTGTGAATTTGCATGCATATTAAATGCAAATAACCAGAAGAGCATAACATTAAGGTTTCAAATTTATATGTGCAAAAGACAGTAAATTCTAACATTAAAATTCTTCCCAGAAAATATGAACTCCCCATCTCCCATGTGACTGTCACAAAGTCAGCTGAGTGGTCTCACTGCAGAATTCCAGAAGTCAATAACCTAGGATCTGTGAAAAGTCGTATCACCCAGGCTAGGAATGGATAACAGCCTAGCTGGCAAAGTACCCACCCAGCACACACAAATCCCTGGGTTCAATCCCTCACACTCTATACACTGTATCCCTGGAGCATCTAAAGCTCAAGGTCATTCTTGGCTACACGCTGAATTCAAAGGCAGTCTGGGCCACATAAGACCCCGTCACAAAACAAAAACCCAATTTTCACATAATTCATGTATATATCAATTCATAAGATGAGGCAGATAAAGTCATTGGCATTGCAGGGGACAGAGAAAAGAGGCTATCATGGTCTGGGTTTTCAAACATATTATTCTGTTAGTTAAGATCTAATAGAAAAATTAAAACATCAATAAAACTGCCACTCCTGTATCAATGAAAGAATCCGAATTCTGCTGTAAAGGTGACAACACTGAGGAACCAGGCAAAATGCAACCAGCTCTGTTCTGTTGTACAATGAAATTAAGAGCTATGTGGTGGCAAAAGCTTGCATTGACTGAGCGAGGCTCTATGAGTGTTGGGGGCTGACAACACACTACATGTTACTGTGGGGTTTTGTTTGTTTGTTTCATGTGTGTGAGGATATAAGCTGCATTTTCTGTGCATATATCGGAGACAGAAGCCAAAAGAGTGTCAGATGCCCTGGAACTGGAGTTATAGATGTTTGTGAGCCTCCATGTGGGCGCTGGGAATAGAACCCTGGTCCTCTGCAGCAGTGGCTGGGGCCGATAACTGCTAAGTCATCTCTCTGACCCCTGAGTGTTTTGTTGATGTTACGAACATCTGCAATCATTTGAAGTTAAGTAGAGGAACCAACTCTGGCTATGTGAACGAGCCAAGTCAAAGCAAGTTAAAGTGGTAAATGCAAAACTTGGACTTTCAGGAGGCAAAGGAATTGTGCCTTGGGACTGACACAGGGAAACCCCAGACAGGCTCCCCACCTACCTTCATCCTCTGCAGGGTTCAGACCTGTATTCAACACATAATTTATACACAATCTAGGCAGTGTATAGATGTATAGATAGATGGAAGAACAGATGGTTAGGAGATTCTTTTTTGAACAAGGAACAGTTACTGATATAAAATCCAAAGAGCCTCGGAGTTGTTGCTCTTGTTGTTGTTGTTGTTGTTACTGTTGCTGTTTGGTGTATGCATAAGGTATAAGAGAACTGATCCTGAGAGCCATTTGCTGTGAGGTTTTTTTTTGTTTTGTTTTTTTTTTTTGTTTTTTTTGCAACAGGACCGCTTTCTGGTGAGGCTCGCTCCAGCAAGCCTCCAGGATTTGTCAGACTCTCTCTCTGCACAGCTGGGATTATAAGCACATACCTCTACATTTGTTTTGCTTTTTTGTTTTTATATTGGTTCTGGGACTTAAGCTCAAGTACTGAAAATCACTTATTGGTTAAGTCTTCTCTGGGGCCTCTTGTCTGGATGTATATTTTTTTTTAACACAGGGATTATAATCCATACTGATAGGAGGGTCAGGGCTGAGTGATTTTAATTGCAATGTAAAAAAAAATAATGCTTTCTTGGTTTAAGTAATTCTTCCACCTTGGATAGAGAGCTTCCTACCTGGAACTCACTTAAATAAATTCAGTCAGTTCTGGGATCTGTGGCTGAGAATGCTCGTTGCTCTTCTAGAGGGCCCTGAGCATACTTCCCAGCACCTACCGTGGGAGGCTAAAAAGCCTGTCACTCCAGCTTCAGGGGATCGGACATCTTCTACTGGCCTTTGCACGCACGTGTACACACATGGAGAAATAAAATATACAGAAAAGATCTTTAAAAATAAATAATGGCATTGTCTAGAGAGATGTTCAACAGTTAATTTAAGTATACGTTCTGCTCTTCCAAAGAGTGGAGTTTGGTTCCCAACATTCCTGTCGGGCATCTCAAAACCTTCTGTGACTCCATCTCCAGGGGATCTGAAACCTCTGACTTCCATGTGACGGGATCATGGAAATTTTTCTGGGTAGTCAAACACATGCTCACACATGCCACTCTGGGGCCTTATTTTTTCTGTGTTTATGCTGTGAATCTTCTATGGATGCTATACTTAACAAACGACATTGCTCTTTCATGTAGAGCCTAAATTAATTACAAATGAGACTACTTACTCTAAGGAAGTAAATATCCATTTATAGCTTGGGCAAGCAAGCTCATGGTTTAATGCTATGTCAACCACGCCTGTCTTTTGTCCTTAGACTGCTCCATGAAGCAGCTTACAATATTTGCTTAGGCAGCTTGCCTTTCTCCTTCTGCAGGGTGTCAGGGAGGGAACGCTTATCTATACAGCTGCATCTGATTACCTGTGTACACAGGTGCTTCCCAGACCCTTCCTTCCCTGACCTCTGACCTTATCACACAAATTTATTTGTTGTTGTCAGGGGTATCTTCTGGGAGCCTTGGAAGAAGATGAAGATTAGGATTGCATCCCAAAGAGAACAGATTTTGTCAGTTTTCTGTCATTTGCAAAGTGATTTGTTGTTATAATTCAAGACAGAGGGAAGTAGTCTATTCTAGAAGGCATTTGGATATTTGTGACAGAGAGAA
>JANHMN010000001.1:219922089-219935000 GCA_030674055.1 Rhabdomys pumilio | reverse complement strand
TTGGATATTTGTGACAGAGAGAAGTAGTCTATTCTAGAAGGCATTTGAATATTTGTTGGATAACCCTTTGGACATCTTAATTTTCTTTCTGGTTTTAAAATCAGTTAATTAGATAATTTTAGACTAATAGATAGACTTTTCTGCAAGGCAGCAAGCAATGCAGCCTTAACTCATCTGTAGTGTGTCTTTATCAACTGTTATGTCACCCCTGTCACCGAGAGGAGCCTGTCACCTCCTCCCTATGGCCCATCTTCTATTGCATCAGCTGAGCTGTCTCCTCCTCTAAGCTGTTTACAGTCCACAGTGTTACCCCAAATGCCATTTTGATCATGTCATTTACCCTCAAATGTTCCAAATACTTCTCTTTAAATTAGATTTCCACTGGAGACACGGAACTCCACCCTCTTCTTTCTAAATAACTCCCCATCCCACTGCCTCTTGTACCTATCCTACATGCCACACAGTGGGGAAACCCCAGCTCCCAGTCTGTAGCTATAGGTTCATGTTCCTTTTTGAGTCTCTGCCTGGTACCGATCTCCTGTAAGATTACAAATGACACTCCTTCATTTGTCACTGGGAAAGTTCAAGGTTTGGTGACTGTCCTTAATCTCACCTCTGAATCATTAGCTTACGATGGTTTTGCACCTTTCCTGATTCAGATCCTCTTGGGCTCACATCCAGCAAGCCCTAATGCCAAATGATAGTAACTAGCTGGGAAATAGCTCCCCTGACCTCACCTGAAAGCACCCTCTAGTATCACCTTTTTCTCATAGTGATGTCTCAAAGGAGAAACCCCTAAAATTTCTGACTTCTTGGCAAATTCTCTTAGAATATAACTCCAAGTGAGCAGGTATTAGGTACACATATTCGGATCTACTTCTCACTAGGATATATGCACTTGTTACATATAGTCACGGAGATACTTTTGGTAGAGTGTTTTTAATATTTAATAGCCATTAAATAAAGAAAATAATGCCCTGGCCCACATGGAGCAGGAAGACGCCACTCTAGAATTTTTTAGCAAGCATTTGCAATTGTAATTAGCAATGCAGGCAGAAAGAATATCAATGTTGCTCAATCATCACCGGGAAAAATGTAAATTTTTTTTTTTAAATTAAGACATTAACGTCCACCTGACTTAGTCTTCTGCTAATGTAAGCTGGGGCTGTCTCCCAGAATTCTGAGTGGTTTAACACCATCAAGACATGTCAGAGATTCCTCCAAATTATTCAGGGCTTACCGTGCATTATTCTGGGCCCCTTGGGAACCGAAGCACAGTGAGCCAAAGCACAAAGCAGGGGTTTAGAGAACAAAGGGAAAGATGAGGCACAGAGACCTTGGGCTAAAAGCACAGCACCCCTGTGAGAGCTCTAAGGACATATTAGAAGCCAGGATAAATGAGAACCAATCAGAGGCAATTACCTGAGTGGCAAATTAAAGCACCATTGTTTTGGATCTCCCATGCTGAATACAGAGGGCACCAAATGGGCAGTGCCTGCTCCCAGACCCCTCCACACGGTGTTCCCCACATGCAAGCCTTTCTCCTTTCACAGCTAATAAACTGCCAGTGATGACCTGTCCCCATTCCCTTCACACAGAGGACACCACAGAGACAACAGGAAATCATCAAGTGAACGCATAAAACGAAAGCTACAGTTCTTTTTAACCCCAGCTTCTCATCTGGCTTTGGTTAAGAGATGGTGTTTGCTAGCTACAGGTTCAGTGCTATCTGATTAGTCAGAGTCCTGGGTCACATTTGGTGAGCAAAGAAAAGGGTGAGTCTATCACGTTTTTTATTATAATTTTAACTGCTGAAGAGTTTGGAACAATGGTGAGATAAGTTGAGTTTTGTTTCTGAATTGCTGCTTGTACAGCGTTTCACGAACACTGAAAGTGCTGGTCAGGTTTATGACACTGTAACAAAACACCCGTCGTTATCCAGTTAAGAAGGAGAATTTACTTTAATTGATCAGCCTACAGGTTTCAGTCAATAGAGAGTTGTCCCTATCACCTTGTGTCATAGAACTCCGTGGTGAGAACAGGTGGCAGAGAGGGGATGTTTACCTCATGGTGGCCAGAAGGCAGAAAGAAAAGATTAATGTCCAGGGTCCCAACATTCCTTACAGTTAAACTCACGATTACTGCCCACCAAATATTCCCCATGTCTTAAAGGCTCTATCATCTCCATTAAAACCTCAGGCTTAGGATATCAGCTTCAACACATGGACCCTCAGGGAACGTTTACAATCTGAACCGCAACAGTGACTAACAAATCTGAGGAGAGGATCACTAACATCTTGATCAAAACATTGGGTTTTGCCATTTGTGGCAAAACAATCTATGGAAAATGCATATTGATGAAAACGGGCTCAGGCTACAATTCTGAAAAGAGGGCTGGTGATATGAGCCAGGGTATAAAGGTGATTGTCGCCAAGTCTGATGACCTGAGTTTGATCCCTAGGGCCCACACAATGGAAGGAAAGGCCTGACTCTTTTTATATCACGGCATGAGAAGTACATGCCACCCACAAATGTGCGTATTTGTGCATAAATGCAACATGAAGGCTTAAATGTCATTAAAAAATTTTAAAATATGAATAAACTATTTCTGTAAGTTTTACGGACTACACCATAATTGCATTATATGCTCACGCTTAAGTCACGGGGCTCTAGAGAGGACACTGGTGTCTGGCCAGACCGAATCTCATGATTACATATCCTTGCCTGCATTACATGGGGTGGTCCCCAGAGCCAGTCATTGTTTTATCTAACTGGAGTAATTTCCTGTGAGTTTGTTGTTTCCTCCAAAGCCTCCCCAGCTCTGGACCTCTTCTCTTAGTGCTGGCACACAAGGGGCGTTACAGGTTTTGCATCACCATCACCGACATCTCCCCGAATCTCTCTACCCACTACACTTCAGATCAGTTGACCCCAAGCCCAGCTGCTTGGCTGGCTCCTCCTGCCTTCACCTTGGGTATTTCTTTTTTTTTTTCAATCTGGTGCCGTTTCTGAGACAGGTCTTGTGTATTAGTTGATCCTGCCACTTATTGGAACACCATCTAGATTTATAAAGTTTTGACATTGTGTGGTTTTCTCTTTTGAACCCCAAACTCTTACATTGGTTATAGAAAATGTTAAATTCCCCCTAGATAGTTTTCAGTGCTTCACCCCAAGGTTTCTTCCTCTGATGTTGCTATTTTTGGATACTTTACCACATGAACACATCCTACTAGTTAGTGTGTGTGTGTGTGTGTGTGTGTGTGTGTGTGTGTGTGTTGTTTTCTATATTTAACTCTCTAGGCAATTCTCCTAGCATTATCTTCTAATCTTTATAAATTCTGTGTATTCCATGGCTATGAAAACTTGTTTAATCTCCCTGGAGATTATTATTTTTTTTAAAATGATATTTCCTATGTTCTCTAAGTTTGTCTGCTCTGAGTACATGCCTTAGTTTTTGCCTCTCAGGAAAAAAGTTTTCCTTAAGCCTGATGATCCCTGGTATTTAAGGGTGATAATATAAGGCTGATTTTTAAGAGTGGAGAACCGGAACTCAAACAGGAAGTCTCAGGAGTACTCATGATAGACAATTTCAGATTGTCAGGGCAAGGCCTTTCCTTTAAGAAACCCTAACATTAGAATCTTGATGTTTATTTTCAAGGCAGATGCTATGGAAATCCTCCACAGTCTGCTACAGGGGATTTCATCCTCAGGGTGCACAGGCTGAGGAGGAGAAGTATGGAGGTGCTGTGGTTTTAGGACTTGGGAGGTCAATATCATGTCCTGGGTTTTATGACTATATTAAACACTATCTTTAGCTTCCCTTGATATCATACAGTCCAGAATCTTCTGTTTTCTCATCTCTACAGAAGGCATAGAGACAGCATCAGAGAGACGGCTGTCTGCTTATGTAGAGTTAGCTTTGGAATAATACTCCTGACCATGTCCTCTCTCCACCTTCACTTTCAGGGGTTCTTGACTCTCAGATCTGAGCTTTTCCACGTTTTCATTCTGAAACTGGGATACTTTTCCTGTGTCCTCCTCTGCCAGATTAAACCCCACTTTCTCAGCCCTTAAGCCACCTCACATCCATCTGCACTCCAACTTCCAAAATGCTGTAACTGCTGACTCCTTTGTTTCCCACGTGTGCTCCCTTAGGAAAAATCCTTCAAAAGTCATTTCTGTTATTCTCTAGAAGGTTCTGGAATAACATATGTACGTGTATTCATCTTTTTGGGGGGAAGGGGTAAATTTTCTAATTTGTTTTCCTTTTATAGAAAACAGATTTTTTTTCCCCATATAACTCCTTGAATCTGTTTTCCTTCCCTCTGCTCCTCCCACCTTCCCCATCCCCATCTGGATCACTCCCTTTCTGTCCCTCACTAGAAAACAAACAGGCTTCTAGGGGGCGATAATAAATATAGTAAGATAAAACACAACCTAACACATGGGAATAGGACATAACAAACCAACAGAAGAAAAGAGTCCAAAGGAAGGCACAAGAAACAGACTTACTCGCTTACACATGCAGTGCTCTAACTGACTTCCCTCAGAGGACACTATGGAGCCACCAGGAAAGGATTAAGTGAACTCATAAGATGCATGCTATGGCTATCGGTGGTGGCGCACGCCTTTAATCCCAGCACTTGGGAGGCACAGGCAGGCCTGGTCTACAGAGTGAGTTCCAGGACAGCCAGAGCTATACAAAGAAACCCTGTCTCAGAAAAAAAAAAAAAGATGCATGCTATGGTTCTTCTTAATTTCAACTTCTCATTTGCCTTTTATTGAAAGATGAAGTTCGCTGTATATAGATTCCTGGGTCTCAACTGTTTTTAGCTTTAACCTTAAACTCCGGGATCAATGTTGCGCCTTGGGCATGGAGAACCCTCTAATATTGAGATTACTCAATTTTGCTTTCAACATGAAGACAAGACCCAATGTTTAGAAGGAAGAGCTGGGACATTTGGGTGAAACTCAATTTGGAAACTGCATGATTCTATATAATACTACATCGCATTGCCCTAACAATGTGCTGTGCATTGTGGGAAATAAGTACACATTATCAAAGTAAAAAAAAAGGTCTTTGTATTGATAATTGGCCAAAAAGAAGACATTTGGAGAAAACTATCAGATAAAACAATGGGATGGTAAGAGCCAATGCATAGGAGGAAAGACGGGCTTCAATTCTGTCTTGAGAACTCAGGGTTCCAGACATTTCTCTGCAGAGGATGCAGCGTGTATAGAAGACTATGATGCAACAATTGCAGACTATATGCACCAGGCCTCTTCACATAAGCAAGAAAAACCTTTCTGCATAAAACACAGCTGTTGAGTGCCTTAAGATTTTCCATTTCTCACCAAAGTAGATCATCAAGATGTTGAGATGTTTTTTAAATACTTTAGTTCTCTACCATCTTATGAAAGGAGATAGAAAACTTCGTACTTGAATGATGTTCAGGTGTTAAAGTTATACTTTTAAGGAGCTTGAAAACACTATTGTTACTGAAATTATTGCAGGTAAATCAACTTTGGTGTTGTGTACCTGTGACTCTCTGGGCCCCAGCACCACTCATTCCATTGAAATAACTTTTTCTAACCACATTGAAAACAAAAACAAAAAACAAACAGTAACCAAATCACTATTGCTTGAAGGACAACTGGCTTTAATTGTATGTACGTATGTATGTAGGTACATATTCGTATGTATGTATGTATGCATACAGAAGACTTCTAAGTAGAACAATGTACATTTCTAAACTTCAGTGATACAATAAAAAAAAATGTTACCCTTATAGGGGTGGGCACTGGTGGAAGTTAATTTAAGTGTAGAAAGTGGCAAAGTTCTTAATGAACCGCAGTCGAAAATTCATTCTAAAGTACAAAAAGCTCAGAGCCTTGTAGCCAAGGAGAAAGTACTGATGTTTCCTAAACAGGGGGTTTTGTCATTAAAGTCATATTTCAAAATGTAAAAAATCTCTTTAATGCAGCATAGTTATGACAGTCAGGATTTTCAAAAAGCCACTTAATGAGCCAGAGATGCAAGGTCACTGAGGCTGGCCTGGCCTGCCCTCAGGAGAAGTGTGAACGAGGTCATTTCAGAGCAAGAATCAATGAAACTGAGTGATGTCCATTTACAGTACTGCAGACATGGGCTGTCATGACAAGGGAACATGGGGAATCAGTACTAACCATGGGCCTTGCACCAACTCATTTTTAAACTAAATCCTTGATAGCCTTCTATCAACTCAAGAAATAACTGCTAAGACTTACTATGTTTAAGGCATAGTCTCGTCTCGTCCTTTGTTTTGTTATGTTATAAACTAAAGCAAAAATAAAAATCACTCTGTGATCTCACAAAGTGACCAATACTCTTCCTTAAGAACAACACATTGATCTTTTTTATAGACAGCAACGTTCATTCTTCCATCATGCCTTTTTCCGATGGATGCGCACAGTCCCATCGACTTTGGAGCCAACTCAATGCAAAAGCGGAAGAAAGGCACTAAGGGAGCAAGGTCCATTAGGCCCAATATTGCCTCAATTACTTTAATTCCATTAGTCCTGTTCATATTACTTCTCTAATCAATATCTCTCTGCAGTTATTCATGTTTACCCTTTTTCAAAATCTCACGTAATAGGATTACGGTCTTTTGAGCTCAGGGGCAACATAGCATCATAAATACATTTTTGAGTTTGTGATTGTTTCCAGGTCTGTAACTGAGAAGGCTGAAATTGAATCAAGTTTTCCAGAGATCATTTCCTATTATACTTTTAATACAATATAGGTGCTTTTACCTGTAGAGTCATTTGTTACTCCGTGTCAGAGACAATTACACATGGCTTAATAGCTGAGCATCCTCTTCCGATGTCTAAACCTTAGGAAAGTTCATCTGATTTGCACTTAAACCCACAATCCTTTCTGTACTTATGCCTGCCTTTTGTTCAATGCAGCCCTTCTGCCTCCACTGACAGTTATTCTTCCTGCAAGAGCTGCATATGGATAGCACATTAACCGCTGCATCTTCCCCATGACAACTAATCAATCACGGTAACAGCCTCACAAATTACAGGAACTCCGTTTCCCTCCGTTCTCTGGGCGCACTGTCTGTTAGACACAAGAAGCTGCTGTTTGAACACAGACAGGCTACACGGCAGATATCAAGCACTCCCCTTCGGCATCGGGGTGTTGTACTGTGCTTTTGGAAAAATGGCTTGTGACTCAAAGAAGCAGATGAAAATTTTGATTGAGATGTCATTGAAAGTTATCCTGGAATTCAGAAAGGGTAAAAAAAAAATCACACAGGAGTAAAGTTTCCATAAAAAAGAAAAAAAAAATACAAATCATGGGAAATCTAGAAGGACAGGGGGACTTTGAAAATGGAAGCAGAGGAACTAAGGTAGGAAGTGCTCCATGGGAAATGGAAAGTCTCCAGTGAGCACAGGACTTAAGGGAGGGACTAACAGTGAGAGGTGGCCTGCATCTTCTTTGGGAACAGTGAGTTGAGGATTAGAAAGAAAGAGGACATCTGCCCTCATGAACTATCAGCCTCCTGCAATGTACAATGTGCGGGACGCATGGAAAGCAACCGCCACGTGCATCACGAGACAGACGGGCAGGCTCATCTGTGTGTTAAAGACCTGCTAGACCTGATTTCCTCCGTCCTATAGAGCCTCATCCATTCCCCTTCCCTCTGTAAGCTCCAGGGATATCCTAACAACATGCAGGACACAGAACCCAGCTCCCTGCAGATCCATCTCCGGTCCTCTGGAATGGTTTTCATTCCACGATGCTCATCCACATGGCAGCGTCTTTCTGTCCTTCCAATCTCCAGTCCTTTATGATCTTCTCTATAAAAACATCCCCTAACTCCCTCAAGCCAGTTTCACAGCCCTGCATCCTGTTTGGAAAACATGTGCTGTACATGGCTGCATAACACCGATGGCTTTTGGGCAACTGTCCGTCATCGTCTGAATGATAACATGCTTAACATTTTCTCCCAGAGCAATTTTTGGTACATGACAGAAAGACAATGCATAAGTGAATGAATGAACTAATAAGCAGGAAAAGGGGAAGTGAGGAAAGCCTGGAAAGGGTCAAGAAGAGAAGGGGATGTGGACAAGGAGGAAGGGGAGGAGGGGGAGGAAGTAGGAGGAGGGGGAGTGGTCAAGGGAGACTGTAAAAACATGAATTACAGGAACTGAACAAACCCTTGTGCTAGCTACATGCAAGACAAAGCAAGAGGAGGAGACTGCCAAATTCTGAGCTTCCTGAGCTCTCTGAGTGAAGTCCTCCTTTCTTCTTCACCTCTCTGCTTTTAACTTTCCAGTTCCAGGTCACTTAGCTCATAGATTTTAAATGAAACAAAGAGGGTGCCATGGGAGAGACGAACCTACAGAAAGCACATGCTTAGGTTCCCAGTGTTAACTTATTGATGTGCAAAAATTTTCATATGAAACTTTGATTAAAAAACTTGACTCAAAATATAATTTGTGCCTGGCACACTGGCACATGCCTAGAATGGCAGAACGGGGAAAGCCAAAGCACTCGTTCTCTCTGAGTTCAAGGCCAGCCTGCCCTACACAGCAAGAGAAAGACCAGCAGGAGCTATATAGTGAGAAACTACCCCCAAGACAAAACACCTGTTTGAATTGGGATACTTTTTTAATACAATAAGTAACCTTTAAGAGGCTTGTCTTTTAAACTCCACCAAATTAATCATTAACTAAGTGAATATAAAAATGACTGCTTGGTTTATAAAATCAGAGCTAGCAACAAATATTAGTATCCTATTAAAGTCCTATGCCCAAGTTCTCAAATCTTGGATCAGTGAAACTGAATGATGCCGAACAGCAGGAGAGAAAAGACTAAGCAACAAAGATAACTGGGGTTTAAATGGTAGAGGGGCCTGCAGTTTTGTTACTGGGCTATTTCCATATCGGAGGCGTACCAAGGTCCGTCCACAGGAAATGACTTAGAACTACTAGAGCATTGCTGCTTCAGCGGTGCACAGTGCAGTCCTTCACCACCCAGCTGGTCAGAGTTTAATAACCAGCAGGTAACTGTTCACCCGGCTCAACATGCAGCTACACTGGGCAATCCCGCCATCACTCTGATGAGATCACTGCAGGACTAAAGCAGATTTGACTGTTTTCACTTTAAGAAAGATCTATAGACATTTCAACCAACCAAACAAGGGAAGTGCACATGGAAAGCTACGGAAGCCCTTAAATCAACGGCAATAAAGTCTTGAAGACAGCAGCTGTGGAGGCCAGATGAAGCTATGCATTCCTCGGTGTCATTTGGTGGGACTATGCCCGCACACATCACATGCACCATAAATAACTGCTGTATGATTTACCAACTTCCTAAAGACAAACATTGGTAGGGAATAGGCTAACGTGAATTTGTATTTCCACTTCACACTGCACTACCTGCCACCAGCTCAGAGATCCAATTCTGTTGGAACCAAAGCTTGCCATAGGGCAGACACCTCCTCACCCTCACCCTCGGCCTTGTCCTCATCCTCATCCTTGTCCTCACGTCCTCATCCTGATCCTGAGGAACATGGAAACTCCTGTGGGCTCTCACGCCCGCATGGAACCCCTTCCAATGGTCCTGCAGAGTAGGCACTCAGGAACCTTGAGTCTGGATCTGAGCTTTCATATCTAGTTATGGCCTACCGCCTTAAAACAGCTCCGTAGAGCAGTCATCCTGAGCATAAGAGAACTCACAGGTTCCACTCATTCCAGAGAGAAAATTCTGCCCCACCCCCACCCCCCCAGCCTTTTACTCTTTTCGGCAGGAGGCTTCCTCTCAGTTCTTGTAGCTGATTTTCTTTTTCTACACCTGCAGACTTGACAAAAAGCACTGAGCTAAGGGGACGTGAAGATTTCATACACAAACATCTCTAAGAGTAAACAGAGCCATTAAGTTCTACCCGAGGATCAGTGTCTTAATGTCTGACCAATGCCCGTATCTGAGTGCTAACAGGGTGACTTCTGATCAGTTGAGCTGAAGAAGCATGGAAATGGGAGAAGACACCGTGAGGGCAGCTCCACCTTGGAATAGCATTTATGAATTAGAGCTAGGAAACAGCACATTAGACTTAATGAGCACAAAGCGGAACATCTGCGAAGGAAGACTAGCCCAGCTATGATTTAAACTGCGCTGGATTGGCTGCAAAGACATCTTGAGGGACTGGTGGAGGCACTATGCAAATGGATGAGAAGCAAGGACCACTCACGCCAGGAGCTATATACGCATTTTACAACTCACTTTCTATATAACTTTTTCAAAGAGGCATCTTGTCTATTTTTACAATGTGGTTTAACTTGGACTATACTGAACAGAGTTCACCTTAGCTAAGAGTGGGTCTGACGCCTGCAGACCTCTTGTATAAGTGGGCTTTGCTTTTCCCAGTTCAGTTTGGTGGATGTGGTCTTTCACTCCTTCCATAAAATATTAAGCAGCAAGCAGAGTGTTAAATTTGTTTGGGGATACCAAGAGAAGTACCCCTTGGGCAGTACTTCAGTTGAATTGTGTCCCTCTAAAAGAGTCAGAAGTCCTGCACATATGGGTGTAACTTGCTTTAGAAATGGAACCCCTCGTTGGGGGATGGTCTTGTGCACTGTGTGTTCAGTTGCTGATGACTGTGACCAGAGCTCTAGTTGCAGTCAAGATACTGATTGTCAAGCATCTCCTGTCTCAGTGTTGTGTAAAAATTGTTTTTTGTCACCTCTGACTGGTTAATACTGAGCTGATCATCCAGTGGCTGGGCAGAGGAGAGAGGAGGCAGGACTTCTGGTCCCGGTGAGAGGGGTCCCTGGTGAGGAACCAGAGGGAGAAGAGATTTGCCTTGAGGGTGCTCCATTAAGAGTTGTCATGAGCAGATAGCCAGGGGAATCTCCATGAGGCCACTGATGAAGCAGGAGCAGCCAGGGCAAGACTAAGATGACAGATAAAGGGCCACATGTCTGGGAAGTAGGCAGCTATAGAGGGTTAGAATAGATGAAGGTTAGAATAGCTGCCCACCTATAGTGCTGAAGCTTATAATAAATATTAGGTCCCCGCGTCCTTATTTGGGAGCTAGAACAGGTAGAAAAGCCCCTGAATTTACTTCTGCAGCCCCTAGTGAAGATGAAGTTAAGAGTGTGTCATTAACCAACCAAGGAGTGTACTGGGAAGGACCCACGGCCCCAGCTGCATATGTAGCAGAGGATGGCCTTATCTGACTTCAATGGGAGGGGAGGCCCTTTGATCCTGTGGAGGTTTGATGCCCCAGAGTATGGGGATGCTAGAGCAGTGGGGCCAGAGAAGATGGGTGTGTGGAGAGCACCCTCATAAAGGCAAAGTGGAGGGAGAGAGGGCAGATGTGGGATGGGGGTTTGTGGAGGAGTAACTGGGAAATGAGATATCATTTGAGATTAAAAACAAATGGAATGGTTAATTAATAAAAAAGAATGAGTCATTAGGGTCACCCAAGATAGACAGGCATAGAAGGAATATGATGGGAAAAGAAGTGGGCAGAATGTGCCATCTATAAGCCAAGAAACACCTGACACAACAGAATCTCCAGCTGGAACTTATGCTTCCTCACCATACCAAAAGAAACTCTGAGCCCACCTTGATTGTGGACATAGCTTCAAGATCTGAGACAGATTATACATGTATAATCTGTATACATGAGACAGATTATACATGGGATACAGTGACATTAATCAGTGATACAGATTAAGTTACCAAAGAACAAACCTGACAACAAAAATTGCCATGGTCAGTAGGGTTCTGATGGGGGTTGTTTCTAACTGGAGCCTCCATTCAGTTAACCAGATCTCTGCATCTATGTGAGAGTTACAAAGGCCATATGAGAAAGAGATGGTTTGTCTCCAGTGGGGACGTTTAATCCTCTGAAAAGACGATTAGAAAGAAAAGAAGGCAGCCAAAGTTAATGGAAAACTAATCTTAGTGACCTGTTTGGGCAAATCAAAGTTGTGAGGCATGCCTTTAAAAAAAAATCAAAGGAAATTAAGAAGGATAACTTCAAATAAGGAGGCAAAGACCTGAATTTGAAGACTTCTGTATTTACATATTCACATTAATGTTGAAAAGACAGATTTCTGATAAAGTAAACAGGAGGGAGAGTAGTAATAATTCTACATTTACTGTGTAGAAAATGGTCCCTGGTCTTCCATGGCTATTGTGTTTCAGCACATTTGGTTTACAGAGCCTTCTCTTGGAGATGCCTCATGAGTCAGTTATATCACTGACCCTGAAACAAACACCACTGTGCAACATACACCTAAGAGACTGACGGCAGGCCATGGGATACAGTGACATTCTGACATAAGTCTTGCTCATCATTTGTGCCCTACAAAACATTCCTTTACCTGAGCACTGTGAGCTCTTTCTCTCTCTCCTCCACGTAGTGTCAATACACTATCATGCTGGCTGCCAAGGACCTGTAAAACAAAGGCCATCATGTTAGAAGAAACTTCAGGAATCAATTTCCAAGCTGATTGAACATGTGTAAGCAGATGCAAGGTTTCACATGAGGAACTTGAGCTGGATGCTGCCCTTTCTATCCCCAGCCCATTCCAACTGAATGCCCTTGTGGAAGGGCTCTGCACCATGCTGACCTGGGAACAATCAATTACTGTGAAGGGCTTGCCATAAACAGCCTGAAAGCTGTCCATCTTTCACAGAATATTTCTGCTTTAAAGTAGCCCTTGTTAAAGTTTGCCACATTGAGTCTGGTGTTAGGGCCAGGGCATCAGTAGTGCCTAAAGTGGGAGAGGCAGATAATAATAATAATAATAATAATAATAATAATAATAATAATAATAATAATAATAATAATAATATCATCTGAGAGAGAGAGAGAGAGAGAGAGAGAGAGAGAGAGAGAGAGAGAGAG
>JANHMN010000001.1:219910712-219922079 GCA_030674055.1 Rhabdomys pumilio | reverse complement strand
GAGAGAGAGAGAGAGAGAGAGAGAGAGAGAGAGAGAGAGAGAGAGAGAGAGACTAAAACTCAATTTCCCAGAAAGGATTTCAAAGCTCTCTTTTTTTGAGCATGTTCTAAAACTCAATAATATCAGCCTGGATGGAGAGCCCACTGAGAGACATACAGCAGTAGAATCTGCAGTTCTGAAGCCTTTGGATGATTTCCATGCATACTGAAATCTGAGAAGCTTGGTTTTTAAAGCCCCTCAAACATCACGCTCCTGGTTGCCAGGACCATAGCATGGAGTTTCCCAGATGTGAAGCCCATAATTTCATTACAGGCAAGTGTGTAAATCTGAGGACAAATGGCCTCCCGACCCCTCCAAAACCTTTTACTGCTTCATAAACCCCCTTCCTTTTCCAGGACACATTGAATAACTGTGAGCAACATCAAAGAGCTGCTCAACTATAAGCAATATTATCCAAAGAGTCAAAAGATGGAAAACAGACATTATAAAATGGCATGGTTGCTCTAACAAGAAGGTATGCATTGGGTATGCATGCCCACCTAGAAAGTTCCTTGCCCAGTGCTGGCTGTCAGGAAGGCATGCTGCAATGGATCTTATAACAAAATCACATCCTCCAGAATGGTCAGTGTATGGCAGGGTCAGAGCACATAACCAAGCCAGAGAGGAAAGAGTCAACTACCTTACTTTGAGAAAACATTGGACTGTGATTTCCTATATTTCTTTCAGCTTCCTTGAATATCTGTATGCATGAGCCGTAACCGTGGCAGCCCTGGGGTATGCTTTCCCCCCTTTTAACTCTCCTACCTCTAGACAAGGAGGAATAGCAAACATCAAATGCAAGAAGCACCGACTCAGAAGTCTGCGGCACCCAGCAAGGGATAACAGAACTGTGACTCCACACCATTTGATCACAGAGAGTGTCAATGAAACCTCAGCCAGTCAAACAGGAGCCATAAAGGGAATCGCATTAAAGTTAATACAAAAGTCAGAAAAATGTCCTCCACAAGGGACACTGGCTATTTGCTAGATGCACCACTGGGACCAATTGAGGACTCTCAGTATGACCAAAGCGTGCACTCTCCTCTCTGCGCCCATCTCTGTTTCCTACATTTAAATAGTTCTCATCTCTCCCTCCCCCTCACTTATTCTTCTGGCTTCTCTGGTTCCCTTTCCACCTCCAGCTGCCCTCCTATCCCTGCCTTGGTCTCTCTTTATCAGCCTTCAATTGACTGCTTCATTACCATGTCTTTTTTGTGAACAGGGGAGGAAGAAAGTGGAAACATCAGACATCCTTTGTGCATCCTTTCCACTTTCTCCTTTCGCCCTGCTACTCCCAGCTTTTGTTCTCTTCCTCTATGCCCTCTTGCCTCTCACAGAGCTGAGTGGCTGCTATTAGCATGCAGCCAGCCCAGCTGAACACAGAGCTTAGCAGTGACAGGGACAATGCTGGATTCTTCTATTATGTCAACAAAATACGTGGACTTCTCAGATCCTCCTAACTTGTACAGCCAGGTCAACAGTTGGAGCAGGGAGACTTTTAAAAATGCAAAAGCTTAGCATTTTCTTGGCATTTAAAAATATAGGACAAATCTAGAATATTTAGCTATTGTGTTAAAAGCAGGAAGAAGGTAGCATATACTAAGCAAAGGGATTCAGTCACTCTTTGCCTTTGCCTACCTAAGTGCATCATGAAAGCAATCCTGTCTTTAATCTCATCTCTCTTTGTGCAGACCCCAGACCCTCCTGGGATGAGGGCAGCTTGCTCCATCCCCTGTACAAGGCAGCTCGATGACACCAGCAGGAACTCAAAAAGTGCTGCGTGACAAAGACACAATATAGCACACAAGAAGCCTCCTTTACTGTCCCATCGGGAAGCCTGCCAAGGTACAGCTTAACAAATAGATGAAGGTTGTATGTAATACAGAAATGCCTGCTACTACTTCTCATATCAAATGCACTTAACGAGAACTCCATAGCGTGGGCTGTGATTTGGCAACCTCACATA
This sequence comes from Rhabdomys pumilio, assembly GCA_030674055.1. Classification (NCBI taxonomy): domain Eukaryota; kingdom Metazoa; phylum Chordata; class Mammalia; order Rodentia; family Muridae; genus Rhabdomys; species Rhabdomys pumilio. The sequence continues at coordinate 219,920,074 of JANHMN010000001.1, read as the reverse complement.
CAGTCTTTAAATTGCTGAGAAGCAATCTGAGCTTTCTTTAAGTAGTTCACTCTTGTATATTCAACCTGTGAACTATCAGTAAAACTCAGACAAAATTTGGTTTGTTGACCTTTTGTATCTCTGTCCCTGGGCACAGTACACACACCCCTGGCATAAGTTATGATCCCTAAATATCTGGTGATAAATGGGTTAGAAACCAAGCAGTCAACACACTGATGGGTGTAACTTTTAAGTTAGCCTAGATTAGGAAAATACTAATTCATACTGATGGTCTTGGAAAACTTGCCTTAGGTTTCTGGGACTGTCATCTAATTATAAACACAACATAGGATCAAGCATACAACTTGCACTAGAGTGGGAAATATCGCTTTGGGCGGGGACACTGTGCAGTCAAATGTGACAGCTAACATTCAAACATCAAATGTGAAAATGGAAAAAAATCTAAAAAGCAGACAAATGTTATCAAGTAATACAGAGGTAAATCCTGTTATGTGACAGAGTCCTGTGGTACATTGGTAAATCCTGTTGTGTGACAGAGTCCTGTGGTACATTGGTAAATCCTGTTGTGTGACAGAGTCCTGTGGTACATTGGTAAATCCTGTTGTGTTCGCAGAATGGTTTGCTGAGCTCTCCTAGTCTCATCACACAGCTACATTTCTTCAGTGTGGGAGTGGGGAAAGTAACCACACACTGAACACCACACACCGAACACCACACACCGAACACCACACACCGGCATTTTCCAGTCATACACTTGCTCCACAGATTGCATCAACTACTGGATCCCTACTTTGGCTAAAGGGAGGAGATGTGGATAATAAGTAGATAATAAGTGAGCCATGCCAAATGGAACTGTGAGAGGCCGCACTCTGAAGGCAGGGGCCAAGTGAGCAGTACCGCAAGACAGACTCCCTGTCAATCAAGAAGAGTCAAAGAACCCGCCTGGAAGTTTGGTCCATGTCACTCTGAATTGCTTTGTAATTAAAAACATGTTTCTCATCTTGCAGCATCAGTGTACCACAGAAATTATTAGAGGTTCTTCTTCACACTAACATCCATATTGTCACTGGGCTGGAAGCATCAAACCCCTACCAGAGCAATGCAGAAGCTGACAGAGTCAACCACCTGGCAGGATCATCTGTCAGAACCCACAATGTCTGGCTCTCATACCGGAAATAGTTTACAAATGTCCAGTACTCACATGGACAAAAAGTTCTTTTTTTTTTTTTTTTTTTTTAAAGAAAATGCTTTGGAAGCTCCTAGGACATGCATATTTCAACACAAGTCTGATCTAGGTGGAATTAAATATTTAAAGCTCATCAGTTTTACTTACAATTAATAAAGCTGAGGACACAGACCCCTCCCAAACACATTAACAAACACTGAGGACCCCCCCCAAACACACTGACACAGCATTTGAGAAAACAGTGGGAGACAGGAAGGTCTCTGCCTTCATCCCTCCATGCCCTTCTTGTCTGAATCCGGTCACTAGAACTTGGGAAAGATTTTCCTGACCTATTGAAGCAGATCAGGAGCCCCTCACATGAGAAGTAAACCCTCTACATGTAAATGAAAGGAGCCAAAGAAATGGAGACACCAAGAAGACTGTTGGGTGTGTCCTATGAGCAGCTTATGCAGCTGTACACCCCTTCCATTCATTGCCAATAGATCATACTCCTTTGCTCAAACCTATTTTTCCACAACTACCTACTTCTTTAATAGAGAACATCAAACTCCACCTGATTAAGCAACTGTTTGAGGTCACTGTTGTATGAAGTCTCCACTATGACATATAAACTTTAAAAAAAAATTATGTTTTTCTTTTTATGTCGTTTGTTTGAGGAACATCAGCCATGAACCTAGGCTAGACTTCTCTCCCCCTATGCTACTTTAGACCGTTCCCTAGATAGAAACTACGCTTGCCACTTACTGTCACAGGTGCAAACCATGAGACCCGCATTTGTAATCAGACAAGTGACGCTTTCTACCAACATGGATTTAGAGTAAAAGTGGGATGTTTGAACTGATTCTCCTTAAATTTCATTTTGAGTTTTCTAGTAGTATGCTTTCCTATTTGTATGAAAAACACCATTCTACAATTTCAGTCTTATTTAAATATCATGACAAAATAGTTTCCACGAGCGGCCGCCATGATGGCGGAAGCGGAGGAAAAGAAGATGCGGAACTTCCTCAAGTTCCACCTACCACAGTGTGGTCCTGGACCAACTGCTCATAGGGTATGTCCTATGAGCAGCTGATGCAATTGTACAGCTCGTGATCGGGTGACAAGCGACAAAAGCGGCACCTGAATGATGGCCTGCGGAGGAAGAAGCACTCGCTAATCAAAGCACCAAGAAAAGCCACAAAGGAGACACTGTCCATGGAAAAGCCCTAGGCGGTAAACATCTACTGGAAGGACATGATAATCCTGCCAGAGATGGTAGGCAGCATGGCGGGTATGTACAACAGCAAGACCTTCATCCAGGTGGAAATCAAACCAGAGATGATCAGCCACTACCTGGGTAAACCGCGGCCGACCTGGTATCGGTGGCACCCGCTCCTCCCTGCTTTATCCCTCTCAAGAAGCTCTGACCAATAAGGACTCTGGAAAACACTTTTTTCCAGAAATAAAATCTGCATTATGCTTGGCACCTGCACTCACTACCTACGAAGTCCTACCACTGCTTTTAAACCGCGGTGCTGAGGTACGGCAGAGTCAGGAGGAACTGTCATCCACAAATGCCCAGCTTCAGCAGTCTTTCAGCAATCTAGATACTCCTACTCTCATCCCAGTCCAAGCAGGTTCTATTAGAAAAGAGCAATGTTCCATCACCAGTATCCCCCTGTAAGACTCACTATAGGGGATCAACTTCTCCATGCCCAAGAGCCACCAAGACCTGCTTAAGCAAGGCTTTTGGTGACAGAGGACCCAGGGGAACCCTCGGTAAGAGATCAGAGTTTACCAGGATAAAGCAAGTGCAGCTCCAGTCGTTCATGAATAAGGCCTCTTTAACATTTTAATGAGAACATTAACTCAACTTCACTTTGTTTGGCCTTCCCAGAAAAGTCTGTTAGCATTAAAGAAAGTTACTTACAAAACCAATAATGAAATTGCGGGTCTTTCTGTGTCCCCAGGGGCACCACTGAGCCACAAACACTGACCGTATTATTTCTCTCCAGAACGAGCCTATATTTTGATCAGACTGCGTTTGGTAAATGAGTCAAACATCCATAGAAAAGCCCTCATCCCTGTGGTGCTGTGTGCTGTGTGTGCTCGCCCATTTTATATCAGATTTGTCCCCTAATTCACTTTTTATATTATACACAGTGTTGAATACAATGCGCGACTCAATAAATGTTAGAACATACTTTTCTGCTACTTTCCCTTAATCATTTTCTACTGCCTTGGTTCTCTCTTGCCGTGTGACTGATTCCCACCGAAGCTTCAAACTGCCTTTCACCTGGGGCCCATTAAATTCAGAGGACAACCCACGGAGCTTCAGAAGCCAAAGGTGAACAAGAAATAATTCCCAGACTTGGTGACTTAACATGAATGTCTGCTTCATCTCCTGAACAGAATCTGGAAATCTGGAACAAAATGAATAAAAGAGTTTGTCACCTTTAAAACCAAGCAGGAGAGAAGACTAGAGCCAAAGGGAATTAATGTTCAGGTCACACTGCGTGCAGCTCTACAGCACCTACTATGCAGAAGCACTGTTCTGGTGCATATGGTGAGAACACCTGGACCCGAGACAGACCGGAACTCCATTCTCAGTAAGCTGGAGTTCTGGTGGGAGAGACAGATAACAAGATGAAAACATCAGAGGCATGTATGTGATATGAAGAAGATACAGCACAGGGATGTAACCAAAGATGTTAGTTGAGTACAGTGTAAGTTTAAAGTCAAGCCAAGAAGGGAGAAAAGAAAAAACACAGCAAAATTCTGAAGCTCATTTAAAGACACTGAACTCATACTCACAACCAAAAAAGTCAATGCAGAAGACTACAGAAGCTATGTGACAGTGACGGTTGCCAAAAGTTATGGAGGACAGAAGAATAGGCAGACCACAGAAGCTTTAAGAGCAGAAACTATTTCATAGGACACCACAGTGTTAGCTGTGTCATTGATGGGTCCAAATGTCCTGAATATGCAACCCCAAAAAGGGACCCCCCTCTGCCCTATGAGTATGGATGCTGAGCAGGGGAGATAGGTCAGGAAACTCATTTTATGCTTCATCTTCTCTTGTTCTAGTCTGCTGTCTGTTGCTGTGAGAAATTCCAAGACTAAAACAGTTTGGAGAAGAAAGGGTTTCCTTGGCTTACCTGTCCCCATGGGAGTCTATCCTTGAGAGAAGTCTAGTCAGGAGACCAAGCAGGAGCCTAGAGGCAGGAACTGAAGCAGAGACCATGAGGGAGCTCTGCTTACTGCCTTGATCTCCACGGTTGGCTCAGCCTGCTTCTGTAACACAGGACCTGCTGAGCAGTGGCACTGCCCACAGAGGGTCTTGCCCTCATACACTGATCAATAACCAAGAAAACATCCCTTATCCTTACCCACTGAACAGTGTGATAAAGACATATTCTAGACTAAAGATCCCTCTTCCCAGATGGCCCTAGCTTGTGTCAAGATAATTAGCACACTTCCTTGGTTCCAGGGGGTGTAAACACACACACACACACACACACACATGTATATGTATGTGTATGTGTATGTGTATGTGTATGTGTATGTGTATGTGTATGTGTATGTGTATGTGTATGTGTATATGTATATACATGTGTGTGACTATATATGCACATATATGTGATCATATGTATATAATTTCAATATAGTGATTTTGCATGTTTTGTCTTGTTTTGTTCTTAGCTTTTTGAGACAGGGTTTCTCCGTGTAGCCCTGGCTAACTCCCTCTGTAGACCAGACTGGCCTCAAACTCAGGGCTCCACCTGTCTCTGTCGCCCAAGTGCTGGGATTAAAGGACTGCAGCACCACACACGATTCTAAGGAAACTTTAAATAATTTCACCAGTTTCTCAGGGAATAGAGAGAAAAAACTGCTGTCCTCATCTCTGTCTATGGAAACCTGAAGGAGGCTGAGGAGGATAAGAAGAGTCTTACTAAGATCTCACAGGCAGTCTTTCAGCAGCCATATAGGAGGAAGAGGCCAGGCTTCCTCACCAAGGACACCATGGGAGCGGCACACACCTCTGCATTTCTCTTAGGGTGCCCTGCAGACCTTCCAGCATGAGGTGAATGCTGGAGAGGGTGGGGCTGCCCACCTTCCTCTGCCACTTTCCTTTGTCTCAGCCTGCCATACATGCTAGCTAAATAATCCATAAAATGTGGCTGAGAGAAATGAAAAAATCATTAACACCAAAGCCAGCCTCACAGAGAGAAAATCAAATATTAAGGTGCAGTGTGACACAGGTTTTTAAATAGACATTTTAATTATCAAAACAGGTCTCTACTGCGCATGCTCATGCAAAGGCCTCCTGGGGAACACGTGGATGGAAAATCTACATGGGGAAGGATACACACAAGGACTCAGTGGCCCCATGGGATTTGAGTATACACCCTCACCTGGAACTCTTACCAATTATTTTCTCAGAGAACACCAGAGGAACTGAATACGCCTACATTATTAGCACACTTTTTTTTTTTAATGTAAGCACTGTGAACACAGAGGCAGGGGGATTTACTCGAGTTCCAGGCAAGCTTGGTCCTCACTGACAGTTCTAGTCCAGCCAGGGCTACATGGTAAGACCCTGTCTCAGAAAGAGAAATAAGAACAGGATTGAGGAGATGGTACAGTCATTAAAATGCTTCCTTTGTTGACTGGAATCCCCTGAGCCTGAGTGGAAAGCCTGGTGTGGTGGCATGCCCTTGGTATCTGAGAATTTAGCAGAGCTCAAAGGAATGCTTGGTGTTCAGTGGCCAACTAGTCCATCTACTTGGTGAGTTTCAGACCTCTGAGAGACTGTCTCAAGAGAAACAGTGAATACCTGAAGGACAATTACAATTGTTCCCCAGATTCCACACACGTACAAGTGCAAACACACACACACACACACACACACACACATACAGAGAGAGAGAGAGAGAGAGAGAGAGAGAGAGAGAAAGAGAGAGAGAGAGAGAGAGAATACACTGGGTGTGGTGCCACAAACCTTTGATTCCCAGCAACTAGGGAGACAGAGACAAGAGAATCTGTGAGTTCCAGGCCAGGCTCTCCTACATGGTAATGTCTGGGACAGCAGGGCTACATATAGTGACCCTGTCTCAGAAAACAAACAAAAATAAAGCCACTTGAACTGATTTTAGGAAAAGAACAACGGTCTCTGTAATATTTATAGGAGAGACAGATAACTTGAAACATGCTAATAGCATAGGCTTGTTCAGTTCATTTTAAAGAAAGCAAACACTATGTGTGTGTGAGGGGTTTGGGGTAGGCCTGGGGAACCTAGAGAGTCTACTGTCTTGTCCACACACAACGTGGACAAGTTTTAAATAAAACCTTGCATCTCTCACCTGCCAGCTGTTCCTCAGAAGCTCTGAGGACGCCCACCTTATGGCACTGTGTAGTCTGAAAGGAAACACTGGGGGAGGGGGTGCCTCTGCCCTGTGAGTCATGCATTTTGTCCCTCTGTATGATATGAGGGGTTGTCTGTTTTCCTGTTGATTTGTACTGGTCTCTCTGCAGCTTTCTGCCCATATTCCCAACAGCTCCTCAGAAGGAACAACAGTTTCTGGTTCCCACAGGAACTGGACTGAGAAGACTCCGAGAAGAGGGCCCCAGGGACAGGAATTTGAGAAGCCCGGCCAGTTGCACACTGACCTCTAGTCTAGATTAGAGAAGTTGTTCTTCAGGGCTAAACATGCAGCTCTCATGTAAATGAGGAGAGTTATTCAGTCTCCTCTGTCCTGATGGTCTTAACCAAATGCTTTTATGAGAATTGGTGTTTGCGCTGATGTGAGACGAACCATCAGGTGGCCGTCCTCTGAAACTGCTCTTAGGATTTCAAGCCAAGAGTCTCTATCCAGGGCATATTTCCCTGTATTCTGCCCTGTTGAAACTGCTGCACCACCGGGGGACATAGTGTTTCCAAGTCTACCTTCTTCCAATGCTAAAATGTTCTTTCTTCTTTTGGCAGAGAGATGGATTGGCAAAGACAGTGCCAGAACAGCAGCTGGTGAGAGTGAGGGCAAACTGGAACTAACCCGGACCAGCACCGGATTTGAGCTAAAGAGCCTGATCCTTGGGAAGAACTAAGGCAACATGGGAGAGGGTGTGGCTGAGAGGCCTGGGAGCAAACAAGCACACAAACAGGAAGGGTGGAAAGAAAGCAGAGCAGATACCATAAAAGGAGGATCTGAGACGGAAACCGAAGACGCACCACCATGGGGCATCTCAAAGCCACTTCATGGGTTTGTGGAGAACAAAAGGATGCCAGGTGCAAAGGCACCTACCGTTGGCAATGAAAGAGCTGGGTGATCATGAATAGGGAAAATGTTTGCTCCTCGTCCCCTTTTACAATGAAAGCCACCTCCCTCTAGCACCGTTTCTCTCTTCCCATCACAGTTTGAGCCCACACTGAATGTCCTGTTATCTTGGTACATAGTGTGAAGCACCTGTAACGTCACACACACTAACTCTCTTGTCAAAAGCACCGTTTACCTCCTTTGTCTTTCCATTCTCACACTCAGGCATAAGTACTATTAGATACATCTAGAGACAAAGAGATTTACGATGCACAAATTGTACAGTGCCCCCATGGGGGAAGAAATTGCATTCAAAACCATGATCTTGTTGAGCGTCTGTGCTTTCCTGGGTGCGCCGTTCACCTGTTTTGTTCTGGCTTTGTAAATAGATGATCTTTCATTTATAGTGGTTCAATGTATGATGGAGTCAAATAATAGACACTTTTGCATCTCGATGTTTCACGCATTTTGATGTCCTACGGGGGCTACTAATGTGTGGACCGAGCATCAGTAGAACACCATGGCTCCCATCCAGGGAGGAGACTGTCAGGGTGAACAGCCCACCCACTGAGGAGCCCTGTCACGTAGCTATAATGATGTTCAGTGGCTGGGTATAGGTAATGCTTTTTGGCTTCAGAGTTTTTCAACTCACTGTAGGTATTGCATGGCATAACCCCATCATCATTTGTGGAGAATTCTTCCTATGACTTTCACTCATCTGGACTTCTCTAATTCAGAGCTGACGAAGCAATAAAATATGATTTCTGCTGAGATGATGAGCTGTGCCCTCAAACTTGAGCCAAAACAAACTCTTCTTCCCTGTGCTGCCTTTGTTGGTATTTTGTCACGCCCATGAGAAAAGTAATGAATCCATACACTGTGTGTCAACTGGAGGATGAGTGGCCACTGGCACCAGGTACATATAAAATCTATCCTCAGTTGAAAAAACTCAGATCTAGACTGACTGAGGCCTAGCTGCTTGCCAGCTATGTCATCAGGACTAGATGACCTCACTTCCTGATTCCAAGTGTCCCCATAAGCAATGATATTGAATACTATGCCAGATAAAAATGAAGTTGCAGACTTGACACACTGTCTAGATGACTGAATTTCATGTAAGCTATTTATCTTGCCCCGTTTTCTCACATTTCCCATGACCCCTTACAGAAACAACCCCCTTGGTCAGATCATGGTATTTCCTATATACAAAACACTGTTTTAAAATGAATGGCTGAACATCAAGTTGATTCGCACCGACAGGTTTCCCTGCACTAACATCAAACTTGTCTGTTCATGGTCTAGAGAGCTGCTGTCACTCACAGCAGGTGTCCAGGGAATGACAATGACTGTGGGGTAAACACCTCAGACAACTGAAGCTCACTCTTTCAGGCACCAATATTCTTTATACCTGAAAGCATTCAAAATGTTCTTTTGTTTTCCTGAGTACTACATTAAAACAACAGGCAGAAAGAAGATTCTTTTCTGATTTATGGCTATCAACATAACCTTAGATCTGAAGCTGGAATAAAAGTAGGCGTTCCTTGAACTAAAAACAAAACAACAACAACAACAACAACAACAACACCCCACTAGTTTTGTTCAAACTGAATGCTACCAGATTCCTGGGTTATGCCCTCCCATATCATCTCCTTCCATGGTCAGCAGCATTTCCCCCTGGAAGCAGAAGATGCAGAAAGTTCATACCACTGTCATCTTCAAAGAATTACCTAAGAACATTTCCCAGGTGCTTCTCAGCTGTGGCCTCATGGCAGATATGCTTTTCCTAAGAGCTCCACAAGCTCCCCACAGTCAGTGAAGTCTGCCTTCTCCATGAAGACACACACACACACACACACACACACACACACAAAGTTCTCAAAAAT
>JANHMN010000001.1:219884647-219910702 GCA_030674055.1 Rhabdomys pumilio | reverse complement strand
CACACACACACACACACACACACACACACCTCCAATAAGGTAGAAATATTGAGCTAGGATTATAAACATATTGATCTTTCTTTCCTGTGTCATATGCTCTTAATAATTGAAAAGCTTCCTGTATCCCAAAGTAAGTCAGTAGTACTCAGGCAAACAGAACGTTACGGGCTGCTTTTGTTCTAATAACTAAGTACAGTTCTCAGTGACCTTCTGTGCCATCTGTCCTGTCAGTCTCCACTTGGCTCGCTTATTAACTCATCTGTACTTCTGTGCAAGTGGTAAGGAAGACTTTGCGCCAAAACTCAATGGGACCTCCTTAAACTCCGACCTTGTTTTGTTAAACTAGAAACTACCAGATGAAATTTATTCATAAAGTTCACACATAGAGGAAGTAGGAACCTTCAGATCATAAATGCGTACCTGCTCAGCATGCACACCTGAGAGTGCTATGGGTACAGATTTTCTCTCCCAAGAAACCTGAGACCTGGGAAGCCTGGTCAGGAAGACATGTTCAGCTATGGTGTCCAGATTGGGTGGAATTTCTTTAATTCAATCCTACACAAAATATGCCTTCCTTGAGTGCTACCCCAATTCCAAAGGGTATAAAATACATCACATTTGCCTTAGAGGAAATCCAATAAGACCCAGTGTCTAAGAGCCGTTGGCATTTGAGAATAGTTACCTAGGACTGAATTTTATCTTTCCTACGCTTATGTGTAAAACCTGGCAAGTTACTTACCTTTCCTGAATCAGTGTCCTTACAGGAATATGGTTATTAGCAGAGTAAATGTCTTACAGGATTGTCATGAGAATTAGCTGAGTTATGACTCATTAAGAACAGCTGAGCACATTAGGGAGCAGTGCTAGGTGTGAGTAACACCATCATGATTATCATCACCAACAGACAACCCAGAAGCTAAAATAAATCATTTTCATAGTTAGTAAAAGTGAAACAATAGCAAAAAAAAAAAAATCCTAGGAAATAGAATAATAAAAAAAAAAAACCCAAAAAGTATATTCCAGGTTTCATCAATAATTCTTGCATCATCCTGAAAAATCCCAACTACACCTTAGAGACAGAAAAGGACAGGAAGGAGGAAGTGGCTGAGAATTATAAACAAGCACTAGAGACAAGAGAGAATAGGGGCACAGTAGGCAGACTTGTAAGATTCTCATCACCATGAGATAGGCTGGGAAAGACCTACAAGGGAGAGGAGTCGGCATCTTCTCTCAGAAAATGTTTTCCTCAAGCCTCAGGTTCCCATGCTTACTTCTTTCCTATCTGTGTATATCTTCTTGGTGTTTACATGTTCAGTTTTAATAGAATGTTAGCTGTAGAAAGTCCCTCGGAGCTCACCTGATCTAATTCTCTTACTTTATCCATGAAAAACATTAAAACAGACCCGCCCTGGTCACACGCTTTATACAATGGTACAAACAAAGCTGAAGCTGGACCTGTCATCCTGTGCAGCCTCCCGAAGGACAAAGGGAATGCATCAGCCTGGCCCTTCTCCCGTTTGGCAGATACATAAATTTTTCTCTTGGGAAGACAATGTTGGGAAATAGTTTTAAATGAATTAGCAAGAATCTTGCTGTTTTAAATTCAATAAATATGTTTTATTATTAACTTCATTGCTGGCTAAGCCTGAAATTAAGTTTTTCTATGCTTGGACAAGTCCTGCCCATCCAATAATAGGTCACCAGATTGCAATTATAAGCAGACCTTCTACTCGGATTATAATGTGCATGCACACACACACACACACACACACACACACATTCAGGAACCCCTTAATAAAAAAGATAGCTTTGGAACTCACTGCCACTCTTTCAGTCCATGCTTAGGAGAGAAAGTATTTAATATTTTAAGATACAGTTCTCCTAAAACAAACTTCAAAGCATGCTTTTCCAAAGGAGAAATGAGCTTCCCATTGCTGCCAATGCTATTGCTACCCCAGCAGCCAACAACAGCCCACCAAGTTGGTCAGCCATCCATCATATCTGGTTCTTAAAGGTCCCCCTCCACGGGACCAAACCAGTGCATGGCCGCCCATGTAGCCATGTTTCCTTCTGCTGAGCCATCCATGCCACATGGAAAATTAAAGCTCTAAAGCCAGAGTCTTTGAGTCATGTATGCAAAACAGAGCCTGTAGATGTGCTTTTCTGTTGTTATATTAGAGCCCTAAAGATAAGAATCTAAAGCAAACATTTAGAAGCAAAAAGCAAGCAGAAAAGCTCTGCTTGCTCCAACTCTCCCCGTCCCCTTTCCCTGGAACCAAGTTTGGTGTATTTGCTTCTCCGTGTGAGGCTTAAAATGTATGAACTGAGTATAATGAAGGGCCAGCCTCTGGCTACATTCCCACACTAGCTTACACAGCAGAAACATGTGAATCTGGGCTACTAAAAATACCTTAGTTCCATGGTCTAGGTCTAAATAGATGTATGCTTTGCACAGTCTGAACATACATGAAGCTGGCTTATTGGAGCCATATTTGGTGTGTGTTTTCCAGATAACACTATCCTTTACCATCATGGATCTGATTATCTTTAGCTTTCTTTTGGTCCTGATACAGTCCAGCTACCTGGGGGAGTTGCAACTATAGATTGTTCTAATTTCATGAGACAAATGCTATGACCAAGAGCAACTTAGAGGTGGAGAGGATAAGCTGACACTTCCAGGCTATAATTCCTTGCTGAGGGAAGCCAGGACAGAAACTCAAGTAGGAATGCAGCTTGCTAGAGTCCCCAGGTTCATGCTCAGCTGGCTTTCTTATACAGCCTAAGATCACCTACCAAGGGAATGGTGGCGCCCACAGTGGACTGAGCCCAATTATATCAATTAACAATCAAAATAAAAACCCACAAACCAGTATATAGGACAATATGTGATCAAGCAATCCCTCAATTAGAACTGCCTTGTCAGAAGTTCAAATTGACAGTTTGGCTGTGTCAAATTGACAGTTAAAGCTAGCTAGGACAGCGATGTTGTTCTTCCGTGAAATTCACCATTAGGAAAAGCAGAGTACTTTCCAAAACAGGAGGAAAAAGCAAACATTCAAAGTTTGAAGAGTTGAGACAACCTTTCATAGTTCCTAATAAATGATTACTAGTGATAATAATTAACAATAATAATGATGATGGTGGTGGTAAAAATAATAATAATAATAAGTCAAAAGCAGCAACTCGTTCTCTCCAGATGCCTATAGGAAAAAAGTGCTCTGTAAATGTAACAGGGGTTGAGAACCTGAGGGAACCAATTAGATTTAAGCTACTTCCAAAATTCTGTAAAATGAAACAGGAAGCATTAGAAAAGAACTTGGCACTTGAAATGGCATTTTACATATTCTGCTTTGGGCCCATGAAGAACTTTTCGTGTAATGGCTAGTTGCCAGGCTTATAAAATAAAGCCTGGCTTTTTAAGAGATTAAAATTTTTAGCTAGTAAAACAAACTTAATTTCAGAGGCAGAATGTGGAACATCAAATCAAATAGGTACCTTGGCTTTCGTCTTTAGGATTATTAGCAATAAATAAGCAAACAGGGCCAATGCTGAAGGCAGACACTTTGGGGGGAGAACTTCCTCTGATAACTGGCTGCTAACTCTTAAGTTCTTATAGGTGTCTATTCTTGGTGATGCTATGCAAGGCCAGAAGATCTCTGAGAGCCACAAGCTTTACAATGGCCTTGGGATAATCTACAGCTGGGAATCTGGGGTGGGAAAAAAAGGGGAGAATCCAGAAGGGACTCTTCTACTGTGTTTCCCTGGTAACAGAAGCAGGCCTGGGTAAAACCCAGCTGTAGAAAGAGAGGCCCTGGAATCCCCTGACTGCTAGGTCTCACCTGAGCTCAGTACACTAATGGTGCTTACTATTTCTGAGTTCAGTTCAGCTCTTCATAATTAGATGCAAAACCAACAGTCAAAGACAACAGAACTAGGGAAAAGTCATTGGGATTGCAAAATGGACCAACTTCAGTTGGTTCCCTGAGAGATTTCCCTTCATCCCAGGATGAAGCAGCAGACAGAAACTTCTTCAAAGATGATTAGTAGCTACAGAGAGCCACAAGACAAAAGACAACCTTTTGCTTTGCTACAGAGTTGAACATTTTGACTTTACCATCTCACTTTTTACTTTCTATTAGAAAAACTCAGTCAATGTCATGTTTCTAGCACTAAACCAAATCAATGAATATGTGTGAGATTCCCACTCTGTGTCAATCATTGAAGCCTGTCACAAAACACTGAGGACAAAGATCTCTTCTTTGGTCTTTCCAGAGATGACCTTCAAGCCAATGATTAAGACGCCTATCTAAGCAGGAAACAACCTCACTTGCAAAAACCTAGATTATTGTACGGGATGGGCACTTTAAATGTCACCTACTCCATATATTTCACACCAGGAACCATATTTCTCTCACCAGAACATGTCTATCTTTTTGTATCTTAAGTTCTAGTTATTGATGCATCTGTCTTCTTGTGCCTGAAGTTCTTTGAGAAATGATGCTTTAATGACTGATAAGAGCAGTCAGGAAATGTAGGGTTCTTGACTCTTGTGTTTGCTGAGTGTATCTCTGTTACTGAGTGAGTGAAAAATGAGGGCATGGCTGCTCTCAGGTTTGGGTACAAAGAAGGTTTATTGTAGATATGAGAAAGAGAACAGCTAAAGGCATTTGGAAGGGCCCAGACTGAATCAGGCCAAGAGAATCAACCAGGCCATGGGGAGAGGGAGGGACAGAGTGGGGAAAAAAGAGAGAGGAAAGAGGGAGGCTGAAAGAGGAGCCACCAACCATGGATGAGGTTATATAGGAATCAGAGAATCTGCAGGAAGGGCAGTGAAGCTCAGGGTCTGGAAAAGTTGAGGGTAGGAGGCAGGGTGAGAAGTGTTGAGAAGAGCCAGGACCCTAACAAGTATTGGTGATGCTGAGAGGGACTGGCCAGCATCTGCTTTGGTATGTTACATAGGCACCTCGGTCATTTCTTTGAGACTTAACACTGAGGTACCAAAGTGACCAGAAAAAAAAGACTTTACCAGTTTTACCTGATAGGACACTAAAACTAAAGAATCAAAGGAAGAGAAGAATGTATACAAATTAAGACTGGGAAAAAAAAACCTGATTCCCAGGAAGCCCCCTCTCACACATATATCTAATCTGCAGCACATCTTAATGACCTTCTGAGTATCATGAATGGTGAGTAAAACGGCCTTTAAACCAGCATCCTCGGTCCCACTAGCACTGCTAATCCACTCTAGTGGTAGCAATCATTGGGAGATAATAATTATATCTGTGATTGAGGCCCTGGACCTCCTCCCAGGACTGCCACCCTACAGAAAACAGGCAATCTTTAGAAGCAACTGAATTCCCAGGTTTGCATCTAGCACACCAAATGATATGACCTCCTCAGAGAGAAAGGATTAAGAGCTAAGTAAGTCAATACTCCTCCATGCACTGCAGCTCCATTCAGTAACAGTGGGTTGGGGGAAAACGATATGTTTTACCTAATCACAATGCATATATTGTATGCAGCACACACACACACAAAAAAAAAAGACAACAAAAATTCATGATCACAGTTAAATAACACGTATATAAGTATTTGAGCTTTGAAATAGTTTTCAAAAAATAGCATCCAGGATGTCTCTTTATGGCATTTTAGAAATGACTGTTCTTTAAGTATTGCTCTCCTTTACAGCCTCATTGTGTAAATCATGTTGGTCGTCTTAAATTTCCCAGAATCCCCAAGGTCATTTTCTCCGGTGTTTGCTTTAAATAGGACTTGGTGCCAAGGATCCTGTCTCAAATTTCAAGTTCACTCAGATGACATTTCCCACACTGCATCTCTGCATATTTCCTGATGTCCAGATCTAGTCAATCTGCATTTTTTGCAAGGAGTTTGACTTCCTGGTAATTGCGAATCATCTCTTGTTCCACAGTTCACCTCCTGTTCCACAGTTCCCTTCTCCCTTGGGTGGGCGGACTGCCTGGAAGGCAGAGGAAGGGAGTGGCTTTGTGATGCTAATGAGGTCTCCCTGCAGGACTCAGTCAGAGCTAAGAGCTAAGTGTGGGTTCTCTGGGGAACCCAGGTGAGCCAATGTCACAAGGCTGAGAGTCATTTGGACACCTTGCTGTTACCCCCTAGAGTAAGGTATTCTAGATCCAGAGCAGTAATCTGCTAATGGCTTACATAATGGAGAAATGAGTCACTCTACCTGCTAGCTGGGACTCTATGGAAGGCTTTAATTCAAAAGGAAATTCTGGAAGAAAAGCGTTAGGTGATGGCAGATGTATATTTACTAAGGTGCTGGTGGATGGGTACAAATTAATGCATTGTGGACATCTGTAATTCCAGCTGCTTCCATCTAACTTTAAGATTGTGAGCTTCACTCTGAGCTCAGCCATGGTTGCCTCCAGGACACTTTGAAGAGGGAGAGATAGGTTCTTCAAGCACTGGCCTCGCCTATCATCTATCAGACAGGCCCTGCTCAGGAGTCAAGACAGTTGTCCCAATCCTTTAGAAAATCCATACATACACATGTACATACACAAACACACACACACATACACACACACTAAATAGTAGAAATACTTTTAAATCTCCAATTATAAAATGAGCATGGTGGCTCACCCCTGAAATCCCAGGACGGTATGAGCTCAAGGTTAATATAAGCTATACAATGAATTTCAATGCAGGCTGGCTACAGAGCAAAATTCTGCCTTAAACACACACACACCACCACCACCACCACCACCACCACCACCACCAACAACAACAACAACAACAACAGAAATCTTAGTTACAAATGAAGTTTCAGCCAACATAAACTAAGAAACAAACCAACTAAGCATCTGAGGAAGGTAGAACTCTACCTTTCTTAGTGTGGGGCTCTAGTATATTCTTCTGTAGTTTCGTTCCTGTGTGATTAGAATGACAAAGAAAAAATTATCTTCTAATCAGGGAAGGAATCAAAGCAAGGCTTAGGTATTAAGGCTTTGTAACAGAAGATAACCCTGGAAGGTCTTGAAATATTTCAGCAGTAACTCGCTTCATCCTCAAGCTAGTCCTTGGAGATAAATGGCTTGAATGAGAAATGCTTCCTATAGCCTCATGTTTTATGAACCTGACTGGAAGCTTTATGGAGAGGTTGTAGAGCCTTTTCGGTATGGTGCCTAGCTGGTACACTTAGGCCATTAGAGATAGTCCTACCTATCTGTAATTACAATCCAGAGTGCTCTGCTTCCTAACCCACCAAGACCTGCATAGAATGCACTCCAGGTTCCTGCACTGTGGATAGAACTCACTAGTCACCATCCCTTTCCACCGTGACTGTTTCCTGAGGAAATGTGAGTCCAAATACACAGCTCTGCTAAGCTGCTTGTGGTACAAGGACCAGAAGAGTAACTAAAGCGATAGTTGATTACCTTTAAGATGAGGAAACCAAAGCTTAGTGAACTTAAGTAGTTCACTCTAGTTTCTCCAGGTAAATGGCACAGATGGGGATATAAATGCAAACTACCAATAATTTCTGCTCATCAGCCTCCAAAGACATTTTCAACTAGGATTGGGCTACTTCCAGGAAATTTAAATGGAAGAGTAAAGAGGTAAAAGATCAAAGAAGGAGTGGAAGCTGGAGAATGACTCAGCAGATAAAGAGCTTCTAATGCAAGTGTGGAGATCTGAGTTCAGTTCCCAGAATCCACTTAAAAAGTCAGATGGGTAGAGCGGCTCACCTATAATCCCAGCTTCTTCAAGAAGCAGAGACAGGAGACCTCTAGTGCAAGCTGGCTCCAGAGACTAGCTGAATCTGCAAGCTTGGGTACAGCGAGATATACCTCTGGTCTCCACATGCACGTCTGCATGTGTACATCCACCTGTACACATGTGAACACAATCACAAAGGCATGTGTGTACACACACACACACACACACACACACACACACACACACAGCTGAATAGAAAAAGAAGAAAAAGAAGTTTTAACAAGGACATATGTCTCTAAATCTATTATTTTGCTTAGTGAAGTAAAAGGAAGTTCTAATGTTGAACCATATAAATGTTTGGGGTTAGTCCTCAGCCATGTGACTTATGTGACTCTTCTGATTAACAAAGTTCCCTTACAGACTTGTGGCACACTCATCTGGCACCATGCTTATTCGAGTGTAATTCATCTCCATTTAGCTATTTCACAGGGTCCATGCCCAGGAACTAAGTTCTCTTGTATGTCTTCTGGGAAGTTTGGGAAGGAGGGATGACATCATGAGAACAATGTCTGTCTTCTCTCTTATGACTCATCCAAGAATGTTTAAGAAATTCTGCTGCTTCTGGCCCCAAAAGCAATGAACTACTCCATCTGCCAAAGCAAATTCATATGGAAAAACAACATACCATCTATGAGATATCATTTAGCCAAAACAGATGCACTGCAGGGATAACCTTTACCCATCTCCTGTGCTCACCACAAAAAAAAAAAAAAAAAAAAAAAAAAAAAAAAAAAAAAAAAAAAAAAACCATGTGCGTGCATTTCCATTTTCATTTTGCCAGAAGCAGGTGAGGGCAGAATTTGCTTCCTCCTGTGTGCTCCCAGACTACTTTGTACAAATTGCTAATTACAGTGCTTACTATATTGTCCTATAATTAGATTTTAGGTGTCTGCTTTCCAACTAATATAATCGCTCCTTTTCCCCTTCACATTTCTATTCCAAGCATCTGGATCACACTTAACAAATATTTGTTAAACAAACAAATGAAAGACTGCATGGAATCATGAGTAAAGGCTCTTTTTATGAAAAAAAAAAGTTTTTTTCTTCTGTGCTTTATGACTGGAGATGGTTTGACATTGATAGACATGGGAAGGATCACTGTTTTTCCGGAAGATTAGATATCGGGGATGTTTGTATACTAAATGGATAAGTTTCATGGACGGTTACACCTATAGACACACATATATACATCTATATATCTTACATTTTCCTTTGCTTCTTATTTTATACATCTCATTTACCCATCAAGTCAGCTAGATATATGATGTGTCTTCCTTAGATTTAAGTAATTTAAATAATGGGATTTACTTTAACACGATTTGGTGAATGGAGCAGGAAATGTGACTAGCTATGTCCTCTATAGTAATGCCATGACCTGAGGTGTTTTGAGTATGATGGATACAGGAGACCCAGAAAGACCCTGTGCATGGTTCTGGTTCTTGTGGAAGTTTCCATTGTCAGGAAGGAAGAATAAGGGAGAGACAATAAGACAAATGAAGAACAGTAGCCACAGTAAACGGGAAGCTGAAGGGCACAGAGGAAAGAGACAACCTGAGCAGAAGAAGGGAAGAGCCTCCTAGACAAAGTGGGAGTTATGTTTCAACTTAGAAGGATGTGTGAGGCTCCCCAGTTAAGAATTTGAGACAGGAAAGCCAGATGTGCTGACACTTGTCCTTAATCCCAGCACTCAAGAGGCAGAGACAGGTGGATCTCTGAGTTCAAGGCCAGTCTGGTCTATTAGAGCAAGTTCCATGACATCCGGAGATATACAGAGATACCTTGTCTTAAAAAATCAAAATAAAAAACAAAAACATAGAATAAATAAATTAGTAATAATAACAACAATAATAATAAAACAAGAGAAAAGAGAGAAGACCCAGAAAACACAGTATGTTATAAACATAATGGTAGTTAAGAAGAGGGAGTGGTGGTGGCGCACGCCTTTAATCCCAGCACTTGGGAGGCAGAGGCAGGCGGATTTCTGAGTTCAAGGCCAGCCTGGTCTACAGAGTGAGTTCGAGAACAGACAGGGCTACTCAGAGAAACCCTGTCTCCAAAAACCAAAGAAGAAGAAGAAGAAGAAGAAGAAGAAGAAGAAGAAGAAGAAGAAGAAGAAGAAGAAGAAGAAGAAGAAGAAGAAGAAGAGGAAGAGGAGGAGGAGGAGGAGGAGGAGGAGGAGGAGGAGGAGGAGGAGGAGGAGGAGCAGGAGGAGGAGGAGGAGGAGGAGGAGGAGGAGGAGGAAGAAGTTAAGTGAAGAATAAGCTCAATCTTCTGCTATTTCTAAGGGAAGAAGAAAAGGCATGGGGGGCACTTAATCAAGATAGTTATATTTTTCATGGATTTTCAGAGAGACATGAAACATTTTGTTTGCGCATAAAGATATGTGGTATTGGGTGTTCTATAATTATGGTAACAAGAAGATTTTTACAGTTTTCCTTGGGGCAGGATTATTTTGGCCACCAAATTGAGAGCAGATTGTAAGACTGTGGAACCAGATATACTGGGGGGCCAAGTAGAATGCCATCTCCACACTCCAAATGGCGTATTAAAGGTAAGACTGGAAATACAAAGACATCACTGAGTTCAAGAGAATAGTTAGAAGACAAAATTAACTGACTAGATAAAGGTTTGGGAAATGCTTTCTAAGTAGGATCAGGTAAGAAATGGTTAAGCCTTGTCAGTGTATACTTCCTAGAATTATTACTCAGCTCTTCTGTTGTTAATTAGAAAGTGGACATTTAAAAAGAAAAAACAAAATACAAATGAAAGACTTCTATTCTGGTTTTAAAAACCAAAAAGCCAAGAGGCTGTTTTTGTTCCAAGGCTGACACATGCCAACTTCTAGTCTTAATGAAGGATATGGCAGCCAGAACAGAAATGCACAGCTCCCAGTCTGGAGCCCGGACATCTGGATGGCCACAGCTACCGCTTACAGGACAACAGCCAGTGAAGGAAGGAGGCTCTGGCAGCTCAGATACACTCCAATTCAAGACACATGAAGAGCGTCACTCAAGACACATTGCATGAACAGACATTTCAATCTTGATTTCAGAGAAAAAGAACAAGGCTCTAGGTAATTTGGAGTAGTCATAAGAGAGTTGTCCCAGTTTGCCTTCTATCGTTATGATAAAACACCATAACCAAAAGCAAACATAGGGAGTAAGTGGTGTATCTAAATTCCAAGTCTTTCCTGATCATAGCCTATCATGAAAGGAAGTCAGAGCGGGGACTCAAGGTAGGAATCTGGAGGCAGGAAGTGAAGCAGAGGTTGGGGAGTAGTGCTGCCTACTGTCTTGTTCTACACGGCTTGCTCAACTTGCTTTCTTATACAGACCAGAACCACCTGACTCGAGGTACCATGGCCCACCATGGGCTTAGCCCCCAAATCAAACATTAATCAAGAAATCCTCCCAAAATCTTGTCCAGGCACTGTCTCAACTGAGGTTTCCTCTTTTCAGTTGATCTTAGCTGTGTCAAGTTTGACAAGAAATTAGCCAGCACAGTAGTTGTAAGTTATATTAGCAATTCAGCAAGACTTCAGTGACTTTAGTAACACATTTAAATCTATTCTTACATTGTTATTCAAAGAATTCAGATAAGGAAAAGGAGGAAAATGGTTTCAGAATCTTGTTAAATAGTAGCATCCATTCCACTCAACAAAAAGGAAGAAAGCCAGACAGAAGCAGTTGTAGAAGATTTTTTACAAAGAGCTTTTATACATAAGACCACACCCCATTGTGGGGGAAGCTAGGAAACAACAGTGTTAGCTGTGCTTCTGAAATAAAGGGTAGAGCTTATCTGGATGGACAGCTGGTAGTGCTTAGAACCTGAGTAAAAAATATGTTCAAACCCCAGGAAGGCATGAATAAATGTGATGGTTTGAACGAGAATGGTTCTCATAGACTCATGTGTTTGAATACTTGGTCTCCAGCTAGTGGAATTATTTGGGAAGGATTAAGAGGTGTGGCCTTATTGAGGATGTGTGTCACTGGAGGTAGACTTTGAGCTTTCAAAGCCATTCCCAATTTCAAAGCCTTTCTGCCTCACATTTGCTAATTAGGATTTGAGTTTCTTAGCTGCTCCTGCTGCCAAGCTCTTGTTTTGCCATCATGGACTCTAACCTTTTGAAATTGTAAGTCCAAATTAAACACTTTCTTTCGTATTTTGTCTTGGTCATGATGGTGTTTTGTCACAGCACTGGAAAAAGTAACTAAGACAATGAATAAAAACAATTCAGATGACTATAAAGAATTCAAGACACCAAGCTCATGAGACCTAGTTTAGAACTTGAAAGTTAAAAAATAAACAGATTAAAATGAGGATGCAGAAAATCAGAATAATAATTAAAATAATACTAGAAGGTTGTCCAAGATGCTTAGTGGGCAGATGTAGGAATACTTAATTTAATCATTAAGCATCTAGTCCTCCTCTGACAAGCTGGCACATATTGAGTACTTCCAATATTTGGATGAAAAATGAGAACAAATTTCATTTAAGAGAAAATGGCAAAATCAGCTGCTCCAAAAAGCAGCTTTTCATTCTCATGCAAATGGACTGCTTCAGGGCTATGTATCATTGTATTCATTTTTTTCCATTCAGTTTTATGTCCATAAATCAACCTACAGAGATAAAATATATATACTGCATAAAAATTCTATATGACCTTACAGACATAAACATATTAACTTGATAGTGAATGTATGCCGTCTCTGTATGCACATAACTCAGGACTTACAGAATTCTTTACTAAAATACAATTCTGGTTTGCTTCCATTCTTATGTGGGTCTCCATGATCTCTTCTTTTCTCAGCCTTTGGCTCTTCCTTTCAACAGAAACCTATTTGCAGTGAGGAGACTCAAGAAAAGATACTAGCTCCTGTGGCATTTCAAACCCTGCTCCAGTTTCACGAAATAGATATGATATGAGTCTGTAGTCCAGGGTGATGGATAAGGGCACCGATGATCTCCTTTTGGCTTATATACACAACAGGCCTCAGCTAGAAAGATAAGAACCATGATCTCATTAGCACATCAGACCATCAAACATGAGAGTGGCAAACATCACTCCACCCTCTGCTCTCTCTTGACGGCACAAGGATTTTGAGGTACAAAGGAGATTCTGAGAATTCTACGTTAAGAATATTCATTTTGGTAGAATAATAGTCAGTCATGCTTGTAAATAAGATTGAGAAAAAAAGGCAAGCAGATTTTAAAAAAGAATCAGTCCAGAAGGTACACAGATTATAAGGAGAATAAAACTGATAAACTGTTGCCAAGCTTAAACTATTAATGTACAAAATCTAACCATGTGTGTATTGATAAGCCTGATTTCAAACAACCAAGAAATTCAATAAATATAAATTGAAGAGGGCATCGATATTGCCCACATTTCCTCTCTAAATGACACTCAGTTGGCAATTCGGTAGCACAAGTCACACATGCTGGATTATTCTTTTCTTCCTCTCCAGGTCATAACTCATATCGGGTATTGATTTAACAACTGGAAACAGCGTCTCAGTTAGCAAAATTAACTCTTCATTCTGTTTGAGAGGCAATGCACGTAACCAAAGAAAACCTTTGGAAAGTTACATCTGTGCCTTGGCTTCTGAAATGAGATTTTTCCATCAGCTCCATCCAAGAACTCTTACTTATTACAACTTAAACAGGGTATTCATTATTCAAAGTCTGCAAAAGCTTCAAATCTCATCTGCAAAGCACATCAAGAAGCCTGTTGATGATACAGATAATGTATGGTACAGGAAAACCATACCACTTTCTTCTCCAATGCTTAAATAATTGAGGAACAGTCTGGAATTTGTCAGCTAGTGGTAAAACAGGGCAGGAGTTGGACAAGGTGCTGTGCACACTGCCTGGGATTTGGTCAAACGAATGAGAGAATGTGCTATTCTCTATCTGAACACTAAATCTAGTGCCTTGATTGGCACCTGGGCTGAAAACCCATCAACTTTGTTTACTCATGTCTTTCATAGCTGCCATTCTCCTGGCAGGAGTCAAGCTGACTATGGCTTGCTCTTCAGAAGACATTTTCATCTCCCCATCTAGGGAACTGAAGACATTAGCCATTTTGCTCTCCCCTCTGCATTGCTCATCATTCTTTGTAAATGATCACCAGACATCTCTCATCTGCTGCTGTTCTTTTGTTACTCTCATCTTAGTCCCAGTCCCTATAATGTTACTACAGAAGCTTCTAATCATTGGAATCCTTGAGTAGGTCACTCTTCTAAAAATCCTTCCAATTCAACTTCAATGAAAAAAAAAAAAAAAAAAAACCAAGTCCTATCTATATCACAAATCAGGTGATATCTCTTATCTTTTTAAAATACACAATACTATCTCAGAGTAAATCTACATTAACTATGTAACAGGAAGTACCCTTTAAATACCATAGAAGCAAACAGTGCAACTTTTTGTTGTGCCTTATATTATTGCAACAAACACACACACACACACACACACACACACACACACACACACTCACCAAGAGTACATTCATAGTTACCTCCTAGCGGCAGGCATTACTCTCAGGACTTGCCACACTTTGAGTAACTATAAGCCAAGCCAATGCTAATATTTCTGCTTGATAGTCTATCTTTGTACCAGCCAATGTTAATATTTCTGTTTGATTATCTATCTTCGTATCTCTGAATAAGCCGATGGTGATAGAGAGCAAAGGAATGAAATCGAGGAAGCAGGATTAGATCCAAGGACCCGTGGGAACTTTGTGTATGATGAGAGTAGAGAAACTGGATTAAAATGATAGTGTTAGGATAAGAATATAGAAATCAATTAATGATCCTTACCGAGTATGTCTCTCCCAAATTAATTCCAAATAGTTAAATAATTACAGAACTGAAATAAAATGGAAGGGACAATTTCTATAATCTTAGGGTAACAAGATCTTTTTTTCTCAGGAATGATTTTTCAGTTCTATGCTATAAATTGATATGTTTGATTAAGTATCTCTTCAATGGAGGGAATGTTCTAAGTCAAGTGAAAAGACAGTAGTCAACAGGAGAATACATATTTGGCACATTGCCTAGTACCTAATTTATTTTGAGTTAATTGATGGAGGGCCAATCTCTCTAGTATGTAAAGAGCTCCTGTAAACTGCAAAACTTGCTGCTAGAAAAGACAAACCAAATGACAAGAAAAGCACACAAATGCCTTCAAATTGACCAAAATATTTGAACTTCAAAATAGAATAAATTCACATTTTCAATGATAAATGGACAGGAACATAAGGATTGGGAAGTACTGGAGAGTTAAAGAAGGCAAGGCAAAGTGAGCACGTGCTAACCTCACCAGTAAGAAAGAGACAGAACAGGTATCTTAGTTAGGGTTTTCATTGCTGTGAAGAGACACCGTGACCAAGGCAACTCTTGTAACAGAAAAAAAAAAAAAAAAAAAAAAAAACTTACAAAGAGTTTACCACTACTAAGAATTGTTATCCTAATTCAGCCTAGTAAACAACTTGAAATAACAGGGAACCAATAAATTACAGTAGCCCTTTGGACAGAAAGCCTAACTATGTTATTTTATAGTAATATCATATACCCATAAATCAATGATGCACATTACAATTTTTTCAAAATTTGGTTTAAAATAATATAGTTCTACTTTAAAATAAGTATGTTTATATGCTCTGAAGTATAAGAAAACCAAGGCAAAAACTCTTAGGGGGATATTTAGCAAAATGTATATTATTATCTCTAAGAAGTGGGAATGAGAATTCTTTCTTCAAACCTTTCTTTCATCACACACTTGAAGTTGTATGATTGTTTTTACAAAGAGTTTGGGTTTTCATTGATGTGAAGAGACACCGTGACCAAGGCAACTCTTGTAATGGACAATATTTAATTAGGGCTGGATTACTGGCTCTGAGGTTCAGTCCATTATCATCATGGCAGGAAGCATGGCAGTGTGCAGGCAGGCATGGAGCTGGAAAAGCTGAGAGTTCTTCATCTTATTCTAAAGACAAACAGAACACCAGCTTCCAGGCAGCTAGGCAGAGGATCTCAAAGCCCACCATACGGTGATATACTTCTTCCAATAAGGCCACAGCTCTTAATAGTGCCACTCTCTGGGCCACTATTCAAACGACTCCAGCATGTATATACTTACAAAGTGCCTTGGTTGTGAGACAGTATTCCTATGAGATCACAGATGACCTCACTCAGCCTTTCACCAGTTAGCTGGTTATAGGTCACTACAAAAATAAAAATATGTTGAGACAGTCTCTCGCCCAAGATACCCTGTATGACCTTGAGCAAACAATGTAAGGAAGGAAAGATGGACAGAGGGACTTACAACCTCCTACAGCTGTAATAGTTTCACTATCCAGAGCCCAGAGCCCCACCCCTATAAAGGGTCCCAGCAAACTTGTTCCCCTGGTAGATTGCTCAATTTCCCACAGTACAGAGGTTCCCCAACACTGAGTGTGCTAATAAACTATTATTAGCTAATAGACTATTGACGGCCAGACTCTTTCCTCTTCTGCCTTATGTCTTTTTCTACACTGCCTTGGAATTCTAATATTTATATCAAAAGTCATTATCAGCAGTTGCAGCTATTTAAAACACACACACACACACACACACACACACACACACACAGCACAAAAACCTGTCTACATATGCACAGAGTGAAAGAGATGATATGACTGGAAGGGTTATTACTATTTTAATTTAATTATAGCAACTGCAAAGAAGCCCATCCTGAGAACTACTTATATGCCCCTCTGAACTAATACTATAGTATTAAATGGCCTTATCTGAATCATTCTCATTCACAAGAGTTCGATTCATTTGGTATGGCTCCAGGATGGAATCACTGAGTTAAGGAGGGAATGAAGACAGACAAATGTACACATAGTTAGAAAACTGGGATTGAGTGGTCTGAGTACTGGAGAAGACTCAGTCTTTGCAAGCTCAGTGTGCTTATCATACAGAGAGGTGAATTTGTTGCATACAGCTGAAAACAGAAGGCAAAGTTATTACAGACAGATAAACAGGGAGGCAGGTAAACAAGAATACAGCTGGATCAAGAAGACAGGTTTAGATGATCTCAGCAGAAGTAGGTTTGCAAGGAAATGATCTTCAGGCAGTAGTATTTGGAAGGAGCAATGGTGGACATTTTCTGGGCCATCAACATATTTATTCCCTGGAGAGTGGTGTTGCCATCCCTCTGAGTTTGAGGCTATGGGATTCTTGATATGACCATGCCCACGTCAATAGCCTCGTTCACTCAGGATTTCCTTCATTCATTTTTCTCTGCTCCCCACAAAAATTAGCTCTATTCTGATTTCACAAAGCATAAAATGAATTCAATTGTATTTGGTGGCTGATCGGTTTCATAACAGGAGGTGAGATGACCTTTTAGGCTTAAGAAAAAAAAAATCCAGAAATGGGTCATCAGGATGCCCTGCAAGCCTGAGCATGTCTCTTGTATTGTGTCTGTGATGCATTAATAGTTCTCACTAAAACAGATGGGTATCAGAAGAATGGGGGTGGGGGTGGGGAGACAAACCAACCAAAATGGCAACTGACTAAGCTTTAAGTTCCACAGGTTTGATTATGTAATAGAAGTTGAGATACCATATTAAAAATAGAATTTTATCAACCATGGGGAGCAGAGGGAATTGGGGACCTCAGTGACTGACTGGTCTTTCTGAGAACAAAAGAAGTAAAAGTTATTTATAGTGACCTTTTAATGTTTACCTTAGAGCTGCTAATCAGATGTAAATTGTCACCCCATGGATATGCATAATCAACTTTATTCCCTTTGCTAATTGAGAAATAGAGTTGTTAATGTCAAGAAACATTTGAAAAATGTACCAAGCTTGCTCAATGGAGCAAGTTCTTTTTAAAAGTCACTTTCCATATGGTGAAATCATGGAAATTAGGCTAAAAAAATGAACAAAAAAAAAAAAAAAAGAAAGACTAATTTGTTATGGAGATAGTCTATGCTGGAAAGCAAAACAAAGGCAGAACAGCACAGTCTAATAACCCCAAATTTAGGAAATATGAACACTTTCTGTGTTCAAAATTAACCCCCTCATTCTACTTCCTGCCTCCACATTTCCTGCTGGCTGAGTCTACAAGGCCCAGCCACAGTGGCTCCAGCTAAGCAGTCCCTGGCCATGCCCCTCAGTCACTGTGGTCCCTAGAAGCCAGTCTTCCTCTGAGCAGAAAACTTGGGGAGCCCCATAGTGAGCACCATATGTTAAAGAAATTGCTGTCCCCTCTGTGGGTTCTTATTCTCTTTCACAAAAATAGTTTAAAAATAGACCCAGCAGGAAGTCCACAGACATTTTTATTAGCATTTAAGAGAAAAATAACAGGGCAGGAAACTGCAAGTCTTCCAAGAGAGGAAGCCCTGTACTTTGTAGGCAGCCACACTGGATACCGAGCTTAGGTGAGTGAGGAAGCTCCAAGTGTGCTTAGGAAAGCGAGAGAAAGAAGGAAAAGAAAAAGAAAGTTGCGCCATTTTGATTTAGGGTATGGAAAAGTGGGGAGGTTCTGCTGTGCTACTTGACAGAAGCCTCACAAGGGTGGTGTTCCTAGGAAGGAGAAGTACATTATCTCATTAAGAGGGTAATTATTCTTCCCATCTCTATAGCATGGCAGCTTTCCTGAGGGTTGAGCTCCTGGCCAGGTGATTGACAGGCCCAGATGGATTAAACGTTAAGTGAGGAGACAACCATATGTAATGTTGTAACCTTTGAAGCAGATTAGAATGCCACGTCTACACCCAGGGGCAGAAATAGATTCCATTAGGGAGGGGACTGTCATCAGTGATCTTCAAGGATTTTTTAACAGCCTCCTCTCAAGAATGGGGACCCTACGATTATTTAGAAGTTGGACTGAAACTGGAGAACAGACATGATCCATTCCCACCATGAGAATCCATAGGTCCAGTTCCACAGCAATTTATCAAAGGGAATTCGTGTCTGTGACACTCTCATATGAAGAGCCTAAATAAGGTGCTCATTTGTGATAGGTAATTAGGAACTGGGGACCAGAACTCCCTTCAGGGGCACAGATAGCCTAAAATCTACTGCTTCCTCCAGCCCTGGTCTAAACTGTCTAGCTACTTTCTGTCCTCTGTCCTCTGATGAACTCTTACTTGGTCTTTCGATTTTTCCTTAAAACTGACCACCAGAGGGTCAATGAGCCATAAAATGAGATAACAAATTCCCTCAAGTGATATTTCCAGATGGCCATTGTCTTTATAAACCCAGACAGTAGCACAGGAATGACTTTTAATTTATACTTAATTTTAGAAGAGAAAGTTGAAACAGAGACACTGAACAAGACTATTCTGCCTGCTCTCCTTCCAAGACATGACCCACTTGTACCTTTCCTTAGTGACTGTCAGTGCAAAAAAAAAAAAAAAAAAAAAACCAACTATCAACTCACAGGAAATACGAAATAGTTTATTCTGGAGTCAAATATAAATGATCATGCCCAGGAACACATGTTTAAGCTACCCTAAATTCCATGCTCTGATGAATGAACAATTTCATGAAGCTTTTATAATAACAGAAAAAAATGAACGTCACAAATGGACAAACTTCCCAAATACCTTGGTTGGTATGCAGGAAGATAAATACCTTGGTTGGTATGCAGGAAGACGGATCAAAGCAGAGGGGTAAATCTCTGTTCTGTGGCCCAGACGACAGACGTTTTTGGTCGTGGGGATGATGGAATATATGGAGGTGTCTGTTCATGTATATCAAGATTTACCCACAGCCACAAGCAAGCATGTTAAGTCACATGCAGAGGGGGCAATTAAATGGTCATATAAGGGGGTTAAAGACAGCCCAAGATAATTAGTAATTAATCCCTGAACTTGCAATATTCCAACTCTTCTAAATTAGGCACTCCACCCCAACATGCCTTTCAGATACTCAGCAGCAGCAGTTTATGTCATCATCTACTGCTACGGTACAACGCACAAAAGGCCTGGCACAGCCCCAATATATTATCTCTATCTCTGTCTCTGTCCTTGTCTCTGTCTTTATCTCTGTCTTTATCCCTATCTGTCTGTCTGTCTGTCTGTCTGTCTGTCTGTCTGTCTGTCTCTCCTTCTTTCCTCCAGACTGCTCATCATAGTCCTTCTCTCTGCCTCCCATTCTCTCTGCCTGTCCATCTGTCTATATCCCTCTCATGTCTCCACTCCGTGATGGCCCTTTTCTCTCCCCCATCTCCCAACAAACCCCTTGCCCTACAGCTCTTCCTCAGCATGATCTCTTAGCAGCAAACCTTGGCACAGGCCCGCCAACGGTATCACCCCTTGCCTCTATCCTAACACCAACTTCCCCAATGTTCTCAGGTTCTAGACACAGCCTTTGGAGATACAGTTTCTTCACAAATCTCTTGTTTGATGAAAGATGTGATTTTTCCTTCGTCTGTGAGACAGTCTCCAATGTTAATGACCATCCTTACCCTTAAAGCAGGCTCATTAAAATCCTCCCCTCTACTATGGTGAATTTTGACTTTTAATACGTTGCAGGTAAGGAATGGAAGCTACCCTTCAGCACAGGCATGGCCAGCAAGCATTCTGTTTCTAGAGCCCAGACTTCAAACTTACAGTATCCCAAGGCACTTGTCAACAAGCTGTCACCCTAAAAGGAGTCAGAAACTGCTTACTCTTGAGCCAAATATAACTAGGACCCAGGAACAAAGATTCATGCTACATCAAATTCCACGTTCCAACATGGGGAGTTTCATGACACTTTTACAGTTAAAGAACAAATAAAAGCTATAAACCAAGGTCCTTTCAAATACATTGGCGGAACATTGGGAAGGTTTATGGCAGGGTATAGGCTTTAGGTGCTAATGACATTCTTAGCCTTTGGGCTGGTGGAAACCAATGGTCTGTTACTACCTTTCAGAAGGATTTATCTAACAGTCACAAGTACAGATAATTTGGTCTACGGCTGTTTAACACAGGGTATTAAAGAGTTACAGATACCCCAGGATGATTTGATTCTACAACATTCCAATCCTCACGAAGTTCCAGTAAGTCCATCAGCCTCGTGGAATATCTAACATAAGCGTCCACAGTTCCCCCTCGGAGTGGTTTGCATGAGGAGTCCCTCACAGCCTTGGGCACTTGAAGACTTGCTTCCCAGATGGTGATGCTATTTGGGTAGGTTTGTGAGGTATGGCTTTGAGAGTTTAAAGACTCCCATCATTTTGAGTTCTCTGTTCCTCACGTACCATTTGAAGATTTGAGTCCTCAGCTTCCTGCTCCACCTGCCATGCCTTCATTCTGCCATCATGGACTCATGGCCTTCTGAAAACTCAAGCCTAAGAACCCTTTTCTTTCATGTCCCTTGGCCATGGGGTTTTATCACAGCAATGTAAAAGTAACAGATACACTCCTGGTGGCTATGAATCACATGTGTAGGCCTCCCATGATGCTTGGGGGCTTATCCTTAGAATCTAATAAAGATGAGGCTGACTAAGCAGGAAAGCAGTCTGCAGGAGTGGCTGGAAGTCCACTAACAAATAGATCTGTGGATCCTTTCAAATCCATCATGATTCAGGACCGATCTACCCAATTCTATAAATCTGATATAGCATTTTATATATAACATATAAATGCATTAGGAGTATTAAACCCAAAATTAAAATAATCAAGAACATTGTTTAGGTATGGCTGAAACAAGTAGTGACAGTAGATGAGAGAAACAAGCAAAATCAAAGCATATTTTTTTAAACAAGATTGATTGTATTTTTCCTCCTATGTCTATAGTTACATGTGCTTCATAAAATATTGTAATTGATGTTTAGAATATTTGAGAAAATTTGTCCTTAAATTCTGGTTTTTCTTTTGGCCAGTTTGATAGTACCACTATAACTAGTTGTAATTTTGGGAAATGTTAGGTTTTAATATTCAATGTGTTTTTTTTTTTATTTGTAACTAATAATTTCATTTGTTATATTATTCAATATCACTGTTATATATTAAAATGGAATGGCAGCAGTTGGTTCAGGAAAGTGTATGACACATAATTATCCATCAAGAATGAAGTTATTAGATCCTAGGGCCTGTGGTCTGGCTTGACTGGGAGAGCTTAGAAAGAAATGACACATTCAGAACAGCATAAAGGCCATGTACCCGCCCCAGCCAGGGTACCCAAAGAAAGATCCTCAAGCACCGGCTGTAGGCACCACTATGATGGACAATGTGTAATGGAAAGATGGGAGAGAGGGAGTGTGTATGCAGTGACGAGAGGGAAGAGAAAGCAAAGCCAAGGGGTTCAGACACTGGAGACTCAACAGCAGTGATGAATAGGCAGACACAAGGAGGCCATGGTGAGGTCCTGCCCAGGCTGCTGCCAAAGGCTAAGTCTGTTTCTATGGTCCTGCTGCAGCTAGGACCTGTGTAGATATCTGTGGCCTGAGTTACCACCAAAGATCAAGCAGTTATCCCTAGTCTGGGCTGCCACCAGAGACCACATGGATATCTAATGTCCATACCGCTGAAGGGGAATATGTTGATCTGAGTGTCCCGAGTCACTGCCTGAAGCCATGGGGAAATGATAGCACGGGAGCTAAGTCCGCCCTTAGTTGGCTGAGGCATTGAGTGAGCCAGCTTGGGTGGTGTTTGAGAGTTTGCCCTGGTGGTATGGGAGAGTTGGCAGACTGACCAACTCAGCTACCTCCCAGGCCCAGGTCCAGGGCTTTGACTTAGCCCACCCCAACATCTACCTCATCTAGGATCTGCTGCTACCGCAGAATCAAAACTGTAGGTTCTCCATAACACAGGGTAACAAAAGGATATCCGAGGGAAGTCCCTGGAGGGATCCAGTATTGATGGTGCAGCAGAAGCCAGAGGCCTGGAGCCAGACCAATGACTCACTGCAGTGAACATCTGCAAGAGAAGATGTGCGGACAAAAGTGTGTACTGTGGGATATACTGTGGAAGCTACACACACTGTAGCCTTCATGATAAAATTTTATTTTAATTCTATCATTTTTCTTTTGAGGTGAAATGTTGTAAGGACAAAGGACAGATATAAAGGGACAGGGAGGTGAGTGGGAATGGTGTGTATGATGTGAAATATAGAATCAACAAAAAGTTAAAAAAAAAAAAAGAAGAAGAAGAAGACCTAATAATAGGACCTTAAAGCGTCAGAGAGACTTTCCCTTCAAACTTGGACAGGGAAAGAGAGAGAAAAGGAGCTGGCCATAGAGAGGCAGGAACATGCAGAGAAACGCTTTCAAAGAAATCCCTGAAAGAAGGGATCCCCAAGTAACTTACAACAGGTGATTTATCATATAGCACATCATATAAGAGAAAGAACATGGAAGCCCTGGGTGCTGCTTAGGAGTATGAGGTAGGGGCTGCTGCTGACGCCCTTGCACAGATAGCTTCTTAGTTCTGTGCATTGCTGTGGGAATTTCAGGTTTATTCACATTGTGGGATCTGGTTGCGTAAAGTAACCACAGTCTTAAAGGGGCAGGCTCGATCTAGCAATTATATCAGACTTTAGTTGGGGATTTCAATAGACTGTCATGTTACAGACATAATGGGATAATGAAATAGTGTTAGTTTAACTTCCTTTCTAACAAAATTGTCATCTCTTATGACCACATGTGACGTCCTATATGACAGAGAGAAACAAAAGGCCAGACCTAGTTCCCATCTGCCTTGAAAAACATTTCAGACAGATCGGGTTTCTTTCCTGGGAGTTTGAGGTCACACCTCCAGAGTGCAATGTTCACAAAGATGCATCTGATAGAAGGTGTGGGCTCCCTGAAAGACAAGACTGTTAGTGGAAGAAGTTTGCCTTCCCCAAAATGCCCAGATCCCTACCACACGCTGAAGGGACCTGAGGAAGACCACTTAACTCGTGCAACGTTCCTTGCCAAACATTTAAAGTGACCTGACCACGGAAAGGGAGGAGTCTTTAGAGCATAAGAGAAGATCAGGACAGAGAAGAATGGGAGAAGGCACTAGGTTCCCTTAGACCTCACTGGTTTCCACTGTTTTCAGTTAACTGTACCTAACAATGATGTGCAGTCACAAAGGTTTGGCTTGTTAGTCTGAGATTCTCGTGAGCAACAATTGGGAATGACGCATTCTACATAAATACCATAAAAAAGTAACAGTTAATCTAGATATAGAAACTTTTGTTAATGACACTAATTATATGAAAGTGGAAACACAGATTTCCAAAGACTATAGTTCTTTGTGTCATCAGAAAAAAATATCAAAACACATCACAACAAATTAAAAGCATGAGAGTCAGTGGATATGAAACTGTGACCTCAAATTTACACAATTTAAATCAAGTTACTTAAAGGAATCATTTGGGGGGAGAGAGAAGAGGGTCTGAATCAGTCAGAGTTTGTAGCCCCGATTGGTCTTGAATTCACTGTGTGGCACGTTTGCATCCTCTTGTCTCCACTTAGAGAATTCTGTGATTACAGATGTGTGCAAACCCATGTACAGCTCTCAAAAAGGTGTCTTTTAAAATCCCCAAATGCTAAGATTTAATAGAAATAAAACAATGTAGGTATGAATAGTTGTTTTCTACTCCTATTTTATTGAGGGAAAAGTCAGAGCAAAAAAAAAAAACCTTAACACCATGATCAGAGATAGAACACTGTAGGTCTACGCCTTTCACTCTTCACATCTTGATCTGAAACCGGCTGAAAACTGTGAGCAGCACATGTCTAGTCTCCTGCACACTTCATGAAAGATGTATTTGTTCCAAACAACATGTCTCCTGACAGTCCTGCTATGGAAAGAACATGAGTCACAGAGGCTGAGAGGCTCTCCTTCTAGTTCCAATGGTAGGCAAAATGCACAGCTTCCAGCCATACACTTGTACAGAGCCTGTGAGAAAAACAACCTCAGAGCTGAGGCAGCCAAGAACTGCTTTGGTACTTTGAGGCCTGGCATCCGACATCTCAGATAAATAAGCAAAGAATTCAGCCTGAGCACTGGCTGCCATAGTATATGGGTGGCAACATCAAAATGACTCCTTCTGCAATCTGTATGAACACTGAGACGAACATCACAGACCATGTGGAGGCTGGAAAACGCCTGTAGGGGGCCCAGAAGATGGTTCAGCCATTGAAGGCATTTATCACCAAACCTGACTCCCTGGGATGATCCAAGGGACCCATATAAGGAAAGGAGAGAGCCTACTTCCACAAGCTGTCCTCTGACCTCAACATGAGCACCATAGCAAGCATACAGATACATATAATCAATCAATCAATCAATCAATCAATCAATAAACGTATGTGTGTATTTTTTTTTTAATTCCAGTAAAATGGCTGAGGTGATGGCTTAGTGAGTAAGATATTTATTGTGTAAGAGTTTGATCCCCAGAATCCATGGAAAAAGCCAGGCATGATACCACATGTTTGTAAAGGACCTGGGAGATGGACACCGGCAGATCTCTTGGGTTCACTGACCAATCCATTGAGTCTAATTGGTAAATTCCATGTCCCAGTGAAAGGGCATGGTTTAAAAACAAAAACAAAACAAAACAAAACAAAAAAACTGAGGTAGCTGTGCCCTGAAGAATGGCACCCAATGTTTGCCTTCTGGCCCACTCGTGCATGTGTACAGTGTGCACCGTAACCCCTCCCACCTGCCCACAAATCCCAGGACATAATCATCTCTGGGGTCATTCAGGCTTCTACATAACGTGCTGTGGGAAGCTGGGTGGCTCCTAATGTAATATTGGAGTTTTGTTATAGAAGTGATTTGAGAGAAAGAAATGTCCACCATAGAATGATTCACAGGCCACAAAGATCCCTTTTTGTACCCACAGCAACTTCTGATTCAATTCACGTATTCTTAATTAAAGTGTGGGCTATCCAAAGAACTCTCTCTCTCTGAAACTTTCTCTCTCTCTCTTCCTCTCTCTCTCTCTCTCTCTCTCTCTCTCTCTCTCTCTCTTTGTGTGTGTGTGTGTGTGTGCGTGTGTATGTGTGTATGTATGTCTGTATCTGTCTCTCCCTGTCTGTCTCTGTCTTTCTGTTTCTATTTGTCTCTATTTCTCTCTGTGTGTCTCTGTATGTCTCTGTATATTTCTGTCTTTCTCTCTGTCTGTTTGTCTGTCTGTCTCTGTGTGTGTCTCTCTCTGTATGTGTGTCTCTCTGTCTTTGTGTGTCACTCTCTATGTCTCTGTCTTTCTCTCTGTTTCTGTGTGTGTGTCTCTGTCTGTCTGTCTCTCTCTCTCTCTGTGTCTGTCTGTCTGTCTCTCTCTCTCTCTCTCTCTCTCTCTCTCTCTCTCTCTCTCTCTCT
>JANHMN010000001.1:219856213-219884637 GCA_030674055.1 Rhabdomys pumilio | reverse complement strand
CTCTCTCTCTCTCTCTCTCTCTCTCTCTCTCTCTCTCTCTCTCTCTCTCCCTCCCCCAGGCTGGGTAAAAGGAGCAGAGAGCTGGTTTTTCTGTAGGTTGAGGAAAATATCCCCAGACAGCAGCAGTGACTGGAGAGAGGCTCCAGAGTATTCTTCAAGTTACTCCTTTTCTGAATGCTAAGGGAATCTCTTAGGCCTTTTGGATGTACTGAAATCTAGTTTTGAAAGATAAGATATTAGACCATTTCCAAGGGGAATCCGAACACTGGAGATTATTTACTTTGCTGTAATTACTCTGCACACAGAGAGATTAGCTTTCAAATGCTACTGGGTTTGCATATAGAGATTTCAAGAATAAAAACCCCAGTTCATATCTTGAATATTTAGGGTTCGGAGCCTACAATGCTACTAGGGAGTGAAGACAGGCAGGTGCATGCCCGCACAGAGAAGAGTAATTACAGACAGCATTCATTGTTTGCATGTCTAAACTCCTTTCTGCCAATTTGTTTACAGAGGGAATCTTGATTTTTTATTAGAGCCACTACTAAATGAGAATATGTTTATATATTCACAGATGAATTTCAATTTCTTAAGTCTCAGATTTTAAGGCAGACAGCAGGACAGTTAACAAGCCCATCTCATTAGCAACAGAAGAACAAAAAGGTTCTGAATTGCATGAATAATCTAGAAGAAACGAGTGGAACTTCGGTGCTACTGAATGGACAGTCTAGTGGGCTTCTCATTACTTGTGTCATGACTTAAACAGAGAAAAAATTTATTCCTAAGAAGGATGCTGCAGCATGGCAGCTTCCTGAGCCTCGGATCATCCCCGGGCTTTATTAACTCTAACTTGAAATTGTCAATTCCTCTATATGTTTTTAAACATTTTATTTAGAGATAATTATCAATTCAAGGGAAGTTGCAAAAAAAAAAATAGGATAGATGTCTGTGTATACTATTTCTCAGTTTTCCCATCTTCCATAGTTCCCTAAGTCCTGGACTGTCCATTCAACAGTAAGTTTTATTCACTATGAAACTTCCTGAGACTAGATTGTTTTTCACTCAGCCTAACTCTCCTTAGGTATAAGTTGTGATATAGAGATATCTATATATCTAGCCAGGTAGGTGGATATTGACACAAAGCATCACTCACTCATTTATGTTCTTCTCACTGATACTGTTATCAAAATATTGCTATCATTTTGGTCACCATAATACAAGAGTACATAGGAGTTTTAAAGGATTGATAATAATATTTTTTACAAGTTGCAAACCAATTTAGAGGAGCCAACCACCAGGGAATAGAATTACGAGTGCTTTATCATCCTAGCTCCAAAGAGAAGAGAGCTTGTTTTTTTTTTTTTTTTTTATTTTTCTTTTCTTCTTGTAAATGAAATTATTTATTTAAGTTCATGGCTCTTAGGTCACTCTCCATTGCTGTGGGGAGGAAATCACACTGGAGATTTTTATCTGCTGCTCAAATGGTCGGCTAATGCTGTTCTTCAGGTTAAGCCTACTCACTGGAATAGACAGGAAAGTACTGACCAGCAAACCTGGAGATCTAGAATGTGATCTCACATGACACTCTGGGTTGCCCGTGCCCCACCCTGCCAACTTCCCATGTTGGAACGTAGTAGTAAAAGGTAGAGATCAGTGACACTCCTTTACCTCTTCTGTGTGTGCAACAAAGACGAGGTGTCATCAGGAGAAATGGGTCCTCAACGGATAGTAAAGGTGCTGCTGTCAGTCACAGAAGGGCTAGCCTGTCAGTCACAGAAGGTCTAGCCTCTGACTGTCAGCAACAAAAATTCCTGTTGCATAAATCACCAAGGCCATGGTATTTTGCTATAACAGTAGAAAGAAACGGCCTACAGCAGGTAACCTAAGACCTGAGGAGGGATATGTGGTGAGGCAGAGACAAATGTGTAGTGTTCTTTCCACATGCCTCCTATCCTTGGGTGTGGTGTACAGAACTGCTCTTCTATAGGAACTCAAGTGAAATAACCCCTTCGCCCACCCCCCAGCCTTCCCTCCGTTATGGCATACTTCGTAATTGCTTGCCCCATTCAATTCTAAGTACCTAGGAGTATGGCCAACTCCTTGTGTGGAAATAAACACAGGCAGCTCCAGAACGATGCTTGTCTATTTCGTTTGGACTCTGGGAGAGCACTGAATTACCTATCTTCCTCGCTGTTGGCAGAAGGTCCAGATTGTACCTGTTCCTCAGATCTAGAGGAAAATCTAAGTAGTCTTTCCTGGTAGATTTTTACTGAGCAGCTGACCAACCTCAATGCACAATAACAAAGAGGCGAGATATTCAGAGTTAATAACTTAGATTTACTTTCCCATAACACACACACACACACACACACACACACACACACACACACACACACAATTACTGTAACAAAACCCACCACCAGCAACACTGTTCACTACTTTTCTGACAAACCTCCCCTGCAGCGATTTCTTTATTAGGTTCACACCTTCTA
Source organism: Rhabdomys pumilio (assembly GCA_030674055.1). Classification (NCBI taxonomy): domain Eukaryota; kingdom Metazoa; phylum Chordata; class Mammalia; order Rodentia; family Muridae; genus Rhabdomys; species Rhabdomys pumilio. The sequence continues at coordinate 219,882,145 of JANHMN010000001.1, read as the reverse complement.
TTTTTAACAACAAGTCTGTATCTAGTGAAATATATTTTAAAACAAGCATTATACAATATTTAACAAAACAGTAAACTAAAATAAGCCCATTGACCCATGCTCAAACTTTATAGAGTTGCCTTCTGTCATAAAGAACTAAAATTCTAAATTGCCAACATGGCAGGATGGTGAGACATCACAGAATAGGTGATTTTCTTAATAAGGAAAATTTTAGATAATAATTGAATTACATTACTAATGGAGACATGTTAAAAGATAAGAGTATCTGAAATTATAGAGGATCATATAGAACATTAGAATGGAATGAACGAATGTTCTTTAAGCAAAAGTAAATCTTGTGAACAGAGAAACAAGAGGGGGGAAGGCAGTAAATCCAACGTAGCCCTAAGATAACATCGTTATAAGAACAAAGGGGATGAAGAGAAACCAAATCGACAGACTGCACACTTACAGAACAACTTCGAGGGGCTGGAGAGATGCCTCAGCAGTTAAGAGCTCTGGCTGCTCTTCTGAGGTCCAGAGTTCAATCCCCAGCAACCACACGGTGGCTTATAACCATCTATAATTAGATATGATTCCATCTTCTGCCATATAGGTATTCAAGCATATAGAGCACTCATACATATTAAATAAATAGTAGATCTTTTAAAAAATGAAAAATTATAAAAATGTAAAAAAAGAAAAACTTCAATAGTTATAGTAACTATACCTCGGAACCACTACAAATATAAAACAGAAATTGCTATACTATATAATCAAGCAGCCAAGTGCATAGCCTGAAAAAATGAATGATGAATGTTAGGTAACTCAAGATAGGAAGAATATGTATGTATATATACTCCTATATTGAATATATATATACATATTATATATGATAATGATATTGTAATATATCTATCTATATATATATTCACACATATGAATGCCAGAACATGAAACCAAGCTAGATATCCACCAATAGTTGAATGGATAAAGAAACGTGATACATATACACAATGAAACTTTCTGAAGCCATAAAGGCATAAAGGCAATGAAATCAAGACATGTGAATGAAAATGCACGCAACTGGAAACCATCATGCTAAACAAAATAAGAAAAGACAATCAACAGTACTGTTTGCCCTCATATGCTGCACCTGTGTTGAAAATTATGTGTGTATTTATATGTGCATTTATCTGTGTGTGTGCGCGCGCGTGCACATTTGCTAGGCATTGAACTAGAAAGGAGATAACAAGGATGCAGGAAGAAATCTCAAGAGAGGTGGGAAATAGAGTAATGGAATCTACAGACTAGGAAGACAGAAGGTGGTTCACTATGGGGAAGAACGGTGGACAGTTGGAGGGGAAGGTACTGGAGAGCAAAAGAAGGGGAGACATGAACATAATACATAACCCACATGAACGAAGATGCCACGGTGAAACCCATTACATTATGGTCTAACCTGAAATTAGTGAAAAGATTAAAACAAGCATTAATTAATTTATATAATAAACTATTGTGGCCAGGTTAATACTTTAAAAAGGTAGCCTTCAACAAATAGTTCTAGAAATAAATGAACGTTACCTTACAATGGTAAAGAGTCACTACTGTAGCTACAACTCCATTTCCTTTGTACAGCATACCAACCTGTAAATATGAACGTCTGAGAGTTTTAATTTACAGTAAAAACTGGCGAAAGTATGATTTTAAACATTCCTTTCCGGGAAAGTGTCAAAACAATATGGACATGGCGGATCTACGCAATACTAACACTCAGTAGCTCAACAGGGATAAGAAGCCTTGGAGGGCACTGGGGGTGGGCTCCTTCCTCATGGCCAGTCTCTCACCTCACCTTCCCCAGGAACACCAGCCACTTGTCCCTCCTCAGAACTCCAAGTGGCATATGGAAAGGTGAGGCTAGAGGGACTCTGTTGAGCCCCGTGAAAGGAAAACTCCTTGCTCCTGGTCTAAGGACTGAGATCTGTGTTGTACCTCTGGCTCTGGTAGAAACACAACATCCTGGTCTACTCCAAAATTTACAGCATTAAACATGGTTGGCCCTTCTCTTTCAACTGGGCTTGCCAATCATTCTGTCTTGGAGGTTGCTCCTAAGAAAGGAAAGCTGATTCACCTGAAGAGAAGTTCCAGACACAGGGAAGACTGGCCCCTCGCAAGATACTGTATTCACACTTTACAGAAGGCCCTCCTGCCTGAACCTGTTCACAGAGCTCCCACCAGGCAGCACAGATCTAAACTTGCCTACCTTTTTTCTGAGTTCAACCTCAAAAAAACACAACTTTTTCTTTTCCTTCTTTCTGTTTCTTTTTTCTTCTTCTTCTTTTTTAAATTCTGGACAAAAGCCCAAGTCTTTTTTCTTTGACATGGAAATGTCTCTCTCTGTTTCTCTAAAAACACACTGGACCATAAACAACACTTGCCAGACATGATTGAAGGATATGCCTGTCTCCTTCAACCTTAACTCAAAGGACACATCTCTCTGCCCCTTCTCCATCCCCTTCTTCCTCCTAGCTGTGGTTTGTACCTTGCCTGCTCTCTTGTTTTTCTTTCAAAATCTTTTAAAATAGTCATTAAGCTTTCTTCCGAGTCCGTCTTTTAATTCTCTTGTTAAGGACACTAAGAACCTCAGAGGCAAATCCTGACTCCCCCAATAACATAACCTACTAAAATTGACTCAAATATCAATATTAATAGAATGTTAATGCAGTGAAGTAGAACTGATTTAAGAAACAAACTTCAGGCACACGTAAAAGTATTCCTTGGTAGCATAACCACTGATACATATCTCTCACTCAAGGAAGATAGCCCCTGAGCCCTGCACATGCAGCCAACACCAACTAAAGTCAATGGATCTCACTCACACACACAGGAAAACACATGAAAGTAGATGGAGGCAGGAACATGGACAGACAAAAGAGAAGGGTGTAGAGAAGATAACGAAGGTGGAAGGCTTTGATCAAAGAATATTATATACATGTGACAGTTATAAATGAATAAGATGTGTGTGTGTATGAGAGAGAGAGGGGGAGGGAGAGAGAGAGAGAGAGAGAGAGAGAGAGAGAGAGAGAGACCTGTGGAAGTCAAAAGATGGCATAGGATCTCCTGAAGCTGGAAATACAGGCAGATATAAGCCATCTGCCACAGGGACTGGGAACCCAACTTGGGTCTTCAGCAAAAGTGCTTGAGCACCGAGCCCCACCACAAAAGAGCTTTTAAAATAAAAACATTATTTTAAGAAGAAAGTTTAATAGATCATACATGTGAACATAAAACAGTCGAAGAAAAATTCAAATTATATAAAACATATTATCTGTTCATAAATCTTTTAAATAAATAAGTAACATAGCTTAGAAATTTAATGCAATGTACGAAATATTGGAAAATTGAGTGGTATCTTTCTAAATTACCCATAGATTTAAAAAGAAATCATAAGCCAAAGTTAAATACAGAGCTGAATACTAATAGTATATTATAATTTGTCAAAATACCTAAAGTAATGATTAGAAGATGTCTTCAAGACTTATATTAAGAAATAAAAAAAAGGCTTAATGTCACTGATTTATGCTCTCAAGCTAAGAGAAAGGAAGCAATAAGATAAAGCAGAAAAAATGAAATGAAAAAAGACAAACAATAATAAATGTCAGCAAGCCCAATCTTGATTCTTGGAAATAAATCCAAAAAGAAGAAAAACCATGATCCAGCAATTCTATTCTTACCCCAATCCTCCAGCACGGCAGCACTTGGAGAAAGGAAACTGCCAATCAGTTTAACTCACAGACAACAGTACGAGAGCTCCTAACAAAGCATTTGCAAACCAAGACTAGCAAAAGGAGTTAAAAAATAGTCTCCCACAGATGTGTAAGATCTAACCCAAAATGCAAAGCTATTTCAACATCCTATACTTAAAACATTAAGTAAACAAATATTAGCAAAGTCATGAATGAGAAACTACAAAGAACACAGAAGATGTGGGAGGGTCATGGGACCCAATGACTAAGTGTAAGCCAACTATGGCTGTCCTACCCTAAGTCATTAGGAACACTGCTATCCTCCAGACCCTCTCTCCCACTTCCTCTTGCTGATACAGCCATCCCAGACAGTGGAAGAGAACAAGGAAAACGAGTTTTCGTTGTTCCTTTTTTCTGCTCGCCAACCACCAAGGTTGCTGAGAGAGAACATTTTAAGGAACACACACACACAGGAATAAAATTTATTTATCAGTGCTAGATGATATAAAAGTAAACACAGACAGATAGTTCGCCTTACAATTTTCCAACTCTAAAGTGGTCCAGCAACAGTCAGAGCTCAGGGCAAACAATACTTTGAATTTGTGTCTTTTTCCCAAGTTCCTTAAGATGCTAGGTGAGAATATCAAGCCATTCAACCAACCACGTGATCACAAGGTCCAGAAAACCAATGCCCTAGTGTCTTTTGCCAAGCTGTGAGATTCTGAAAGTAACTCTGTTTAAATGCATGCTCAAATATTGTGCACTTATAACATGTATGAAGACATGACGTAAGGAGGCATGCTAGTGTGCAGAAAAGTCACATCTACGCCTACATACGACCAGTCAATGGAATACATCTGAAATAATACCACTTGCAACAGCATTTTCAGATGTTAAGAAGAAAAAAGTGTGACAAACATGAAAGACCCCTGTATTTAAAGTTGTAAAATACTATAGAAAAACAAAGAGGTAGGTTGTGTCCCACGTATGTGGGTAAAATAGTATTAATAACGTTAAAGTGGCAGCTTTCCCAGTAAAACTCTCAACATGGTTTCCATAAAAACTGACATGACTCTAAACTTGGTGTTATACAAAAATATGAATAATCTAGTTACCAAAACAACCTTTAAAAAGAGCAAAGCTGAGGGATGTTTTATAGGGTTCTGTTCACGATTTAGCAAAAAGCTATGGTAACAAAGAAATGTAAAATTCATTTGTTTGTATCATAATACCCAATACAGCAGTGAGAAGATGCATTTACTGGATTAATGCCACTATTTAAAGGGCTTGTAAGTTCACCCTCTCGTGCGTGCCCTTTTGCCGTCTGCCATGTCAGCCATCACCACATGCCGGAGCCATCTTCTCGGGCTTCCCAGCATCTGCACTTGTGAGCAATATCTCCTCCTTATAAATTACTCAAAGCTAGATAGTTCCCTGCACAGCATAAAGAGATTAAGACCAAACTAGTTCCACAGAATTGGGGTGTAGCTATAACAACTTAAAATGTGGAAGCAGCTTTGGAGGTCAATGCCAGGCAGAGGTTGAAATAGTTTTGAAGTGGATGCTGACAAAGGATTGCTGGGAATCAAACATCTGGGGTGATGCTGAGGAGACCTGTAAGAAGACAAGGGATTTCTGGTGAAATTCCTCAGTCATCCTAGTGATCTCTCACGTGCTTGTGGGAATACTGACTGAAATATGAAGAGATTGCTCTGATGAGCACTCAGAAGAGACGAAAGGTGAGAACTGGGAACTGGAGGAAAAAATCATCCCTGCCATAGTGTGGCAAAGGTCTTGGCTGAGTCATATATGTATGCCTAAGACTGAGTGGAAGGCAGAATTCAGAGTGGTGAACCAGGGGAGTGGGCAGAAGAAATCTCAAACCAGCAAAGCACTCAGTGTAGGTGCTGTGTTTTTTATTTTAATGACTTACAGTGAAATAGCAGATGATAAAAATGATTTAAAGATGATATTACAAACATGGAAAGAGAAGATAAAAGTTTAGAAGTTCTTAGCTAGGCCATGTAACAGAAAAGGCCTACTGATAGGGAAGAAAACCCAAGTGCATATCCAAACAACCAATGAGTTAACCCAGACAGAAGAGACCATACACTGCTCAGTGGGGATATTGAAGAGGGGGTGTTGTGCCCATCCTAAATCTGGGGAGTCAAGGGCTTGGGAACAGGGCAATTTCAAGCGAGGGGTGCAGGGAATTTGTGGGGTCTTCTGGCTCTCTGCTCAGAGCAGCCACATCATACTCCTTGGATGTCCCAACTGTGGCTCAGTGTGTCCTGTGGGATCATGGCAGAATCCTGGGGTACATTTGCAGGCATCTATCATTCAAGAGCTACCCCAAGACCCCCAAACATGGAGACATCAATGTGCAATGTCATCCTTGAAAAGCTGAAGGCAAAGAATTTCAGTGTGAAAACCAAAGTTTGGGTTGCACTAAATAGCTACCTGGGGCCTCCGGGGACCAAGCCACTCCTTTGTGTACCTAGGTGCCAAGAAACAGACTCCAAGAAGAAGGTTTAAGACTTACATGTGACCTGTAATCCTTTCTTCCCATTTTCTATATTCCCTTGTCAGAAGGGAATGTCTACTTTAAACCTGGTCAGAAACATGTAACCTGTTTGGGTTCAGACTCAAAGCAGCAGGGAAATTTGTTGCTGGAAGAAGTTAAGAGACTAGGGCCAATCGGACAGAATGGCAGCAAGAGGAGACAAATTTTGAGTTCTGGGGTCAAAAAGTTATGGTGTGAATTTTCCCTCAAATTTGCATGTTCAGCTCCAGTGCCACAAAATTTGGAGGTAGGGTCTTGAGGGTGGAGTTTAGGCCACAGAAGCTCTGTCTTCAGGACGAGATCAATGCCAGATAAAGGTTTCCACAAAGGGTTTCTAAGCCTTTTAGAAGAAAGGTGCCATCCAGTCGTAAAAGTATTCTCATACTTAGGTTGAATTGGAGCACACACACACACACACACACACACACACACACACACACACACCCCAGCACCCTCTCTCATGAGCTTCGTTTTCTGAGACTCAGCCTTGTTCTCTAGCTGCCCCTCTGTCTACTTCAGAACTGAGTGGGCTAATGTAGTGCCTGGCTTCTTCCTGTCCTAGAGATCACAATACAGTGGCTAGAGAGACATACGAAGATCACAGGTAAAAAAGGGAGATATCATAAACGTGCCAAGTCATAAGGCACCCACAGACAAGCCTACCAATACTAAGTCCCCACACTGCCACAGAAATACAGAGAAACAACTCTCAGAGCCTAATGTGGCTTACGAAGTTTGGACGATCACGTACCACATAAACAAAGCAAGCAGCACCCTAGAGACCAGCCAAAATACTGAAGTCCTCGCCTCCTTTGGTCACAGAATTTAGTACCTCATGGACTAGACTCCATCCCAGTTTGTAGCCTATCAAGATAAGTAAGTTCACTGTGGCCTCCTCTCCCAGGCTGACAGAGAACATATCAGAACTCACGTCCTGCTTCTGAGACCAGAGGGCAACATTCCCAAGTTCACATATAAAGAAAAGAACATGCAGCAGGTATGCCTAATCTCCTCCTCAAGGCGGCACACTTGAAAACAGAAATCAAGATTTATCTCTAACTATAAGCATTCTAAAAGCGAGACAGAGAATTAATAGTGTTTCATTTTGGGGGGGAAATTGTCTAAAGTTAATATAAGTTACTTAGCTTATTATTGAACAATCACATATATAAACCTGATGTTCCTCTCAGGACTGTGTCTGTAGATTTATAGACCCTATGCAATATAAATGAGAAGGAGGAAGCAAGGGCCTCACTCAATGTCCTCATGCTGTGCACACAGTAAACGACCGACATTCACACCACGTTCGTTCTCTTTGCTCAGGACTACAGCTGCTCTGTGAACCTACCAGGTCTGTCCAGGCATCCCTCAGGGGTCTAGCACAGGTTTCCTCTCATACGGAAGCTCTCTCTTCAATGCCCTGTCTTTATGAACATTCTCCCTTATTGCCTACTCAAACATCACCCTCGCCTCAAACGTTCCCAGGTATTCAAACCCTTACTTCTGGCTCAGGTCTATCTTCCTGGGACAGCTTGGGTGTCAGCAACAGATGCTACAGAGGAGCACTTTGGATTCTGCACTCTTCCAGATGTGGTAACAGTTGCATTCACATAATGAGACATCTCGGGATGAAAACCCAGTCTAAACATGAAATTCATTTATGTATCACAAATGCATACCTGAAATGGTTTATAATATTTTTTGCATGCTTATATTTTGACTACAGCCTGTCACACCAAGTTAGGTACATAGTCTTTCCACTCGTGGTCTCATGTTAGCACTGAAAATGTTTTCTATTTCAGGACATTTCAAATTTCTGATTTTTGAGTTAGGGATGCTCAACCTGATATGCCTTGGCTGGTTTTCCAAGAGGCAGGGATGCCCGATAGATGTGACTTATGCGGCCACGCAGAGCCCCACCCTCCAGTGGTCCACTCTTGGTTATGCTCCGCCATCATCCTCTTGAATGTGTGCTGCATGACTTCGGTCTGTCAGGACACAGGAGCGTGTGGTGAACAGAGAGCACTATGGAGCTCACTCGTCCACCACTCCTTTCTCTACCTCATTTGCATGTGGATTTCTCAGTGTCCCGTGACAATAGAGCTCCAGAATTCGTGGGAGATGTGTGAGTGAGCAGGAGTAAGCACACAGACAGCCCGAGGACTGGCCACCCATTTGGGCAAGAACTTGATCTCCACACGGAGAAAAGGACAAGTACATTCTAAGCAGTGGCCAACTGCTTGTCCCAGATAGCACAGCAGAAAGGCGAGGCCTCTCACATTTCACTTTTTTTTTTAAATCAAAGCATAAAGAAGTAGGTAGAGTGTGGACATCCCATTAAGTGAAATAAAAACAACTGATTATATGGTGTAGTGTTTTTGTTGCATAATCTTAGGGATTCCATCTACAAGTTTAGAGCCCCCATACATTGATTTAAAACAATTTCAGTCATTACTTAAGATTTAAATTCTTCTCTGGCTTGAATTATAGTGAACAAAGAAAGAAGTAAGTAAATAAATCCTACCATAAATGAAGAGTCTGCAGAAATGAAGGAACTGTGTCCTGCATTTTGAATGAAGGGTCCCATAGTTTCAGAGCCAGCAAATGCACTAGTGAGCCTGCCATTAGTTTAAGAACAGATCTATGTAGACTGTAACACATGGTACCATTTTGTGCTCACTCAATTTTCAGTGTTTGTTAGCTATGGAAAGATACAATAAATACCAAAAGATTTAGAAGCCAAGAAAACAACTGTCCCCTTTTCTCCTCCATGGTGGATGTATCACAGTTATAGGGCTGCATTTAGACGGGGACATAGACAAGAGCCCATAAGAAGGTACTTGGTTCAAACTGAGTCAGCAGCTTGTTAGCTATGTGAGCAAACAGGAGGGAATCAGCGCTGTTGAGTCTCAGTTTTTACTTTTGGAAAATACAGATAATAAAATACCATAAAAGATGATGGGGTAAAAGCCAATTTGGAAATATGCTTGCTCTGTATAAGTGTTAGTGCTTAAAAATGCTAACCAGGTATCTCCAGATCAGCTAGATGAGGGATCACCTCATCTATGGCAGGACCTGAGGGAGCTAAGAAAATCCCCAGAGGAAGATAGACAACAAGGACTAGGAGTTCAATGTATGTCACAGACAGGGCAGACATAAGTTTAAGATGAGTGTGGGGTAGGCTAAGGAGATAGTTCATCTGGGAAAGTGCTTGATGTGCAAGCGTGAGGACCCAAGTTCAATACTCAACACCCTCATGAAAGGCTAGGCATAGTGGCAACACATATCTTTGATACCAGTGCTGGGGAGGCAGAGGCAGGAGGATTTCTGGGAGTCAGTGGCTATCCAGTCTAGCAAAATCACTGACCTCTGGGCCTAGTGAGAGAGTTTGTCTCAACAGATACAATGAGGAATGAATGAGGAAAACACCCAAGCCAGCCTCTGTCCACATGTGCACATTAGATGTTACTTGGTGTTTCTTAAGTTCTAGACTCTATGAGAGGCACTTCACATACACCATCTTGTACACACGTACACATACAACAAATCTATACAACAAATCCACAGGGGTAGGGAACATCCTTAATTGTTCTAGCTACTGGGGGTATTGAAGAGTATTCATTTGTCCATGATCGCAAAGGCATGTCCTTCCTACTGAATTCAGTTTGGATTCCAAGACTCGGAGAAACTGGGCACATTTTACCCAAATGCTAAAAAGAAACAAGAATGATTACAAATCCCAGTCTGAATGTGAAACATTCCCCAAATAGCATCCTCCTTTTCACACAAACATGGCAGCATCCATCTGGACCATGAGGAAACCTAAAAGACACGCCGTGTCTGTCCAGGATGATGACATCACTATAAAAGGGAACCTTTAAAAAGGCAAGGAGGGAAAGGTATTCTGGTTGGGTTTTTTTTTTCCCTAGAGTATGAACTGCCAGCTTTCTCCCATCTGTTCCTCCACAGGAAGGAACCCAGGCTCCTGAAATCGGTCTCCAGCAAGGATCACTGAACCTGGACCTCAGCCCCGACCTTGGCAGACCGTAAGAGAGACAGGCCTGTCAAGCAGCATCTTTGTCCTGTAGGAAGACATGTTGTGCAGCTCTTTATATGGAAGCCTGTTTTCTAGGAAAGCCACATTTGGGCGCTGTGAAGTGTAGCAGGTGTGGAAGCACCGCATGGTGGGCCACTGCTCACTTCTCTAGCACTGAAGCCCAGAAAGCACGATCCATGCAAGTGAAGGTTCGAGGATCATTTAAGTGTTTCCGCTCTCTAAAGCTTACTTGGGAGCTACGGAAGTGTAGTGCACACTCCCTGCTGGGATTGCTCCAAGATGACATCATCACAAATTCCAACTGAAAATTAAGAACTGGAAGACAGACGACTCTGCTGTTCCTAAACGCACTTTAAACTCTTAATCTCTTACTCGACAAAGTACTCCATGAGCACAGGTGCCTTGGAAAGACATTAAAAAAAAATAATGGAAAGCCAGGGCAAAGAAGTGAGAGACACTGAAGAGACTTAAAATTAAAAAGGAAATGACATCATAGCTACAAATGGGACCCCAGACTGTCTGGCTATGCCTCTCCTTCATATTGGGGATGGTATTAAAGGGCCTACACAGATGCCTTGAGAAGCACACACACAGACATGTGCACGCACACACACTCATACACACACACACACACACATACACACGTACATGCACGCACACACACAAAGACAGAGAGACAGAGACTGAGAGAGGAGGAGGAGGGAGAGAGATGAATAAGAGAGTTAGACAAAACCCTCAAGCTGCAGGGGGAAGAAAGTGAGAATCCTGAATATTTCATTAGGATAAAAATGTCCCAATATAAGCTCTACTACTGAAGACAGTTATTCTGGGCTATCTGATCAGCACTACAACACATTATCTCTTCCCATCACCAGAGCAGTTTTGATACTTGAAGCAACGTAATATATTACACTCTAATACCTATCTGCTTCAAACGCAGTTGGAAAACACCCACACCACATAAATCATACATGACATCACATTAGATCTTTTAAATAATGTTGTGAACACCAGGAAAATATTCCTGGGGTCCATTTTTCATGTTTCTTTTGTTACTGCCCAGATGGAACTGTCTACTTTGCTTCTCCATCAGTTCCTTTCAATTAAATAAATCAAATGTGTGCAAAAGGCTTTCACGCATGAGAGGAAGCGCATGCCGCTGACAAACGGGAATGGCCCCTGTTGGCGCCCATGGGCGGCCTAGAGTGCTTGTTGCAGCAGGCCTGGCCTCCTCCACATGCCCCACCTCTGATTAGCGTGCTGCCTTGCCTGCTGCCTTGCCTGCTCCTTGGCATCTGTTCCACTGATGCTTCCAGAATTGACAGGAAGGGAGGGAGTTCCCGAACCCCTGGGCACTCCTCTCTCTCTGGCAGCGGGATCATGCCACAAAGATGAAATACTCTTATGTATGTGCACCTAGCACAAGGACCTCTTTGTGTCTTTCTGCATTGCCTGGACAAGCACAACAGCAGGAACGCATGAGACGCAAAGAAAGAAATACAGATCAGATGAGATGTAGTAAGGCATGCCTCTGTAATGGATTCCAGCAAGAGAATTTGGAGGCGATTCAACTACAGACTAAAATGAACCTAAAAAAAAATGTGGAATCTTTCCAATTTATATTTAACTAATTCACCCTTCCTTCTGTCTGTCTGTCTTTCCACAGCTCAGTCTAACCTTTGCTCTCAAGAGAGCCCTCCCCATGCCACACATGTAACTTGCACACACTTAGATTCTCCTTAATCCCATCCAAGAAGTATTCCTTCACTGTTCAGTCAGCATAAGTGCTTCAGCTTGCTGCAGCAAGGGAGACAACTCATAGCATGCCTACAGAAACCTGACGCTACTGTTCTGTTTGTTTTTTAAGATAGTAGACAAATTAATGGGTTTCGTGGGGATAATTTCACATATCTCATTAAACTTAGCTATTATTAATCCCAGCTACTCTGCCTGATTCCCCTGTTCCCTGGCTTGCTGGTCCTTTTCCTTTCTTAAAATGCAAAAGGAGTCCCTCCTACTCTCATGTCATCTGCGTTAGGCCCCTCCTCCTCCTCCTCCATCTTTCTTAAGATGTCTTCTTCCCATCTCAGTGTTCCTCTTTCAACTATAGTATCACACAAACACACACACACACACACACACACACACACACACACACACACAATCCATATTGCAAAAATAAGAAAAAAACAATATGCTATTTTTCACTGAGTCTAGGTTACTTAACTTGATATACTGACTTCCAGTTCCAGTCAAAGACACTGCCTGTGCTAATATCTCAAAGTAAATCAATTGAAGATTTAGGCAGAGGCAAAAATAATGTTCTGCAAAGGACTCAAACAGCATAGAAAATAATTCTCAGAATTGACAAAAGGGACAGCAGTGAATTAAAAGTCTCCTGTGCAGCAAAGGAAACCAAGAACAGAGTGAAGATTCAGCATTGAGAATGGGAGAAAATCTTTACCAACTAGATATCCAATGAGAGACAAATATCTAGACTCTATTTTAAAAATTCTAAACATCAAGTACAAAAACCTGAAACCATCCCAACAATAAATGCAGTATCAAACTTAATAGCCAGGTCTCAAAAGAAAAAGTAAAGAGGCTGGAGAGATGGCTCCATGGTTAAGAGAAGGTACTGCTCCTGCGGGAACCAGAGTGCAGTTCCCAGCACCATCGTCAGGAAGCTCACAACTTAACTCCAGTTTCCAGGATCTAATTCTTTCTTCTAGTCTCTGCAGGTAATTACAATCACATACCCACATATGTACATACACACATATGTACATATCCATGCATGCCTGTATACACACACACACACACACACACACACACACACACGAATCTTTTTTTCAAGATGAAATACAAACGGGCACGTGTTTAAAGAAAGTGTTCAACTTCCTTAGTCATGAAGAAAGTGCAGATTACAACTGGTTTTAGATTCTATCTCATCCCTGTCAGCATGGGTAGCAGCAAGGAACTAAGCAGCAAACGCTAGTGAGTGGTAGTGTTGGTGGCATGCATAAATGTGTGCATGTGTGCACATGCCCTCATGCACTGTGATGGGAATGCAAGCAGGTGCAGCCAACCACAAAGGACAATACGGAGGTTCTTCACCAAACTCAAACTAGGACTCCACTATGACCCAGTCAGTAGTCCATCCTGGGTTTCACATCTGAAGAATTTTAAGGCAACGCAACAGAGTGTCTCTTGCACAGTTATGTTTATTGCTACACTACTCGCAACAACTAAGAAATTGAATCAGGCTAGATTTCTATTAACTGATGAATGTCTAAAGGAAGTACAGATGGTGCTGTCAGAATCTTTCTCAGGTGTGAACAATATCATGACGTTTGTAGGAAGGCGGGTAGACGTGGACCTATTTGTCTCGTCATGGGAGCATAGGTAGTTTGGACAGGGGGAGGGATCAGATATGTTTGACTAGACAAAGGTGAGATAAATGATCTTGCTTTTAGAAAATTCAAGTATTCTCATAGGGGTGAACTGTGCACCTCTCTAAATTACCACATAGCACATCTAGACTATTCTGACTTTTGAATGAAAGAATAAACTACTGATTTTTATGACTGGTATTTATTAAGACTTCTGTTAGTTACTTATAAACATTTTTATTTTATGTGTATTTGTGACTGTCTGCATCTATGTATGCATATCACATGATTGCCTTACGCCCACAAAGATCAGAAGGTTTCAGATTGTCTGTACCAAGAATTATGGGATCCTGATATGGATGCAAGAACACGCCGTGCTCTGAACCACTGAGTCATCTCCGTGGTCTCCTCTTTAAATAGCATTTTTAATTTTTATTTATGACTATGTGCTTGTTGTCTATCTAACTATGTCACGTGTGTTGCCCCCAAGGGCCAGAAAAGGGCACTGGATTCCTGCCTCCAAACCACTGAGCCATTTCACCAGCCCTCTATTATTTTTAATCATATGTATATTTATGGGTCTGGATGTGTATGCACACATATAAATTCAGGTACCCATGGAGTCTAAAAGAGCACACCAACCCTTTGGAGCTGGAAGTACATGCAGTTGTCAGCTAACCACCAGACATGGATGCCCAGGACAGGTCCTGTCGAAGAGCATCAAGTCATCTTAACAACTAAGCCATATTCCCAGCCCCATGACTTGAATTTAAAAGGCAGTATAAACGCACATCACTTTATTTATATACTGTGTATGTGTGTTTGTACACATGAGGATGTATTTGTGGACATGCATAAGGAACTCAGAAGTTATCCTTGGGTATCATTCTGCAGGAACTACCCACCTCGTTTTTGAGATAGGGTCTTGCTCTGGAACCTGGACTTTGCTGCTTAGGCCGGGTAGGCTGGCCAGTGAGCCCAGTGACCCATTTGTCTCCCTCTCCCCAGCACTGAGATTATAAGTGTGTGCCACTGTGAGTCAGGCTCAAGTCCTGAGGATTACACAGAAAGCACTTTACCAAATGAGCCATCTCCTCAGTCCAGAAGTATTTGTGGTGTGGTGTGAGTGTGTGAGTGTGTGTGTGTGTGTGTGTGTGTGTGTGTGTGTGTGTGTGTGTGAGAGAGAGAGAGAGAGAGAGAGAGAGAGAGAGAGAGAGAGTGTGTGTGTGTATGAGTGTATATGAGTGTGTATGTGGTGTGTGTATAAGTGTGTGTGTATGGTACATGACTGAGTGTGTTTATATGTGTGTATATAGTGATGTGTGCATGGTGTGTATATATGAGTGTACGTGGTCTGTGTATGTGGTGTGGGAGGTATAAGTATGTATGTGAAAGAGAATATGTGTATATGTGTGAATGTGTGTGGTACATGTATAAGTGTGTATATGTATTTCATGTGGATATTGATGCTGGTAGTCTTCCTCTACTCTTCTCTACTGTATACTTTTGTTTGTTTGAGAAAGGGATCTCTCACTGAACTTGAACTCGCCATTTCTGCCGGCGTGCTGGTGAACATCTGAGATCCACGTGTCTCTGCCTGCCTAGTGCTGGAGTGACAAATTCACATGGCCACTCAAATACTTTCACATGGTTCTGGGGGATTTCAACTCAGGTCCTCATGTGTACACAGCAGGCACTTAACTCACTGAGCCTTCGCCCAGTCAGAGTGTTTTATCTCTCACCTCTGTCTTCTGAGAAATGGAACAAGGTATCCATCCATCCCCGCTGACTGAGCAACCTCAAGTCAATCAATAACAGCCTGACGTGGACGCTTTCAAGGACCCTGGTTCCCTGAAATGCATGACTTGAAGGGATGGACTATGGCTAATTCATCACTTCTGCTAACATCACCCATGTACACAACATGAATTCCAGAGCTTATGGGTAGCAGGCTATTCTCCTGCCGGGAGGTGGTCCAAAGATAAAGCTCAAAGACGCTCGCCAGGCTTCAGCCAACCCCATGTTCCTCTCCCAGACAAGGGCAGAAGCTAGGCAGCCAGAATTGTATAAATAAGGACGTATCTTTTGTCTCCTATGACATATTTATGTTTCACCAGAGCTTTCCACAAAGGAACATAGCTGACGCTCGCTGTTGCTGCTCCTCAGCTCCTTGGCTCTCATCACTAGTCGGAGAGCAGCTTCTATGTGCTAACCTTCCAAGGTGCTCACTACAATTAGAGGAGCGCACTATAATAATATATTTTTTAAGAAAGCCATATATGGGTGCAAGAGGGGACAAAGGGTAGCCTAAAGTTGAGAGGAAACAGGCAAAAAGAAACAGAAAAAGCACACAACAAAAAGACAAAGAATGGTAAGATTCTAAACTATTTTGAAAGTTTTTAATTCTTCCATTCCGTGTCATGTCTATCACACCCATGAACTTTAACAAGCTGCTGAACTTACCCAGCAGCTCACTCAACAAATGTGCAAGGGCAGGGTAAGTGTCCTCAGTGGGAGAAGCAGAAATTCTACTGGGGTCAGATGTGGACACACATATCTCTTAAATCCAGCAACTTTTACACTTTTTTACTTGGTGTGTGAATACACATGTGTGCATATGCACGTGCCTATGTGCCCCTGCGTGTGTGAGTGCAGAGGCTGCAGTGCACATATAGTTGTTGAAAGTAACTTACAGAAGTTGTTTCTTTCCTTCTACAGTGTGGGATTGGTCATACGGCTCAGTGGCTAGCACCGTTACCACTGAGCCATCTCAACAGGAAATGCCTTTATTTATTTATTTATTTTTTTTTTAGGTAAAAGAGGTTGACATTTGTCCATCAGCCACAGCCTTATAGAAACTAGCTCCCTGCCCTTCTAGGCTGTCTCCTACCTATCATACATGTCAATATGTTACATGCCTTCAAGCTACTTCTGGGAGCATCTCACACTACCTTGGACTCCACACCAATAGCAAATGCCCCCCAAACCATACTAGTGGAATTAAATTACATACTCTTTGTAACCATTCTAGAGCAAATTCCTCAACGCATCCATTAAACAAGTTGGGAATTGAGGAACAATGTCTTCCCCTGAATCCAGCAATTAAAGGAAAGTCTTAACCATCTGAACCTGCCTTTCTAAGGCGTGTTCCAGATTGGACTAGTCTTCATCCTCGACACAAAGTAGAGCTAAATAGAAATGGATACAATTTATGTTCTCTATTGGCAGGCAGACAACACAGGCAAGCTGAAAGTCATTACAAAGCTGTTCTAGCAAGTTTGCTTAAATGTGGGCTTTCCTGAGATCAGCAGAGGCAAAAGCCAGTACAGGAAGCACAGCAAACGGTAACCCTGAGGTTCACATGTGCCTACTGAAGCAGAGGGTGGAGAAGAAAAGCTGGCAGAAGTTTAAAGAAAGGAAATTTCAATTAAGTGATGGCTGTATAAAAGAAAAAATATTAGGTAGTCGCTCTGTACTCTCCTCCCCACTCTCTTTACTTATTAACTAAATATTAGAAACCACAGAAAATAGTATCAACTTTTGAAAGTTTTAAATATGAATTTACCTGTTGAAGATATATATATATATATATATACATATATATGTATATATATATATACATATACATATACATATATATGTATATATACATACATACATATATATATGTATATATATACATATACATATATATGTATATATACATACATACACACACACACACATATATATATATATATATATATATATATATATATATATATATAATGTTTGCCCATGGAGTCCCTGATGTTAAATAAATCAATTTTTAAAGGGTAGATGAATATACAAAATAACCAGTTCCTAACAAGAAACCATTTTACATTTAAACCCAAAATTCCTATGCAGTATTTTCAAGTTTTCAAGTACAGAAAAATGTACAGTTTTCTAGAATACTAAAGACCACCGTGCCAGATGACAGTGCAATTTGATGCCTTCTGGGTTTTAATAAACCCAGTTTCTCCCGCTGTCACTCCTCTTTGGTCTTTATATACTTTTTTGTCCCTAGAGAAAGTTAAAAAAAGGGCAGGAGACATGACAAGACAAGGGGCCTGTGAATCAAACCAGGCTAACATACACAGGTCACAGTACTGTCTTCTGGGCTTCATCTCAGAACAAAATAAAATCAGCAAAAGCCTGACTCATGGGGGATTTTATTTACCACATTTATTTAGAGAGAGTGTGTGTGCACATGTGTGTTCTCAGCAGCATACACTTGAGAGATGGTTCTCTCCTTCCACCATGGGGATCCTATGAATTGATTCCAGCTTGTTGGGTTTATCAGAAATCACTGTCAGCAGCCTGAGACATCTCCTAGGTAGTAAAGACAAACATGACAACATATACCCTGGGGAAAAGACTTTACAGGGATATAAAACTGGGTGGTGGCACTGGTGGTGGCACTGGTGGTGGTGGTGGTGGTGGTGGTGGTGGTGGTGGTGGTGGTGGTGGTGGTGGTAGTGCTTTTTACTCTCCATTTGTGTTTCAGGCCTGGAATGAAAGCATCCATCAGGATTGATACAGGCATGAGTCACTGCTGTGAAATCCTCCTGGAATTTAATCTCCCCTAGCCTTCGGAGAGCACCTGAACAGCTCAAACTATGGGACGTCTTTTTCCAACATGTAAACTATGAACTCTTTGGGATGGTAATAGACTATGGAAAAACATAAGAATCACATGAATTTATTTGTGAACTTTTTGTTCATTTGTTTTGTTTTTCTGAAACAGGAGTCTTCTCTATGTAGCCCTGTCTGTCCTGGAATAAACTCTATAGACCAGGCCGCCTCAGAGATCCACCTGCCTCTGCCTCCCAAGTTCTGGAATTAAAGGTGTGTGCTGCCACTGCCAGGCTTTATTTGTGAGCTATTGAAAAAAAAATGTTTACAACCAAAGCTTTTGGAGCATGTTCATGATTTGAGAAAGTCTAACAGAACACAAAGGACTTCTCAATACTTATCTGACTATTAATTCCTCTAGGGTAATATGTCACTAACACTTGTTCTACAAAACAAGTCAGGGAAAAAATGAACCACATTTACAATTCAATCATGCAGATTTGTGAAAAATCATTTTATACTTGATCTTAGCCAAAAGGCAGAGAAACAACAGTCTATGTTCTCTCAAATGGCAAATGGAAGGTATGTAGTATCATTGAGAAATTCAGTTTGGGGCTAGAGAAATGGCTAGGCAGTTACAGAACACTGGTTGTTCTTCCAGAGGATAAAGGTTTGATTCTGAGCACTTATACAGCAGCTGGCAACTGTCTGAATATCCAATTTTGGGGAATGCAATGCTCTCTTCTGGCCTCTGAGGACACAAGGCCTCTATGTGTTCAGTCCACGGGGCAGTGTAATATGACACCAATAGGCATCTCCTTCCTGGAGTTGCAGGGAGGCAGAGACTTGGTTTATTGGCCTACCAGCCAACCTATCCTGATTTATCAAGCTCCAGGTTCTACTGAGAGACTCTGCCTCAAAACATACAAGATAGACAGCTCCTGAGGATCCTCACCTGAAGCTGACCTCTGGCTGACTCATGAAGACACAAAACCTCACATACATATATACACATACATACATGGGCATCTGAGAAAACACACACACACATACAACACAAACACACACACACACACACATACACACACACAGAATCTGAGCGAATGGGAAGGAAGATACAAGATTCTGTCTTTTCTTTAGCCAGCTAGACTTCTGATTGCTCCCCTTCACCTTCATTCATTTGGTCGAATATAACATACCAAAGATTATTTTAATCAATAGTTTCGCTACTATGCTTCAGAACCAGAAAGAGGTCTTCCCTTCTGTGTCTCCCTAGTCCCCACCAGGATTCAATGACCACTATCCCACTCTGTTCCTCTATAAGATAAACGTTTAAGTTTCCAAAAATGAGTTCAAGAACATGTACTATTTATCATTCTATGACTTATTACGCTGAAAATAACTGACCCCCTTCCAATATGGAAAGCGTGGCAAATAACAGGCATTCATTCTTTTTGGTGGAATCCTGTTCTCTGTATAAAGCTCTCTTCTCTATACACACATCCATGGATGGACCTCTGGGCTGATTCCCTACTTTATCAGCTGCAATAGCTCAATAGATATGAGAATACATGTATCTCTTTGGTATAATGGTCTTGCTTCTTTGGATATATAGCCAGTAGTAGAACTTCTCGATCATGTGGTGGCCATTGTTTAGTTACTTGAGGCATCTGCGCCCTGTTTACAATGATGATTAGACTAATTTGCATCCCTACCAATGCTGCATGCATGCATCTCAGCATCCTCATCAGCATGTTACTCTATCTGTTTTATTATAACTTTTCTAACTAAGTTGAGGGGGTAGCTCATTTCTGACTTGCTAGAGCAGTGGTTCTCAACCTTACTAATGCTGGGACTCCTTAATATAATTCTTCATGTTGTGGTGACTCCTCACTTTAAAATTATGTTCACTGCTATTCCATAACTGTAATTTTTGCTACTATGGTAAATTGTAATATAAATATCTGATATGCACGGTATCTGATATGTGACCTGCAAAGGGATCGTGACTCACAGGTTGAGAACTACTGGACTAGAAGATGAAATTCACAAGCTATGAAAATAGTCAATACTAAAACAGCTACAAGGTTGTCTACCCTACTCTGACCTTACATCTCGTCTATGTGTATTGCATTACCACAGTGAGATTCTATTAAGTGCCATACCTCAATTTAAAAAAGAATAATAACCACAAATTCTGAGACTTGGTTCAATCGCGGTCTCTCTCTCTCTTTCTCTCTCTCTCTCTCTCTCTCTCTCTCTCTCTCTCTCTCCCCCTCCCTCCCTCCCTCTCTCTCTCTTTTAATTTACATAAAAGAAATAAGGTCCAGAAAGGTCACCTGCTTTGGCTAAGGCTTTCCCTCAAGAAATATTTAAATGAAGAACAAGAAATCCACTGCTCTATATTCTGTATTCATATAACCCAAATCATATTCACCTGATATATGTTCTGTATACAATTATATATGCTAAGATAACCTATGAATCTGAACAAGTATTTAACACAGATTAAATACCAATCTTCTGATTAAATTATAGAAAACCTAGGTACTCTTACTCTGAAAATCTGGCGTTTTGGATAATTTAACTAGGTCTAGGCTATCATTTCCCTTGCATTTTTTATGAAGAAGAAACATGTCTAATATAAACACAGCATTTAAAATATTAAACTCTTAAATGGTGTGCAAAAATAAAGATGTTCAAATACCTTACTAGTGACCAGCAAAAACCTCATATTTTTCAACTATGTATTAAGACATTTCTGTGGCATTCTGCATGGTAAGTTTATCTTAAAAATAAACTAGCATTAACAAAAAACACCGTTAATTAAAGAATCTTGGTGGTATGGGGTGTAACTTAGAGACAGAGCAAATGATTAGTAGGCTGTAGGTCCTAGAACCAATTCCCAGTACCGAAGAGAAGCGAGTGAGAAAAGCCTAGGATGGACTGAGTCTTTTCTGTCATGTGTCTTCCTGTCACTGCAACAAAGCCCATATTTCATTCAAAGTGGAATCAAGTTTTCAAAATTAATGTTAAGGCAAATGAAACAGAGTTACAATGTCAAGGATGTCCTCTCAAATTGAGGAGCCAACTGTAGAAACAAAAAGACAGAAAAGCCAAACCACATGCATTTTTAGATTGCTTTTCTGTCTTTGAAGGGTGACCTTGGAATCTGTATTGGGATAGCATCAGATCTGTAGATTGCTTTTGGTAGAAGGGCCATTTCCAGTGATTAATTTTTCTAGTCCATGAGCATGGGAGTTCTCTCCATCTTCTGGTCTCTTCCTTCAGTCACCAGGTGATTTTCCTCTGGATTCCCCCAACATCCTGTAGAATTCAACTTGGCAATGCCTGCTTTGGAAGCTTCCCTGTCTCCTCAGCCAGTGTCCCTCTGTCCCTGGACCTGCTATTCATCTTCAGTGCAGCTTTCTGGTCCTTCTGTCTGGTATAGCTCATCCTCGGGGTTGTGACTCACCTGTGCATCAACACAATCTGCTTCCTGGGTGAAGAGAAGGAGCCATCAGAGATGACAAGTCCATTCTCTCTGGGTTCCTCTCCATGCCACTGAACTCAGCCAAGTTCTAGGTAATGGCCCTGGATAATCATATCAAATTACTATACACTCTAAATTACTCTAATTTCAATGTCATTAATTTGGCTGGCCTTTCCAAGTCTGTCTTAAATAAAGAGGTTTTTCTCTCCTGAGATATTTAAAGAAGAGTGGGGATTTTTGGTGGGTTTTTTGTTTGTTTGTTTGTTTGTTTTGTTTTGTTTTTGTTTTTGTTTTTTACTGAATTATCTTAGTATGTGCCTTACTTCTAGGTCATGTTCCATGTGTTGAGCTTTCTATACTAAATGACTGAGTTTTAAATTTAAAAAAAAAACAATTCTGCTAAAGGTATTTCTAAGCAGAATATTATAGCTACCTGTATTCCTACATCATGAAACCATCTTAAGTTTGACACCAGTCCTGTTTGTCTCCCTTTCTTTGGGAATAATGTAGGGGCCCGGTGTGGGGAGGCACCTAACTCTTCTGGAGATTGGAAATGATTAAAATAAACTTTATCTGAGAGATGCAACTGCTTTTGGCTCAGAATAACCAACATAATTCAAAATGCATTCAAACTCCACTTCGGTTTAGTGTCTAGCTCGTTGTTCCTTATGAAGCCACTGTCTAACCAGCCTAAAGCAAAATAAAATATTTTCCCAGCTTAAAATAAAAAAGAAATAAGACAAAACACCAACCTGAGCTGTTCACTTCTTTGTAAACACCATGAGCACAGCACCCTGGCAGGGCAGCTGGACTGTTAGAACGCACAAGAACACAGGCACTCCAGCCTTCAGGGCCCTTAGTACTGCAGAGGAAAGAAAGGAGGCTTGCCCGATGGGTTTGTAATCTAAATTAAACAAGCAACATGAGTCATGCGGGCTTCACAGGTGAGAGTTAATTAACATCTTATCCCAAGCAGAGAAGGAGAGGGGAGAGAAAATTAAAATCAATATTAACGGCATCAGAATTCACTTCAAACATTACGGGAGTCATTTGTAATCTGAAGATAATTTTAAAAGCCTGTAACACTGCCGGGCCCACTTGATGGCCCTTGCGGTTGTATCTACCCGGCAGACCCCAGAGTGTGCACTGTCAGTCTGTCTATGCAGCCTCACACAGCCACAGGACAGGACTGCCTGAAATCAGGAGCTGGACAGGATGAACTCGGGGATGTACCTCTGCTTTATGACTCACAGACTTTGAGACTTGTCTTCCCACACTGCCTATGACTAAGGACACAACGACACTGAACGCATGGTTATCCCACTCAGTTTATTCATCAGGATGTAACCTCAAATCCTTATTACCAAAGACTACTATTTGCAATTGACATATAAACAATTTAAGCCTCTATAACTGGATTCTCATGCAATTAGCTTCATTTTTATGCTAAGTCATTAAAATATATGTATCGAAAAAGTCACTATCCAATCAGCCACCCACGATTTTTTTAAATGTAAAACTGAATTCATTTTCAACACTGAGGAACCAATAACAAGAGCCATCCTTAAGAAAAAGACAATATACTTACTACTAAAGTGAATGGGTACTGAAACTTATTCCCTGTAAAATCTTCCTGCAAGATTTTCTCAAACATGAATCCCAAGAATTGATTGGTAGGATAGACCCAGAAAGTTCAGCGTGGGAAGCACGCCAGGCAGTGGTGCCTGCTGATGAAGTTTCTGATCTTTGGCTTTTAGCAACCACTGAATATTCTCTGCCCTCGCTCTGCCCCAGGAAAACAGGGGTAAACAGGTTCCCTACCTGTCCTCCTGCTACAGATGTGGAAAAGCCAGGGTCCACACTGCAGACAGCCACAGCTCATATCACTGACATAAATTACATCTAATTGCACTGTCACTTGGAGAAAAAAAAGAGTCCCTGAGCTAATTCCAGATTTCTAGATCTTGTCCCTCCCTGGTATCCTTAATGACTGAAAGATACATTATCATATTTTCACATATTCACCCCACAGAAGTCTAAGTATTGTGGGATTGCAAAACAAAAAATATAAAGATATCATATACTTCAAATAAGTGTGCACCAACCACACTGGGAAATAACAATAAGGAAAAAGGTATGGTAAATTGTATATAAAATGCCTTCTGCAGCAGAAGCAGTGCCAGGTCCTAATAGCACTTTATGGCAGGCACAGTGACTGTGCTATTGGAAGGCACCATAGTCTCAGTTATTTTCCACACAAAGAACTAAAAGATAATAACGTCCATGCACAAACGAATCTCGGGCTTTACAAACATGTCAGAAGCATCAAAAGGCATTAGAGTAAGCCCTACCCGGTGTGGTGATTTAGCCTTGACTTTGTCTGGATGCTCCAAAGAAAAAAATGAATACCCAGTTTTTCAAGGCACCAAAAGCATTCTCTCACAAAGCTCTCTCGTTTTATCTTGTACAGACAAATCGTTTGCCAAATATACTGCTGAGATTGCTGATCCTGCAACTGACCCTCTCACAAAGACTTCCTACATCTTCAACATGGGGGAAAGAGCCAGAAAATGTTATCAGCTGAACTGTCTTTCCCCTAAATTATGTTGACTTCTGACATCGAGTCCCTTTGGATCTGGCTGTATCTGGAAAGAGTCTTTTAAGATATAGTTGGTATGAGGTCATTAGGGAGCTCCCAATATGACTGACGTCGTTAGGAGAAAAGACAGTAGACAGAACGTCTTTCAGTGACGGAGGCAGGGACTGAAGGGTTGTAGCACAGCCAAGGATGGTCAAGGGTATTTAGTAATCCAGCAGAAGGTAAAGGGAATAAGGACTCTCTCCTTCAAGTATCAAGAGTAGTATGGCCCTGTAAACCTCATTTCAGACCCAGAGCCTCCAAAACTTTGGCAACACTTCTTGGTTCTTTGTTTGAAGCCACTTCATTTAACAGGAGCCCTCAGAAAATCAGTTTAAGAACTGCCTCTTCCATGTTGTTTACATTCAAGCAGAACATTATGGAAATTGCTTCAGGTGGATGGACTATCCCAATGCCCAAGGTCTTCTGCATTAGACATTGTTATCCAGCATCAAATGAAAGACAAAAAGTTCTAATGCCATTCAACTCTCTCAAGCCTGAAGGTGGGGTTGGGAATTAGGAAGTCACCCTGTCGTCCCTCGTGCAAGAAGCAGTGAGACAAATCAACAGTACCAGAGGTCAACCTCACACCCTTGCTGTATGGTTTGTAGAACACTAAGACCCACAGAACCCACAGGGACTTGTTTTTAACATGAGTACATAGAGAGTAACTCTGTCGTTTAATGAGGTTCTCATTTGCATCGCTTGGAACCGATACATGGGATACGTTCACAAGATTGGGGGAACGTTCTAGATGATGAGACCTGAGAATCTGCTGTTATTTCTATTTTTAAAGATCTCTGAAGCTTAATTTTACAGAGGAGAAAACTGTGCTGATGATACACCTGTGAGACACCACTGCCAACCATGGCCTGGGTGGTGTTTCCCTCAAACTACAATTCACATGATGCCCAATCTTTAAGAGGGGGGATGGGAGTTCTTGATTGTAATAATCTTCGAATAGCCCAGCTAAAACCAGATTTGTTTTTGAGGAACTAGAGAAAAAAGAGGGGAGAAAGGAAGAATATGGGGAAGAAGAAATTTATCATTTAAATAATAAACGTAGTTCTATTCTTTAAACTCTCAACATGGGCCAAGATGATTCAGTGGGTAACAAACAGCACTCACAACTAAGCCTGACCCAAGTTCAAACCTTGAGACCCCAATGGTGGAAGGACAGAACTGACATTTACAAGTCTTACTTTGACTTCTTTATGCCCGCTACAGCATACACATGTGTGCACATGCAAACACACACACATATAAAATATATGGGAAAATTATCAAAATAACTAACATTTAAATGCATCAAAAGCATGACATTTAAGAGGGAAAAATCTAGTAATAGAGGTTTTAAAGGCCATGATTAAAACTTGGGATTTTGTAAACAGACAGATATAGATGCAGACCCAGACACCCAAACACACACACACACACACACACACACACACACACACACACACACACA
>JANHMN010000001.1:219802330-219856203 GCA_030674055.1 Rhabdomys pumilio | reverse complement strand
CACACACACACACACACACACACACACACACACACACACACACACACTCACGCATGCCTCACATGCACACAGTCACACAGGAAGGTCACTGAAAGTTGAAGCTTAAAACGCTGGCCTGTCATCCATTTTGCTCTGACCACAGCAGGGTGCCTTGAAGGCTGGTGCTTCCTGACTTCTGAGAAGAACACAGTATAAGAGAAGGTAGACTGGGCAGTGGAGAAAGATGAACAAAACCCATTTTCAGGACTAACTTCTTCCATTTCCCTCCTTTTATTGATTAAAAAAAAAAATCCACTCTGCGTGTTCTTAGTCAACTTGGCCAGGAACATCGTTTAATGAACCTTATTGGTTCAATTGTATACATTTATATTTGCGTAGAAACTTTTGCTATGGTGCATTTATTGATCTTTTAATTATTAATGTAAGCCACAAGACATGAAGAGCTCTATTGTAAAAATTCTTATATTTTTCCACATTATGGCAAAGAAGTTTTTCAAAATTTGTCATCACAGGAAGTCTGGTACCTTGCCTAGTCCCTCTAAAAAGGCTATGCAACAGGTTATGTGTCTAGTGTGCCAGGACTAAGAATTCTTTCTTGAAAGTTAGCATGATATAAGCTTAAACAAGTCACTGGATAAAATAACTTTTACTAATTTCCAGAAATACTATGATACATATGCCCTAACTTGATTCGAGGAATAAAAAGTGTTCCATCTCAGTGTGGCTGCAGACTCATATCTGATGAGCAAGCTTTCTGGGAAAATTGTCATAAGTTAAGTTCCTATTCAAACAGATGCAGACAAACTCAAGTGCCACATATTATCTGGAGAAATACTTCATATCACTTAAAATGATACTTTAAAATGTATTTATGTATTCTTTGAGTATTTCATACATGTATACAATTCATGTTGATCATAATCACCAGCACCACCGCCTCCACCGCGCCATACTTCCAGCTCCTCTCCAACTTCGATGGAAGTGAGCATTGTAAGATTCAGTCTTTGTTAAGAACGTGGAGACGACAAGGACACCAGATTGAAGATGAAAAGAGATGAAGCAGGCTTCCCACCCAAAAGTCCTCCTGCACCTCACTCCTGAAATACCTCTTTCGGGAGCCTTGAATACAGCCAACTTGAACTTGGATGAATCCAGTGAACCAGGAGGCATATTCCTAAACTCAGACCTAATCCACTCTGCAGGCTTCACTCAGACTCCTAGTGGAAGGCAGTTTTACACTTAAAAAAAAAAATACTGACCAGCAAATGCATTCGCTGTTGGATCTTGTGCTTCCCAATATCAAGGCAACGATGTGTGTAATAAAGTCGAGACACCTCCAGAATCAGGGATCAGCTTTGGAATAATAACTTAAATTGGTATTTCTGCTTCCCAAGGTCCTCCACATTTGCTCTTTCCTGGATGATAATGGGAATATATACTACTTCTGGCCCCAATGGTCTGAATGTTAATGGAGGCTCACACATCTCAAGCATCAAGGGCAAGGACCTGAGACTAGTAAGACACAAGTCTCTCCAGACAAGGACACCGCTCCCTGGCACTAGTCACATACTTTACCTAGAATGTATACTTACCATAAGTACATGTAATAACACATTCAATAAAGAAGGAAACTAGGCCAGACTTTCTAGAATGAACCGTCTGAGTAAACACATGTGCCATCACAAAAGCCATAATTGGTGAATATCTTTAATCTACTTGACTTTTATTATTTAAAGTCCACATATATCTAATTTTCCAATCCCACTGAACACACAGTGGACTCTTACACAGCAAATGCACGTAGATATGAGGCCTGATTCTTATTCTTTCCCATCCCACACATAGGCCAGGCACAACTCAGCATCACTTAATCCAGTTCAGAAAGAAAATGGGGACTATGCTTTTAAATCGGTGTTCTGTTCCTTTTGAAGGATTTCGACTTTAGAACTGAATTGATCATCATAATTAGTTTCTTTACAAATTCTGTGTATTTTAGGTGAGATGGCTAGGGAAATGTTATTTTAAAGATGTTGTTTTTCCAAATGTAATCATAAAACATGTCACACCATTTCTTGTGGAAAGCCCTTTTACATAGTCCCCAAGAGTACACAATATAGGATACCACCTAGAAGAGAGCAATTTTCTAAATTCAGCCTTAGTACATGTAAAAGTCTTTAAGCAGTTTTTTTTAACATAACAAGCAATAATATAACCAATTATATGGACCACATAATAATTTATAGAAAACCTCTTTAACATTAAATGAAGGAAAATATCTTATTCTAAAAGTATCTATTCTAAGGTAAACTGCCTTTCTCTGATGTATAGTGTTAGTTCTTAATTAATTCCAAGGATTAATAAGAGGAGCTCACATTATCTCTATTCTATACCTACCCCATGTCGCATACACATTTGAAAAGGAACAACATTTTTATTAACTGCTTCTCAGACAGGAGTGCTTTACAACCAATAGCTTTCAAATTATATGAGAGAAGGTTTAGGAAAAACCACAAAGGGCGTTAATACTGGAGGGAGATAGCAAGATGGCAGCTCATTCTCCCTGGTTTCTGTGTGAACAATTCCTTTTTGCGGTATCTCATTAGAGCAAGCGTATGTGGATGATATTTTGTCCCAAAGGTTCTGAAATTATCTCATATATTCATAGTAGTTTCCAGGATCAGCAACTCAGCTCAGTACTTGCTTCAGTTAATACTGCAAGGAATCACTGTCTTAAATTCTGCCTGCCTCTGCTTAAGTGCTCCTTCTATTCCACTTCTGTCCGAAACTGTTTCCCACTTGCACCCAGGATCCAACTCTCCATCTTCACGGTTAAATAGGGCTGCCACTTTATGAACTGTGCTCACCAGTCTACAAGGGCACATTTTGGAGTCTATATTGTTTTCCACTTCTGTCATAGTTTCCCCAGTTCCAACTAAGTAGATTAATTGACACCAGCTGTTCACTGCCATCTTACATGATTCATTCATTCAAAAAATATTCTCCTTGTGTCTGTTCTGTGCCAGGATTCTTCACTGTGGTGGGGATATGTTAATAATCAACAACAGACAAAAATTCCTTCCCTTCGTAGCAGGATAATACTATAACATCCTAGTTAAGTTGCAAACACACACACCCTGAGAAAAGCCAGTGGTACAGCCCCAGTTAAAACCCAAAGGCCTGAGAACAAAAGGATCTAACAGTGGATGAAGTGCCAGTGGTCCAGGGTAGGAGCTAATAAATATCAGGCAGAGAGAATTCTTTCTGGTAAATACCTTGGCAGTTAATTGGGCACCCATGGCCTAGTTGTTAGCACAGACAATTAACCACCACTCCCTAAGAGGCGTGATGACAGTGCTGGCTCCCTAGGGAGGAGGGGGGAGTGGTGGGAGGGGTTAAGATTCTAAATGTTCCACAAGTTGAACTGAAGAGTTCTTCTGAGAGACAGGATGGGAATGTGTGTGGTCGTTTGAATGAGAATGTCTCTCGTAATCTCGGACATTTGAACCCTTGGTCCCAAGTTGGTGGTACCCTTTAACAAGGTTAAGTGTGGCCTTGCTGAAGGAAGGAGTTGAGAGCAAAAGGCCAAGTCACCTACTTCTAGTTTGCTCTCTCTGCTTCATGCTTGCATCTGAAGATGTGAGAGCTTCCAGCTTCTGTTCTCGCCCCCACATCTGCCACTTGCTGCCCTGGTAGACACTTGCCTCTTTGGAACTGTAATCCCCAAATGAATTCTTCCCTCTACAAATGCCTTGGCTATAATGTTTTGTCACAGCAACAGAAAAGTAACTAATACGGTGTCTCAGAAAAAAATTCAAGCTGACGTCTGGGCTTTTGAAGTCAGACTGTAATTTCTTTCTGTCTAGGAAATACTGTAACATGATCTCTCTGGCTGCTGGATGATAAACAGCTTGGGGAGAAAGAAGGAAGAGCTGAGAAGGTAACCAGGAGGCTACCTTGATAATCTCACTTGAGGAATATGCTTAAATGCTATCGCTGTTCCCTAGAGACATGCTGACCAACAGCAAACAAGTTACAGTGAGTTACACCACAGGTGCGTGGAGGAGAAACCAGAGGGCAAATAGGATGCAGCCACCCTCCCATCATGCTCCACTGGAAGGTTTAATGGAAGCCAGAGTCTCATGTTTTCTATTAACTCAGAAGCTCTCTAAGCATCCGTTGTGCTACATTTTCTAATAGGTCCATCCCAGGGGGCTCTCAAGCATAAATCCTCAAGCTCTATTAAAGCCCTTGAGAAGATGGCCAGGGCACAACCCAAGGAGCTCATCCTGTGACACTGGAAGAAACCCCCACAGCTCTAGTGTCCCTTGAAGAGATTTAATGCCCTCCCCTGGCTCAGGCGGGGTGGGGGTGCTAGACAGGGGTCGCCACAGACAGGAAGGAAATAAATGAGTCCTAGAACTGTGGCTCCCTTGTCTGTATAAGGGTTTTTGTTGTTGTTGTTCTTTTTTTTTTTTTCCAGAACAAAGCACTCTTCACTCCTTTCTATCGCCAAGAATGTTTTCATCTTAGTGAAAATCTCAGAACCATGGGGCATGAGGAAGGGCACGAGCTAATGTTCCCTTCCAGTAAAAGCCGGAGACTCCAGGGCTTCTCAGAAAACAGGTTCTGGGCACCGTTGTCATGGTTCTAAGAACCTGTTATAGAAACAGACAAAAAGAGTTTAGCTCACCCTAATCAGTCCCTGAAGTCATTTCTTCCCCAGTGAACCAATAGCTAATGAGGAAGCTGTGCCTTCCAGCACTGGGATGTACATGGGAAAGGGGGCTAGGATACCACATCGAGGATTTCCAAGGCACACAAAGAAAACTGTAAATCTGTCCTCTGGCCTGGAAGAAAGACACAAAGCAGGCAAGACGCTGGAATGGACTGCTAAGCAGTTGTGTGTAGGGGGCTGGGTGATGTGGGATGAAGTGCTCCAGGAATTGATATTAAAACAAACAACCCAAAGGTAAATATGGGCACTATTTGCTTCAATTAGGCCTAAGCTACAGGAGTGTGAACTTTAATATTTCCTCAGTGTTCAGCTCTGAGAGTGCTCTCACCATTATTAAAGCATGCTTATTCGGGGTCTGGCTTTTCATCTATTATGGAACGATTACATCTTGCCAATGGCATCACAGAGGCCTAAACAGTAAATCCTCCCCTGACCTTGAACCCAAACTAAAGCAACAGTCACTCTCCTTGGTGCTGAATTGCCTAACAGGCTTTGTGAACGGTTGTGGAGGTAAATTCCGTCTACAATGCCCACCCATCTTAACACTATAGATTACCTGTGCTTTCTCCAGAAGGCAGTATTTGCAGATGTGAAGACAGTTGCTAGTGCAAGAACTCCCCCCACCTTCACACTCACAGATGATCGTCCTGTGCTTACAACACAGTAGCGTGCACAGGGTCTTGAGCCAACACATAGGGCCTGGCAAGGTGCCCACAGCATCTGGACAGATTTTTCCAAGAGCAAAGGCAAAGCTTCTCAAGAGAGACGTTGTACTAAGAAGAGAGGTAAAACAGAGCACCTGAAAAGGTGAGACACTGGGAGACAAGCAACAGAAAAACAGCCGACAGTAGCTGGCAACAGAATTGGCCACAGCAGCAGTATATCCTCATTAAACACATCAGGAAAATGGATCAATGTGAAAAAATGCTTACATTATAGTAAATGTGGACAGCAAGATACAAATGATACAGACATAAAACTGGCCACTAGAGTGTGGCAGATAATATTTAGAAATCAAAGTCATTGGGTATAAATAACAGAATTATGGTCATATTTGTTTTCTTTTGAAATTTCCTTTAACCTTACCATAAACACACACACACACACACACACACACACACACATGCACACATGCATGCACACATACAGGCATGCACACATACACATTTTTTAATGGTTATAACAGTTGAGAGGATATTTACTCATAGCAATGTTTGTAATGGTAAAAGGGTAGGCTCTAAGCAAGGTAGTAATTAGCCAATCACACTAACAGGAAGCAGGCAGGAGAACACTGTCTGACCCTAAACACAAGAGAAAATATTCATGATGCGCAAAAGCATAATGATGTGAGAAAATGTGACAAAGGATTTCTGAAAAGGAAAGTAGATTTTTTTTTTTTTAAAGTGAGCCTGAAAATTAATGAACACCAGTGACTAAAAGAGCACAGCAGAAAGGCAAGAGGGCACAGAGACTTTCTGAGAGAACTCCTAACATATGACCAATTCATCAAAAGCCAGTCAAGCACAAAGAAATCTGCCTCCAAATCCATTAACCTGAAATCCACTTTCTTCCTTCCAGACAGCAACCCAAACTCCAGGATGCACTTAATCCACCCTTAACAAGGTTATCAAATTTCTGCTGAAAAAAATTACCATTTTTATATATCATGTTAGTCCACGTCAGTGTCCCAGATGCTCCCTGGAAACGGAGCAGCTAATCCATTCAGCTACTGGCTCTGCCCCTCCAGGACAGTAGGTTGGAAACGGTGGCAAAACGAAGTGGTACCAGTGGTATAAAATGCAAATGACTGCCTCTTCCCCTGGCAGCCACATCTTATCACCGTGCCTAGGTTCCTCCTCTGGAAAAGCAGGTAGAGTTTCAAAGTATTGTGAGAGTCCAGTGACAGATCAATGATAGCCTAGTTTGTGAGGTGAAGTAGATGCCCCTCCAGAATGCTTCTGGATAGATGAACTAGCATGCCAGGGTAGCATGCAGTACTGCGAATGCACAGGGAGGCAGGGGGTGAACACAGCATCTAGTCCCCTCTTTTAATTTGTAATTAATCTGTAACTTAATTTGTAATTCCTTACCATCAACACCTCTGCCAAACTGCTACCATTGTCATTGATATCCTAAGCAAGCTTCCCTGTCACCTGTGTCCCATCCTAGCCTTAAGAGTATGTTTCTGTACCTGTTGCCTTCCCTCAGAAATGTAAGCTCCATGATGAGGCAGGCTGCATTTTTATAGTTGGTGAGCAGGCAAGTGACCATGAACCCAGGCAGAGAAGAAAATGCTTTACCATCAGTCCTAGGAGAACCCTTTGGGCTCAAGATCTATACGGATCAGTAAGGGACTCCAAATCCATTTATAAGTTTGAGACAAACATTCTGAAGACCCAAATGAGAAGAGCACCTTACCCTCCCAAAAAATGTAAGATTTGATTAAGCTATATTAGCCAGAGTACTCTAAGCTTGAGGAGAGCCATGGATAGAATTCGTGGAAGTACTAAAACTCAGGTTGGAATTCCAATTATGATTCTGGACACCAAGAGCACCCATGGCGGTATTAACAGCACATGTACATTTGTCACCAATGGAAGCCATGGACGGTTTCATATCTCACTGCAGTTCTTGTGAGTGTGTCAGAATAGTCTCTATATTAGCACCATTATAGTGGTTACTATAGTCACTGCAAGATCTAATGTATGCTAACAAAAGGGAATATACATTACTATGATCCAAATGTTTTAATACTCGATAGCCATTTCATTATATATTTATATACTTCACTCTAAGGAAGAGGCCACAGATTCCAGCAGCCATGGCACAAGAGGCTAAGAACCCTGGCTCCTGACAGACAGTAAGGTCCAAGCATTGACACACCATTATGCAGCCACCAAGGCTATTATTTATAACATTTAAAATGTGAAAATAAAACACTGCTTAGGAATTCAAAATATTCTGATATGTATAGGATATATATCTATATATATAATATAGAATTTATGTATATAGTGTATATTATTTGCATATTTATAAAGTTCAAACCTAATTGCATGATTTATATTTCAAAATAGGCAACTTACTCATATAATAGTCTGACTTGAGTTATTTTTATTACTTTTTGCCACAGGGCTTAAAGGAAAAAATTTGTTGAAGATTTGGGTTTGAGCCCTAAATCAAACTTACTAACTCACCACTATAAACCTTGCTCTCTCCTTTATACAATGAGAATAATAATACACCCCTGTCCTGGTTGGTTTTTTATCAACTTGACACAAGCTAGAGTTATTTGGGAAGAGGAAACTCAATTGAGAAATTGTCTCCATCGGATTGCCTATAGGCAAGTCTGTAGTGCGTTTTCTTAATTAATGATAGATGTGGGTGGGCCCAGTCCTCAGGAGCAGGGCGGAAGTCTTGAGTTGTATAAAAAAGGAGGTTGATCAAGCCATTAAAAGCAAACCAGTAAGCAGTGTTCCTTCATAGTTTTTCTGAATTCTCTCCACGATGGACAGTACTCTGCAAGGTGAAATAAATATTGTTGTGATAAAAAAAAAAAAAAAAAAAAAAGCAACCTGGGTAAAAAATGGTTTATTTCACCTTCCAGCTCTCAGGCCAGACTCCATCACTGACATCAGAGGAGGAACTCAAGGTAGGAAACTGAAGCACAGGCCATGAGGAAGCACTGTTTACTGGCTTGCTCTCCATGGCTTGCTCAGCCGGCTTCCTTATAATAACCCAGGACCACCTGGCCAGAGGTGTCACCACCATGCCATGAGCTGGGACCTCCCAAATCAGTTATTAAGCAATTAAACTAAATAATCAATTAATTAGCAAATTAATTAATTAATACAGCAAATAAAAATTAAAACAATACTGCACACGCTTGCCTACAGGCCAGTCTTATAGAGGTGTTTCTTCCATTAAGACTCTGCTTCTGAGACATGTCTACCTTTGTGATAAGCTGATGAGAACCAACCAGCAAGAGGATGAAACAATGCACACAGAGCACTATATAGAACCTGCAAAGAACCTGGCATAGTATTTTGTGTTGTGAATACTCAATTCTCACAGCGGTACTACTGTCCTACTTGCTAATGCTGTTTAAGTCTTCGTGTACGGTGTTTTCAATATTATTTCTTTAGGAAAGTCTACTACTGAGAGGCAATCAGCAGATTACTTCTGAACACCAAGTCTTAACAACAGACTGCCTGGGTTTGAATTTAACTCTTCCACTCCCAAACTCTGTGACTTTATTTCTCTGAAGTTGTAATTCAGACATATATCAGGAAAACAAAAGACTTATCTTCCAGGGCTGTGGTGAGGTTCAAATTAGTAACCATAGGTAAAGCACGTGGAAAAGTGACTGGTACACAGCACTGTATAATTATTAGGTATTATTATTATTGCAGTGGGAGTTATTATAACAGTTATTACCCCATCAAGTTACAAACAACTTCTTCACCTTTCTTTAACCAGAATGTTACTGGATAATTGGCATACAGGAAGTGGAGTCAGTCGGCTTAAATGACACTATTTCCATGAAAACACTTGATGCTGGTGAGTTCCCTTGCTGGAACTCACCTTGGAGAAAGGAACCTTGGAGATGTGAGGCTTCCTGACAACAGCAAGGTCCTGTGTGTCAACACAACAGGAACAGAGTCTCAGCTGGTTCCCAGCAGGGGACAAGCCTGCCCCTCAACTGGCAATTAGTGGGTGTGACTTAATTTAAACCTGGGATAACCACTGATCTCTGAGAATAAGTCTGATGATGTCATTTTTTTCTGAGGTGAAAATAACAGTAAAAATAGTGGCAGGACACACTTTGTTTCTCCAAGTTTTCAAGTCTCTGAATAATTACATTGTCACGGCAAAATCATGGTGTGAAGACATCTCACGGATACTTCACAGGTTCGTGGGTTTAGCTCTTGTTTTGTTGCTTGATAGCTTTACACATGCAAAACTGTTTGCTGTGTATGATCCCAACTGTCCCAATATATAAGATAACAAATATTCAAAAAAGTCATGTGACATATACCTCAGTAATTCCATTACACTATAAAATACCATTACACTGATCATCATGTCCAGAAATCACCAAACTCCACACGCTAGATCTGATTTTTTTAATTACAATAATTAAAAGGTGATAACCGTAAGAAGTCTTTGTTTCTCCCAGATGTACAGAGAGGTTTCTCTTGCAGATCCTGTTCTACAATACCCACGGCTAAAAGACCAATCCCAAGAGAGACAAATTCAGGAAGCTTTGTATCTTGAAAGAAAATTAAATGGAAAATTTGGCCCAGTACAGATTTAGTACACAAGGATTAGCAGACAGTAAAGTATTCAGGGTGGAGACGGGTGCAGATGTGACCCGTCAGAATGTTCCATTCTTCAGTGGTCATCCCTGCACTGTAATGCAAGCATCTGTGAGGGCACCCAAATTGCATCATCCAAGCTTAGGGATGCTGGCGTCCAAAACTACAGGGCACTTTGCACCGCACCCTAGGGGCCGAGCTTGCAGCACTGATCTGTAACCACAATGAGAGAGTTTCCAAACTTCCTGGCTGCCAAGTGTGACCCTCTGCTCCATTCTGATATGCTTCTCTACAATGACTATTTGGGTAAGATCTCTGATCTGAAAACCTGTGACAAAAGGCTACTGGAGGAGAACTGACAAATGTGTCCTCTTTGTCACCGAGGTCAGAGGAAACCAAGACAACAAGATTGTAGATCCATATGTGTTCAGTTATGTGACTGGCATTCGGTGGATCATTTTCCATGCAATTTTCTTTGGAGTTCTATTCAAACAAAATAATTACCTAAGAAGTATTCAAATAAAATCTTTATAAATGGAAATATCCTTAATTAAAATCTTGTGCTTATTTAATCATCATGAATATTGCGTGAGAATAATCTTTCTTGAGCATACACATAAACTGACACTCTTCTGATAAAAGACCTTTGGCAGCTCTCCTGTGCCTGTGGGCTGATGTCCTCACACTACAAGATGACCTGTGTAGCCTGGCCCCTCTCCACTCCTCTAACTTCACCCACCTCCATGACTGCCTCAGCCTTTACCCGCTGCTTCTGCGCCTAGAGTATTTTATCTTTGCATCAGTGTCAACAATGCTCGCTCTACTTTCTCAGCTGAGCCATGGCCATTTCTATTCAAAAGATGGACTCGTGGTCCTTGCAAGGTGGAACACTCACACAAAGCCCTAGTGTGCCTGTGGTCTTCTGGCTGCCACATAACCGCTCTTTGGAACACAGTCCAAGTACAACAAAACTTCCACTTCAAAGTGTAGGTTTTCCTAAATTTTCCCAAGTGTATTTCCCTGTGAAACCATTACAACAGTCAAGAGAGTGAACATAGCCAGCACCGGAAGTCGACAGTTCTCTGTGCCCTTCCCGACTCCCACGCAAGCCACTGACTTCTTTTCTAATATTACAGGTTATCATCTTTTCAGAGAATATGAAGTCATGCTGTAGGTAGCCTTTATACTTTGGGTAATTTTTTTGAGCTTCATCCACATGGTTGCATGGAATCAAAAGCTCAGTGTGTTTAATTGCTGAGGGCTTCTGCCATGGATGTGGATCTGCCCCGACGCATTTGCCTTCCCAATGGGCAGTGGGGTTGACTGAAGTTCTCAGACATTATCAAGGACACTGCTATGAAGATTCACATATAAGTGTTCATGCAGTCAAGTTTTCTTTCCTCTGGAGTACATATGTAGAAACGGGAGGATGCAGATCTTGTGACAGGTACATGTTTCCTTTGCAGAAAACTGCTAACCTATGTTCCAAAATGAACACGGTAATTTATGTTACTACTAGCAGTACATGAGAGAAAGTTTCATTTCCTCTATAGACCCGTCAACATTTAGTAGGGTTTGTTTTAATTACAGCCTTTCTAATATGTCTATTGTATGATTTCACCAGAGTTTTCATCTGCATTCTCCTAATGACTAACCGTATTCAGCATCTTTTCATGTGCTTTTTGACATCCATATTTCTTCCTTAGTGATGTATCTATTCAAATCATTTGCCCATTTTTGTGGGTTGTTTTTGTTTTAAAATTTGAGAGTAATTTATATATTCTGAATTGCAGAATCAGACACATGAGCTTCACTTTTTTTCCCCCAATCTGAATATATTTAGTGATGTTTCAATATATTGACTTGTTTAATAATTGATTGTTCAGTTGGAATAGATCTAAGAAATCTTTGTCCAATCCAGCAAAGCATATGCTGTCTTCTATTAGACTTATGGTTTTAAGTCTTATAAACATGTCTCCATCCATTTTTATGCTCTCAACTTTTCAATCTTACATAAGAAATAGCTCTGTGCCCATTTTATTAGTTAAATAAACCTTTCCAAACTGTCTCTACACCCTTAGTCTAAACTCAGCTTACAAAGCTGTGGGTCTATTTCTGGTTCTCTCTTCTGTTCCACTGGCCTATCCATCTATTAAGACACCAGTACCAAGCTCTTTTGATTACCACCGCTTCAGAAGTCTTAAGGTCACAGACTTCATCCTTCAGCCTTATCTATCCTCTCCAAAGCTGTTTGGGGGACTCTGGATTCTTTCCAAATAGTCTTTCAGATTCATCTTTTCAAGAGTAAACCCTCCTGGGATGTACAGACTCTGTATATCCATCTGGGGAAACCAGGTATCATAACAATTTTGTGCCTTCTTACCATGCACACATTGTAGCATAAATTTTCATTAACTTCTCCTAAAAGTAAATAATCTGTGGTTCTGTGTACAGATTTCCCACTCTTGCATTCGGTATTGCCAGGGAATGGAAGCAGAGCCTCTGGATGCTTAGCTGAATCCTCCTGCTGAGGTACAAACCTCAGCTGCAATCTTTTATTAGATTTACTACTAAGTATTTCATAGTCTTGGTGCTATTGTAAAATGGCATTTTTTATTTCAGTGTCTGATTGTTCACTGCTAGCATATAGTAACACAATTGATTTTTATATATTGATATTGTATCCTGTAACCCAGCCAGAGGACACTGGAAATAAGAATTAAGATTAACATCTCAATGCCTTGGGAGACAAAGAAAGTTGATCACAACCACTCTCAGGAAAAGGTATGCTGTGGAAACACATTTGCTGGAGGAGAGAGGAGCAGGGAGATGGCCTCCACGTTCCTATGTCTGAGCCTTTGATGGTCTGAGTGAGCCTTTAAGCCCATCAGCTAAGTGATCTGGGGAAACTTTAAAGATTTATTGTGTATGGTCCCTCTGGTAATGGTTTCTGAAATGTACAAGTTTGCAATCCCTCACCACAACTGAGGCACTCTGGAAGGACCAGCATGTCTTGCGCTTTGTTGTAAGCTAGGATCTGCCTAATTTCCTCATTCTATTATGACCATACTTCCTGCACAGGAATGTAGACCTGACATTTCAAAAACAGGACTAAGGCTCTGAGTATATTCTCTGACCACATCCTTGCATTTTGAGTGGTTACCCTTTTGTTCCGGGCTCACAAGTCTCCATCGCACCCGTGGGGACTGCCTGCATACCTGCATACCTGCATGCACTGCGCCTCAGGTTGCCTCTATGGGAGATGCTTGCTGAACTATTCTTTGCTGCATTTGTTCCCCATAAAAGCAAGTCCAGGGGTTATGTTGTCCTCATCACATAACCAGGGTCCTATCAGCTTAGGACACAAAAGAAAGAAAACTATGGTTGAAAACCCCAGAGCACAAGTCATTTCCCTGTCTCATATTGCTCAGGAACTGCAAGGCCCTTCCTTAACTGGGAGGAATGTGGGTGGAGTACGAGCATCTTCAGTGGGATTCCTGTCACCAGATGATTATCACTAAAAGAAGCATCATCTCGGAGTATGAAAGACAGAGAGAGACAGATGCCAGGGAAAACACAGCAAATCAGCATTGGAGAATGTGATGCAGTTGAAGTCTCTCAAGCCTGCCTCCTCTTTCCAGGTTGCTGTATTAATAACTTGGAAGGCCTTGGCACTGGTGGGAACTTCTAAACCCTCTCACACTTGCCTGTTCCCCCGGGTCATAAGTCATTACCTGTAGGTGCCACGTGTCTGTCACATGAATATTCTGTTTGTTTTATACCCATAATACATTGTACAATATGAGATTTTAAAGCACAACTTAGTCACAACTAAAATCAACTTTAAACCTATTATCAGGAAATCTCTATGCCTAACATTTGGTAGATATCTGCATGTGTGTTTTTCCTCTGTTACATTATTTAGCAAAACTGAAATTAAGGATTGTTCATAATCGCTAAGTCACCAAACAAGAAGAACAACAGGAGGATATGGATTTCTCTGAGTCG
This sequence comes from Rhabdomys pumilio, assembly GCA_030674055.1. NCBI lineage: Eukaryota > Metazoa > Chordata > Mammalia > Rodentia > Muridae > Rhabdomys > Rhabdomys pumilio. The sequence goes on along the minus strand of JANHMN010000001.1, from coordinate 219,842,142 downwards.
TGGTCTTCAGCCCAGACCACGGGCAAGGCTGTAAGAAGCCCACAGATACGAGTGGTGTATTATACTCGGGGCAAGGGAACTAAAGGGCCAGGGTCATGTGGTTTCTGGTAAGAGGATAACATGCCCAACATCCAGAGACAGACTCAGGGTAGAAGATGCCACATGGCACTTGCCGCTTTGATGCACATGGTGGCTCTCATCAGACAGCAAGGAAGGTACCATGTTACTTGTTATCTCTTATGCCTGGTGCTAAGCAAGACCCTTGCTCGGTATAAGGGACGTCCAAGAAGCAGTCTAGCTAAAAATGGTCAGAAAGTAGTCTATATTGTAAGAATAATGAAAAAGAATCTTCTCCAAGTATTAATGTCCCATTATGATTTAGGCACAAACCATTCTGAGGTAGAAGTTCTTCAATGAACTGGCCAATTTGGGGGATGTTAGCATCTTTAATTCAAACACACACGCCCAGACACAGACACACACACCACGCACACATGAGGGCCCACATGCACACATACACCTTCTAACTTCCAGTTGAATTTGTTTGAGGAGAGGTCTTGCTAAATTGCCCAAGCCGGCCACATGCCTTCGGTCCTCCTGCTTCAGCCTCCCGGCTAACCAGGATTGCAGCTACACACGGCTGTTCCCAACTAACCAGGATTGCAGCCACACACCGCTGTTCCCAACTAACCAGGATTGCAGCCACACACCGCTGTTCCCAACTAACCAGGATTGCAGCCACACACGGCTGTTCCCAACTAACCAGGATTGCAGCCACACGCGGCTGTTCCCAACTGTGAGTTGAATGAGTCTTTCACTAAGAAACATATTTTCTGAACTAATCTGTATTTTGAAGAAAAAGAAGCAGAAGGCACTTGATCTAGGTGTCTGATGTGCTGGACTGATGGCAAAATGGCTCAGTTCCATTCCTTGTCATGTCCTTGTCTCCCAGCATCTCATGTTACAGCTTCTTCCTGGGGTGGCAGAATCTGTTTTCTCATCTCCTGAACCTGGACTGACCTCGGGACATAGTTTGGGAAACTGAATATGAAGTAAATAAAGGAGTCAGACTTAAATGGGGGCTGAGAAGGTCCTGTCAACTAGAACCTTCATTTGGAACCCCGACTGAGCCCCAGACTGCTCATCCTGCTGGATGACAGGAGACATCAGCCATCTTCATCATTGCAGCTGATGACCAGCCATCAGACATGAAAGGGAGGCCCTCTAAGCCATCCACCCCTGAGCAACTCTGTTGTGTGCACACTGAGGCACAGCATTTTACCAAGGTATTAGGAAAAGCACGAAGGTAAAACCACAAGACACCACTGCGTAGCCATCAGAGTGGCTACAAACACGGGGCACTGCCCAACAGTCAAGGGAACACAGAGAAACGAGGTGTTCGCACATTGTTGATGAGAATGTAAAATGGCACAAACACTGTAGAAAAGATTTCAAAACTTTCTTATTAAAATTCTACGTTCAGAACATGCAACTACCCAAAACTGCATTTTTAGAAAATTTATCCTGGGGAGAATAAAACAAACAAAGCACAGGTTCACACAAAAGCCTGTACAGGAAATGTCCATTAAGACTTTATTTAGAATAGTAAAGTAGAAGAAAAGAAGAGAAATCTTTCAGTAGATGAAAGAGTTGAAAACAACTGAGCTGGGGGTATTAGCTTGGTGGCAGAGCACTTGCCTGGGATAAACAAGGTCCTAAGCACTACATAAAAGAAGAAAGATCACTATCATCATCATCATCACCATCATCACCATCACCATCACCGTCACCATCACCATCATCCATGGACTACTAAACAATAGAAGAATACCACCACTACCACCACCACCATCATCATCTCTGGACTGCTCAACAATAAAATGAAATAAATTATGGATGCATACAACAATTTTCAGGAAAGTGATGCTGAGTTTGGTTTTTTTTCAAGGACAATCCCATCCAAAGCATATTTATGTGACATTCCAGAATAGAGAAAATTAGGGAAATGGGGTTGCAAGGGTCACATGGTTCAGAAAGGGCAGGAGGATAGAGAGGTGGGCATGGCAACAGAAGGTCATGGGAGACAGCCTTCTGACAGAGCTGTGTCAGCACCTGACTGTGATTTCACACTGTGTCTTTAGAGACAGTAAGAAAAGGATACAGGATCTTTCTGCCTTTTTAAAATTGATCATGACTGTATAGTCATCTTAAAAGTTAATTTGAAACTATACCTGGACGGTAAGGAAATTACTGACCCACCCTGGCTTTCTCCATTAAAATAAATAGTACTTCTTTTTGATGTTTTATTTATTTACAACACAGATGTCATCCCCTTTCCCCATTTCCCCTCCATAGAACCCCCTATCCTATACCCCCTCTTCCTTTATGCTTAAATAAATAGTACTTTTAACAGGACAAAGATTAGATGACTAAATGAAATATTTACCACATTCTTGAGGAATAAATGGGTATAAGTGTAGACACTGTGCGTAGTAATCAAAACAGAAAGCAAATTGGCCTCGCCTAATTAAAAATTTAAAATCTATCTAAGAACAGGTGAAATCTTTGGGGCCCAACAGCGATGGAGGCAGGAGTGGCTGATGCTACAGAATGCTAACTGGGAAACACAGAGAGGGAGGAAAGGGGCCTGTCTGCTCAAAGACCAGAGCACTGAGAAAACCAACTCTACCTTTCAAGAAGCTACAGAATGAAACAAAATCATGTGTTGGGAAGTAAAGGACCCTTGAGTTTGGGGCTCATCAGACTCTAATATGCCAATGATAGATTGTTAAATGCATATTTAAACCACAGAATCTCCGAGTCACACAACTTAATAACTCCATTAAACTTTCAACCCCTCCTTCTAAAGAAACAATCTCAAGTGCTTCCAAATTGCTTTTGTTGGGCTGGGTGGTGGAGACGAACACCTTTAATCCCAGCACTCAGGAGGCAGAAGCAGGCAGACTGAGTTCGAAGCCAGCCTGGTCTACAGAGAGTTCCAGGACAGCCAGGGGGACACGGACAACCCCTATCTCAAAAAGATAAAAATAAGATAAATGTCTTTTGTTTTAAATTCATTGTGATGGAGACACTACTATCTTGCAGAATAACACACAACTGTTAAACTTTATATGAAAGGATAACATTGTAATGTACATCACAGTCATTTACGATTATTAAAAATGGGCAGGGTTACCATAGGTATGACCATGCCACCTTGGAGTGGCAATGAGTGACATCTCAATGTGTAAATGTAAGAAAGCTTCACAATCTTTCTCTCCTGGATGCTGCCTTTCATCTGTCCAAGGTGAACACAATGCAGCTGCTTCATATTTAGATGCATCCATCCATCCATCCATCCACCCACTAATCACTCAACAGAAAATTACGAAGCATCTTCTATGTGTCAGGCACTATCTTAGATATTGATGCTATCACTGAAAGCAAGAGGGAGATAGCTTTGACTTCACAAGCCTTAAATTCAATCAGGATCATCATATACTTGCTTAATCATCACAAGGTGTACAACAAGCAGGCTTTGTTCCAGAGGTGCTGTGGTGAGCTCCTGTGACATGGAGACATGTCATGGCATGGGGACATGTGCTCAAAAGCTACTGTTTGGCTCTTCCCTGCAAATGTACATTAGAAACATGCACAGAATTTGTCCTATCTATTCTTGCTTTTGATTTCTACTTTTTGGCCATTTTAGAAACTGAAAACACCAGGCAGTGGTGGCACACGCCTTTAATCCCAGCACTTGGGAGGCAGAGGCAGGCGGATTTCTGAGTTCAAGGCCAGCCTGGTCTACCGAGTGAGTTCCAGGATAGCCAAGGCTATATAGAGAAACCTTGTCTCGAAAAAGAAAAGAAAGAAAGAAAGAAAGAAAGAAAGAGAGAGAGAGAGAGAGAGAGAGAGAGAGAGAGAAAGAAAGAAAGAAGGAAGGAAAGAAAGAAAGAAACTGAAAACAACCCCTTTGTTTACCTGCTACCATGAGCCAGTGGCCTGACCTGGTGAAATGCACTTTCTACAAAGCTAGAGGATATCACCTTTGGTTAGGATTTTATTTTACACTTCTAAAAATCAAGTCCATCTGAAATGCAATCTACTAAATGCTGTCTTGTAGCACCACAATAGACAAATGATTATAATTTGCACCAATCCTAGTATCCCTGGTAGTCACTATGAATGTTAACACTACATATACATGCTGAGAAGGCTTTGAACCAAACCGCTGTATGCAGAGGAACAGAGCTCTCTCTCTGATGCCCCATAATGCCATCTGTCACATCCTCTGCTGTGACAAATCCATGTTGCCCAGAGTGCATACCAGCATGTTTGCCCCAACATGAAATGCCCTAGCTCAGTGAGGCACTGTTACTTTATGTCTCATTCTCCCCACGGGCACTGTCCACACTTCCTTATTCAGCTGGCATTCCCCTAGTCAGAGATTCTCTCTTCAGCAATGGTCTCTAACTTGTGGCCCATAAGCTAAAATAAAAATAAGTATTTCCAAGGGGACCCAACCCACAGGCATTACTATATACAAGCTTAACATTATGAGACCCTCTGCCTAAAACAAAGTTCAAGTATGTGGGATTTCTGGATAGTATCCTCAGTAGAAAGGGGATATTGGGCTTTGTTGGGGATTACAAATACCACAAAGCAGAGAAAACAAGAACCACCTGTCTGGCAGTGAGCCTTATGCCAATTATGATTATGAAAATACACACTTTTTTAGGATGGAAAGAGCTCAGACATTTGTCCAATTGTGTCACTTCTCCTGAGTTACTGGGATAAAGGAAAAGACAGGTACAATTATCAATACCAAGACACTGCGCATCCAAACGCTGCATGCCACAGAAAGAGCCTGAGGGTCTTCCCCCCTCTATCCTAGTTTTTCTTTCCAGGAAATAAAACTTACAGATTAGATATCTAATTTTTTCCTCAGATGATAAATTGAGGTAAGAAAAGCAAGTTCTACAGAAATAAGCTCACTAGAAAATTCTAAAGATGTTTTAATTCTGAAGGAAACTATCTTTACTCTGTACAGAAATGTGTAGAACGTATTTAAAACTTTATAAAGGAATTCTTCCCATCTGTCTACATCACCGGATGGATGCTTCGCCCCCTCCAATAGCTTGCAACGGCCTGAAGGGTACACCGTCCGCGACAGCACGGCATGCATCCTTCACATCTGCACAGAAATGGCACTGCCTGTTCCAAGGGCCACTCCTGCACACTCACTGTGGCTGTTTCCCTGCAAAGGTGCCATCAAGTCAACTGTTTCTAGATGGACTCAGTTCAGGTAGGACTGCCTTCCTCTGCAGGCCACTCAGTCACAGACTCTGAGCCCCACCCCACCCCCACCCCCATTTTGTATCTGTTGCATTGCCGGGGACTCCAGTGAGCACAATGTTCTTGATACTTTAAGCAAAGCCTCTGTCACGTTCCACCCTCCGGAGGCAACAGACTACAAATTCTACAGGGAAGGAGCTGAGGATGGCATTCCAAGTAGTCCGGAAAACAGGAGAAATGAGACAACTAGAGAAAACCCAGGCATGCATCTGGCAAGTCCAGGCGTGCGTTTCCGCCCTTCTCTGGGTCAGACACACAATTCTGGCAAAGCTACTGCATGAACATTTTCTCTTTGTGCTTTTTTTTTTTCTTTCACCAAATGTCTAATAAAAGCTGGACTTCTTGGCACAAGTTGAAGAATAATGCTTAATGTGCATGGGTGTGTTTGAGACAGATACAGCTGCCAAGCTATGTCATATTCAGCTGGCCACATCTCCATCAAGTGAGAAAGTTCTAAATGAAAGCAACCCTGGGACAATTTCAACTTGAGTACCAAATCATCTATCTCTCCTCCGACCGGATACTCTGTTCAGTGCTTTGGGACAAGTGAAAAAGGAGGGCCCTTCAGTTCCTCTCTGTGTCTTCAATAGAGGAATATGCGGGTTGCCGGAGAGGCTGAAGCACCACCAAGTCTCATGTTTTCTGGGGTATCTGGAAGGCGAGTAAAAGAAACCGCCCTTTAACAGTCCGATTTGAGTTTCTTTCTGGGAGTTCCATTAACCACGTTGTAAAATTTGGAACTTAGGTAAGATTGCTCCTGTAAGTCTTTAAAGCGGTGAGACATGGAAGCAGTGAGCTGGTCTGTGCGAGACACGGGAGAGGCTCGGGCGCAGTGTGGGTCTCCGCCTCCAACAGATGTGAGCTGGCAGCATGCACTTCCACAGACAGGAGTAAATACTCCAGTGGAGTTCCACGACCCTGAAGGGGCCCTGTTGGCAGCCAGCTGTGGGAATCAGGCAGGAGGTATGCTCGCTTAGTGCTTAGTATAACAATGCTATTCCACAAGAGTTGGAACATACATCAGTTTTTCTTTTAAAAAGCACACCCCGATAAGTAGCTTGTGGTATGCAACATAAAGTATTTATGGAATAATCATAGTTTTGTTAATGTGAATAGGAAGGTGGCTGAGTGAGCCAATCAATTCTCAATTATCCCCACTAATGGCATTAATCAAGGCAATAGATCGCCGAAAATGGCTAAGTATTTAGTTTTAAGGTGGCTCATAAATCCATTGTTTATTAGTGATATATTGAGAGAAAATGAATCTTTTCTCAGATTTGTATAAAATTCATTTCAGGCCATTTGCTTTTGATTTGAAGCTGCTAATGCTCACCCAAGGACATTTAGGTTTGACTGCTCTAGGGAGTCACACAAGGTGTCAAGTGGGAAAGCCGGGCTCTCTCTTAGTCTGTTTGTGTTGCTACAAGGGAATAGTGTATAGAAAGCTTATACACATGAGCCATTAGTGTCTTATAGTTCAATAGACTAAGAAGTCAAAGGAGAAAGTACCAACATGGCTGTTTCTGCTGAAGGCCTCCTTCCTGGATCCCAGATGTCACCTTGATGGATGACGGTGTTCTCCTGGATCTCTTTGATAAGGGTACTAACCTCACCAAGAAATTTCTGTCCTTATAATCTAATTACTTCCAAACTTTCAATCAACCCCTTAAAGGCATCATTACTATTTTCCCATGACATTGGGAAGACACAAATAATCAGTCTACAACACCACCTAGTCAAACATCCCAACTGAAACATGAAGTAAAACCCAGGCTTCCATTTAAAAGAAACCTGAGAACCTGAGAACCCACTGGTTCCCTCAGTGTCTGCCCTCCCATCCTGCCCTTCCCTCTAACCTCAAACCATGTCCCAAAGGATCATTAGCAAACACCTGCTAGGAACTTCCTGTGACCCCCCCCCCCCCCGGGCCTAATTTGGTGCTCTAATTTGAGTAGCATTTGATGTACCATTATCTTTACATGGCTGTTGATTGGCATCTTCCTTAAGGAAGTGAGCAATCGGGAACTACAATCTGAACAAAATGCCACTAAACACGCTGCTAGGCTAAAATTAAAGTCCTTTTTTAAAATTAATGATGCAATTGAAGAGACATAACAACGATAACATGTGAACGTGTCTAGGAAGATTTACAATTATTATACAGACATGTAAGATTCTTGGAGAATCTGAACCCTAAGCAGTCAGGAAAATGTCTTGCTCTTGAAGAATTCCAAAGAAACTTCCACCTCTTTGCACAGTGTTTCCTGGTAACACACCTTAATGGTTATCTCTGTCACCATCAGTTATAAAAAGCCTGCCTGCTGCAGCTTACTAAACAAGGTGTTTCTTCTAACTTTGCTGAAATGAGGTCAGTGAAGACATAAACAAGGAACATGGCGCTCTCTTCTATGTGTCATCTGGTACAGTTAAAAAAATTTTTTTTCCAAAACCTACCTCGCCCTAACCCCAGCAACAACCTTGAAGTGGCTATGAAAATATTTCCAACCATAAAACAATTAAAGGGCTTGGGAGAGTTATGGAAATCCTTAAGACAGCCAAAAAAGCCCACGCTGCCGTCACCAGGGGCTTCCACTCAATACTGAAGCCTCGTCACAGATGCTGAGGAAGGAGCCCACTCCCAACAGCACAGCCGAGAGCCGGCTGGGATAATTACAAAGGCAATACTTGTTTCCAAACAAGAAGACTTACACTTGATCTTCTTGTTAGCAGGGGCTGTGTAGACAGCAGCATTTACTGTGAAATGTAAGGGCAGATAACAGCTGATTTGAAAGAGGATTGTGTAAACCCAGTTAAAGAGCAACCTTAGAAGATTATTTTCAATTACAGAGATAACATCATGGCTCTCAGTGGGGGAAAAAAATGGAAAGGTTTGTTCTTTACACCGCATACAGTGTACACGACCCAAGGAAATGCGCCTGCTTTTAAGCCGGCTAACAGCTAGCATGCTGGACCTCCCCTCCCCTCCCCTCCCCTTCCCTCCTCTCCTTCTCCCCTCCCCTCCCCTTCCCTCCCTTCACCTCTCCTCTCCTCCCCTCCCGTCCTCCTCCCCTCCCCACAATTTCTTTAAGTTGTTTTCACTTATCCCTAGCACTTCCTCATCTCTGTGAGCCAAGCCTTATTTTCAACCAGCAGAATCAGCTCAAAACACATCTCCTTCAAATTAATTACTCAAGTGTTTGTATTTCTCAGCACCAAATACCTAAAACCCATGAGCCCTCAACATCAGGGCAGGGCATGCAGAAACAACCCACCTCTTTATGGATGGCTACAGTAATGCCTGCTTTACCTGAGCTGAGCACACCCCAGGCCCAGCCCTCCTCACAGTGCCTGAACTAATCCATAGAGACACACAAAGGCTTACGCTGACCAAACTACAAGTTCATGCCTCTGGCTAAATGGGATAAGTGTGTCAGGTGAAATTCCCACATGTCCATGCATCAATATGTCTATATAGAATGGACGCAGGATGTAGTGGGGGGAGGAACTAAATAAAGACCCTAGTATAAAAGACAATCTTCAACTGGGGTGCAGAAAAGGCTGTCCCTTCCAGGTTCTGTCACTTATAAGCTTCATGACCTTTCCAAATTTCCCCTCCCTGACCTTTCTACAGGTCCTCAGTGTTCTGGCTACTTCATACTACTTGGCCCACTCCACACTCCTTGCCCTTGTGTCTCAGCTTTTGTTTACACAGAGAACCCCTCTGGAGCCAGGCTTAACTTCTATGAATGCCAGTCCTCCTTCCCCGTTGAGCATCAGTCCCCCGCTCTTGTGTGAACACTTCTAACCTTCTGTACCTGACAGCTCCCTACTGCTGTTCCTCACTGCTGTCTATTTCCTCCTGTTGCCTGCAGGCTCCCAGAGGACGAGGTCATTGTTGTACAGTCTCATCTATAACATGAGGAAGCACCCACAGCGAGTAGGTATGATATAAACAGATGAATCAAGGAAGTGCATTGTCATCTCCCTTAAACTAGAAGGGATGCTGCCCACTCGGTTGGTGATAATAAAAGAAGGAGACTGGACTTTTCCCACTTCTGGGCACCGTGCAAATGCACGTAACGTAACGGCTGTGACACCAACTGAGATGTTAAAAAGCTGTAACTTACAGACTGTCTGCTGTCTTCACTTGCTCTAAAGAAGTTATTATCTCCTGCACATGACACGTATCTACACTCGGCTTTAGTTTTGTTAGAAGAAGAAATTAAAAACGAGGAGGCACTTCACCTTCTCCAAGGTGAACTGGTGCTGAAGCTAGGAATCTATATGGATAAGAAATACATTAAAGCCACCTTCCATGGGTATCACTATTGCTTTGCCAGATTTCTGCTTTGAACTCGTGGTCATGTGCAGTAGACACTGTGTGATGTGCGTGGCATCCAGGGACTCCACTCCTGTGTCGCCACCTCAAAACATTTCCAAAGCACAGTAGCATTCTCCTGGAAGAACGTGTCCCAGCTGCAATACACAGCCCAGGCTTCTTTCAAGAGAAAGAGGTCGGAGAGGGATTTACAGGCATACGGCAGCAATTACCAAGACCTCGTAGTTCAGGTGTAGGCAATGAAAAGGCTAGTATTAGACATTCTCTCCAAAGGCAGCTCTTCTTTTTCAACTGAGGCTCTCTTGTGACAAAGATAGAGGAAGTTCTCTCATTTGATCAAGACCACAGTCGCATGCCCTGAAGAGCTCCACCCACCGGAAGAAGCACATCACGCCAACCTTCACCCAGCCTGTCGGGCCTCAGACAATAGGATAATGCACGTGTCTCATACATCCACGAGATGTGCTACCACGCACTGACCTCTAAAACGCTAAACAAGAAAGCAGTTGTGGGTTCGTAGCTCATGAGGATTTTCGGGTTTTTTTGTGGTGTATGTGGTCCGTGTGTGTGTGTGTGTGTGTGTGTGTGTGTGTGTGTGTGTGTATGTGTGTGTGTGTATGTACGTACATATTGTGTGTGTGTGTGTGTGTGTGTGTGTGTGTGTGTACATATTCATATGGATGTGAGCATTTGTGTTCGTGGTATGCATGTGGAGGCCAGAGATGGATGTCGAATGTCTTCCTCAATTGCTGCCCATCTTATCTTTTGAGGCAGGTTTCTCATTAAACCCGGAGCTCAATGGTTTGGCCGGGCTGACTGGTCAGTGGGCTCTAGGGCTCCATATGTATGTATCCTTACATCCAGTGCTGAGGTTACAAACATGTATTTCCAAGCCCAGCTTGTATGCAGGTTCTGCAGACACAAAGTCAGCATCTTATGCTTCTACAGTGGGTTCTTTACTGACAGAGCCATCCACGGGGGACCACGGATACTTATTTTCTAAATGAGTAGACATGGACAAGGTCAAGCTCGGGCTAATCAAAACCCCTGCAGTTGTTGAATGAACCTCATTAATGGACAGAAGGATGCTCTTACTAACTTAAGTTCTCACTAAAAGGAAGAAGAGATGTTCCGGTGACATGTCATGGTAAGCTCGCTGGCCCATCAGCTGTGTTCAACTCTCAGCTCACCCATAGAGATTCACGCTTTCCTGGTGCCAAAATGAATGCCTCTCTTGGAAGAAAAAAAAAAGCGCCCAATTGAAAATAACTCTCTAATCTGCATCCTTTCAACAGAGCTGAAGTGCACTTCACCAGCGCAGTGCATGGGCATCTTGAATTAGCAGAGAACTATTTTTAACACGTGAAGGATGCGATTTGAAATTAGTTTCACGGGGGAGTGAGAACCTTGGAGATTATTTACTTTGCCTTAATTACTTTGACTCACCATTAATTTGGCTTTCCTGGGGTCCTAAAGATTTCACGCTAAGATTTGGAGACTAAAGAGATGTGGGCACAAACTTGAAGCTTTGGGAGTTTGCAACGGCATCTTTGATAACGAGATGGAGATGAGGATGTACCCATCGGACACCAAAGACCACTCAAGCACAGCACATGTCACTCAGTGACAGCTCTGCTGCTGTTCCCATGTTGCTTTAACTCTGGGACTAGAAGTGCTGCCCTGAGGCATGCAGGAAGCTCAACTTTATTCTGCATCTATTTTGCTGCCTTTCGCTAAAGACAACAGCATCATCGTTGCTCACACTGGCCAAAGGGACAGGCAGCAGTTGCCTCAAGCTTAGGAGGGAAAAGTGCAGAGCATGCATTAAAGGAAAGTTTCTAAGGCTCAGTGCAGTTGGCCGAGGGAGTCCGTCCATTCTCAATAAAGGTGACTAAGGAGACACTACAAGCAAACACTCTGTAATGGGTTCATTAGAGCGTCCGTGGGAAAGAATGCACTCAGCATCCCTCTGAAGCACTTAACAGTGAGCAGGGTCTGCCACATACAGCATTTGCCAAAGCTCTGTGCCCTCCCCCATGGCTTGGAATCAGCTGTCCACTGGCCGAGACCACTACACAGGCAGCGTGTAACAGCCAGCAGGTGCCTGTGGAGAGTGAAGCGTTTGCTGCCAGATGCAATCTGAGACTCACCAGGACCACTCAATCTGTCAGTGCCCTCCAGCTCCACCTGGCATCCAGTGATTAGAGATGGAATGGGCAAGGGAGGCTAAGGGAGCTGGGGCACAGCTCTCGGCCCGTGCTGGCAGAGAACTCTTCCATGTTCTAAATGTCAGAGGGCCTGGGTATGTTGTGAAACTGCTTGAAGCCATTCTTCATGAAACGCAAGCTTTCTCTTTTCCTCTGTACATATATTTGCCGTTTCTAGGGTGTCCTTTATGTATAAATCACGAGGTTCTTCTGCCTCATTTTGAGTGAGTTGTTTAATATGCTAAATCCACATCATTCTAACATACTTGATCCAATTAAAAAACGGTAGACAAGTGCAAACACCATTCAGATTCTACCATTCTCTGCCTTGTAATCAAATTTTCTGTCACAGAAGTGAGCATGGTCCCGTGATAAACCTTTCTGGTTTGGCAATTATTAGTGTTTCTCAGCATCTTTATACTTTTGGAACACCTGTGCATCTATCTTATCCCCTTATCTTGGCTACTTGTATTCCTTGGCCTCTTTCCATACTCTTGCCTATGAAAAGTCACGACTCAGAGTCGCTGTCTGCAGGTGAGCCTGTTCCCTTCTCTGCTGTCGAGCTGATTCCTTTGCCTCCTGTCCATGCTGTACGTCCTTCCAGCCCTTTGCAACACCAAACATTTCGATAAGCAATTCTCAGGTGGATTGTTTCACTACTGTATTTTTTAGCTTGAAATTCAATATTGCATTCCTCTCTCTGACATCAGTTAGAGTGCAAGAAAACGAGGCGTGGTCAGTAGCTTCGGTTCTAAAGTTAAAGGAGTACCGTAGAGCACAAGACAGTAGACGAAAGAACTCAGCCCCGTTTCCTCCACTTACTAGCAATGAAAGCAGCCATGTTTCAACACATGATGGACCTTTGAGGAACACTCAGAATCCAAATTACCACAGTAGAATTTTTCAATAGATTATCATTATTATGCCAGTTTGGCCCAAGAATTGTTTTTTAGCATGAACGTTATTCTAGTTAGGGTTACTTTTGCTGCAATGAAACACCATGACCAAAACCAAGTTGGAAAGGAAAGGGTTTATTTACACTTCTGCATCACTGTTCATCATCAAAGGAAGTCAGGACAGGAACTCAAGCAGGGTAGAAACCTGGAAGCAAGAGCGGATGCAGAGGCCATGGAGGGGTGCTACTTACTGGCTTGCTCCTCATGTCTTAAGTCAGCCTGCTTTCTTACAGAACCCAGGACCACCTGCTCAGGGATGGCTCCACGCACAATGAGCTGGGCCATCCCCCATTAATGACTAATTATGAAAATGCCCTAAGGCTTACCTATAGCCTGATCTTATGGAAGTATTTTCTCAATTGATGTTCCCTCCTCTCCAGTTACTCTATCTTGTGTCAAGTTGACATAAAACTAGTCAGCACAAAAAGTATCAAGTATTCAATCATCAAAAATACAAATATTATATTATACATGTTATATACAACATCTGAAATGAAACAATGCCTACATTTTATTAGAAAATAATACAGCAGACTGTAGACTAACATATAAGGCAAAAATCTCATTTGTTTACAATGTATTTGTATGTAGTGTTTATATGGGAATACAACCCCCACACCCCACCCACTCCCACCCACCTCCACACAGCAGAGTCAGAGATTCTCAGGGGAGAATTTTTCTAAAGTGTCAACAATGGTTGTCTCTGGGGTTCCTGAGGAATGGTCTATTCTTTCCGCCTCTTCTATAGTATTTTATTTTATTTAATAAAGACATGCATTTTGTGAGAAGAAAATTAAACTTAAAAATAACCTGGGTATTTACTGATTCTGTCTGTGTGACAAAATAAAGGGACAGCTTTGCCTCCAAAATCCCTCTAAACTTAAATGCTCTGGAAGGCAAAAAAAAAAAAAAAAAATAACAAAGAAACTAGCCAGGTACTCAAAATATTATTCCATTATAAAAGTCAATGATGAAGCAATGGAACTTCTTTCAGAGCTAAATGTACACATGTTGAGAAAAGGAGACATAACCAGGTTTCCAGGTGTCTCTCCATCTTCCCAGGAGACTGGAAATGACACAGATCAAAGGGAAGTGTCCTCTTTCAGAATGGAGCTTCGTCTCACGTAAGAAGCCTCACTCAGAAAGACAGCAGCTGACACAGAACAATGAGGCACCGTGTCCAGAAGACCGGGGACTATAGAGGTCACTCAGAGCTGCAAAGGGTAGCTGACTGCAGGTCAATACACTGGGCAGAGAAGGTCAGCTTATCCCTGAAGGAGGCTGGATAGCCATACTCTTCTTTGGGAAAACCCCTAAGGTGCCCACAAGATTCAAGTCCCATGGTAATGGCTTCAAGCAAACCAAGGGACTACATGCTCTCTCTGAGTTTCACTTCTAAAGTTATCACTGAGCATATCTGATATAAATTGTTGGGGAATAATTATTTCAAAGATTTCCGAACACCATTAGTCTAGAGACATCTGAATGTTCAGGCTTGATCTGGACTGGGAAAAATCCACTGAGGACAAACTGAAAACAAGGCAAGATAACAACCATGATTTGTTTATTGGTGAATTTTACTATAGCTTCTAAGATCTCCAAGAGATAGTCTCTAGAACCCCAGCTTCTAAAGTTAGTTTATTGGTATGAACATTTCTTTAAAGCAATAGAAATTTTACAAGGATAAGGTAAAAGCTTTACAAGTTAATTCCCACCACTAATGTGTTTCTTCTACAATAAATTGCTATACTGTATTTACCAATTCAGTCACCAATGCATTCTGAGAGAGTCAAAGTATTCTCGGGGGAGGGTTCAAAAATAAATTCTACCTAACCATTCATTTGTATTGCATATTTAGCTTTGGAGTCAAGTTAAAGTGCATCCCCCCCCACAATCCCACGCAAAATTCTAAGTGTAGGTCTGATTGTGCATTTGTCTGTTTTATACCTTGTACTAGCTCAGTTCCATTGAGATGGGCAATTGGCCACTTTTAATCTTCAGTAAGGAATGAACAGGAAGAAAACAATCACTGGCCCCCAAGTCTTCACTGCAGGAAGACTCCTTCTGGAACCATCTTCCATCCTTCTGCATCAGGATTCTGAGGTGGCTGTAGTTTCACCAGATAGTCCAGACAGGCCTGCTGAGTAGGGCTAGAGGGCACTCTTTGGGACAAGGACATACATAATTACAATGGTTCAATCCCTTACAGATAATCAGACTTGATTGTGTGACCCTGTCTTGGATCATTCTGTTCCTATGTCTACACTCATTATTCATGGGCCTTGTTCTGGAGCCTGTAATCATTTACCCCTAGACTTGATAAATCATCTCCAACTTGGTTCTCTTGCTTCCAGTGTTTTCTCTTCTGACCCCTCTATAAACTCGCCGGAGAGGCCTTGTGGACCAATACCGGTCCTCAGCGCTTCCCCTGAACTGCTCTGGTCACTGCTTGGGTACAGAGCTCCCCTGCACAAAGACGAAGTGCTTTAGAAAAGGTAGGTGGGGCACTTTCACAGTCTTTGAAGTGCACTGAAGACAACCGCATTGTTCATTTCCAAGTGATTTGTTCTCTGTAACATGGTTTCTCCTCCACTTAAAAATAAGGGAAGGCAACAGCCTCTGAGTGTCTCCCAGCACACTTAAAGTAAGATTTAAGTTCATGCCACAGAGCAGAAGGCACTATCAATCTCAGTAGGCACAGTCCACCCTCACTATCTGGTGCCTGGCAACGCTGATTTGCCAGTTTTTAGTTTCCAAAAACTAAGCTCTTTCTGGGCACCACACATAGGACTCCCTACCTGGATAATCATAACTACCCTCCAGGCTTTCATTTATAAATTACTCTCCCAGAGACGGCTTTCCTGACCAGTGCACCCTCGTTATTACTCTTGCAGAGAAACCTGGTCTTTTCCAAGTATTGTCATGGGTTCCAATTATATAATTATTTTGTGTTTGTTTATTTAATGTCATTTCCAGTAAGCCATGGACTCCCAGGAAGCAGGAATAATGATTATTTTGCTCACTACTGTGTTCTCAGCATCCAGTGTGAACTTGACACAATAGCTACCTATTCATATGGCACCATGATTATCTAGTGTGCTTTTCTCCAAAAGCATTAAATCTCTACCACAAAAGGAATATCGAGCTAGGTCACGGTGCTGTGTGAGATTTAAAATGCATAGGCCAAAAATAATACTTTGATGAGCAGCTGTTAAGAATCAGAACTACTTAGGGTCTGCCCAACACCCAACAATGGTGAGTACTTTGACCAATCAACAGAAATGGCGAACTCTCTGACTTCTAAACACCTATCTGTTATGTGTTGGAGCTGAGCCTCGAAAACATAGAAATGTCCACTTTAAGTCTCTTTCCTCACGCCACTGCACATAACTATGTAGCCACAAAAGCAAGTGTGCATCTCTGTAGAAAGACACAAGTGAAATGGGCAAAAAGACGGGGCTTGGGGTTGGGGGGGGGGGGGATGGCATGAGAAGCCTTTATTTTCTCTCTCATGAAAGCATGGGCTCTCTTGAAGAAATGTGCATAGAGCCCAGAGGAAAAGGGAGTCTGGGCTCAGTCAAGTCTGAGCTAAAAGAGAGAGAGAATGAGGAGAAAGTCACACCAGCACATTCGTAATTGATGTTTTGTTACTAAACAGTTCCTCGTTGATTACAGGTGAGCGGGTGACTCGCCTCTTTCCAGCCTGGTACTTGTATTAACTAGAATCCTAATTTTCCCATGAAGCTGAAGTGTGTCTTAATTAGTTGCCTTGAAGCTTATGCTCATCTGAAATAAGCTTATTTCTTTTCCTCTGTCAGCTCACCCAGAGCCACCTAATCCACAACCTACAGCCCAAAACTCACCACTTCTTATTATGGAGAGCAGAAGCAAACAAGTAGCCTTGCAGGCAGGTTCCAAGACGATCCATCTGTTCATAGCCATGTGCACCATCCCACAAAACATCTCCAAGCCCTGTGCCCACCATGAGGCAAGGAGACCACATTCAGTGCCTGGTCCAAAAGCCATCCTTCAATACTTAAATTATTTTATGAAAGCTTTGCATTTTTCTAGGTCTCACATCTGTAAGGCTGGTGACAATGTAGATAGCCATAAACTCTAAGAATATCCACCATGCAGGCTGCACTAGTCAGTGGGCTGCTTCTGGCATCTAAGGGCAAAGCACCTCAGATGATTCTCATGCCCTGGTAAGCATCTCAGCTGAAGGTATCTCTAATTGTCTTATGTAAAGGCAACATTCAACCCTGTCTTAGACTTGGAGTCCCGTAGAATAGACAAACCTGCTCAAGAACCATTATGGCAGCAGACAATAAGACTGCTTTGGCAAGGGAGGTGTGCCTGAGCAGCCACTGCCGCACCGCCATCTGTCACGAAGCCAAGACACTCTTTTATCGCCCCGGCCTAGGGTGAGTGCATTACAGTCCCAGCTTTGGTGGCCCCTCACGTGCCTTTGTAACTTGCTTTACAGTTGGAGTCTATTTGTTTCCAGTTCCCTTCTTTCCAAAGCACCCTTATCTTCTTTCTTGCCCTCTGTGTTGGTTCTAGAAACACACATACTTGTAGAGGAGGGACATGAAGGAGTCTGACAGAAACAAAACAAAACAAAACAAAACAAAACAAAACAAAACAAAACAAAACAAAACAAAACAAAAAAAACCATCTTGATACAGAGAAGTACAATGCCAGCAAATGTGAACCCAGATGCAGCAGAGGTATGACCATACAACCAGAATATTCACATGAGTGAGTCATGAACTAGCATGTTAATATGCCAAGAGTATTTCACAGACATACAGTCGGAAAGAAGAAAAGGTTAGTGGGGGGGGGCGTTTCATAGTGAGGAAAGACAGTAAGATAGACACTGGAAAGAAACTGCCAGAATGCCAAATCACTGGACAAAGAGAGAATGGCACTTTGAAACTAAGTACTAAAGGGTCAGGAAAGGTGTGGAAATCATGGGGAACAGCAGTGTGGATATGCACACAGGACTGTCAGATACACATGTCTCCATTCTTTAAGAAACCGAGGGATGTCTACCTACAGGAGCAAATTGCTTTAAAGCTTCCCCACTGAGGAAACAAGAGAAAACCGCTTATTCCGATGACACAGGAGTAGAAAGCTTCAAGCCAACAGCTGGCCCGGAGGTTCCTTTAATTAGTTGTTTATTATTTAAGACAATATTTAAATTTTGATCATAGTCTTCCCATCCCAAGTCCCTCCAGACCCTCTCCCCTCCCTATCCACCCAACTCTAAGTACTATCTCAAAAAACAAAATCCCAAAGGAACAACTTTCATTAAACCATTAGTGAAAACCAAGAAGACAAAACACACAAAAGGAAAAAAAAACTATAACCAAATAAAGGCACATAAAAATAAATAAACAAACAAACAAAACTAAAATAACAAGCAAACATTCGAACAACTGTAAAGTCCATTCTATGTTGGTCAACTACATAAGGCCTGGCCTGGAGTGGTTGATATTACCCAGTGTCACTCCATTGAGAAAACAAACTTTCTCTCTTCCAGTGAGTATAAAAGGAAGCTTAGTTGTTAACCTCTACCCTAGTGGCTAGATTTTCACTCATTCATTTATTCACCCATTCATTCATTTTTAAAAATATAGTTTATGAAAACGTCAAATCAAAGTTGAACAAGACAACTCAACAGAGGGAAGAGAGTCCAAGAGAAGATACAAGAATCAGAGACCTATTTATTTGCACTCAGGATTCCCATAAAAGCACTAAACTGGAAGCTGTAATATAAATACAAAGGACCTGGTGCAGGCCTGTGTATGTTGCTTCAGTCTTTGTGAGTTTATGAACTTTACTCATGGTGATTAAGAGGGGCCTTGTCTTCTTGGTGTCCTTCAGAGCCTCTGGCTCTTACATTCTTTCTGCCTCCTTTCTGCAGAGTTTCCTCAACTCTCAGGGGAGGAATCCGATGGAGACATCCCATGTAGGGCTGAGCATTCCAAGATCTCTCACTCTCTGAGTAATGTCTGGCTGTGGGTCTCTGTATTTGTTCCCATCTGCTGCAGGCAGAAGCTTCTCTGATGCTGACTGACTGAACAATATACTGAACAATGAGGATAGCAGAATATCACTGGGAGTTGTTTTATCACTGATTTCCTTTTTCTTTAGACTTTTATGATTTGGTTTTACCCTAAGTCCCTAGGCTGTCTACTCTTAGATTCTTAGTCACCCAATCAGTGTCAGGTATGGGTTCCGTCTCATGGAGTGGGCATCAAGTCAAATCAAGTATTGGTTGGTTACTTACACTAGTTCTGAGCCACCATTGTCCTAGCATAGATATCTTGCAGGCAGTCAAGTGTCATTGCTATTGTAGTCATCGTCGATCGAAGGCTGTAGATTGTGCCTGGCTTGATGTCTCTACTTCACTTTCGGTAGCATGCAATAAGTGTCTTGTTATACAGAAGACAAGGGAAGGTAGAGGTAAAGGCCCTGTATAGGCACCAGCGCAGCATCTCCACTTTCCATGAGTTATGTAGGTGTTGTATTCAGTAATGGGACCTGGTCCGGAGGTTGAGAGCAGGAAGCTGTAGAGAACACATGATGGTCCTACAGCCTTGGTCTACATTACTAGTGAGCAGTAAGAATGAGAGAAGGCATGTGGAAGCATGACTGAATCGGCAGCTGAGGGATGCTGCCATCAGGGATGCTGCCCAAAGCAAAAAGTAAGCCTGGATTTGCTAATCTCACTACTGCTTCCCACCTGCTGGCTTGGAAGCTGGAGAAGGTAGCCTGAGGGAGTGAGCTCCTTCTTAAACAGGGAGGAAAAGAGAAAGACATTGAGACCGGTACCCAGCTGGAGAGGGAAGGATACACATACTAGTAAAAGAAGAGGCATCCTGATGGGTTTCTATGAGCAAGCTTCTGTCACAAAACACTTTAGAAGCCTTCTTATGGCCGTGCACTGGTCACAGGGGCAAACAAGGCAACTGAAATTGACATCCCTGCCATGTTCAGGGGGCTCCTGATGCCACTCCTCAGAATCCCAGGGTGTAAAGACACCAAGGAATCTTACTCTCTATTATCCTTTCTTCAGCTATACTTTAGCCAGGACTAGTCCAAACAAGTGACTAAAACTCTAGAGTGAAAAAAATATCTGACTTTTAAAAATAACTGTTGAGTGGCAGGTGGTGGTGCACACCTATTATCTCAACACTTAAAGAGGCAGAGACAGAAGGGTCTTGACTATTGAGGCCAGCCAGCCCTGTCTATACAGCAGGTCTGGAAACTCAATGACAAAGAAATGAAAGTCATACAAAGAAAACCATGTGAAGTCCCAGTACAAGAGGATTGTACTAGCACAACATGCCAGGTGTAAGACTGCATACACTGTGTGCTCTGCTTTGACAAGATTTTATCCTTGCAGGATCTGTCTAAGAGATACCTAAAAGTGAAAAGCATAATTGAAGTCAAATGCCATCCACATATGTCCAACATCCTCCATCAGCAAGGTCCCTTGTATTTCATTGCCTTTCTCCCACAGTGCCCCTGTCCTCTACCATGCCCACGTGCACAGTACTTTTGCTGTCATAACTCTTTGTCCTCCCTGATAGTCATATACCAGTAAGCTCTTTGCAGGCCCATTCTTTAGCTTTTCATAATTTGGTCTCTGTTTGTCATTGACTCAATGGCACTTTAGAAAAACATGGTGATAGGCTGCCTTTGTTTGATTATTCACCCTCACAGTCTTACCTCAGACAGAGCCAGAATATTAGTATTCACACAATACTAATTAGAAGCCTACCTTATCTTATTTCATATCATCTAACAAGCTCTAACTCGCTCGCTTCATAATTAAGCATTTAATTCAAAACAGTTCTCTTTATGGATTTATGCTTTCTTTCTCTCAGTCTCAGTAGCCCTTGATCTCCACTGGGAACTTGTGGACTAAAAACTGGCAGGAGAAACTGCAGTCGAGAGCTGGGCGTTATGCAGAACAAAAAGGGAAAAACGAGCCCCACCCCAGCTACTTCTCATTCACTTAGCTAAAGTATCTGCTATCAGACTGAGAGAACAATAGACACAGTACGGCGAGCCATGCTCCTCTCCCAGAACCTGATGCTGGAGGAACATCACTTCTTGGCCACAAGCAAGAGAGAAAGAAAGTCACCATTCATCACAACATGAACAGGCGTCAAAGATCTCTCCGACTGTTCTCTACGACTCTCCAAAGCCTTCCTGTAAAATCTAATGTTCTTCCTTTAATGACCTAACGGTGAATTATTTATACTCAGCAATTTATCTTTTTGTCCTCTTGTATTTATGCCTAAATTGTACAATTTAACTCTCGAGAGCCTGAGTGTGGTTATAAGCTAGAAAAAAAAAAGTCCCAGACATTTCTGGGCTGTCGAGTCTGAAGGGCGGGGCAGGGGGACAGTGCAGGATGGAAGACTGAACCTCCCCTCAGGCACAGCAATGAGCAACCTCAGCACATGTCATAGGTATCTGTGTTGTGGTGACTTTTCTGAGCAGCACTCCCACCAAGCTGCATCTTCTGCCCTCCCCTACATCTCCACCAGCAGACTAGGCTCTCCTTACTAGCTTTGTTCAAGTGCCTATTGCTGCTTCTATGGGCAGGGCTACTTCCCAACTGGTCTCCATGTCCCCAGTCCTTCTCCCATTAGTCTATTCCCTACACATCAGCCAGAATGATCTTCCCAAGCTCCAAATCCAAAATGCAATGCCATCATCCACAGCCTTCAGGAACACTTTATCACTCAACACTGGGTCTCCCAAACTTCCATCAGGGTAAAAAATAAACACATGGAAAATAATGCAGGTTCTGCTGTTTCTTGTGTGGGTCTCCACAGAAGTAGAACTACGAACGTAACTGAAATGCAAGCTACTTGTCTAGGAAGGAATCCTAGTAGAAGTGACACAGCCACTAATCCCTACATTAACAGGCGTTAACAGGTGGCTTCCCTGGGTTACTGGGGAGCGGTTTCATGGTAGAATTCTGGGACACAGGACAGAGCATCCATTATGACTATTATGGTCATCATGGCCCAGGGTATGACAAAGCTTGGCCTTGTCTCTGGAGGACATTTACTATACTGTACTAACAAGCTATCCAGTACATGAGAGGAACCAGCCTCAGGTAGAGAATAGGAGAACTTTACAGAAGAATTCTATAAACTAGTACAGAAGCATGCAGCGTATGACACTGAATATGAAGCTGACTCTGTCTACTCCCCCTGGACATGTCCCTGCACGTTCCCATAAGGTCTTGGTAGGATCTGCAAATTGGTACTGTGAAAAGCACGTCAAGAGAGTCCTCTGAACGGGCAGGTTTGGAATGGGCTGACAGATCCCATTAAAGTTCAAAGCCTTTGATGGACTCTGTCAACTTTTCTAAAAACCACAATGAATCTGTACAATTTTCTAGAAGTAAAAATGTTCTCTCCAAACAGCTAGAATGATGTATTAAGAGTCTTTATAAACCCCAGGACTGAATACAGTACCATTCATATAGTAAATACTCCTTGAATGACTATTGAAGAAATAATCTCATGGGCATTGAAAGTGTCCCTAGACCAAAAAGAAAAATTGCCCCTTACCTAATAAAATAGTACAATTCCACTACCAAAACCAGATAAACATATATTGATCACTAATATACATAAGACAAGAATCTTGTGCCTAGAAGGCATAGTTGAAATCCACCATCCAAACTGATTAGGACCAGTTTTGAACTTCATTTGTGAATATTTACATAAATATAAAAAGATATCTTAAGGGTGAGACCCAAACATAAAATTCAGTTATGTTTTCTATCCATGTAGCCAGAAGCAAACTTTACCCTATATGTTTAGTACAGCTACAGTCTGACAGCAACCCATCCCCCCTCCATGATGTCAGCTGTGGAATTTCCTACTTGTGGACTACAGACTCTCTATACTTTAACCATCAGCTCACGTTTAACCATCGGCTTATGTGTTAACATAGACTTGTTGATATGCAGACAGGAGTAAAATCCTACATAGAAGGCAAACAGCTAAGCAGGGGGAAAGTAAAGGATGAGCAAATAGAACTTATAGCAGGGTCCTCACCCACCCTCCATCACCAAGGTCCATCAGGATAAAGGTCTTTCTCAGAGGGTATAAAACCTGGGCATCTGGATATCGATGGTGACTCTGGGCTCTCATGTGCACAATGGCTTCTGAGGCTTTCTAGGTGCACAAGGTGTCTTCTTGCAAATGAGACCAAAGCAGAGGCTTGAGTCACTTGTAGTCTCTAAAGACCTCATCCATGGCTATTTCCCCACCATTTGAGATGCTAGCCACCAACCCTTGGCCACATTCCAGTCTGGATAATTACACTGGAGCTCACAAGCTTCACCCTCCAGTGCCAACTAAATAAGGTATCCCTTCAGACTTACAGCCACAACCTTTGTTATGCTGCTGTGGGCTCTCAAAGAGTTGTTCTACACCAGGGATAGCTGTATTTGTGAAAAATCAATAATTCTTGTGTGGCTCTTTACACTGGCAGGAGGTATATTCCAAAATATCACTGGCTATGTTAGCTAGTTCAGTTTTTTTTTTTAAATAGAAAAACCACTAGTAAATGACAGTCATGTCTTCTCCATATCCTAAGGAGGAACAGTGGTTTCCAAAAGGAACAATTCTTATCCTTTCTATGCTATCCAATTTTTGAAAACTCTGAATATTACATCTTCACTTCAAATATGACCTCACACATATCTTCCAGCTAAATACTACTAGTTCTGTTCACAAGAGTCAATAGACCTTTCAAGTCCGTATGCACTTAGACGTGGGCAGGGGTGAACACATTCCTAGGAATGGGAAGAGATGCTCGGCTGCCTAGCCTGGAGGATGGCAATGCCATGTAGCTTATGCATTTACTTGTGTGGTTTTTTTTTTTTTTTGTAATAATTCTATCTGGGTGACTGAGAGTTTATGGGTTCTAAGAGCAGAAGGTGACATAAGGAAATTGAAACTGTAAACATCCTTTATTTAAACCATCTCTTCACCACATTTAAAAAAAATCTAACTCTAACTGTATTCTATCACAAGGATAGAAACAGCAAAAGAAAAGAGTGTAAAGCGTCATGTCTGATCTCCTTGTACCTATAAACACATTATCTTATATGAGAAAATAGGAGAAGGCAACGAAATTCCAGGATTCCGGCAGATTAAATGTGTGGCTATCAAATATTTAACATTACACTATGCAAATGCATTTAGAAGTGGTTCAGAGATTCTCCCCCTTAAGTAACCTTGAAATTCAGATTAATCTCTGAAGCTCAAAAACAAGTCCGTGCCCTGGACAAACTACACTCAGACGATGGACAATGTTTGGTATCAGTGAAGTTCACTCGAAATCTGCCAAGCTGTTATTCTGTTTGAAAACCCTCCTGGCTAGAACAAATTAATAGCAGGCTTCTAAAGCTAAGTTAAAAATGCTACAAATCAATTTACCCACCTATAAATCTGCAAAGGTGCTTCTTTTCTGGTGAAAACGCCCCTTCAGTGGCACTTAGCACCGTCACTTCATCGCTCCCCCAAGCAGACCACTTTGGTCCCTCACTGGAGGTGCTGTATTGTAAAAGTTTACTGTCCTCAGCAGCAGCAGGCCAAGGGAATGCAGATTCTTCATTCCTAGCATGAGGAACTGCAAACCGTGTCATGTGTACAGTACATTTCCTAAGTTAGTGGACATGTTAGAAATGCATACGTGGACTAAGTTTGCACTGATAATATGTTCGCGGTCAGTTTTGAATTCAGGAGCAATCCGGATTACAACTGCAGAGTCTTTCCTTCTACTGACATGTAGAACCCCTGGAAAGATGGCTTTACTAGCACTGTGACATGCACGAAATGCACTGCAATCAAGTCCACCTTCACCAAAGACTCTAGAGCGCTTGTGATGCAGGAAAGGAAGCTGATGTCGTCCATCAGCTACCTGTAATATCTGAACTCTTGTAGAAAGACAAACTGACCAACACAATCTGGAATCTCACCACTGTCAAAAATGTCATGGGGACTGTGAGATAGTGCAGTTGGTAAATTGCTTGCTGAACAAGCACAAAGACCTGAATTTGTTGTAAACACACACACACACACATACACACACACACACACACACACTTAATTTTTTTAAATGATGTATCCCTGTAATCCTAACACTGGAGATGTGGAGACAAGAGTACCCCTGGGACTCTGGCTCTGGCCAGCCTGTTTAGTCTAATCAGCAAGACTGAGTCCACTAAGAGACCCTGTCTCAGAAAATACAGAGGCGAGCACTTAGGTAAATGGAACAACATTCAACTATGCTCGATAGTCTCTGCATGAAAATGACCCTCTACACAAAGGTGCACCCTACACACACACACACACACACACACACACACACACACACATACATACATGCATGTACACACACAAAGATGCTCACACAGAATAAGAGAATATTAAAGATTGTTCAAAACTATAAACAACTAGACACTGAGATTGCAGGTGGCAGGGAAGAGGTGGGTTCATGGGCCTGAATGCAGAATAAACTGTGTGCAGTGCATCTCAGTCCACAGTGGAGCCTCGTGTGTCCTACTGACCTTTGCTTACAAGTACTATGGACTTTCTAAGTATTCTGATTTAATCCCAGCTACAAATTCCAATGGGGGTGGGGGGAATAAAGAAAGAATAATTTGGAAGAAAAAGTAAGAATAAAATCATAAAGGAATTTCATCACAAGGAATCCCAGGGAAGCGACCCAGTGGGCTGTCACCAGGCTGTTGCATCCCTCCTGCGCCTCAGTGATGCTTAGAATTAAATGGTTAAGCTAGAGAACATCGCTCTCTACTTGGCTTTTAGCAGTAAAAGGCTGCCATCTACTTAGGTATCAGAGACCTAGCTCAAGCTTTTATAACATCCTAAGAGCACCTGACGTTGTGTGTGCTCGTGATGTTTAGTGATTCTAAAGGGAAGAATGCCAAGGTTATAAGCCTCTTTCCCACTTTGTTTTTTGTGTTTACACCAGGCTTTAAAAGGGTAATAGAAATGAGCGGCTTCATTTCATCAACAATCACCACATAGTTCTTATTACAACCAAAAAATTCAAAATTGTGTTGCTGACATTTTTCTTAAAGAGATGGGCTCACCCGTCTGAAGTGAAACTTGCAGATGTGTGTCAAGCGGAGGGCGTCCATGCCTGAGCCACAGGCTGAGGATCAGGATGTGCAAGCAGCTGTCACTGCTCTGTTTTTCATTCACAGTAGGTGGTTGCCAGGCAACAAAATACTATTGTCTGTTTCTGTGATCTATTGGCCAATTCTACTGGTGATAATGCTTTTACAGTTTAAAACAGGGCCACCTTTCGGACAAGAAGAGATGAGCAAAATTTCTGAGGCCGACAATAATGTACATATGAATATAAATATGTTGCATGTACCCTAAAATCATATGTATCAGTTTATAACTACATGCAGACATAAATATATATCTTGCACATACCCATATATGCTTGTGCTATTACACACATTCTTTTCCAGTCTACATACATATAAATTCCGTAGGCCTGCAGCCAGCATCTACATCCATATGGGAAAATCAGAGCATGAACTAGAGAAATGAAAACACAGTCAGGATCATTTTCTCAGCACCAGCAATGACTTGAGATGTGTCAGATGTGTCTAACCCTGTTCCTTGATTATGAAGCCTTCCAGAGAGCAAGGCTCTTCTACCTACTTACATAATAGATAATTAGAAAGCTTTGTCATCTCCTTTGAACTATCTCGAATATTAAATAAGCCATTTTACTTAATATGTGCTACAAGACCATAAGTGTGTTAAAAGACCATTCAACTAGTGTTACCATTTACACATAGAAATCTTTAAAATTTATTCGTCTTAAAAATAATTGAATTGCTCTCCCTGGAATAGCCTCACATGACTCTCCACTTTGTTTGGATATGGGTCCCTGGGTAATTACAGTCATGCTATGTTCCTTTTGCATATTTCACCAGCTTACAAATAAAATAACACACAGTGTACTCAGTATAACGTTGTCAACATTACTCTGCATCCCTTGCCGTTTGCTCTACATTGACAAGGTTACAGAGATAAGAATTACAATAGTCTTAAGATGTTCAGACACACCATCAAAACAGCCTGAAGGAATTAAAGCTCGAAAATGCCAGAAGCAAACAAGCTTTGAAATGAAGAGAAATAAAAAGTCATTTATACGTATTTCTGGAATGGCACTACGCAATGTCGGGACAGTCTCTAGATTTCACACAGCGCCCATCCGTCTTGCCTCACGATATTTCAAAAGCACTTTAACTAATGCTTCCCTCTAGAGGGATGAAATTCATTACCATTTGCAAATCTGCATATTACAAGAAAGGGGAATAATCAATATCCATTATGTGCGCGGACATTATAACTATGTCTCCTATCAAGAGTGCAATGCTAGCAAAACAAAAGCAAAGTGCGTTAATCACAACCTAAGTACTAGACAAAATTACTACTTTTCCAGAGAGCAGTCTTCAGCAGAACGCAGCTGCCTCCCACTTGAGCTCCCAGGGACTTTCACATCGCAACCTACAAAAGACCTACCACCTCCTTCTTTGAGTTCATAAGCACCAGGGTCTCTGCCATCAATCCATTTCCCTTCTCCTTTCTCCACCTTCTTCTAATGACCCTTTCATTACTTCCTCCAAAGGACCAAACTCAAATCTGCAGCCCAGTTTGCCACGAATCTCCTCTTGTGCATTCGTTTCCTGCATTCTCCTAAAGCTACTTTTAAAAATCACTACCACTGAACAAACATAATCTCAGCAAAATTTTAAATTTTTTTCAATGTTATAACAGTGGAAGACTGCGGAAGGAAGAGTAAAGCAAAAGGTGCGATCTGAAGGAATTATAGTGGCCGGGTTACATACACTGGGATGCCTATGCCATAGTGCTGGGTTTCCCCACCTGTCGACCCCACTTCCCCCATGTGCTCGCTGCGGGATGACAACCACAACACTCCAGAACCACCCCCTCCAAGGAGGCGGGGTTACGCGGTCAGCCAATCAGAGCCTGAGATCCCGGGTGTCCAACCTATGGGGTGGCCGTGGCCATGCAGGGGGAGGACATAGGGTGGTCCGGGAGGGGCCGCGTCCGTGGGAGGAGTGCACGTGTCCGGAGAGGCGGGGAACCCGCGGGCGTCCAGCTGCCGAGGCGCCGGCCCGGTGTCCAAGTCCGGCTGCCCAGTGCGGTCTTGGACTGGGCAAGGCAGGCAATCGCCCGCAGAAAAAGACCTGTCCTTGTGTCCAGTTCCCGACGAGAGGGAAAGACACAAATAACAACAATAGTACCTCGCGCAGATCGGGCAGAGAGGAAAGTTTCTGGCCCGCACCAGAGTGGAGAACGTCAAGGCGGGGAGATGCTATGCAAGACAGGAGGAGGGCACTGTGGAAAGAAGGGAACAACCGGAGGGCTACGCGGGCAGGACAGGGTCCCGGGTGCGGTTCCCGGGAGGCGAGCGGCGGGGTGCGCTGTCCAAGGTGCAGGGCAGGCGGTTGGTGCGTAGTAGGCGCGGAGCCCGAGCGAACACTGGCCGGCCAGCGATGAAAAAGAGCGGAGAACTGTGTGGGGCGCCGGACACCCCCAGCTCGTAAAAGTGCGGGAGCCCGGGGAGCGTCGGGGAAGGGCGCAGGGGGCTCCCCCACACCGCTGCCTTCCAGCCTCACCTCCAGCTCCGCTCCCCTCCCCCCTCGCCCACTCCCCTCGGTGCCTTGTTCCCTGGCTGCGGCGGGGGCGGAACCGGGAACCCCCCTGGGCGGCGAGTCCCTACGCCCGGGGGATGCTGCGGGCCGCGGAGCCGCTTACCTGGGGCCGCGGTGCGGGGATTCGAGGCAAGCGAGCGCCGGGCGCGGCGCTGCTCCTCCTTGCCTCGGCGTCTCCTCCCGATCGCGCTTCTGCCGGACTCTGTCCAGGGCGCAGGGCAGCCAGACCGGGCTAGACTGCAGCCTCCGCTCGCGCCGCCGCCGCTGCCGCAGACAGAGGACGCCCCGTGGCGGCTGGAAGCCTGTGTGAGTAGCAGCGCCCGGGAGAGTGGGATCTGCTCAGGGGCGCTGGAGACTCCGCGGCTCGGGGCGCGCGGGCGTGCGCACGCGCGCCTGCGAGTGTGAGTGAGTGTGCGCGCGCGCGCCCAGGGGTGGGGGGAGTCGCGAGGGGCGGGGGAGCGAAGCGGAGAGATGCTCGTAGGGACCGAGGCAAAATTCGTCGCCCCCGGAAATCCGTAAAGCGGAGAAAGGATGGGCGGCCTGTCTGGCCCGAAGGAGCTGCCGGCCCCGCGGAGAAACCAGATGAAAAGGCGGCGTGGCGCGCTCGAGCTCGGGATCTCGGCCGGTCTAGGGCCGGCGGAGCGCTCGACCACTGATGCTGCTCAAGTGGCGCCCACGGCACAGGATCGCGTTGTCCCCTCGGGGGGGGGGGGAGGAGCTGAGGCGACTTGCTCGTGCCACTGCTGCCAGTTTGAATTTCTAGGCTGGACGTTCAGGGACTGGTCTTGGTACCCCATGGTTGCCATGGCGACCTTGAAGGCGCCAGGCAGGCGACCCTGGGTGCAGGGAACTCGGTGCATGCGGTGGACTCCAGGATGCTGAGGTGCACTGCTCAATCTCTGCGCTGTCTAAGGTTGAGCCTGGGCACAGAGGGTGTACCCAGGGTGTTAGGATGCCTCAGTGGTGGTTGGGATCACTCCAGATGAAAATGTTACCTTTTTGTTCTCCTTGGAAGCCACTTTCCCCCAAAGTTAATCTTTCCCACATTGTAGTACTGGCCTTCTCTTTGTTAACATGCTGCCAACTGTCCAGACACACAAGTAATGCAAAGTAAGCTGAGAACACCTTACATCTTCTCCGAGTACTCTAACACAGTAGAGATTATCGCTAAATCCTACTTATCTGACCTATTCCTAAAAGGTATATCGAGCTGTTGGTATAGTTTTCCATGCTTATTTTAAATAAGCAGACTTTATTCACCCAAGAATTCCTTCCAGGAGTATAAGGTCTGTGTTACAGTTGACCTGCTCTCTCTAGCAGGAATCCTCAAGAGCCTGTTAGGTTTTGCACTTTTGCCTGCCCTCCAGTACTTGCACAGCGCCACTGTACAGTGTGTGTTCTCTATAAATGTTGAATGAATGACATTGTTTTCTAGCTTCACATATCCTGAAGGCAGAAACTTGGATGCTGGGAATGTCATTACCATCCCACTAGGCTTGCTTGATTTAAACTTACGCCAGTTCCTTGTGTGAAAGGCTATTTTCCCCTCTTGCTGCCAGGGCCCCAGTGCAAAGAAGGAACATAGGAACATAAGAGAATACTGACCCACTATGCAAATTTACCAAAAGATTCACGAAAAGAGCACTCAGAAAGGAACTTGGTGGTATATTCTGCCTGAGAGAAGGTTAAAGGTCCTGGGGACACCTAACTTCTCAAAACGTCCAAGTCTCCAAGTCATAGGTACTTGGCAGTTTACACACTCCCTTCTGCAGAAAAGGATAGCAAAGGAGCTGTGAGATGATTGTCTGCCACTAGATGCTGGTCAGAAGCACACTCAGAACACTGACAGCCAGACTAGTTTGCCACATGTTTGTCTTACCTACCAGAGTGGAAGAATGCTCTGAAAGCTTGACATCTTTAAATATCTTGTCACCACCAACACAAGTGACCTGTTTAGTCAGGAACACTAGGTGCTAAACACTGGCCCATACATTGCAAGGTCACTGGGGATTGCTAATTCAGCTGATGCTTCTGGAATGCTTCCTTCAATCTCAGTAGTTCTAGTCATCTTCTTCGAAGCGGGAGTCCTCAATTTCACATTCCACGCTCAATTTCAATTCCTTTGAACTCAGACTCCTCCATGAGCTGCCTCTCTTGCCAGTCATGATACCGCAGCTGTGAACTATAACTAAAATAAAGTGAAAATTAAAAAGGATTTATCTGGGTGTCCTCAAATAAATCCATTTTATGTTTTCTCTTAGAGGGTCTCTTCCTATGACTTCACTGCCATCCTATTTATATTTGCTGTCATCTTGGGACTCTCATTGTTTTGTCAAATGAGAAACTTAGATATCTAAAACGTTGCCTTGAAGAGGCTTTCTAAAACATGGGAGCAGATATACCGACTGACAGCCAAACTAGACCACAGAGGCAAGGCAAAGTCTTCCAAGACCATTTTCAAGTGTTCATAAAGTTCCGTTTGCTTGCCACATGTTTGTCTTACCTACTAGAGTGAAAGAATGCTCTCAAAGCTATGACTTCTTCAAATATCTTGTCACAACCAACACAAGTGATAAGAGGCCAATGTCTTTAACTAGAAGCAGGCACATGGCAATTGCACTTGACCTCCTGCTTAAAAGGTACACCATACAAATGGAAAAATAACAGTTGAAAGAAAGGAGAAATAACATTTTGAGACATTAATATTTCTGACTGACTTACAGATAACAGTTTCAGTGCTGGAGAGATGGCTCAGCTGTTAAGACTATTTACTGCTCTTGGAGAGGGCCCAAGAGGTTCCCAGCACCTACTGTCACTCTAGACAGTCACAATCCACAGTGACTCTGACTCTAGGGAGATCCAGTACCTCTTTGGACTCCTTGGGCACCAGCACTCATGATCACAAACCTACATGTGAGACACAGACATATGCACGATTAAAAATGATAGTAATATTTAAAAGATAAAAGTCTGGAGATATAATGAGGATTAAAATATTAATCTCTAGATCTCCATACTAGTAGGAGGCAGTAATAAAATGTGTAGTGAAGAGACTCATTCAAAAAAGAAAAAGAATCCTTAATGTAATGGCTCTTTTTTTATTTTGCTATAGTTGCCATAAAGCCTTCAAACATTAACTTTAGAAACACAGGACTGTGACAGAACACCTGAGGACAGACACAACCTGATCATATATATATATACACACACACACATATATATGTGTGTGTGTGTGTGTGTGTGTATATGATCATTTATATATAGTATATATATCATATATATGATATATATGTGTGTGTGTGTGTATGTGTATACATACATACATACCAGCAGATTTGGGCATAAAGATGTTCTGTGAATTCCAAAGTCAGCTCCTCCTGCTAGGAGCTCAGTACCCCAAATTCTCTTTAGTGAGAAGCCAGCTGAAGTACTGCTATGCTTTTCGTGGCTGTGAGCTTGCATAAGGATACAGGTAATTTCCCTCATAATTAGGTCTCAGACCACTTAGTCCACTTGATTTTCAAGTGATGAAAAACAAAACAAAACAACGGGCCAGCACCTAAAATCAAGGTGCCAGCTCCGTACAGAGGGGAGCCAAGAAACAGGAGCAAGCTCAAATTACCTAGTTTATACTCACAGTGTTATTATTAGCCTAGTCTTATTACAGAAACTACTCATGGTAACTTAATTCTGACCAGATGTTAGACATCATGAGGAAAGTTTAAAACAAGACAAAACAAAACAGAGAGGAACTCACAACTTATTTGAAGCCAAAGTGGACAAGTATCTGTTTCAGCCATCAGTACCTCTCTTCAATACAGTCGGCTTGCTACGTGCTGATCATTCTAATACTTTCTGGAGTTACAGATTCCCTGAAGCTACCAGGAGTCTCTCTCCAAGAAATGAACGTTTGAATTTCAGGGAGTTCTGGAAACTTCTGAGGTGAAGATCCAAGCTTAACGTTGGTCCTTTTACATATAGTCAATGTATGGCCAAAGTAAAGCAAATTGGTGATTACCAGTCTCTCATCCTTTCTTCTTACACCAAAAGGGTAAATTTTGTGTGTATATATAAGTATATACTTATAATTCAATAAACTCCAATTTAAAACCTTTCAAACAAAGCCTTGACTTTCCTTGCTGACTTTGACCTGATCCTTTTATCTCCTCTCAATTTTCAGCTGTTTTATCTCTTTAGATTCTTTACTGCAATCTAATGACTTTTGTCCACATGAAGATGCATGAACAGACCAGTGCTTACTGAGTACTATAGAATCACTTCTGCTCTTCTCACTTTGTTAGCAAGAAAAAGGAGGTGCTTTGCCTTTAAGGAATCTCTGGTTCAGCTCAAATTATTCTTAAGAATAATAATTAGGAAAAAAAGTAAATGAGCGTATGCAAAATGTATCACTTAGGCCACGTGCAGCAAATAAACCTCTATCTAAATTACCAATGAGAATTAATGGAGCTGTTGTTAAGTAGGCCACTTGGTCAATGATTGAACATTAGTGGCCAAGTCTCTACTCATATTTTCATACGCACACTCCCTCATTGTATGTAAGTGATCACTACTCCTGGGGTCCTTGCTATAATCTCAACGGAAGGTGTGAAGAAAATAGCCGAGAAGTTAGAATGGATGTTGTCGATGGGCAGCTATGGATGACCTATCCGTGTGAATCCCTAGTCAGGGTGGAAGAGATGAGAATATGACACAGCTTGTATTACCCATCAAAGGATTTGTAGTGTCATCAATCACATTTTAAAGTCTATCTCTGAAGACTCCAAAATCCATTCTTGGATAATGTTCATGTAGACGATATTACCAAGACTAAAGGGGCTGAGGGCTTGCAGCCCCATTGGAAGAGTGACAATACCAACCAACCAGAGCTCCCAGGGTCTAAACTGCCAGCCTGGGAACATGGTTGGGGGGACCCATGGCTCCAGCTGTATATGCAGTGGAGGATGGCCTTGTTGGGCATCAGTGGGAGAGGAGGGCCTTGGTCCCATGAAGGCTGGATGCCCCAGTGTGGAGGGAATTCAAGGGCGGGGAAGGGGGTGTGGGTGAATGGGTGGGGGTACATCCTCATAGAAGTAGCAGGAGGGGGGACAGGATAAGGGATTTCTGAAGGGGGTGAAAATGAGGATAGGGGATGAAAACGAAGAAAGAGGATAACATCTGAAATGTAAATAAATAAAATATTCAAAAAAAAAAGAAAAAAGAAACCTAACCTTTTGCCTGCCTGGTTTATTTTCACTTTAGTAACACAGAAATATTTTTAGTTAATCTAACTTTTAAAAATAGAATTTTCAAGTAATTAGCAGTAATCCACAGCAGAGGGAAACAGGATAATGAGGATGCCTCTCACAGTGTAAGGATAGCATTGACAAAGTTACATAGTCAAAGCTGTTGAACGCTTACATAATTTGCCTTCCTATATGTTTCAGAGGTTGAGTGTGGGGGAGTGGGGACTGTCGTGATAATCCTTTGACTGTTTTGGAGGTAGTCATAGTATAACATGAGCCTGGCACGAGATTCTCTGCCACAGGACCTAAATTCAAATTCCATTTCAACCAGTGAGCTGTCCTGTAACCCTGGACTCTTCCCCTACAGTGATGCTGTTGCCAAGCCTGCACAAGTCGGCTAGCATCTTCCTCATCGGTCTGTTAAGAAAGTTACATGAAGCAACATGAGATGGATTCCTTGGCACTGTGGAATACTGGCTCCACCTCAAGTGTGTGGCAGAAACTTGGAAGATGGACGTGACTGAGAAGCTCCTGAAGCAAGTGTGGCACCTTTAGCAAGACTGTCACTGAATGGGGTTGATGATTCCTGGGAGTCCTTTCCAAAGATATTTTAAGAAAACCTCCACAACCAAAAGTTGGCAGAAAGTGTCACACGCAGGAACTTGCAGATTCCATAATTCTAGAGGTGCTGTCATTCTGCAAACTCTGTGACTATTGCAAAAGCCTTTCTGTTCATCTGTTTTTAATTACTCTGGTTTTCCCCCTCTATTATACAGATTCTAGTTCCACAGTGATGTTTTGGCCCCCAATTTAACTATATAAACATTCATTTCCCAGATTAATATCAATGTTTTAAGTTCCTTTCTCTAAAAAATCAACTTCGTTACCCACAGATGTGCTTGTTGGGAAAAAAAATGAGCAATACAAAAATATATAAGGAAAAAATGTAGAAGCATTACCTCTTAGGAGCCCACCATGGTTCATATTTTATGTTTATCATCACAGGCATGTTTTATTTGTTTTCTTTAAATGTCATTTAAGTAAAACAGCAGTCATTAAATGTTATCATTTTAGAAAGAAAAAAGTTAAACACATTAATAAAAAGTTAAAAAGTTTCCACCCATTTTCTCTTTTTCGTGATGGGCTTCTTACTCAAGCAAGTCCCGGGAACCGGGATTTTAATTGGGTATCCTTAAAACCTTCCCTCTTTATGCCTCTGCTTTCACCATTTCTAACAATGAGTCCTTCTTAATGGTTCTTTACAAGTTTAACTTTACCTTGGTGACGTGTTCTGGAATCACAAGCTGTGCTCCTTGGCCTCTGGCCATTCTGTGGGTACTTTGCATTACTTAACCTCCACCCCCAAAAAGCAGGTCCAGCTCTAACCTTGGACTTGGTATTGCATTCCCTGAATGAGCAGGAAAGAGTCTT
Source organism: Rhabdomys pumilio (assembly GCA_030674055.1). NCBI lineage: Eukaryota > Metazoa > Chordata > Mammalia > Rodentia > Muridae > Rhabdomys > Rhabdomys pumilio. The sequence continues at coordinate 219,806,833 of JANHMN010000001.1, read as the reverse complement.
GATTTCAATAAGTAACCAGAGCACTCACTGGAATCACCATCTATTAGGTCTGCAGACATTGGGCTCAGGGGTGGCAAATTATTTAAGTACATGTATTATGTCAGTGGCCACAGGCAAAATGGAGAGAGGCAGCAAAAAGTCCTTAATAATTAATGCAAATGGCAGCTAAAATTCCAATGGACTTGCCTCCTTTTGCAGTTGATTTGTTCTGTTTTTCCCAGAAAGATATTGTATTTAATAAAAAGTGCAGCAAGGCTTATAATTTTGGCAATTTGCTCATTGCATAGATGGCAAGAGGTCCCCAAAGTAAAAATACCTCAAGCTATAACATCCCACTCTACAAATGTGGTTGCCTTTCTGAAAATGAAAGCTAAACAACTACTGGAAGAAAAAGCAAAGGAGGAAGAAAAACCAAAAGGGATTATCTATAGGACCTTGGTCACTTTCCTATAAAATGCCCATGGCTGAGCCACCTTGTGGAAGAGGTTGTTTGGCTTTATGAGAGGGATAACAGTCCATGATGGTGAAAGGGAGATAGCAGGGAAGCAGGTGACCAAAATGACAACTGAGAGATCAACATCTCAAACCACAAACAGGAAGCAGAAAGAGTGCACTGAAAGTTGGGCGTGGCTCTTGAAAGATGAAAGCCCACCGCCAGTGAAACTCCCTCCATCTAGGCCACACCTCCTAATCCTCCCAAAACACTGCCACAAACTGAGGAACAAGTATTCAAATAAGTATAGGGGAAAACCCCATTTAAACCACTGCAGGAGTGTAGTCTGTCAGCTGACTATTCACCCTATATCGTAAATGATGAAAATTTTTAGCAAGTAAGTTATCATCCTGAATTGCATTTTATGTAAAGAAAAAAAGTGAATAAAATATAAAAGTGGTGAAACAATATATCTTAGAAATTGTATACAAGGGATAACAATATACTTAGAAAAGTTTTGGTGGGTGCTAAAGTGCAAAAGAAACGTAAAAGAATTGATGGTACAGCTGAGCCTTAATCAGAGAAACCAGTCATGTGTACTGAATCAATGAATTTCAGCATCTAGGACAGTAAATTCTCCTAGCAGAAAACCAAGTATCTTTATTCTTTCTTGAGTTGAGTGCTCCATGTTGTTTGCACAGATCCATGTCAGAATGAAGAAGGTCTCAGAGTGACAAACTAAACTTTCCGGAAATGGAGTAAATATTTGGCATTGAAGCTGAGTAATACAATTAGGTCAGTGAATCAGAACCAGGTCCATGAGCAGTGAGAAACCATGCACGCCCTTCCTCTGGGATATTTGGGTAACAGAAAACACAGAGTCCGCTTATTTCCATGTCTTTTGATTACATTGTTTAAAAATCAGGCTTTAATATAATGAAAGCATATTTGACTATAATGATAAAAATAATTAGTGGCTTCTGAGAGAGAGATTGATCAGTCTCTTCAGGAACAAGTCCTCTAATAGGATACCTAGTCTCCAGTGGTCAGCCTTAAACATATGCACATAGGAGCAACACTAAATGGACTCAGCAGGTGATACATGTAAATACATATATAATATACACAATAATAATTTTAAAAGTCATGAATTCGAGAGAGTGTGGGAAGACAAAGGAGTTGGAGCAGGAAAAGGGACAGAAAGGACATAAATACAGAACTCATGCAGTAAGTCCTCGAGTGAAATTCAAAAATTTTTAAATAAGATTTTTATTATTATTTAACTACTTCTGTGGTTCTTCTAAAGTCCACTGTATACACTTCTCCTGAATCTTCACAGCCACCAGAAATGGACACTTATATTCAGAAGTAAGGCGTGAAAGGGGGAAATATCGACCATCAGCCTGGGCCGGATTTGTATCACGGGGTGTGAACTCGAGCAAGTATCTGAATCTCTCCAATCCTGTTTTCTCATCTGAAAATGAGAGGAACTTAGTGTCTGTATGTCAGGACGTTCTATAAAGATATGAGACGACCCTCAGCATGTCTTCACTTTCCAGTGTTGGCACGAATTTAAAGTATTTGAGGGTATGTGGTGTTTACCCCTCTTCTTTCTTGCCTGGTTTCTGTATTTCTTCAATGTCATCTCTATCCCTCATTGCATCAACCTGACTAGCTACCTCTCTACTCAAAAACAAAAAAACAAAATTCTACTGTGTAAACCTGAGACCATCTATTTTTCACAATGATCTCCCTTTGCATAAGTCCCATGTGTACCCTGCAATCTGAAGAATGGAAATGTTATTGGATTTAATTTTTTAGATATATCATGATACGAAAGAGAACAGCGAAGCAGAGAAGGTATACATCTTCCCTCTGCCTTCTGTCCAACTCCTGCCCCTCTATTCCTCGATCACACCAGAAGTCTCCTATGATGTCATAGTAGGAATCCATCTCTTAGGACGACACAACTCTTCAGTGTACTGAAACTCTAAGCCGGGGTAGTGAAGATTAGTGAAGGGCTGAGTCATATGTGGTCCAGCCCCAAACACTAAGAGAGTTTCATATCATAGCAGCCATAATGTTTTATATATAAGAGAAGTAACATCACATTCTGTGAAGCACCACACATAAAGGAATCTAAATTATATATGTAGATATATTATATATATGCATATATGTATATATATGTAGCTGCAATTATTAGTCATGACCCCTTCTAGACAGATAATTTTCTGATGCTATAGAAGAGAAACTCCAGACGGTGATGCAATAGGGGTATATTTTGGTAGTATTAATCCATGAGCATTTCAGTAGTTTCATCCTATGACAATTATAGAAGAAAAAAAAAAAAAAAAACCTGAAACGCAAATGGAAATTAGCCGTTAGCAGCTGCTCTTTGGAGCAATTTACATTTTAGATTTCCAGAATAGCACACTAGTCCAGAATAGAAGAAACAGATTCCATTCTTATTGTAGTCTAAGATCTCCCATTTGTTAGAGACTTTGTTCTTACTGTAAAGAAAGAGAAAAAGAAATGTAGCTGGGAATGCTGGTCTACACCCAACAGGGTATTTTGGGGTTTGGTTTTCCACAGTAGTTGTCATTGTCCTTTACCCAGACTCTGGCAAAGGGGAAATGCAGCACTCTAGTTTAGAGGAGATACTGATGTTTTGTGGATAGCCAGGCTTAATTAACTGGATATGTTTGTGTCTCATTCAGCTAGCCTATCATTATTAAATTTCTAAGAATCCTATTCAGTTCTTCAAATTGAACTATCATTTATGACTTTGTTCATTTTTCTCTAAAGTCATTCCTACCTTCTTCTCCAGTTGTACTTCACAGCATTGCCACTAAACAGATAATAAATAAATGCCTTGGAATTTTAGGACCTGCTGAAACAAGGCACTCTTCTGGCCATCCCAAAATAAAAATGTTGTAGCGTGCATGCACACAGTCACAATCCACCAATCAAGCTGCACAGAGATGCTTCCTGAGGCTGCGGTTTAGACCTGGGAGTCCATTTCACCAGACCATCTAGTGGAAGCCTATGGACCTGACTTGTAAACACTTCGAAATTCAACCTGTGTGCTAAATGCATTTGTACATTTAATTCCAGACTCCTCTCCTTTATGACAGGGCTTCATTTTAGATTCTGATGGATTTATGTGACCTGAAGAGGAAAATGCACAAGTCGAGGTTCAGCCGTGATCCCTTCCCTCTCTGTCTTACTTTTGAATTATTTTCCAACCCATACCCCAACATTTACAGTTTCAAACTAGAAATGATGGCAATACCCAATATCATATCCTAATATGATAATTAAATTGCTATCATAAAGTATTTTATAAAAGCTAAGACACTGTACAGATATGGGCATAACTGGGAATGCTGCTTCTATTAACAGAATATTGAATATTAGTATGTTTAAGGTTAAATAACAGTATCACAGGTGATTACAAGCTGAACTACTTGACAGTTTCTGAGGAAAGGAGCCCACTTGCAAGGTGAGTTTCTGTCCCTCTCACACCTACATCAATGTACCCCTATTTCAGACTCTCAGACTCACTAAAATGTAAGGCAGATAATAAGGTGTCAACACTTCAGCAGGAATCTCCTGGCCCCAGTCTCACGTCCTCCGATCTACTCAGCTTTATTTCCTCTTAATCCTCTTCTATTTTAATTTCTTCTGGTTCTACATCATGGGTGTGAGTATTTATGTACAACAAGCAAATATCCTAAGGACTGGGGAAATGCACATAGCATTTGCTGTCAAAGAACATTTAGACCGTCTGTAAATACATCAGTGATCACTGCCGGCTTTTGTCTTCTTTGAGTGTTTTTATCATGCGTGTTTTCCCAGGGTAGGAACTCTGTCTGATTCTATTTGTAAATCAGGGAGAGAGCATTGTTGTTCAATAAATGCCCAGAAACACCAGCATCCGTATGAGATGAATATGTGGAAATGGCTTTCTATCTATTGTAAGGAGAAAAGAAAATGGATACTGTATAATTTCCACATCAGTTATCTCATATATATATATATATATATATATATATATATATATATAT
>JANHMN010000001.1:219752915-219802230 GCA_030674055.1 Rhabdomys pumilio | reverse complement strand
TATATAGAGAGAGAGAGAGAGAGAGAGAGAGAGAGAGAGGACAGTTTTGCTGTTATCTTCCCTTAACCAAAGCAAAAACTGAGAGTAAGGGATAATGCTGTGCCCAAGGACCTGTGGCAAGCACAGAAAACTATAACTCCTCTTAACCAGTATAGCAGAAACCTCAGTTAGTATTTGTGCATCTTGAACATGCCAAGAAGTAGATAGATTAGATGCTTTTGAATGACATCATCTAACTGACCCTGGCCCACAGCAAGCACTTTCGGTTGCATCTAGTGAAACATACAATGTCAGTTTTCAATGCTGTGTTCTAGGCCTGTCATTCTCCCAACATATTGCTACCTGTGGCTGATAGTTTAGGTCAGTGATTCTTGATCTTAATGCTACAACCCTTTAATACAGTTCCTCATGTTGTAGTGACCCCCAACCAAAAAATTATTTTCACTGCTACTTCATAACTATAATTTTGCTGCTATTATGAACTTAATGACAATATCTGTGTTTTCCAGTGGTTTTAGGCAACCCCTGTACCCACAGGTTGAGAATCTCTGGCTTAAGAACATGGCCACTGTCCTAACAGACTTAATTTTAGCTTGCAAAATACATGTGATAAACACAGAGCTATTAAAGTCATAGCTTAAGCCTTTCACTTCATTAAGAAAGTGTATCAAGTGTTTACTGTTGAATCTTCTCTGTTACCCAGAAAACCCCAGATAACAATTCCTCAGAACACATGTCATCTACAGTGAGAGGCCTGATGTACTTGTCCATGTCCCTGCTTCTGCTAAAGGCACAAAAGCACTGAGAGACAGTTGTGTATTGCAGGGAACTTCAAAGGGTATTGAACAGACGCATAGGATTTTGCAATAGGAAAGTTACGAATGGTTGAGTGTGTGAGAATGCCCCAGCATTCCCAGTGGCCACTTTCACAGATGAGTCAGGAAACTTTCAGGAGCCTTGTCAGCTATACTAGATATGGCTGACGTTCATGTATTAGCTGTTAAGAATGCCCTACAACCCTTGATCTCCCCCAAATCAAATAATTGCATATATTTTATATGTATATCCACGTGGGGACCAGGCCCACACGCTGTGCATTCTTTTTGTACATGCTATCTCTTTGGAGCTGCATTTTGGTAGCATTTCAGATAAACATTTTTGCTCAAAATAGTGCATGGAGGAAACTGAACTGGCTGTCTCGTTTCTCAGAATTTGGAGGCCTGCCCACCTGCTGCCACTCAAAGCCCCTCCCACAAGTACGCGTTACTGGTCCATGGTGTTCCTGTGCTCTGTTCTGCCTTTTGCTTCCCAGGAAAACTGACAAATCATCTATCAAGTCGTTCCTCTCAGACAAAAATCTTACTAAAACAACGGCTTTAGGATATGCCCTAATAATGTTTCCAAATCTATAAACTATACAGCCCAAAATTTGCTAATTTAGCCAGTGCCAATATGTGATAGTTCAAGTTCATTATGCCTTTAATAAAGTCATCTGAGAATTCTAGTGGTTTCCTATATCGAATCACGTCTGGGGAACATGCAGGGGAAATAGCCCGAAACTTTCAACTCTTTGCTCTCCGACCTTAAACGCTTTACATTTACTTTTCTTTCCCATTAATCTCCATACACTGGTTAGCTACATGTCAGTTAAAATTTGTGGACAGGGAACAGTGACTGTAACATGAGCATATATTCACATAAGACATATATGTAATGTGTGCTGCATAAATTTATAGCAGCATAAATAAATCTGAATTCATTAATATTAGCCAATTTTATTAAAATAAAGTGTGGAAGAATACTTGCTAGGCTTACCCATGGTGTGTCTGAGCTCATTTTTATTAATAAAGTGGAACAAGTGACTGGCTTGCAAACAGTGCCATATAGCAATGTGTGCTGGTGCTCATCCTACTGAGATATTTCGCTATACTTCATGTTTTCAACAATGAATGCTATTTTTGCTAAACTTTAAGAGCACAGATACATGTTTTGTCAAATGATTCTGTTTTTATTTTTTTTCAAGAAGTCTTTAAGAAATAATTATACCAACTAGTTTGTTGTTAAAATGCAGATTTTGCCTTTAATGGGTTATTTTAAGGCCCATTTTTTTTTTTTTTTTTTTTGCTTTTAGTTAATTTTTAATCAAGTATCAAACATCTCCAATATTTTCATCATCATGATAAAATACACCAGTCACTTCCTCTAGGACATAAATTATTAATCTAATTATTTTATTGATGACAAATCTCTGATATGGAAAGGTGGAATAAGTTGCTAAGATAAGAAAAGTAATAATATTAAAATCTGCTTAGTATCCAGATCTAGCTGTCACTGTGAGCTATCTAGTCTATTCTGAAATTCTAGAACCATCAACATTTTACAGACACATACTTGTGTGTGGCAGAGGGTTGGAGAGGAAAGAGAATATTCTCAGCTTCCTTCCTTTCTTCCTTCCTTCCTTTCTTCCTTCCTTCCTTCCTTCCTTCCTTCCTCTCTCTTTTTTTTCTTTTCTATCTCTCTTTCATGGTGGAAAAACAGGAGGGGATTTATCCAATGGGGTCATACTGGCAAGAAAAACAAAGGGATCCAATGACCCCACCCCACCCTCAAATACCCAGCTTCCACATCTTTCTTTTTAAAACCAGTCTTGACATCCAAAAACCAGTGGCACTGGGGAGAGATGAGTACCAGTGGCACTGGGGAGAGATGAGTACCAGTGGCACGCTCCTGACACTTTGGTGTATACCTGTCTTTGTCTTAACCTTTACAGCATCTTAATTAGCCATGGGCTAACCTTTATAAATCACTGTTGCTCTTAGAAAGTAAACATAATTTGTAAAGGAGACAGGTTCCCTCTTTTTTGCACCTCTGAAGAATGGTGTCCTTGTGTATAAAAACTAGCAGTCGATTTAATAAGCTATTTATTCCTATAATAAGAGAAACCTTTATTATTTGTGAAGAATAGACGGCATCTGGGGATACTATAGTAAATGGAAGAGATAACAATTGAAATTCTGAATACGTTAGAAGCACAGTGGGCTGCAGACCAATTAAAATTGACAGCCAAGTGAAGCAAAAACTCATGGATAAATATAGAAAATTCAAGTTGTTGTTAGGGTGATTTTTTTTCACTATGTGGTATTTATCCTCTTGCTTCTGGATATTTCAGTTCATTGTATTAATCTTTCTGCTTGGCTTCTGAATTTTAATCGAGCTGAATACTGAGAGACAATAAGATTTTAATTCACAGTAGAATATGCTGGCTGTTTGATATATTTTGTACTCATGTCGGGAGACTATCAGTAACTAGGAACACAAGCTTTTGTAGACAATATCTAATTTTCGTAACCTTAAGCCAAGATGAGAAAATAGACAGTGTGCTCAACATTTTAGCCATGTGTTCACCTCTCTGTATTAAGTTAGCATCGGCAGCTGAGTGGGAGATCACCAGCTACAGCTGCTTTAACCTTCAGCAGCAAATGATGCTTACTGAATTGCCTCCCTGTGCCTCTAAAGCCCAAGAAGCTTAAGAATACAGGTTTGATGCTAATGATGAGAAAACCCAGAGAATTAGCAATGCTTAGCTTGGAGGAGAGTTAGACATAAACATATTGTCAATGGAGGTGATGGAATTTACTCTATGAAGTTCTGAAAAAAATATTTTGCATAAAACAAATCTGACAATTGAAGATGAAACTTGTATGACAAAGTAAAATGCCAAGCGCCATTTACTGAGTATCTGCTGAATATATGTATTATGTTACATACCAGATTGCTCTAATTTAGTGGGTACTGTAACAATTATAAACATGATAAAATTGTTATCCAGAGAAGTTAACTACCATACCCTGGACAACCTCACTAGAGCTGAGACTCAAACTCCAAAGTGCATCTCTGGTCTCTTCTGATCTCAAGCCCTGCCTACAACTATTATGTAAATTGTTTTTCATGGGATAAGATATTGTCAGGGATTTGTTCACAATCATGTTCCAAAGTTTCAAAGACAATGTTCAAGAGCAGCTAGGTGCGATCCCAGGATAAACAATTTTATTTAAGCAGGAGTTCAGTCCTGCCCTGAAATTCATGTTTGGCTTCTGTCTTGATGAGCTAGCATCTGCAGTGTGGGGGTGAGTTGGTGGAGGAGGAGGAGACAGCTGTTCTAGAAACAGTGAAAGAGAAATGATCAAGTTAAATGCTTTCTGCCCTCAGACAAGATTAATAACTCTTAAGTACATCTCTAGCTAATAAACTGTGACAGTCACCCAGTTTGGATCCAAAAAAGACGTAATAATTGGGCTTCTTGTAAATAATGCTTTTTTAAAAAAAAATGGCTGGGTGGGTCTATACCATTTTTGAAAACAAATAGTTTAGGGACTATCAGATGTCTCTCTGAGTTTGTAAAAAGAAGTAAACAGTGCCATCTACTGGGCTGTAACTTTTTCTTTTCAGGTGATCCTAATGGTGTTGTGCAACTATAATCTATAGATGGGAAAACACCTTTTATTTTTTTTTTCCATCCATAAAGATTTCACACTACTAAAAGATAATTTTTACCTGTGCTTGTTTCTTATGAATACATTCTAAAAGAAATCGCCAATAAAAATGAAACAATTACTTTCAAGGAAATCTGACATGATTTTTTAGAAATCTTTTCTAAAAGGAAACTCCATTGTCCTATATAGTAGCATCACCAGGTAAAACTTGAGACTAAGCCCTACAGGTTTGTGGAGTAATCCATCCCATATGCCAAGCTGAAGCGTCTTCTCTCTAACCTTAGTTTGATCCACACCCGGGCCCTCTCCCCCCACTCCACCCCCAAAATTCTTTCTTTTCAAAAAAAAGTGGGAAAAGAAGCACTTTTTTTTCCTTGTGAGGAAGCATCCTGATATGCAGAAAGTCTCAGTCTACATCGCTCACCTAGTAGGAAAGAAGTTTCTATCAGTCTGGTTGTTGGTTGTTTGTGTTTCTTCCATGCAGTATAAAATACCATAGCTGGGGAGTTCCGGAAGAGAACGTGTCCACTGAGCCCACAGTGTTGTGAGCTGATGGCTCAAGATCAGCCAGCTCCGTTGGTTTAGTCTCTTGTTAAAACCCCCTTGGCCAGTACACATCATAGCAGATGTCATCATCGTGGGGGTATCGGAGTGCAGATGGATGCCGTACACTCTTTTCTTGTATGTTGCTTTCAACAAGATCAGTTGGACCACTTTTCAAGACCAGTATCATCCACTCTAGAGACCTAATTCAGAGACCAGTGGTTACTTATGTTGCTCATCAAGGTTTTGACGCTTTCCAAGAGCGCCACCTAGGGGACCAAGCTCACTACACGTGACCTCTGAGCGAGGTATTAAAACCATATCTGCACCTTAGCAGAACTGGCTGTCTCATCACCAGCTCTCTTCATGGGAGAATTCCATGTGCTGGATCACCTGACTGTCTCTATCTGTTGTCATCACACACATGCTCAAAAGGACTCATTCGACAAGCTGTGGCCCTTGGACCACAGCGCCAGCTTCACCTTGGGAGTTTACTGAAATGAGGAATCTGCGATATCCAAGCCCTTCTTAGTGCTCCAATGTATCTCTGTCCTCTAAAGCATTATGCATCCCCGGGCTCTATGTCAGTGAGCCTGAGCCAGTGGGTACTTGCCAGGCCACCCTGGTGTGTCTCCATCATGGTCAACTGCAGCTCTAGGGACTCTTCAGGATGTGCCTACCAAAACAGTCCTTGGACCAGAAAGCATGGCAAGATATGTTGGCTGACTCTGCATCCAGGACCCTTCCTTCCTCATCAACAGTGAAGCCATTCCAGACTCCTTCATCTACTTTTATTCCCTGTCAGCTAATCCCTTTCATTACCCCAATCTTGATGGGAATTCTGTGGCAACTAATCTCTTCCAGAACGCCAGCTTTTAATTAACTTGAGCCCACAGGGTAGCGTGTGAAGTCTGGAAACCCAAAGCATTACATTGTCATGCACTGCTATACACCACCAGTAAACAAGTCATTCCGCAACCAATGTTTTGTTTTCAAACTTATGACTACTTCTTCAGATCAAATGTCCCCTGCCTCATAAAAGCTCCCGTGTGGCAGAGAGCCTCCTGTGTGCTTGGGGCAAAGCACACTCTGAACAGTAAGACAGTTTGGACAGTAGTTTGGTTATTGAACCTATTGTGGGAGTTGACTCCTTGGAACTGGCCATTTCTACTGTCCTAGTGCGTACATTGAAAGACAGCAAAACAGCTGTATCTCTGACTTCTCCTCCCTACAGTAGCAAAGATGTTCATCCCCAGGTCCAAGGGAACCTCTATATACAGCTAGTTATCCGTGAAACCTTGTCCAATGTAAGCACTGTGAAGCTTATCAGCACTAACCTTCTTTCTCCAACGTCATAGCACGTATCTTCTGAGCTAGTACACGATTAGTCATAGACCTCTTTGAAGGAGCTCCCAAGTTGTGTAGGAATTTGCAGTCCCAGCATTGGGGAGGCAGAAATTCAGGCTGATAAAATACTGTCTCAAAAGGAAAAAAAAAAGAGGCACATGTAACGTCCCCTGAGATTGTCATCTAACCTTTAGACGTGTGCACACACGCAAAAACACACACAGGGAAATTTGGGAGAGAAAATATGGGAAAGAATGTACCGTATGCATTATTATTCACTTTACATTGATCCTTCCCAACCCAGTGGGCATATTCTCATTAGAGTTAGGAACTATGCCTTCTACTTGTATCTCCCAATAGAAGTACACAGTAAATATTAGCTCATTTGATGCAACTTTATCCCTCACATCTCTTCTCAGACATAATATATTAACAGCAGTTTGTTGCATGCTCGCTAGCATTGATCAACCATTCATATATAGTCCAGACACTTTGTGTACTAGGCAAGACAGAGTGACCAGCTGAAAGCTAGCCCCTGCTACCATACTCAGTGCTAATACACAACAAAAGTCCTGGAAACAGTACACAATAATAAGTTTGCACGCAGGACTTTTGTATCTTCCGAAGATTTGTCATTGCAGAGTCACAGAGGGGAAATATCTCAGGTGGCAGGCACAGTCATTCCCTAGACCAAGCCTTTCTTACTTGGAGATCCAGCAGTCTCTTCTGGATGACCCAGAAGGCTTTCCCTGTCAGTCAATCTCATTCTCCAAACATGTTCTGTCTGTTCTTCGGGGTGTCTCCAAGTCATAGCCATGCCTTCTACTGCATGGCCCGTGTATCTGGTCCAGTGGATCTCCTCTCTAGCTATGTAGTAGGAGCATAACTGTGTAAAATGGTGGTGCTCAGGTTCCCTAAGCAAGTTCGAGTCCTTGGCCTGTAACATTGCCAAGGACTTAATGCTTTAAACGTGTTCCTGGGTAATCCCAATATCAGTGAAAATGGAGAACACTTTACTTTCTGAGCAGATCCTACCTTGCCTTTCTCCTCACACTCAGCCCACAATCCCACCTGAGGTTTGTATGTTAAAATTAATACATGTGAGCTCAGTTATTTACAAAAATCAAGCAAACAGGAGCATAGACTATCTGAAATAAAATAAATTATATAAACACAATGTACAATACATTTGTGCTCTGACCTACTTCTGACATCTTCTGGAAATAACTAGAGTCCTTGGTTACTTTTAAGTTTCAAGGTTTGAGATTCCCAAAAGAAGTTAATGAAGTTCCCTAGTTAATGTATAAATTATAAACTGAGGTGAAATAGAAAGTTCTGCTAAAACACAACCTTGAGATTTTCTGCCCACGTTCCCTGTCTTCCTAAGCATTTCCATCAATACCTTCAACCATCCACAAAATGAAAGTCAGGAGATGTGATTTTTTTTTTTTAGGGGAATGTAACTTGGACAGAATTTAGAGCCTTTCTCCCCAGTCAGATGTCCTGCCCAGCCCATGATGAGGCCAGTGATTGTATCAAACTGGGTTACTGCCCACTTGGCGCTGTTGCCAGGATTTTAGATGTAAATTGCCATGGAGTACAATAGCGTGGGATAGCTCTCAGCCTACTGCTATATCTTGCCTGGTACACAAAGTGTCTGGGGTATATGTGAATGGCAAATAAATGAATGTATAATGGACTTCATTAGGATAAAATGACTCACATTAAGAAAGAATACCCTCCTATATAATTTGAAATCGCTTAATTGCATTCAACACTACTAGAACACTAATATTTTGGTTGGTAATCAATGGAAATGATAATAACATAAAATCTACATGTCTAAAATCTAGTTTATCAGGAAAAATTAGCTAGTATGGAATGCATAATTAGTTTATAAAATGTGTTTTTGAACCATTTAAAGAATGAACATTTTTATTTGCCAGACTCACTGACTAGGCCTTTATAAGTGCACAGGGAACTTTGTGAACAATTGTAGAATTCCTAACTAATGGAAGGATGTGTCTTGGAGTGGCACATCAACAACTGACCTAAAGTGATCGAAACCATTTCACCCTCCTAACGCATACTTGTGCAAGCTAAGGACAGCCATCTCTTTCACCTGCTTTATTCTTTATTCCTTTCTTTCTATTTTTTAAAATAATTTTTTCAGAATTTGCTAGGTTTAGACTTTGTTGCCATTCTAAGGATTCAGAAGTCTGTAACTGAAGAAAAAAAAAAAAAAGATTTGGTAAGTCAGAAAGAAGAAGAGAAAGGAGTCACAGGTGTGGGAGTCTCGATAGGCCCCTAGCCATGCAGCTTTCTTTTTAATTCACAGGCTCATTTGTATAGGTTCATTCTCTTTGCTCTTTGTGGTTGACCCAGAAGCACTTGATAGCTTTTGAGAGAGAAAATGGAAGGCAGGGACACAGTAGCATCATATGCTTTTAGGTGTGAATTCTTGATCCTTTACAACTCTTATTAATATTGGATAAATGCCCAGATTTTTCCCCCAGAGCAGAACAAAGGGCTTTCTTGCTAGCTTCTAAGTTAACACAGAAGATCAAGAGAGCAGGAAGTAGCTGTCAAAGCATGATGATCCTCTGCAGCCATTACAGGGACAAGGGAAAGCCTAGAATATATCTGGTGAGCAGATCCAGCTTTGTGACAATTAGTAACTAAGGTGACTTGAAATTTTCAGGCTACTGATTAAGTGATAGGAAGTAAATGGGTGGGGGAGCAGGAAAGGAAGAGTCAAGAATAAGCTTAGGATGAGAGAGAAGAGGAAGCCATTTTTCTCTACTAGACAGAGAAAATTCTGAGTGGGCCCAATGGTGACTGCATCAACTACAGGAGGGGTACAAGGCCAGTTTAGGCAACCTAGACCCTGTCCCCTAATTTAAAAATAGTAAAAGTGACTTGGACACAGCTTAGTGGCAGAGCTATTGTTTAGCATGTGTTCAGTCCCTAGTACCACAAAAAGAAACAAACAAAAGATATTTATTCTTAAGCACCTGAATGAAAAACTAGATTTTCTTCATTGGCTCCCACAATTTTTAAGGCTAAAAACTGGTTTAAAATATCCCTTCATTTTCTTTTCGTCCCATCTTCTTTCATATCCCATCTTCTTGGGCCTGAGCACTGAGCAGATCCCTGGTGGCAGCTCTGCACCCAATCTCACAAAACTCAGAGAAAGTGGCCCTCCCAGGAGCTCAAACCCAGATAGTATCTTAGGTAAGGAAACAGCAACACCCACCCCAAACAGGGAGTAAATGGGACCCACTGGGACCTAGGAATTAACTCCTGGCCAGGAGCACTGGTTCCTTCCAGTTTGTGCCTGAGCACTGAGCAGATCTTGGGCCCCAGCTCTAACCCCAGTAGTAACACCCACCCCACACAGTTCTAAAACAACCAAGATAATAGGAAATACAGGCTTCAGTCAGAGATAGTGAGTGCAGGTAGCACTAAGAAAATCCAGATGGCAAAAGGCAAGCACAAGAACATAAGCATCAGCAACCCAGGGTACTTGGCATCATCACAACCTAGCTCTCCCACACTAGAAAGTCCTGAATTCCCCATATCACCAGGAAAGCAAGATTCAGATTTAAAATCACTTCTAATGATAATGATAGAGGACTTTAAGAAGGACATAAATGACACTCTCAAAGAATTTGAGGAGAACACAGGTAAACAGGTAGAAGCCCTTAAAGAGGAAACACAAAAATCCCTTAAAGAATTACAAGATTACAAAAGATAGAAGAGGGAATCTCAGGTGCAGAAGATACCATAGAAAATATTGATACAACTGTCAAAGAAAATGCAAAGTGCAAAAAGTTCTTAATACAAAACATCCAGGAAATCCAGGACACAACAAGAAGACCAGACCTAAGGATAATAGGTATAGATGAGAGTGAAGATTCCCAACTTAATGAGCCAGTAAATATCTTCAACAAAATTATAGAAGAAAACTTCTCTAATCCAAAGAACGAGATGCCCACAAACATACAAGAAGCCTACAGAACACCAAATAGACTAGACCAGAAAAGAAATACCTCCCATCACATAATAATCAAAACACCAAATGCACAAAACAAAGAAAGAATATTAAATGCAGTAAGGGAAAAAGGTCAAGTAACATATAAAGGCAGACCTATCAGAATTACACCAGACTTCACACCAGATACTATAAAAGTGAGAAGATCCTGGACAGATGTCATACAGACCCTAAGAGAACACAAATGCCAGCCTAGACTACTATATCCAGCAAAACTCTCAATTACCATAGATGGAGAAACCAAGATATTCCATGACAAAACCAAATTTACACAATATCTTTTCACAAACCCAGCATTACAAAGGATAACAGCAGGAAAGTGCCAATACAAGGAGAGAAATTATACCCTAGAAAGAGCAAGAAAGTAATTCTCTTCCAACAAATCCAAAAGAAGATAGCCACACAAAGATAATTCCACCTCTAATAACAAAAATATCAGGAAGCAACAATCACTGTTCTTTAATATTTTTTAACATCAATGAACTCAATTCCCCAATTAAAAGACATAGGCTAACAGACTGGATATGTAAACAGGACCCAGCATTTTGCTGCATACAGGAAACCCACTTCAGTGACAAACACAGACTCTACCTTAGAGTAAAAGGCTGGAAAACAATTTTTCAAGTGAATGGTCCTAAGAAACAAGCTGGAGTAGCCACTCTAAAATCTCCAGCCCAAGAACAGAAAGGGAGGGACTCATGGCTCCACCTGTATAGGTAGTTAAGGGTGGCCTTGTCAGGCATCAGTGGAAGTGGAGGGCCTTGGTGCCTGAAAGTTTGGATTCCCTAGTGTTGGGGAATTCAAGAGCAGAGAGGTGGGAATGGGAGGATGGTGGGAGCACACACAAAGAGAAACTCCCAGAATTATATGGATTAGACATGACAGAGGCAGGCTGCTGGAAGAGTGGATTCCAGAATTCAAACAAAAAATTATCTTGATACTAAAATTTGTTTTGAGAATTGTATATTGCAGAATACACAGCCTTGGTGTATCTACTCATCAAGCAAGCTGAGCAGACCTGCTCGAACCTCTAATATCCTGGAATTCCAGCTGGATGCAATGAAGACACAGCATCAGAGGCTTATCAATTTACTCTTCCCCCTGCCCCTCTTCTTAGTATCTTAACGCCCATAATCAGGATGAAGAAGTTAATGAAGAGTCGGTGCCCCTATTCCCTGGGCTTGGGGACTGAGGTGGTTAATACTGGGCTATCTAGAGAAAAGTAGTGGTTTTGTGGGAACAGGGAGGATAAGCTAGAATTTATTGCATAGCCATAACCTATTGGTAGAAATATGTATACTTGTTATTAAGATGAAGTTATAATTTCTTAAATGGCTCAAAATTTACTTTGATTTCAAATTTAAGGTTTTCATTGGTACAAGCTTCTTATTGATATAAAAGTGAGATGAATATTGTTACTTTCATAAGCATTGTGCCTATATAACACATTTGGGAATACATGGCTTAGACCCAGTCCTTCTTTAACTTTTTTTAACTGATTTGAGATAGTTAGCCTGTGAGTTAAGGGCCTATAGCAAATTCATGGCTCTGAGTTTATTGTTAGGGTGTTTTCTATATTTTATTTAGAAATAGCTGAGCAGAGTTAAGAGACAACAGTCCAGATTGCCTTACATGGATAGTTGGTTTTCAAAACATCAGAAGTCCACAGAATTGACGTTACAAACATTTCTGTATTAATGTTCATTTTGATTAGAGACCTGTCTGCTCCTGACAGCTTCCTGTCTTGGATTCTAAGAAGAAATTCAGCATCTTTGGAGTTACTCCAGTTGTGGTGAGGCAAGAATTGCCTCTTCATCTACAGACAAATTACTGTCCAGAAAAGGACGAACTTGCGGAATAGTTTACTGATTATATCTGCCAAGACAGAGTAATCAGTCCTTAATAATTCTGCATCACTAAGTCTGTCAGATGATCCTGGGCCACAAGGCTGAAGATCGGATGCTCCAATGTTTTGTAGTAAAGGGACGGTCCAGGTGTAGCTCATTGATTTTGTCTGTAGTGAGTGTGGCCTCTTTCCATATGCATTGTTCCTCTAAATTACAAATGCTGCCCTGGAATGCCTTCGTATCCTCTTCCCTCCCTCATCACAACCGTCATCTGAAGCCATTCTGCATTAGGCTTTTGCTACCTCCCTGGATGTGTGGATATTTCATAAAAGTTACCTATGCCATCTCCCTGCTTCAAGACCTTCCTCCCTGAGGAAAGCCTTCCTTCTATCCCTCTCTCCTTACTCTGTGTAAATTTAATATCAAAATATTATCCAGCTCCACTTTGATCTTAGGTAGAATAGAACTTAATGCTTCTTTACTTCTTATTCTGATTGGGTTTTGCTCTTGACTGAAAGAAAGAAATTCATCACAAATATATTTTATACACTAGTATGTTGACTTTCCACCAATATTACATATGGGTGGAGTAAGAGAGGCAGAGGGAAATGTTCTATGTTTGTAATTATATAATTATTCTCCTGGTTTCCTCTTACATCTGCCATCTCTAATCAATTTTAAGCTTCCCAAATTGCAAATATCATGTGTCTTTTCATTCTGTATGCTTGCAGCGCATAAAAAGTAGCTTCTCTGTAGACATGTTTACTATGTTAGTGACTCTGTCAAAGTGATAGGAAGGGTAGGAGTGAAGGTCAGGAGAGTAGCAACCTGAGCCTATCTCCTCTGTGAGGAAACCTGGAGTTTAGGGTGCTGAATAGACTCCTGTGTGAATTACTGAGGTCTCTTACAACCTACCAACTATCAGAGGCTTTGTGTTTCAGGGTCACTCTGTCATTAGGACTTGCTGCAGATTTGGGGGATAGAGGATGTATCCTGGTAGGTTTTGTTCAATCATTTGTCAAAAGCAAAACTCCCCAGGCTGTGTCTTTTTTCTTATGTACTTAGAGGTAGTGGTAATCCATTGGCTGCCATTTGATATTACGTGAAAACTTCACTTTTTTTTTTTAAACAGGCCATCTCAAAGCACCTATTTTGCATGTCTTAAGACTTTAAAATGAAAGAAGTTTGGGTCTATTACAGGCCTCATTCCCTGCTCCAAAGTTAGTAAGTTGTACGTTCCCCCCTTTAACTTGAAGCAGAGGTTGCTCAGCTGAGGGTTGCCTGGTAGAAGGGATGTTTAATGATGCAGAATACAGCAACTTTTTAAGATTTCAAGTGTGAAGAACAGTCTGACAGAATTATTGCAGGTAGTAATATTCACAGACCACTGTATAAAAAGGGATGCTGTAGTTGATTTCTTGTCTGAAACAACCTAATGGCTAAACCTACTTCTAGCAAGAAGCAGGTGAGACAATGATGTGGATCCTCAGAGACATGTCCCTTGCCCTACTCTCTCCTCACTGATCTCTGACTCAAAGATTCTTCCTCCTTCCCCATATTACCCACCCTCACCCCCTCCACCCAGCATGACATACTACAGTTATTCCAGCACACAGCATCTCTGGTTTGACACAATCTGTGTTTTCTTTTTCATCCAAATATTGTCAGTCATAGCCCATGTTAATTTTTCAGAAAATTCAGGACACACTGAAAATTTCAGTATATTCATCTTTTCCGTGTTGCTGTACTGTTTCAAGTCTTATGAGCACACCGGTGTGCAAGATAAAAGAGAGGAAGGACTAACACTGTCCACTACGTTCTGTTGTAGGGATGGGTACTTACTGGATGAACAATTGCTGAATGATTGACTCAGAACCATACCACTTAACCAATCAGGCTATATATTTATGTGGTGTTCCCGAATATTTCTGCAATATCTTAGGTGTTCAGTAAACATTCATACTCTACTTGAAATCTGAAGTACCAAATTTGGTTTCAAAATAAATTGGCAAACAAGCAACAGGGAGATGGCTCAGTGGGTAACGGTGCTTGCTGCCCAGCCTGATGATCTGAGTTGGGTTTCTGGAATTCATATTGTGCAAAAAAAAAAAAAAAAAAAAAAGAACAGAATACCATAAGCATTTGTCTGAGTATGTATTTAAATAACACCTCTGTGGTCAGATCTCCCATGCTCTAGAAGGTTCTTTTCTTGATCCATCTTGCTACCCCATAAGTAATTGTATTATTTCTAGCCTTTTGTTTACTGTCTAAAATGAACAAATAGAAATCAGAATATTAACTCCGTTATTGATGAAGTTGATCAGGGAACATGTTGTTAGATATTTGGTCAAAAGCCTTGTCAAAAGTATTGAGTTTTCTCTGACAATAGCAGCCCAGAAAGCATTTGGTATACAGGCTGCCTTACAGAAGAGTCACAGGCTAAGCTAAGCCTTCATAAAACCTTACAAAAAATAAACCACTCTTCTACTTGAGATAAAAAGACAGATCAGAGATAAGCTGGCAGCATGCCTCTCATAGTCTCCATTCCTGGGGAGAATGCTTCTGAGTATCCACCCCACTCATCCCCCTCAGCCATACTTCCCGGCTTTTATTGCATTACAGGCATGCCTTGTCTTGTCTACCCCTGACCAGCTGTCCCACACCCATAGTGCTGTTGGAATCCACTCACTACTATGTCACACACAGTGCTTCTGATCCACTATCAGACACAAGACCCTGGTGACCCATGCAGTGGCCCCTTCTGAGGCTATGCCTTATCTGACTTCTCAGCTCTAAAATATTCCAAATGATTCTAGGGAGGAGGCCATGCACAATATTTTGTACACAAAACTCATCGTTCAGATACCACTGATCCTAGTCATGGAAGTGCTCCATGGACACACAAGTCTACTCTAGACATTTCTAAGGGAAACCTTGCTTTTTACTAATGAAATGGAAAGGTGGGAATTTTGAAATAAAAATAGATTGTAGCTCAGGTTGTAATTCCAATTCTGACACATACTAGTTATGTGACTTGGTCTGATTTCTCATTACTTTTGTAATTTCATTTACCAGTTGTAGATTAATGGCAGGCAACATTAGTGATTAGCATTAAAGTTTCAGTACAAGGTTTTATAATTGTGATAATCATATTTAATATTATAACTTCATGAAATAAATTGTATTTTATTTCTACATTATAGATTTATATTTTTGAGGCAGGGTCTTGCTATGTAGCCCTGGCTGGCTTGTGCTTTACAGATTTAAAGTTTGGGACCTAGTAAATATTAAGAAACTTGTTCAAAATTTCATGACCATTAGGTTACAGAGTTTGGTATTAAATCAAGTATTAGAACTCAGGCAACTGTAACTTAAAGCTCTCAAAAAGATGTCTTCATGTTTATAGATATGTGTGCAGATGCAGAGAGCATGTACAGTACCTGAGAGTATGGAATCCAAAACAGTGCCTGCCAACCATCAACATCACTGTCATCATTGCTAGGGACAAAGATTGCATTCCTACTCAGCAACAGTCTTTCTGATCCGCTTTGTTATATGGTATGGTGGTTTAAATAGAAATGCCCCCATAGACTCACGAGTGTGAATGGTTGGACCATACATAGGGAGTGGTACTATTGTGGAGTAGGTGTGGCCTTGTTAGAAGAAGTGTCTCTCTATGGAGGTCGGCTCTGAGGTCTGATAAGCTGGAGATACCCACAGTGTGACACACAGTTTCCTTCTGCTGCCTTCAGATCAAGATGTAGAACTCTCAGCTTCTTCTCCAGCACACTTCCAGCTGCACACCGCCATGCTTCCTACTGTGACAAAAATGGACTAAACCTCTGAAACTGTAAGCCAGCCCCAATTAAACATTTTTCTTTATAAGAATTGTCATGGTCAAGGTGTCTCTTTACAGCAATAAAACCATAACTAAGACACCTGGATTTACTAAAAGAGGACTTTTTTCCCTCCAAATACTTTATAATAGAATTGAAAATGATAATTGTTGGATGAACAGACATTGTGTTATCTATATGCAAGAAGGAAATATCACCACATTTCTTTATAATCCAGGTACGATGAGGAAAGTGATGTGTAATTAAGCTGCATAAGTTAAACTTTATATGGAAAAAGTAAGTAGAATAAACAAGGTAAAAAGGCAATGACGGTGTGAAAAACAGCATTACTTCTGTCACAAATAAAATGATTTGTAGCACCAAAACAGCCACACTGACCAATGGACTAGAGCACTCACAAGGAAGCCCTCGCATACACAATGATCTTAGGCACGGATGCCAAAACAGTTACTAAAGAAAAGGCAGCTTTTTCACAAATGGTGCTGAGAAAATGACTTAGACAGATACATCCTGATTAAGTTGAAGTTGGATCCTAGCTTAGACTTCATACAAAAATAAATTCCAAGTGAATGAAAGGTCTCAATATAAGACAGACAAATTCTGGGGTGGTTAGAATGAGAAGGTCCCCATAAGTGTTGGGCACTTGAAGGCTTGGTCCCCAGTTGGTGGCGATTTGGAGAGGCTGAGGTGGTGTGGCCTTGCTGGAGGAAATATGCCACTGGGAAGGGGGGGCAGCTTTAAGGTTTCAAAAGATGTACACCGTTTGGAGTTAGAGCTCTCTGCCTCCTGCGTGTGGTTCATGGTGTGAGCTGCTGCTGCTGCCCGCTGCATCAGCTTCGTCATCATAAACTCTAACCTGAAAACTTAAGCCCACAGTAAGCTCTTCTAATGTTACTTTGGTCATGGTATCTTATTATAGTAATAGAAAAGTAGCTAAAATAAATGGGTAATGATGGTGCATGCCTTTAACCCCAGCATTCAGGAGGCAGAGGGAGGAGGATCTCTGAGTTCAAGGCCAGCCTGGTCAACAGAGCTACTTTGAGAACAGCCAGGGCTACGCAGAGAAACCTTGCTTCAGGGGGAAAAAAAAGTAACTAATACAAACTTAGCTTTGTGCAAAAAGATTGGAAAAGATTTCCTGGATATAACACCTAAGCACGGAAATAAGAAATAGGTGAATTGAACATTACAAAAATTTCAATATTTGGTATGTCACAGGGCTTGGTGAACTAAGCGAAAAGCAACTATAGAATGAAAGAAAACATTTGAAAAAAAATCACTTTCCTTAATAAGAACGCCATAACAATGGCAAAGCATCCTGGTATTTTAAGTAGGCAAAGAATTTGAACAGACATTTCTTCAAGGTAGAATATAACAAATAGTGTATATCAAAACTTCCATTTGAAGGCCAGAACTCCAACAACTTTGTCCATCCATGTCCACAGCAGCGTTATGCTCAGGGGCTAAAACACAGACGCAACCCAGGGTCTATCCAATGCGGATAAGCAGCAGCCATGTGTTAAGCTGAGGAACGCGACTTAGGAAGTATGAATGGAAACTGCAGTGAGATCCTGTGGCACGCTCACCAAGATGGCTGCCACGGCAGTGAGATCCTGTGGCACACTCACCAAGATGGCTGCCACGGGAAGAAAAGTGTTGGTGATGCGTGGAGAGCCCAGAACCATCGCTTTCTGGTGGGAATAAGAATGGTGCGGCCAGTGCAGAGAAGGTAAGGAAGTTCCCTAAAATCAACTACTCCATACCTACAGGAACATTCTAGTACAGCATTAGTGCATGCCATACTTCTGGTGTTCTCGTCTGCTTTGTATTACAATGATAGAATACCTGAATCTAGATAATTTAACAAGGAAATAATTTTTTTTCTCACAGTCTTGGAATCTGGGAAGACCAAGATAAAAGTCAGATTCTGAAAGCCATCTGACTACATTCTCATATAGCCCAGAACAGGACACAAGAAAGATATATCGCTGCCCTCATCCACTCGAGACAGTCTTTTTTTATAAGGCCACTAATCCTTATACGAGTACAATGTTCTCATCAACTAAATGTTTCCTCTACACTGTCACACTGGAGCCTGAGTTTCTAACACATGAATTGGGGGAGGAGCACATAGAGACTTATAACCATGGTTGAAGTCAGGGCTCAAGGAAATATTTGCACATCTATGTTCATAGGGACATTATATCCAACGGCTAAAACACAGAAGCAACCTAAGGACCATCAATATCTGAGTGGGTAAGTAAAACATGGTATGCAATATGGTAATACAATACTTAACCTTAAAGAAGAAGGATGTGCTAACACACATGTAAGCCTTGAAAACATTATGCTGTATGAAATAGGCCAGTATATGATTCTGTTTGTAAGGTGTTCCTAGAACAGTCAGACTCATGCTGATGCAAGTTCAAGGCTGGTTCCCAGAGGCTTTATGGAGAGAGAGGAAAAGAGAGAGCTATTGTTGGGAGCATAGAGTTTCAATTTGGGGTGAAATTCCAGTACAACTATAACATAAATTTGGAGATTCAAGGCCCATGTCCTCTCTTCCTTATAAATGCATGGCTTGGTCCCAAGGTGCTGATCGGCCTTCTGAAAGGTCCTGGGAATATGGAGAGATTATGTTAATGGACACCCTTTAGTGATCATTCATGGTTTCTAACTTCTGTTTCTTAATGAAGAAACAGGAGTGCCATAGTAAAAATGACTGACTGCATATCTGAGGCAAGGATTCTGGACAATATGTCTTAATCGATTTGTCAACTCTTTAACACAAGTCAAA
Organism: Rhabdomys pumilio; assembly: GCA_030674055.1. NCBI lineage: Eukaryota > Metazoa > Chordata > Mammalia > Rodentia > Muridae > Rhabdomys > Rhabdomys pumilio. Next base: position 219,783,292 of record JANHMN010000001.1, on the reverse strand, counting down.
TATGAAGAGTTTGAGGTCATCTCCAGTGACCATAAAAACAACTTGGGAGAAGCCCTCACTAGTCAAAGTCAGGGCTACTTAAACATTAATCATCATTGTCATTGTTGTCATCATCATCATCATCACCACCACCACCACCATCAGCAGCATCTCATTGGTTAAAATGCCAAGTCTATAAAATTAATGAGATCATATCATGTTTAAAAACTATGACATTATATGTGGATGTTGAAGAACATGATCTTATCTGAAAACTGGAAATTAAGGAGAGAAAATAAAGTATAAATCATGTTTCTCTTATAGGAAACATGTTTCCAATTAACCAAAGAGTAGACAAAGCAAATTTTATTTTTTATTTATTTATTTTTTGCCATACTGAGGGTTGAACCTAGGCTCTTGATCATGCAAGGGAAGTGATCTAAGAATTGAACAGTATCCACCAGGCCTCTGTTTACTTGTTCATTTCAAGACAGGGCTTCACTAAGTTGCCCGGGCTGGCTTTGAAGGATCTCTGTAGTACAGGCAAGCCAAGAACTGAAGATCTTCCTGCCTCAGCCTCCATGTAGTTGAGACCGCAGGTCTGTGCCATCAGACCTGGCTACCAATTCTTTATATAAGAATCACAGCAAATAAAGCAGTTTCTCCTCTCTGAACTGTGAGTATTTATTATCTACCTCATAAGATCACTGTGGCACATGGTCATGCTCAGCTTTCATGATGACTCTTTTAGAAGAGTTCTCTCTCTCTCTCTCTCTCTCTCTCTCTCTCCATATATATATATATATATATGTGGAGGTCCTTGATATACTTAAGCTTGAGCTTTGTACAAGGGGATAAATATAGATCAATTTGTATTATTCTAGCAAAAATTTTATATATATATATATTATATATTATATAAAACCAGATACCCTAAATCTAATAGAAGAGAAAGTGGGTAATAGCCTCAAATACATTGACACAAGGGAAAATTTCCTGAACAGAACACCAATGGTTCAGGCTCTAAGATTAATAATTGATAAATGGGACCTCATGAAACTGTAAAGCTTCTGTAAAGCAAAAGACACTATCAATAGGACAAAACAGCAACCTACATATTGGGGAAAAAGTCTTCACTAATCCTACATCTGATAGAGGACTAATATCCAAAATATACAAAGAACTCAAGAAGTTAGACTCCAAAAAAACAAATAACCCAATTAAAAATGGGGTACAGAGCTAAACAGAGAATTCTCAACAAAGGAATCTTAAATGACTAAGAAGCACTTAAAGAAATGTTCATCACCTTAGTCATCAGGGAAATGCAAATCAAAATGACCCTGAGATTCCACGTTACACCAGTTAGAATGGCCAAGACCAAAACCTCAAGAATCAGTAATATTCTGGCAAGGATGTGAAGAAAAAGGAATACTCTACCATTGCTGGTGTGGTTGCAAACTGGTTCAACCACTCTGGAAATCAATTTGTAGGTTCCTCAGAAAATTGGGAATAGCTCTACCTAAAGAATATACCCAAAAGATGCTCCACCATCCACAAGGACACTTGCTCTACTATGTTCACAGCAGCCTTATTTGTGATAGCCAGAAGCTGGAAACAACTCAGATGTTTCTCAACTGAAGAATAGATAGAGAAAATGTGGTTTATTTACATAATGGAATACTATTTGCTATTAAAAATGAAGACATCATGAAATTTCCAAATGGATGGGACTAGAAAATATCATCCTGAGTGAGGTAACCCAGACCACATGCATGGTATGTACTCACCGATAAGTGGTTATTAGCCAAAATGTTCAGAATACCCACGAGACAATTCACAGACTGTAGGAAGCTTAACAAGAAGGAGGGCCTGAGTGTGGACACCTGAAATCCACTTAGAAGAGGAACAAAATAATCATGGGGGGGCAGAGGGAGGGAGGAAACTAGGTGCAAGAGGAGAAGGGGCATGGAAGAGGTGGAGCAGAATGAGGCATTGGGAGGAGACAGGAGAGAAACCCACAGGGCCAGGAGAATGAATAGAAATATGCAGCAGTGGGGGTCAGAGGGAACTTCTGGAACGTTCCAGAGATCTGGGATGTGGAAGGCTCCCAGGACTCAATGGGGATGACATTAGCTGAAATGCTCAACAGTAGGGAGATGGAACTGAAGAGACCACCTCCAGTAGACATCTTCAAAAATTTTAACCCAAAATTGTTCCTGTCTAAAGGAAGTATAGGGACAAAAAGGGAAAAAAGACTGAAAGAAAGGCCACCCAGTGACTGCGCCAATTTGGGATCCATTCCATGTGTGCACACCAAATCTTGACACTATTACTGAGGCCATGTTGTGCTTACAGACAGAAGCCCTGGATGGCTGTCCTTGGAGAGGCTCTACCAGCAACTGATGGAGACAGATGCAGATACTTACAGCTAACCATTGGAAAAGTTAGAGGAAGGACTAAAAGAGCTGAAGGGGATTGCAGCGACAGAAGAAGAACAGCAGAACAGTGTCGACTAGGCAGGACCCCACAGAGCTCCCAGGGACTCAGCCAAAAGCCAAGGAGCACACATGGACCAGCCTTCAGTGGGAGAAAGTGTGCTGAATCCTGGGGAAACTTGATGTCCCAGAGAAGAGGGATGCTGGTGAAGAACCCTCTCAGAGGCGGGAAATATGGGGTGAAGAACTCAGGGATGGGGGACTAGGAAGGGGGACAACTTCTGGAATGTAGATAAATAAAATAATGTAATAAAAAAGAATAACTTTAAACTATATTTTACTATTCAGAATGTTTAATTTCAAATTACAACAATCATTATCCTAAACTAAATTTTACTCTCAAATGTTTTGCCCCATTTGTTCTTCCAAAATGTCTAAGGTAAGCTAGTAAGAGTCTTACATGTCAGCAAAGAATGCTTCCATGGACCAGGAAAATGTTAGCCCTATGTATGCCAAAATGACTTGTTGGGGAACAACATGAGAAGGTTACCATGGAAACCCTGGTAAACTTGGATTATATTAATAGAAAACCAAGAAGAGATACATCCATACTTGGCTGACCAGACTACACCTTAAGAAGTGCTTTTTATTTGCATCTTTCATAGGATAATGTCAAGGCCAAATATATTTAAAGAGGCATGGTTTGTGTGATAGAAATACTAGAAGTTATATCACACACATAGTGCGGTAGAAAACTTGAGAAAATTTAACCAAGAGAAAAACCTTGCAAATGGCCTAAATTCTCAGCTCTCATAAAATTTACAGTCATGTTTTTAGCAAAAATAAGTAATTATAATCAGGATGTTTTATAATCTACTTTTCCTTTTCACTAATTTATTGAGTTCATATTTTGTCAATACTTATAACTCTTTATTTACATATGTAATATTTGGACTTTATTTGTGTCCACCACAATAATAGTGTTATATTTTAAATTCAGATTCAGATATATTAGCAATTACATAGGTTATTAGCATACAATATATACTTTTGTTTACATTAACATATAAGATAATATGTTAGTATATAGTTAACATATAGTATATGGTATATAGTATACAGTTAGTACATAGTCTTTATAGTGTGAGTTACTGATTGGTTATTCGTTGCTTTTCCATTTTGCTGTTCATATTATTTCTCGAATATCCTTGATTACAGCAGCTATAATTATACTGAAGTGCACCTGAAAATTAACACATCTGGGAAACATCTCAATGAAAGCCTCAAAATCCCTTTGTACAGACAATTAGTCTCCAAGGCTCAATGAACATAGTTAAGGCTCCTGCTAGAGTCTAAACTCAGAAAAAGTATCCAAACCCTCAAACCATTAGCTAATGGAATATTGTTATTTGCAGAAGGGATTAAGCATACTTAAAAGTAATAGAATGAGTTACTTTCAGAGTGTAAAAAATAATGCAATTGGCACAGAAGGCTAATTTCTTGATGATGTTTTTGCTACAAATGTAATTAGAAAATATATAAATTATGCCACATGGAAAAACTATATTAGAATTACAGTTAAATTCTATTTTTTCCTATGGAAACACAGTAAAATACGGTGACACTTTACGGAATCATCTGAAATATTCATTACTTTATGATTAATTTATACAATTATATTCAGAGAAATCTCACAACTTCCAATTTTAATAACTCCCTTTTTACTCCCCCAAGGTCCTGCTTGTTCCCAGCATTTTCAGAGAGTTTGTTACAGGTTTCTCTTTGAAAGGATGGAACACTGTGCCTACGTTTTCCCTAGATAAATTCCCTTCAAACCATGCTTCAAAGTGTTTATAATGGAGAAATGTAAAATGTATATCCTGTGGTTTGCTAAGCACACCTATCTCACTAGAGCTACCAGCAAGTGTCACTCCACTTTCCTAAGAGGCATTCTTTCGAGACATTTTATACTGGTAAATGGTCATACAATTTGGTCTAAAAATATACACGTAGACTTTGGAAGATGAGATTAGTTTTCACATTTTTTAGAGCCTCATTTGTGTGTGTGTGTGCGTGTGCGTGCGTGCGTGTGTGTGTGTGTGTGTGTGTGTGTGTGTGTGTGTTACTAAGGATGGAACCCAGCGCCTCACTACACTAATGAGCTATACTGAACTATACATCAATAGACTGGGGTGCTACCTTCATTTAGCATTACACTGCAAACTACAGAGTATCTTTAATGAACCACAATATTTTAGGGTTTAAACTATTTTAACCCACTCCAAACAAGAACTGCTACATCTCTAGGCTGTAATCCAGTTATTTTTATCCCAGAAATCATGATACAGATTTCTAGATGATTCTAAATTGTGAAATTGTAGAAAAGTTGAGCCTTGCTAAATGGTAATTGAGCTTTATAGATGTAATCATTGAACTTGTTCCTCAAGGCTGAGTTGATGTTGACCTAGGTGGTGGAGAGAGTAATTTCAGGCAGAGAATAGCTTGTGAAAACATGTGCTTATGTAAGAGCTAGAATATTGTTTTGGCTGAATTACAGAGTTTATTTATTGGGTAGGACAGGATACAATGAGAATGGCAGAGCAGGCTGCTGACAGATTTTTAAGTGTTTCCTATTTGCTTATAAAATGGATTTTGCTTTCTTTATTGAAGAAGCATTGCATCCTCAATCTTTATTTGAAACCTCATCAGTATTAAGTAAGACTTGAGTGAGGAAAGGCCAGAGAGGAATGCTGGGAGATTTGTGGAACAAGATGAACTGAATGATAGGCTGGTTATGATACTCGTCTATTCTTCCAGCATACATCAGAGCACTTGTTACGTGCCTGGTATCTGCAGCTAGTTTAGAAGCAAAGGAGAATAAAACAGAAACTTTCTGATTTTAATGAGTAGAAAGATCTATGAGAACAAACACTTTCCTTGAAAGAGCGCCAAAAGTCACCTCTTTGTCATTAGTTGCTTCTTATTCTATGTTTCCAACATCAAAAAAAAACATGGCTTGGTTAATGCTTCTATTAATAGGATGTTTTATGTTTAATCTCTCTCTCTCTCTCTCTCTCTCTCTCTCTCTCTCTCTCTCTCTCTTTCTCCCTCCACCACTATGTTTATGTGCGTGTGTGTGTGCGTGTGTGTGTGTGTGTGTGTGTGTGTGTGTGTGTGTGTGTGTTTCCTAACACAGAGAAGGTATAACACATGGGAGTAATGAGAAAACTGCGTGGAAGTCTTCTCCATCAGTTCTGTTTTAAGCCTTCTTCATATTAGTCTGCCTTCCATTTTAGGTTACATAATCAATGCCAATAGTCAAGGTATATTCTTATTTCTGTTCCCCACTTCTGTGTGACATTGTTAATCATTTAAAATCATACTATATTATATACATAATTATGTTATATAATTTATATATAGTATATATATGATATAATTTTAACATATATATACCAGCGATTTTGAAAACTGTTAGTGAAGGTAACAGTTTGAAATTATATTGTATATTATATATACTATTACATATAATGTGTAATTATTATGAACATAATATACATTATAATTTTAAACTCTATATATGCCACAGGTTTGAGGAACTACCAATGTTAGTGTGTTGTGGTTTAGAAGAACAAAGGTTATATTGACTTGACATAATGACAGAAAAATTCCTATAGCACTAAAAATTATTTTTGATAAATTCTCCCTAACATTAGATTTTGACATAGTAGAAATATTAGCAATGTATCTGGTGTTGTTGGCAATAAATATTGTTAAGGGTGTTGTGAACTGTCTGGTGCTATGATATTGACTGCCCCAGCTTTGGTATTTTTTGAAGTTCTGCTCTACAGATCCACACTTCCTTTGTCTTGCTGAGTTCATTGTTCTTGATAGGCACCAGATCATTACTCCAGTGTTCCTGAACTATGGGTGGAATGACGAATTGTTGGGAGTAAGGAATGCTAACTTTAAACGGTAGGAAAGCTAGGAAGTGGTGTGAGAAACCGGTGTGCTAACATGAGGACACAGTGTCGGAGAGTGTGCATTTTACTTTGTCATCTAGACAGGATGAAGGAGAGTTGAAACATTTTCCCTAAATATTGCCTTTTTGTAAAACTGCTCGTATGGATTTTCTAACAAATCTATCTGTAGTCATGTGACCTTGTCACAGTTGAAACTACACTTAAAGCTTCAGGGTCAAGGGTCAAGATTTATCTATTTAATTTACTGTTTGTCACAACGTGGTACTTCTTTAGGACGTTAGTATAAAAAAGATTACAAAATAGTGATTATTTTGAAAGCTCATAGTGTACTTCCACTGATATACTAATTACATATAATACTGTTAATGCCTGTCAGCTTGCCTTTTTACTCAAAATAAATAAAGCATATTAAAAATCACACCAGATAACAGAAGGCCAGTGATTAGATTTCCAGGGTTCCACGGGTTTTTCTTGTTTGTCCATTTTTTTCCTGTTGTGAATGAAGCTGACCTGGGGGAGAGATAAATAAGAACAGAAAAGTCATTGCTTTGAAAAAACAGAGATTTCAGTGTGGTATTATTATTTTTGCAAAGTGACTTAGCTTTGGATTCCTTAGTCAACCCTGAGATGAAAATTCTTGAGTAAGTGATTTGTTCTTGAGGCCTTCCCAGGAGTAATCAGTGAGAGAAGCAAGACTGGGGAAAAAAGAAAGATTCAAAGCTCCAGGAAAGTCCTTCTTGGGGTAAAATCCTCCCTAAGAAAGTCTCAGGTAAGAGCAACCAGAGGCAAAAGAGCCAGGACTTGGAGGGGTGCGGGGGGCGGGGGACGCTCAGAGAGGCTCAGAGCAGAGCTGGTGGCAGCTGGAAGAGCACTGGGCCTACACCAGTGTTTCTGTTTTCCTCTGAGAACCATTTCAAGTCAAGGTTCCTTCCGTTGCCAGCACAGGCTGCATATGAAGACCATGTTTGCAGTGTTTGAGAGCTAACTCCCTGTGAAGCTTCAGAGAACCAAAAGAACTTAACCTGAAGACTGTGCAAATTATGGCTGTTGGGCAGAAACAGGAAAGGTCTGAGTGTGGAAGTGGTGTTTTAGATCCGAGCAAACAAAAAGATGTGGAGGAATTAACCTAATCATTAAGAACCTGCACGGATTATACTGAGACTAGAAGAAATAATCTAATGAAAGGCAAAGAAAAAAACAGTGACTGTCTGAGAATGTGTGTGTGATAGTGTTTCTGAGAAAGGAATGTGTGACCTATAAACTAAAATGAAAGTGATATAATGGTCTGGCAAAGTAAAAAGATGACATATAAGGGATGGAAGTGGCCTCAGAAAAATCTCTAAAGGAAGACTCTTAAGATAATATGAAGAGAAAATATTTTCAGCCAAGTAGATGTGCTGACAGCTGGCTACCTCTGAGCATGAGAAACTTAAATCTGTTGTCCTGGAAGACAAAATAACTTTACAAGGTGTAAGCGGCTATGTTTTCCTATGTGAAATATAGATTCCAGGAGCAGTCCCTCTGAAAATGTCTTACAGAGGCTCCTCTGCAAGGACTGAATGTCTATCCTGTGTGAAACAATGCAGAGAGAATAAGAGTAGCACAGGAAGCAGATGCTGTGCTTTGTTTACATTTGAAAATGTATTTGGACATCTATCTTAGATTGACAGTGTGTTATCACTGCCTCTTAACTATCTTGTACTGTGTGAATGAGAAGTGCTGACAAATTTCTGTAATTTAAGGGCTTTATTCAAAATTTGACGTGATTTTTATGCCCAAGAATACTAGGGAAGAAACCTTTTAAAAAGTATTTATCACAGAAACTCTGGCTTTGCTTTTGAAGTGTATCATGTCATTAATTAGGAGGTTGAAGTCTCATTACTTTGTGTCTGACTTTCCAGGATTATGTAAACAGCAACCCTGTCATTACCAAATCATATGCTATTTTTTTTCTTTTTCTAAAGAGCTAGAGCTCATAGCCACCACTTAAAGGTACTACTACAAAGGAATAAAACGTTATGTGTAACATCTTGTTCTTAGCTATATGTTGGGTGGATCTATTCTTCTATGAGTATCTGCTACAGCTTTTTTCTCTTGGTTTTGGTTGGGATTCAGTTAAACTAAAGAGAAAATGTTAAACTGTAGCTAATAGAATTTAGAAAACATGTTTTTATTTGACATTGCCAAATTTATCAGCAAAGGACAAAAATGATGCTGTCAGAAACGCATTATATATTCAGATAACAGGGGTTATTTGTGACAGACACGTGACATTTAGTTTGGTTAATGAAAATTAAAATATTAAACAATACTTAATGAGCAACTGAAAAACCAGCGTCTAGCAAATCACGATTACACATAGTCCCGAATCAATAGACTACCAACATGGCAGTCCCAAAGCACATCAGCACAGGCCTTCAGTAACACTCAGGCATAAGCAGTCTATTCTGTACTTGGTATGAGTGGCATCTCCTGAGTGAACTTTAAAAGGATGCAAAGCAACATCTGTTTTGGAAACAGATGTTTTCCAGATGCTGACCCTCATGCAGCACTACTTGTCACTTGTGCTTTTCAGGGATGCTCAGTTTTAATCATAAAATTTTCTTTAGCTAAATTTATTTTATGCCTACCATCTATCAAAATGATATGAAAATTATTATTGCCTATTACAGTTCAGTTGAAGCTTACTTTTATAATCATTTCCTTAGAGTACCATGCACATATACTGGGATTTTGAGCTTCAACTCTGTCTCTATTGAACTGTGCAGTGATATCTGAGGCAAGTCTTGTATAAGCCTGCATTTGCCTACCTACGAATCGGAGATAATACTATGTTTACTCAGCCTCTTGCTGTTGCTTGTGTTATTTCAGGTATCCAGTGTATTGGAAAATAGCACCAGTTGTCAATTGCCTGGAAGAGATCTGCTCTAAAGATAATATGTATGGGTCATTTATATCAGCCATAAAGGCATCTGAAAATCTGTCATGACTGCCTTTAATACATGCAATCTGAAACCTCTCTTGTTACGAAAATTGGTTTTTCAAGAAAATACCAGTCTCTTCACATTGGTTAGCTCTAATTTGCCCAAAGAGTACATATTTTGAAAGTTAATATTGTGAGGTAGTAATTGCAGGTTTTTTTCCACTGTTTTCTTGTATTTATTACATGGTTCTGATCATTTAGGTAGGAGCACCTAGCAGGCTCAGGGCAGATGCTGCTGGAAACAAAGAGCTCCCTTGCTGGTTTTGAGCTTCATATTAGGATACTTAAGGTCCACGACAGAAAGAATATCCAGAAATTATAGCTTTGGAAGATTGTAGCTTTTCAAAAAGAGAAAATTTGCTGAGTCACTCAAAGCAAAAAGAACTGCAGAAGAGTCAGTATATAGCAGGACATCAGAGTAGAATAACACAAGGACAGCATAACAGTTTTCAGTTAGATGAAAGTTGGCAAGCACACCCAAAATCAGAATGGAATGGATGAGAGGATTTGTGGTTGTGCGTGTATGGAGTGTTTTAGAAAAATTAAACCACCAGTCAAGTGACTGGCTGTGAAGAGGCGTGATCACAGACGAGACTTGTCCGTGACTACAGCAAGTTATTACAGGTCCAGCATGACCAGATGAGGTTTGAGACCAGCTGGAGTACACTTCTGCAAAGGTCACCAAGGTTTAAACAACGGCGCTCGACCCAGGAGCCCCACCCCGGCTGACAAAGGAACTTCGGTTCCCCAGGAACTTAAACCACCTCTAAAAAGAAGAAAATAAGGAAAACATAATTATAAAAGGAGAGTTTACCCAAAAGAGTTTGAAACTGAAGTCTGCATGAGAAAGACATTGTCACAGTTTGGCTAGCACTTGAATGTGTGCCCCAGCAGCTTCGTCCTTGCTGTGGTAATGCTGAGGTCCTATAGCCTTTAAAGAGGCAATGCCTAGTGGCAAGCCCATACCTCTTCAGTGACATGCCCTCAGAAGAGATTGATACAGTTCTCTCAGGAGCCCGACTCATCCCCAGTGGCTCCTTGACTTGATATTTGACAGTGTAATCTGTCTTTCTGTATATGTTCCCATCACGAGAGGATACTGTAAGGAATCCTTGACCAGAGCAGGAGTTGTGCTGTTTGGACTTTCAGCTACCAATATTGAGACCTAAATCAATTTGTTTTCCGTAAAAGTACCGGGATTCTGGCATTTTGTAACAATAACAGAAAAGAGCCTAATATAGAACATTAGTTCTATATGTGTTATATGGAAGTAAAAATAACATAATTTCTATAAGGTCTTTAGGCTTTATTGATGTGTTGAAATATTACTTTTAATATACTTAAAATTTTAGGAATATTTTAGTTTGGTTGGTATTCTAGTTTGTGTCTTATTGCTATAATTAACAGGACAACCAAAAGCAACTTGGAAAAGAAAGGGTTTATTTCATCTGACATCATGAAGGAAAGTTAGGGCAGAAACTCAAGGTGGAAACCTGGAGACAGGAACTGGAGCAGAGGCCATAGAGGAATACTGCTTGCTAGTTTGTTTTCCATAGCTTGCCCAACCTGTTTTCTTATACTTCTCAGGGCTGTTCACTCAGTGGTAGCACTGCTCACAGTAGGCTTAGACCTCCTATACCAATTATTAATCAGGAAAACATTGATGCACAGACTTGCCTACAGGGCAGTCTAATGGAGGCATTTTTTTCAATTGTGTTTTCCTCTTTCCAGATGATCCTAGCTTGTGTCTCAAGTTGACAAGACAAAATAGAAAACCCAACCAGCACATTCTGTTCTTTAGTCTGTTTGCTCATCCATTTGAGACTATGTCCCACACAGAAGCTCAGGCAGGCCTGAGATACACGATGTGGCCCAGAATGGCCTGAAACTCTTGTACTCCCCCTGACTAAAGTCTTGCTGAGTTCTGGGACTACAGGCCTGAGCTACAACACCCAGTTCCTATTTCTTCTTGATTACTGTGAAAGGCCTCCATTATCTGAAATAGTTTTCATGATTAAAAAGCACAATATGTCTTGCACATAACTATTACAAATTGAAATTAACTGCATGCATCATTATAAAAATATGCTGATCATTGTTTTCTCAAATATGATACCTCATCTCAAGTAGCTTTCATTTATTTGGTTTATATCTTTATTTTAAAATGAAGTTTCAAAAGCATAACTGGAAGGTTCCAGTTTGACTAGATTTTAGCTCAGATCTTGAATTATAATTACTATGGTTGTCTCCAAGAAGCCCCGGCTTGACCTCTTACCCCCGTCCCCCTTGCATAGTTTCCTAGCACGGTTTTTGTTTATAGATAAACAACAATATAAGTGTGCTGTATGAAATTATAAGACTAGATATGGCACCATCAGCATTATGAATATGCCTGATGTTGACACTAGCTTGAGATAAAACTAGGTGGGCTGTGGCTTAGAAGAAAGAAAGCTGAGCACTCACGCACATATGCTCTTCTGACTATGGAAGAAACACAGTCAGCTGCATGAAGTTCCTGGTGCCCTGGCTTCCCGCCAGAATGAACTGTAACCTGGAACTATAGCTAAAATTAGCATTTATCCTCTAAGTTGCTTTTGTCATAATGTTTTATCAGGGCAATAGAATAAGAGCCTCCAACAATCCCCACTAAAGCATACTCTGCAACCTCGGATGGACTTGACTCTGGCTTCCTTAGCATCTTCTGCTTGTATCTGTTCTTTCACAGTGAATTTTTCTGAAATGATAACTCAAGCTGTTAGCAATCACAATTATAAACTCAAAAGGAGATGAGAAAACTATAACTTTTAAGTGCATATTATGCTAACAGACATCTAACCATGCAGCATCTGGTTCAACCTTGTCTCCAGCTGAGCACAGTGAGCGCTCTCACAGTGTGGAAGCTTAACCGTTTCTATTTGTAGTAGTTCCTCTGAGTGATGGAACAAAGCTGATTATGTTACAGGAGCGGTCATTTGAACTGTTAACTGTGGTAAGCCACGCTCACCTATGCTGACTATTCACACCAGGCACAATGACATCACTAGCATCAGGCTTTCTATCAGCTGCACACTTACTAAATGGTAGGAAGGTGAGAAGATGAATTCAAAACATCTCCTCAGTGCTGCTTCTTTGAAAGTCTTTAATCTTACAAGTGAATATTTTAAAACTGTGTCTTTAGTAATTAATATTTTAGTTTTGCTTCTCTGTAGTTATGTTCAACAGAGCATGAAAGAGAGCAATCTTATCTTCAGAGGTGTTTTTACATTCAATTTATTGCCATTGACAAAAAAAAATTGCCTTTCAATGTGGAAAAGAACCACTTTGAAGAGCTTTATTGTATGCCTGTCTCATATGATGCTATAATTTTATTTTAGTCACAATATAGGAATAAAGAATTTATAGACTGAAGAGTAAACACAAATCTTATGTACTGTAACACTCTAATATATGTTATTTAATAACAAAGGAAAAGGATTGCTACCTTCTGGAGAAAAGAGGAAACAATAAAACAGTTGTTGCATTAAACAGATAATGGCATTATCATGAATATTAATATTCAAGGGCTACTTTGAAGGCAGTTGTAAAAAATTCTTGAACACACAACTATTCTTTATCTCAACAACTTAAGGCATTGAAAATCCAATTGTTTCTTCTAAATTTTTAATTTGAGAGATAGTGAATTCAACATTGTTATAAACAGGCATTCGGGGGTACACATTTGAAATATACACATATAGTCTTCTGCCAGCTTCCTGTAAACATTACTATTGTCTACCTTGTGCTATGCACTATAGACAGGAAGGCACTTTAACCAATAGATACCTGACTCAAAACAGAAAAAGAAGGAAGAGGAAAAAGAAAAAGAAAGTGTCTGTCATTGAGACAGGCCTCTGCTACTGTGCTGGCTGTTAAGAGTCCAGAAGATCGTCACAGTACTCTCTCCCACGGTGCTGCTGGCCTGTGCTGTATTTCACTGGCTTCCTTCCCTCCGATCTGCTTTTTTAACTCGGCTGCAGTTTTTTCCAGTTGTTGGATGTTCCACTGCCATTTCCTCCTATTTACCTGAATCTTGTTTACCTGACAATGCAAACGCTTAAGAATCGCATCGTATCTCTTATGTTGTACCTGTCAGAAAACAGAGCACATACACAGTGCTTGTGAGCGTGAGTCAATGGCCAGAACAGAACAGGCACTCTGACTCCTCTAGAGGGAAGCACTCAATGGGAAATAATTCACTGTAAATAATCAACGGGAATTATGTAAACAGTAACACATTACCGATGCTGAAAGTTTTCTGCATGAAATAACCATAATCTCTCTCTCTCTCTTTGTGTGTGTGTGTGTGTGTGTGTGTGTGTGTGTGTGTGTGTGTGTGTAGAAACTGAAAACCAGAGTAATTTGAACACAGGTTCAAAGCTAACAAATAGCAATGTTTGGGATTTGACCCTGAATTCAGCACTCGGATGGAATACCTTCTTCTTGTCAAGGTCGTTGTCCATTGTTAAGTGAATGTGGCCAGAAGTTGCCTCTTTATTGGTTCCTATCTGATGAAATGCAGTCTCAGTATACTTAACTTAAAAGTATGCACAGTGCATTGGTAGCACAGCTGATTCTTGCCTAGCACAGTAGCCATGCTGCAGTAATTCACATCTGCCGGCTGGTAAGACCACGCCCATTTGGAACGCTGAGCAGTGGAGCTGCCCCTGCATCTCACTTCCATTTAGGTCCAGCATTGCTGCTGGCCCACACCACTCCCAGCTTTCTGCACCCCCTCTGTCTCTGAGAACTTAGCTGTTCATGAATCACCCACTATCCTATTACACTCAGTTGAATTTAATTGCTCTAATGTCTGTCTTATGACTAGTTAAGAAAAATGGTTGTTTTCTATATCCAGCTTAAAAGATCTAAGACAATGGTCCTCGACCTTCCTAATGCTGGGACTGTTTAATATAGCTCCTCATGTTGTGATGCTCAACCATAAAATTATTTTCATTGCTACTACAAACCTGTAACTTTGCTACTGTTTGAATTGTAATGCAATTATGTGTTTTCTTATGGTCTTAGGCAACCCCAATGAAAGGACCATTCAACCCCCAAAGCAGTAGCAACACACAAGTTGAATGCTGGTCTAAGAGATGATGTGGTGTTGTTTCCTTGCCAGTAAGTAACAGAAACATTGATTCTGAGCCATACAGTGACACACTGCAAGGCGAAGAAGCAGTGAAAATGCCAAGCGACATGGGGTCATGTGGTGGCCATCAGAATGCAAAGGAAAAAAAGGCATTTATCTGCAATTTCTTCTTTTAAAAACTGAATAGAATTTCATTGCGCACTACAATGTCATTACCCATTTATCAGCAAAAGGATATTTGTTTTTTTTTCTATTTCCTAGCTAGTTATTGTGAATAGAGCAGCAATGACCATGGCTGAGAACGTGTCTGTGAAGTAGGATGCTGAGGCCTTGGGGCACATGCCAGGGTTAGAGCTAGGTCATACGGTGGATCTACCGTTAGCTTTTTTGAGGCTTCTCCACCCTGACTTCTAGAGTGGCCACACCAGTGTGCAATCTCCTGTGAGGTCTCCGTTTCCCAGATCCTCACCTGCCTAAATCATGTTGTTTACTTGATTTCGGCCATTTTGGCTGGGGTAAGATGAAATCTCAAAGTACTTCTAATCTGCATTTCCTTAATTGCTAAGAATACCAAACACTTTAAAAACACTTAACAATTTTCTGTCTTCTTTTGAAAATTCTGTGTTCAGATCCATACCCTATTTTTAATTGGGTAATTTGGGGTTTTGCCTTTTTCTTTTTGAGATCTTTGTATACTCTGATTAGCAATCATTTATTAGATATATAGTTGGCAAGGATTCTCTCCTACTTTGTGTGTGAGAATTTGAAGACCGGACCTGAGTTTTGAAGACGCCACACACTTCAGATACAAGGCTTGGAGAAAACAAACTGGAACTGACCTGGAAGCCTTCTCCATGAGGCCTAGCTCTCATGGCATTCAAATGTGCCAAGGGAGTAAAGAAACTAAAAAGTCTTACCCAGTTGTAAAGTCTATGAACCACAACAGTGACCAGCATGGCAAGACATAATCTACAGTCCTAAAGTAATGCTTTTATCTCAGGGGTAATCAACAGCCCCCTAAGTGTACTTGATGCCTACTCAGTGCTTGAAGAGAATTCAGAGAGTCACACCTGTCCTTGTAAACTTAACCAACTACTTATAGCTAGTGAGGTCATGGACTCAAGAAGACAACTTACTGATTCTACTTTGCTAAGCCTGTAATTCCCAACTGCGTTCTTATCTATTCAGATAAGCTCTACTTATCTGAATCTACAGATAAGTATAGCTCTTACCCCTCAAAAAGCTTCATTTTGCAGCAAAATGACTATTTCAGAAATATATAACTGATAATTGTGTAGAGAACAATAGACTATGAGGTACCTATCCCCAGCTGATACATCTAAATACAATGCTGACACCTAAAGCTCAGAGAACATGGTCGAAGAGGGAGAAGAAAGATTATGGAAGCCAAAGGACCAGAATGTGTGCTACATGATAGTGTTCTCTATATATGACAGTCATATTCATGAGTTCTTAACAATATGGCCCCCTAAATAAGAGCTACACAGTGTAAACACCAGCTGACACTCCAGTATTGATGGGAGACATCTCATAAGGCCTCACTCTGAAACGAAGAGCTATAGACAATTAATGATCACTAAGAGAGGGTGAATTGGCCTTCTCCAGGGACAACTCCTCCCATGTTATCCAATCCCAAGCAGTCATCCCTAAACAAACATAATTAATAATTACAGAAGAGCTGGTCATGAAATTGAGAGGGAGTGCGGAGGTCATGGGAGGGCTTAGAGTGGAGAGAGTATGGAGTAGAAAGGATGTAATTACAGTACTCATGTATGAAGATTCTTGAAAATAATAATAGCATAAAACCCCCAAGTAACAGAAAGTCAAAAACGAAACCAAAACAAAAATTTCTACATTAGAACTGACTACACAAAGAACACCTATCTCGTTTGTCAAAGGCAGAGGAAGTGTTAGTGAAAGAAGTTCTGAGTGACTGTATCTTGTTGAGATGAGCATAGCCCTATCATGGCACCAGTTCTCCATATGGCCAGCCTGAAGAGGGGTGCCAAGTAGTGTCTGACTGTTTATGAACAACCTACTAGAGTGTTCAGACTAACAACTGCTGCTTCTTCCTCTTGGATATTTATAGCCAGAGACTGCTCGTCCACAAAGACTCCCTACCAAGACTAGCTAACCCCTCTCCGTGTACCTAATAGACATATTGAGGTTCTAATTATGGTGATAGTAGTACCCTCAGTTGGAAGTAGCAGACTCCCCAACTTGATCCTGGCTTGACTGCACATGTGCTGATGTCCCTAGTCAGGATTCCAGGATGCAAACCACATGGGCCAATACTCAAGAAACAGGTTATGGTAGTTAAACAATTCACATATAATCCATTATTTAAATCAGACAAGCTACTTTTAGCATGTTCACACAACTATACAAACATGAGCACCATCTGTTTAGAATATTTTCATTATCCTCCCAAGAACACAAGTAACTATTAACAATTAATTCCACTCTCCTACCCCACTCTTTGCACTAGGCAACCACTAATCTAATTTTACTTTTATGCATTCGCATATTCTCGACATTTCATATAATTAGAATCACACAAGAGGTTTTTTCTGTTTTTCCTGGCTTTTAGAACCTAGCATAACATATTTAAGGATCAGCTAGGATGCAGACTCTATCAGTACTTCATCTTTTCTACTGTCAAACAATATTCCACTGTATGATGAATCACGGTTTGCTTTTCTAGTCCAACTGTTGATGAACATTTGAGTCGTTTCCCATTTTTAGTTATCATGACCATACTATTGTGAATATTTATGAAAAGGTCTTGGTGTACACATACATTTTCACCTTTCTTGGCCATAAACCTAAGAATAGAATTCTTAGGTCATGTGGTAATTTCATGTTAACCCTCTGAAGAACTATTTTCCAGAATGCCAGCAACATTTTACACTCCCACTTGTAATATATGAGGGTTCCTATTTCTATACACCCTCAAAATATTTATTACTGTTGGCCATTTTTGTTAACAGTCATCCTTATGGATCTGAGGTGATATCTCATACTCAGACATTTATTGTTACATTTATTTGGTGGTAGTGGTGTGTGTGTGTGTGTGTGTGTGTGTGTGTGTAAGTGTCATTGAGCACACTGTGAAAGTCACAGGACAAATTGTGAAAGCTGGTTCTCAGCAAGTGCCTTTACTCACTGAATTTCCTCATCAACCCAACATTTATCTTAAATAAAGCAATACAATTATGTAATACTAGGGCTGAGATAGATACCTATTATATATTATATATACATAATATATATACATCATATACATATACAATTATGTATACCTAATATATATAATAGGTATCTATCTCAGCCCTAGTATTTTACATATATATCAGCTTCTCAAGTAGTGCTCCGGGCTCTTTCCTGTGCTTACAAACTGGAGACTTTTGATAGTAAATCAATACTGTAGACTATTTCATCTTCATAGAAAATATTTTTAAACACACAAAATAAAATAGGGTGAGCAAGGGAAGCAATCGTGTTGGAACATCACTGTGCATCAGCAGAACTGGAAAGGCAATATAAATGTTTTAAAATGCTCACATAAAATCAGAGAAGAAGGGGAAGGGGATGTTGTGGGGGGGAGAGACTGTGTAAGAAGAGGACTGGGAAGAGAGGGCCAGCGATAAACATGTAAAATAAATCAATTCATAACTGGGAAAAAAGAATGTTTTTTAGCATTTCTTAGTGAAAATATACTAGAAACAAAGTTTACCGGCTTTTGCTTATTTGAAAATTTCATTATTTCACCTTTACTTAAGACAAAGCATTTCATAAAATATAAAATTCTTAATCAATAGGTTTTTCATCTTAATACTTCAATATGTTTTCTGTTGTTTACTAGCCATCAGTGGTTTTGACTTTAAAAATCAATTATCATCATCTTGTGTTAATGATTTTATGCCTGCTGTAAAGTCTATTCTTTGTATTTAGTTTTAATAATTTTAATGACCTCAGATACTTTTCATTTTATCTATCTTGCTCAGAATTTACTGAGTTTCTTAAATCTTCAAGATATACTTTATTCATATTTAGATTCTTGGCCAAAATTTCTTCAAAAAAATTTTTTTTAAGTTTTCATCTTTCCCTCTTTTCATTTCTGGATCTAAAAGTATACAGATGTCAAACTGTTTAATCTGGTCCCAAGGTCTCTAGGCTGTTTTCAATTTCTTTATTTTTTTACTCCTCTTTCTCTCGGTGCTTTGACTAGTGACTTGAGTTGTGTTCTAGATTGGAGAAAATCTGTGTTCTGTTGCGTCTAATCTGCTATTAATTCTACTCTGTATTTTTCATCTCAATCATTTCTCTGTCCATTCTGATTTCCGCATGGCTCTGTTACTCGACAGGTCTCCTCTTCGCTCATCTTATCCAACAGGACACTGACTCTCTCCCTGTAGAAAGCTCAACAGCAGTTCTCACTCTCTAGGAACTTCCAAGACAAGCAGAACTGGATTTTCAGCGCTTACATATTCCTCTAGCTACAAGTGGCCCTGTTTCTCTTTCTTCGGGTCTACTACCATTTTATTATTAGTAAATAGGATGTTGTAAACTCTGAATTTTATTATTTTTTTCTGAAAGTATTGAGTTCTGTTCTAAATTCAATTAAACTATTGGAAACCATCTGAATTTGTAAGATTTTAATACTTAGTAGAGTATCTATTTCTGTTTTATCCTGAGGTTTAGGTCTTTAGACCAGCTTTTGTCTCAGTTATCATTATGGACGTTATACTTTGAATGTAAAGTGTCCTCACAGGCTCATGTGTTTGAATATTTGTTTCCCTGCTCATGACATAGATTTGAGAAACTGGTAGGACATTTTGAGCATGGATGCTACCTGGTGGGTGCAGAGTAGTAATGGTGGCCTTAGAGAGTTTCAGCCTGCTTACCCCTCTAGCAGAAGGAGCTCTCTGTATCCAGTCTGCAGGCAAGATGTGAAGAGTGCCAACTGCATGGTCCTAATGCTGTGAACTCTGCTGTGTCTTCCCTGTCATGAAGGATGTATTTGTCAGGATTCCCCAGAGTCACAGAACTTATGGAATGTTTCTCTATATTAAGGGAATTTACTGTAATAACTTACAGTCTGTAGCCTAGCTAACCCAACAGTGGGCAACTGTGGATGGGAAGTCCAAGAATCTAGAAGTTGCTCAGTCCCACAAGGCTAATTGTTTCACTGGTCATCTGTATAAGCTGGAATCTGAAGAAGTAGGTTCCAACAGATGTGCTGGCAAGGAAGTGCAAACAAGCGAAGAAGAGGGACTCTTCCTTCTTCCAATGTCCTTGTGTAGGTCTCCAGCAGAAGGCGTGGGCAGATTAAAGGTGTGTACCACCAGACCTGGATCTGGAACTTGCTTTGTCCTAGGCTGGCCTTGACCTCAGAGATCTGCCTGCATCAGTTTCCTGGGATTAAAGGCTTATACTACCTTGCCTGGGCCTAAACTTTTCATGGCTACTATGCCTCAAGATCTCCGTGTCAAGATCTGGGTCAGAAGCCCGTGTCTGGCAGCCTCAAGATCTGGATCACTGGCGTGCCCTCCATTTCTGGATTACAGTTCAATCCCAGATGTAGTCAAGCTGACAACCAAAAATAGCCTTCACGAAGGACCATACTCTCTGAACTGGGAGGCAAAATAAACCCTTCCCCCTTTAATCATATATACAGTTGTCTTTACTACTAGGGCTCTACAGCAGCAGAAAACTTCTCTTAAAAGCAGATGGTGAAATCTCAGCTCATCAACATTTTAACTGTGTTTCCAGTTGAGAACCTTGGAGTTTCATTCACATATGAGGTTCAAATTACAGACACAGGTTTGCAAGGAAATGATATGCAAATCTGAGGTTCCTTGTAAGACCAAATTTAGTACTGACCCAAATAACATCATGAAAAAGTAAGTTTATAAACCAATATAAAATTATTTCAAATATAGCACATTTTTGTTCATAATTATTAAGAGAAAGTATATTACTAAAAGCCTTAATATTACTTAATTATTAAGAGAAAGTAACAGAGTCTAGATCTTATAATTCTCTAGTACTAATTCCTGGTGCAAAAGGATTCTGTAGTATGGTGTTTACTCCAACAGTTCTTTTAACAATGAAGCTGGTTAAGTATTCATTGGTTGTAGTAGAGAGACAGAAACTAAGGTGTGGCAGCAATATTGTTGGCAGCTTTGTAACAATTAAAATACATATCCTATATAGTTTTTTAAAAATAGTAGGAATCAAAAAATAATCCAATAGTAATAACAATAAAAAAAATAGTCAACATTTGTACTTTCTATTGATTAATAATTTTTTACCACATTATCTTCCCAGAGGCATTAGATTCCCTGGAGCTGAAAGCAACAAGCAGTTGAGAGATGATGAGGATGCTGGGAACCACACGCAGGTCCTCCATAAAAGCAGTAAGAGCTCTTAACCCCTGGCCCATCTCTCCAGTCCTACTTGGACAGCTCTCTTATTGTCAATAAATAAATGACCAATAAATAAATGTATGACCAATAAATGTTTTTAAACATGTTCAGTGTCTTCAGCTATCATGGAAATGCAAATTAAAACTACTCTGAGATTCCATCTCATCCAGATAAAATGGTATCAAGAGAAGAAACAACAGGAAATGCCGGAGAGGCTATGGCAAAGAGGAGTCTTATTTATTGCTGGCAGGAATACTGCTTTGTATAGTCACTATAGGGAACAGAGTGGATGCCTCCCAAAGTATTAAAAAGAGAACTTCTATATGACCAAGAGTATCCTCCCTGGCCATACACACAAGGGCTCGTCCTATCACAGAGATCTGCTCAGCCATGTTTATTTCTACTCTTTATCACAATGATGAAGAAACAGATGTCTAAGAACATATGAATGGATAGTGTAATGTGGCATATATACACAATGGAATTATATTAAGTTAAAAAAGAAAAGTGAAATTATGACACTTATGGACAAATATATAGAACTGGAAAACATTATTATAAATGATATAATCCACGCTCCAAATGACAAATACCAGATTTTATCTCCCATATACAGATCCTAGCCTCTAATTGCTAATTATGTGTCTCAAGGTGAGGACAAATATAAAAGCCAGGAAATCAGAGAGGGGCCCTGAGCCTGGAGAAGAGAGCCTTTAGTGGAGGCATGGGGAGATAAGAGAACAAAGTAAAGGGGGATTTCTGGGGTGAAAGTGCACAGTGGGGAAAGGAATGGGAGACAAGGGAGGAAAAGGTAAGGATGGCCAACCAAAATGAAATGTATATGCAAATCACACTGGAAACCTAAACTGTAAGGTAATTCGAAAATAAAATATTGTTTAAGAAGAAAATACAGAAAAAATGTGAAGTGAATGTTCATTTATTGTTTGCCGATTTTTGGTTGTTGTTTAGACATACATGCATAAAGTATTTTCATGTCACTACTCATGGGTTTCCATTTGTTTGACATGTCATTGTCTTTTCTCCTCATTTGTATGTCTTACAAATATTTCTAAGAGCTGGTCTTGTCTTCTCTATTGCTGTGAAAGTAGAAATACTTAACCAAAGAGTTTATGAAGGTACTTTTGTCTCTTAAAATTGTTCTTGTATTTCTTGAATGCCCTAAGAGAGTATGCACAGGTAGTATGAGACAGGATTCCACCTAACACTCTCAACAGAGTCAGCCAATGTTGTGCTTATTTGTGTGTGGAGGAGGTGGGCATGGTGCAGTGTGGTGCACTGTGATGCGTATGTGTGGGCAAGTGCATGCACAATGGTACGTGTGATATTTATATCAGAGGTCAGAGGATAACCTGCATTCAGGTTGTTAGGCTTGGCACCAAGCACCCTCAGCCACTGAGCCATCTCACTGGGAGTTCAGCTTATTTCACTTCTGCCATTCATGCATGCTTTTATTGCTGCTTTATTTTGGTTTGGAGACAGAGTCTCACTGTACAGCCTGGACTGGCTTCTAACTTGTGGCAATTCTTCTGCCTTAGTATCCCAAATGCTGGCATGATCAGCAAGAACCCAACCTCATTTTTATTTTATCTAGAGTTATTTTTAAACTTGATTCTTGAAAGTTGCAAACATCAAATCAAGAAGAGTTAAACAGCAATGCCTTTTACTTCTCTTTAGTCTATTTTCAAGAGTCTAATGTCTAGAATGGTCATCCTTTTAAACCATCTAAGCCTCTGCTCTTTACCGTTAATGAGGTACCAAGTGGTAGGCAGAATGAGACCGGGAAGAATTCCAGAGAACTCTAAGCCAGACATAGTTTTTTGAGCAGGTATTACTTTACAGATTGGCTTCAAACTATTCTTCCAAGTGCTAGGATCAGAGGTGTGTTTCATGCCTGGTATAGATAGACCAGACTTAATGTGAATGCTTGCTTTGTTTGAATATGTTCACATGTTTTAATGGAGTGTTATCTCTTGTTATCTTTTTTTTTTGTTTTTTTTTTTAAGAGCTGAGAACCGAACCCAGGGCCTTGCGCTTGCTAGGCAAGCGCTCTACCACTGAGCTAAATCCCCAACCCCCTCTTGTTATCTTTTAATGGCTTATATTTAATCAAGTTCTTTCTTGTTCCCTAGTTGTTTTGAAAATCAAGAGTAAACTGTGGAAATAGAAATATAGCATAAGTTTAAGACATGATCTCATGAAATATTTAAATATAGATAACTAAGACTCACCTCTATTTCTTTTCTTAATTTTTCATGTGTCTTTTTCTCTTCTTCAAGAAAAGATGTTTTCTCAATGATTGACTCTTTTATTGTCATAATTTTATTCTTTAGCTCTGAAATGTCTTCCTGGATATTTGTAAAATTTAAAAAATACAAGTCACAATGAATCCAAGACTTTTTCAGTACTTTCCTAATTTATATAAACTAGCAAAAATCAAAATTTAAATTTGGGAAATAGGATTAGAACATTGCTTTTATAGCTATACAAGATAAAGAACCATTGTTTGCACAAAGCAAACCTGGACTTCAAACAAACTGAAAACAAGACAAGACACAAAGGATAGCATAGCAGCAGTTGGCTGATGCTCCCGACAGAAGTGCACAGGACACTTTTTAATGCTCGAGCAAGGAGTGGAAGGTATTTTAAGTTGCTTTCCCTGTGGTTCTCAAGGAATAGTGAGAGGAATACAAAGATATTCAACATTCAATTATGAATTCAGCTTGTGTGCATTAATCACATGAAGTGATTTGGTCAGCACTCTTCAGAACAGAAGCTAGAGGCTGAATCTTTTAGCTTAATTGCTCACTGTGATTTTGACCATATATATTTATAAATCCACAGGTAATTTATAAATATCTCTTTTAAGCATCTGTACATCCAGGAAATTGCTATTTAACTTATATATCTGATTGCTATATGTACTTACTTAAGTTTTAAAAATTGTGAAAATAGTTTCTGAATGTAGAACTATGTGTATTTTCTTAATTTGATTATTATTTCCTAGGTATACTTATAAAAACAGAAAAGGGCTTGATAAGTATCACTTCAAACCTGCATTTGTATTGTGTAGTTCCCTTGTGGATCTTGGAGATTTCCCATAAGAGTCTCTTTCATTGTCTTTAGGTTTTTGATGAGCTCTCGTTTTTCATAGAGTTCGGTCATAAATGAACATTGGCTTTTTACCTCTCCTAAATTATCTTTATAAGCTTTTATTTTTACATAATATGCATTATATTTTATCATTTGTTCCTCAAATTTTTCTTGGGCTGTTTCTGTATCAAATTTAAGTTTTAAACTTTCTGAATACAAGGATTCAATCTGAGCTTCTAAGAGTCCACACTGAAGTTTAGAATTCTCCATGGCAGCATCTTGCTGATGCATTTGCCTGTCTGTTTCTTTAGCTTCTTCAGCAATAGTCGCTATTTGTTTTTCAAGATCATGAAGTTCAATCTGTAATATATTTCATAAGTATCATTAATAATTAACCCATTGTTTAAGCTGAGAGAAAATCATTATTTTAAATCACAGTACACATAAGAAATCACAACATAAAAATGTACATTTATAAGATATAGAAAAAAGATTCATAATAGAAGACATCCAACAGCATAATATACACTTATTTTAGAATTACAGAAGCACCCCATAGTTGTGTATTTCTTACTTCTCATCTAATTCTAAAAGAATAAAATTATATCATTTTAGCATCTTATCTGTAAAGGAGAAATTTGGTTACTTTAAAATGCTTTTATATGTACCAGAATTATTTGTTCAAATAAGACAGTAAGGTAAAAATTATATAGCCCAGAGTTAAGTAACCTAGAGACTTTATTGTGTCTTTACTGATTTTTACAAATCTCTATGATCACACAAAACAAGCTTAATTATCCCATCCAAATGTCATTTTCTTCATTTGCAAAATAAATACAAAGGTACCTACTTTGCCTTCCTGGGACATCAGTCATTGCTTACTCATGTCTCCTTGATAAAACTGGTCATATGCTTCCATATGACCAGTCTTCTTTGACTCTTCTTACTCCGCTCTTACTATTTCTTATCAGTGTCAGCAACCCCTTCAAATATGACTTCCTTAGTGTTTACTCACCATATTTTCTCTCATCATTCTCTATATATGTATTAAGAAATTAGATAAATGGTCCCATTTTATTGTATTTTCTGCTGATGGTTCACAGAACCATATGTGGTTATTAAGTTCTACTTGCAACTGCCACGGGTCACTTCAAATTCATGATGTACCCAGATCAGACTTTCCTTCCTTCCTCTCTAACCTATTTCTATCCATATCAGTTATCAGTTGCCACTACCATAAAACCTCAGTGACATACAAGACAGTGGTGTTTATCATGGTCATGCCTGGGAGATGTTAGTGTTGCTAGATGATGCATATGCTTGAGAGCAGGGAGCTCTGCTGATGGCTCTGCTGATGGCTCTGCTGATGGCTCTGCTGATGGCTCTGTTGATTTTGGTTCAGTTTGCGCTTATGCTTTGCGGTTGTAGTATTGCTTTGTTAAATGGATTTTAGGGGAAATACACTCTAAGTCCTTTTAAACAAGGGATAGGTCTTGGCATTTCTGAAAAAGGAAAACTAAATTGTCCCATGTGAAGCTAAGCATACTTCTGATGCAGGCTACCCATGTAAAAGGTAAAAAGGAAAGAAGTAAGGCTTCGGTGAACTGCCGAAGCCCTCAACAGTTACTATGGCTACTGTACAAAGGATAAAACTGAAGTTGACAGATGTTAAATAGGAAAGGCAACAAACTGTGGAATCCTGACTGAATCTAGGAATATTTGATACTGTGGTTTGCAATTTTCATTTTATTTGCTAGATCAATAAATATATGAGGTGTGTCTTTTTAATAATATAAATAGATCTAAAATTTAGTCAATAAAAATAGAAGTTAGTAAGAATGATATATCTAGCAAAGTCTTTTTAAAATTGAGAGGAAAATATTTTTCAAAACAAGCACAAACTAAGGCAGAGCATGACCACCAACCCACTACTTCAGAAGATATTTAAAAGAATATTATGCAAAGAAAAGGAAGAAATGCAGTCTTGATAATGAGAACACAGGTGAGAATAAATTTCTGAAGAGGGATGGCAGAGCAAAGGAATCCATCATGTTCAACCCAATAAACTAGTGACCCTCTGATACTAATAGGATGGGAAGTACAAACAATTATCAACTAGCCATTAAACTAACCAACAAAATTATCGGAATTACTAAACATCTGTCTATAAAATAATCTTAAATGTAAATTACCTCAATTTACCAGTAAAAAAGCATGGACTGATTTAAAACTGATTTTAAAACCGATTGATTTTAAAAACTAGATACAACTTTCTTTTGTCTTCAAGAAAAACACTTTAATGGTAAAGACACTCACACTGAGGGTCAAAAAATGGAAGATAATCTACCCAGCAAACGGAAACTGAAAAGAAATTGCATATCTATTCTGGTACATGATAAAGTAGACTTTGAGCCAATATTATCAAGAAAAAATGAAGAGGACCACAACATATTAATAAAAGGAAAAATACACGAGGAAGACAAAATAATTTAGGTACATATACATCAAACATTGAAGCTTCTATAATGGGCATAAAATGTACTGCTTTAGTAGTAATGAGTTATGTAAATCTTTCTATTTAAGTCATCTGAACTAAAAATCAACATAATTCAAGTAAATATAAGTTAAATTATACCAAAACTTAAACAGACGGAACAGATACATAGAGAAGAGTCCATCCAAGAGACACTGAACACACATTCTTCTTGGCAGCTCATCAAATCTTCTCTAAAACAGCCCATATACTAGGACACAAATTAAGTCTTACCAAATACAGAGAATCAAAGTAAGTCATTGTATCTAATCAGAACTAACAAATAATAAAATATGTAAAGAGTACAGAAATACATGGAGATTAAACTGTGCAGTTCTGAATAATGAGTGAGTCAGTGGAGAAGGCAGAGAAAGAATGAAAAGTGCCTTGAGTTGAATTGTGTTGTTTTGAATAATAAAGGGCCCCCTGGGCTTAAATTTAGTCCCCTATTCAGGAGTTTTGGGGGAGGTGGTATGTCTTGCTGGAGGAAGGGCATCCTTCAGGGCAGGATTTGAGAGCTAATAGCATCTCCCCACTTTCAGTTTACTCTCTGCTTCTACTTTTTCATTGAAGATGAGATTTCTCAGCTTCCTGCCCTACTTCCCTGCTGCCACTCCTCATAGCCATTATTAGCTCTCCCTCTAGAACTGTAATCCAAAATAAACTCTTCCTCCTGATATTTTATTATAGCAAAAGAAAGGTAACTAGTACAGAAGTGAAAATCAAAGCACAACTTGCCAGAACTTTTGGGATATAGCTAAGGCAGCTAAGAGGAATGTTTATAATGAATATCTACATAAAACAATTTAAAATATCTGAAATAAATAGCCTAATGATGTACCACAAAGTCCTTGAAAAATCAAAAACATTCTAAACTTAAAAGCAGCAGATAGCAGGAAATAATAAAGTTTATAATATAAATGGAGTTTAAAAGAAAACTCTTACAAAACTACTTACAAAATTGGATCTTTGAAAAAATAGATAATATTGACAAATTCTTTGACAAACTATAAACATCAACAATAACAAAAATGATATGGGCTAGCAAAATAGCTCAGCAAGTAAAGGTGCTTATTGCCAAGCTTGACAACTTGAATTCTGTCTTAAGAAATTAAATAGTGAAAAGAGGGAATGGATTCCTTTAAGTTGGGACACCAGTGAAGATACACACACTTTCACAAATAAATAAATGAAAACGATAATACATAAATCAACAAAATTAGAGATGAAAAGGGAGAAATTACTACATAAAGCAATAAAATATGGGTTATCATTAAAGAATACTTTGAAACTCATATACCAAGAAACTAGGAAATATAGAAGAAATAGATAGATTTCAAGATACAGATAACCTAACAAAATTAAAGTATAGACAGATATAAAGTATAAACATATCCATAATTATCACTGAGATTAAAGCAGCAGCAGAGAAACTTCCCACAATGAAAACTTTAGGTCCAGATGCATTCACTGACAAATTCTACCAGGCCTTTAAAGGGCTAAGGCTCCTCTGCACGGAGCATCTTCTATAACAGGAAAGGCTTCCAGAAGTGGGATGGGACACCAATTCAGCTTTCAATCTATCTTGCCTCGAAGATGTGTTAGGATAATGGTGATGTAGAGCTTGTAGGAATGGCCAACCAAAATCAAACTGGTTCAGTTTGAGGCCCAATGTTGACGGGGATCCCATGCTTTACCCTGCCTAGATGGCCAAGAACAAGAGGCTGGATAGCTCAGAGACCCAGGGTAAAACAGACTAGGAAAAATTCAGTGAAATGTGTACTAATGATATTCTGCTATACTCATATATCATTGTCTAGCTCCACTATCATCAGAGAGGCATCATCCAGTGACAAATGAAGCAGATGCAGAGACTCACAGCAGGCAAACACTAGGGAGAGCCAGGTGAATCCTGAAGAAGCAAAAGAAGGACTGCAGGAGTCACAGGGGTTGGGTACACCACAAGAACAGGGCCCAGAGAGTCATCTAAGTAGGGCTCATGTGGGTCACAGAGACTGAAGTGACATCCATGGGCTCTTTATGGGTCTGAGTTAGGTCCTCTACATTTGTGTTATGGTTTTGTAACTTAGTATTCTTGTGGGACTCCTAATAGTGAGAGAGAGTATGTGTGTGGGGGGGTAACTCAGACTCTTTTGCTTGCTCTTGGGACCCTTTTCCTCCTACTGGGTTGCCTTGTCCAACATTGATATGAGGGTTTGAGCCTAGTCTTATTGTAACTTGATATGGTGTGATCTGTTGATATTCCTGGGAGGCCTGCTTTTTTTTTTTTTAAAGGGAAACAGAGAAGGTGTGGATCTAGGGGAAGACAGAGAAGGTGTGGATCTAGGGGAAGTAGGGAGGAACTGGGAAAAGTAGAGGGAGGGGAGACAGACTACTGTTGGGAACCACTTTCTACTGTTGGTTTAATGGAAAAACAAAAGAATAAAAAATGTATCATTTAAACAATAGTGATATCTATTTTAAATATAATTTATAGACACTGTGAGCACCATTTATAAGCTTTTATATAAGGCCGTATAATAATAGTTTTCATATTTCACAGTATGCATATCTGTATGCAGTATGTCTTTTAGGAGAAAACATTGAATTTTGCTCAGTAAAACACTCATATTATTTCTAAAATTATATTTTGATATTTCTCCCTTAATATGCTA
Organism: Rhabdomys pumilio; assembly: GCA_030674055.1. Taxonomy (NCBI): domain Eukaryota; kingdom Metazoa; phylum Chordata; class Mammalia; order Rodentia; family Muridae; genus Rhabdomys; species Rhabdomys pumilio. The sequence continues at coordinate 219,754,010 of JANHMN010000001.1, read as the reverse complement.
AAGTATCACAGTTGCTATGACAAAAAACCAACCAACCAACTAACCAACCAAACAGACAAACAAAATACTAGTAAGGTTGGTTCCTTAAGCTGTTCCAAAAATAACAAGGGAAAGAATGCTACCAAATGCTTTCCAGTAATCCAGTGTCTTCAGTATGTCAACAGCAGATAGGGACACAAGGAGCAAAAACTGTAGACCAAGATCCCTGAAGACTATAGGTACAAAAACTCTCAATAAAGTTTTATCAAACTGAATTCAAGAACACATAAAGAAGATGATGTGTGTTGGTCAACTTGATTCCATTGCAAGGATGCCTCCTTGATTAGTATGAAATATGCAAATTGGTAAGTATAGCACAGCACATAAGCAGATGTAAGGAAAAAACACAGGATCACCTCAGTCAACGCACAGAATCATTTGTCAACTTCAATAAACAATAACAATTCATAATAAAATCCCCAAAGACATTAGTAATAGAAGGTATATATATAACATAGTAAAGGCTATATGTGACAAACATACAGTCAACCTTATATATTAAATGATTGAGGACTGAAAGCATTTAGCAATACAAGGTATATATATATATCAACATCGTAAAGGTTATAGTTGACAAATATACAGTCAACATTACATTAAGTAAGAAAAAAACTGAAAGCATTTATTCTAAAATCTTGAGCAAGGATGCCTACTCTTTCCATTTTTTAATATTCTTTTCAATTTTAAACTATTTTTATTTTTAATTACTCATAAATATATACGTACCTGTGTGTGAGTTTGGGCAGATGGGTGCACTATCCTTGGAAGCCAAAAGACATGGATACCCTGGAGCTAAAGTTACACATGTTGTAGCTATCTGACATGGGTTCCGGAAACAGCACTTCGGTCCTTGGCAAGAGCAGTATGCTCTATTAACTCCAGCCTCTTTGTACTCCTATTATACACAGTGCTCAGTCTGAACTACAAGAGGTCCTCAAGGGAAGGAGGGAAGGAGAGAGAGAGGGAGGGAGGGAGGGAGAGAGGGAGGGAGGGACAGAGAGGGTGAGAGAGACAGAGAGAGAGAGAGAGAGAGAGAGAGAGAGAGAGAGAGAGAGA
>JANHMN010000001.1:219731607-219752905 GCA_030674055.1 Rhabdomys pumilio | reverse complement strand
GAGAGAGAGAGAGAGAGAGAGAGAGAGAGAGAGAGAGAGAGAGAGAGGAAAAACTAGAAAGGGAGAAGGCATGCTCTAATACATCTGAAAGAACCTAAAGACTCTACCAGAGAACTCTTAGAGCTGAAAAATACTTCTAGCAAAATAGCAAGGCAAGAAAAAAAATCATTATACAAAGACTAGTATCTTTTTAACTATAATAAATGCACCAAGAAAGATATCAAAGGCAAAAAATTTTATTCATAATAGCTTAAAAATTTCTTGAACACACTCCTCATCCCATCCCCCGCCAATGGACAAAGAGACTTCTTGCTACTGGTGGTGTTCTTATTATCAGTCAGGGGCAGAGCAGACGGCAATCCTTTGTTCATCCTAGCTTGATGCCTGACTTGGTGGCCAAAGCTGTCTCATACCTAGGACTCAGAAAAACTAAATCAAATAAAACCCAGGCAGTGCAATGCAGAAGGAGGAAGACAGACCACTAGAGAACATGGAGATGCCCCTGGTCTAGGTGCCAGGGCCCACCTGGATGTCCAGGGGCTGTGCAGAACTAGTGCTGGCCCTCACTAGATGCAGTGCACAAAACTGGCCCCATCTCTTACCATTCACAGCACTCGGAAGAGCAAGTCCTGTACCTCTCCTAGGAAACATAGTAGTGCTGGCACTGGTTGAAGGAGGAGGCATGGGTGAGCCAGCCCTGAGAAAAAGAGCTGGCCCTGCCATTCATTTGCCTCAAGGTGTGGGGCTTGGGGTGATGCCCTTCCCTCCACTGCCCCACACTACCTGTGGCAGTTGGGAAACATACCCCTGGAGTCATGAAAGCAGGTGAGCCAGTCTTATCCCTTGTCTATTGCCGCACCCAGGAGAGCAGGCCATGTACCTCAGCTGAGCAACTCAGTGGAGCTGGCCCTGATAGTGGAGAGATGGGTGAGCCAGCCCCAGCTGCGTGAGAGTGGGTGAACTAGCTTAGTCTGTCAAAGGCTGAAGCACTTGGGAGAATGCACCCTGAGCTTTGACTGGGCAGCACAGTGGACCTGGCTCTGGAGGCATGAATGTGGGTGAGCTGGCTCCAAGGGCATGAGAGTAAGAAAGGGAACCCTGCCGGCTGCTGATGACTGCAATGGGTGACCTAGCCCGAGCAGTACTGGAGAGCTAGCCCTAGTGGTGTGCATAAGGGAGAGCTCAGCTACCACCCAGGCCCAGATCCAGGGCTCTGAGACAGCTCATCCAATCATCTGTGAACAGTCAGGATATATGAAAGGGCAAGTCCTGCTGTTTCAAAACTGCACGATCTTGATGACACAGGGCATCAGGATAACCAGGAGTCCTGATGAGGATCCAATATTGATAGTGTCATAGAAGCCAGAGATCTTGAACCAGACTCATTGCAATGAATACTTACAAGTGAAGGTGTATGAACAGAAGGATACACTGTGGGACACACTGTGACACACTACAGCATCCAGGATGAGTGTGTGTGTGTGTGTGTGTGTGTGTGTGTGTGTGTGTGTGTGTGTTACTTTAGAGAGGATATTTCAAGGGCAAAGGGCAGATATGAAGGGTTGATAGGGAGATGAGAGGGACTGAGGTGCAGAATGTGAAACACACAGAGAATCAATAAAAAGCTTTTAAAATACCTAGGAATAAACCTAGAAAACAAAGTAAAAGAATTCTACAGTGAAAACACAGTCCTGGGGTAGGACTGGGGCAAAGACAAGCAAATCTCTGGAGCTGGCCAATTAGCCTGCTTATCCAAGTTGGTGACCTCCACATTTGTTGAGAGACCCTGTCTCAAAATATAAGGAGAAAAATTACTGTGAAAAGACAAGTGATGCTGACCTGGCCACCATGTGCACATGTATACACATACATGTACTCCCACGTATGCATGCACACATGAGCATACACTTCTTCCTTGATACACACACACACACACACACACACACACACACACACACACACAAGGATATAGGCATAGACAAGAATTTTTCTGATTAGGTTTCTAGTAAGACAGAAAATAATTCCACAAATTGACAGGAGACTGAGTGAAATTAAGATGCTCCTGCACTGCAGAGGAAATAGTCATCCACAAATAGAATGGGAAAATTATCTTTTCCACCTTGACATCAAACGAGGATTAATGTTGAGGACATAAAAAGAGCTGCCAATGTTAGACATCAAAAACCCAAATCAATGAATGGTGTATGACATGAACAGACAGCTCTCTAAACAAAAATACAGATGGCCAATAGAGCCATGAAAAAGTATTCATCATCACTAGTCATCAGCCAGCTGCAAACTAGTATTTCCTTTGGATTCCATATCGTCTTGGTCAGAATGGGTCTGACAAGTAAAACAGACAAAAAACAAGTGCTGGGGAGGACACAGTGAAAGATGAAAGTTTACTGAATGTCAGCTTGTATGGCCACTCTAGAATCAGGAAGTAGTTCTGAAATATCTCTGCAAATAGAGCTCTGATAGGAACCAGCTACACCACTCTCCTGTTTATAGCTGAAGTAATCTAAATTACACATTCATGTTTATAGCTGTACTTACCTTAGTAGTCACGTGGTGGAATCAGCCTAGATGTCTATTAGGTAACTGGGTAAAAAAAATACAGTACACACACACTCCAGAATTTTATGCAGCAATACAGAAAAATCCAATTGTGACATTTCCAGGAAAATGTATGCAACTGGAAACCATTGTGTTGAGTAAAATAAACTAGTTTCAGAAAGACAGTTTTCTCTCGTGTGGGGAAAGAGTGTACATGTGTGCGTGTGTGTGTGTGTGTGTGTGTGTGTGTGTGTGTGTGTGTGTGCATGTGTGTGTAGGTTATGAAACTAGAAAGAGGATCATGAGAGAGGAAGAAGATATCCTAAGAGAGGTGGGAAACAGAGAAGATAATGAAATACATGGAGAGAGAAAGCAGAAATGTTGACTGATTGGGGAAGAGAGGCCACTTGAGAGGGAAGAGGTAGAGGGCAGAGGAGTGGGTGAAGGAAATGGCCGGGTTTTGTTTTAAATGAGCGTTGGCTGGCTGCAAGGACATTTCTGCTGCCTTTCATGGGGTTGACTAGGGTGTCTTGATTTTGTCTTATATGCATTAAGCTGCAGAGATCCATCCTTCTCACAACAGCAAACACTGAAAAGCGGAAGTGTGACTACATAACACTTTCCTAAGCCTATGCTTGACTCACTTGGGCTACACTCTAGATAGTCATATGACCAGAGTCAGGCTCAAACGATGGAAATGTGTCCAGCACAATGGGAATACACAATAACTATTGTAAATTGTGAAAGAAAACAGGTTCATTGAAAAAAAGATAACATGAATTGCTCTTCAGAGTGAGCCTTATTAGGAGAGCCACAGGTTCATGGACATATGAGGGACAGTAGGAGAACATTAGGAGAGTTTCAGCATCAGACCCATAGACAGCCATGGGAGAGCTCTGAAAGCACAGGTGGGAGCCTTTAGGTACCCAGTTCCCTTCAGATCCTGAGAACAAGGGAGCTTCTCTGTCTTATAGGGTTTTGTTTCAGAGAGGAGAGGTAGAGTGGGGTTATGGGAAACCTCCACATCATCTGACCTAGTCTGCCTTGGCCTGGCCTGCATGCTGTTACTTAGGAAAACACTGATAGATATAAAGCTGTAATTCAAGGTTGTCCTGGATCTCAGGGGCATCACAGCTACAAATGGGAGGTAGACAACAGGATTCTTTGTAAGATCTGTGAGGTCACAGCCCACTCTAATAGACTGTGGGTGGCAATTATCTGAATTCTGAAAAAGAAAGGCAACTTAGAGGATCTGTAAACCAACAATAATAATATGATGCAATGTGTATTTATACAGATTCACAAGAGTCCAGACCAAAAGTACACATTAGCACAGCCTGATATCACAAACACAGGGAACAGGGCCCACCTTGAGAAACAATCTTTATTTTGTTTGATCTATATCCTTCTTGTTTGTTTCTGAATATGACTTTTCATCAAATCCCACATTAAGTCACACTTAAACAACTGCAGGACACTCATCAACCTTCTTTGTTGTCCCTATTACCATTCCTAATTTGCTGGTTTTGTCACAAATAGATGTTGAAACAAGTACTTTTTATAGACTCTAGAATTCTCTTCCTATAACAAAGTTTTTAATTGAATCTTTGCTTTAAAACCAATGTAAGTCTTATCAACTCAGAATAAAATACAAGTCTCTTATCACCGTGTATATCTTCCATAATTTCTCAAAACCTTGTCTATGCTATGCTATTTTCCAAGTACACTGAGTGCTGTGTATGCCCCAGTGCTACGGCAAGACTGGATGAACTCTCTGGAATCTCAGCCCCCAACCCCTCTCTCTATAAACTAGTCCGGGGTAGTCAATACTCCAGCTGTCCTTTACAATGTGACTTTGAAAGATCACTTCTCTAGTCTTCTAATGATGATGCCATGTGTCATGCAATTATTTGTTTGATTTTTTTTTTGTATTCCTCCCCAACAGGGCATGAGCAGTACAAGAGTAAACACAATGTTCTGTAAAATTTTTACTCAAAAATAGTTCTTGGCATAAGTAAAAAATAATGTCTGAAGTTTTATTTTAAAAAGTTGTTATAAGAAATTCTTTATAGAAATCTAAGACATTGCTTTGTATTATATCCTATTTTTCAAATATAATTTTAGGAGTGACTAACATAAGGAGAATACTTATAAACAATCTATACTGCATTAATAAAATTATTACCATTATATATCTATGAATATGCTAATACTTAAGTAAATGTCAAAATCAAATCCTACTGCCCACTGTGTCCCCGAAATGATACCTCCCATATAATTACAAGCTTGCTCCAATACAAACCCCTTACAGTCATACTCAGTTATCCTCTCCATTTTACAAAGGAGAAGGAAGAGGCAATGGCAAATTCAATTGTAAGGCTAAATGTGCAAATCTAGCCTTGAGAGCAGGACAGTTCAACTCCAGAGCATACTTTTCATTTCTGTGATCTATTTAATAATGTCTTTACAAACATGCTTTCCTTTTTCTAATCACATTCATAGCATGTAGTTATGTTCAATTATGCTTCACACAAGACCAAGATGGCCACCATGTTCCTTGCAGAATGATGAGAGACCATCATGAAGAGGAAAGAACATAAAGAAAAGCTACTTGAAGTATTCACTGACAACTAATCACTCAAATGCCATAGCTTTCCTGGCTTATATGGTTTTACTAGTTTCTTCAATGCATGGTTTAATGGGCGAAACACCACAGAGATGAATTTAAATGATTCTATGTGATGTGTTGGATTTTATGTACTTACACTACAGCCGTGATGACAATGTAGCTGCAGTGATACCATATGGGAATGGAAGATATTCTAGAAACCCAAATCATTCATATAGACTACTGTGGGAGAACAGAAAATTTGAGGGAATAAATATTAATTTAAAAGGAACCTCCTAGTTTTCAGCTGACATTCACTCTAAAGCCAAGAAAAAGCCAGGTTCAAAACTAAGTGTTCTAGTCAAGAAAGACGACAGAGGTTCTGGCTAGTCAACAAAAGGACAGACTGGGTATTAAGACTATCTTGTACCTCACCGGTACAAATAGGAATAATTATGCTCTAATTGTATTCTGAGAGAAAAGCTTTATTTTAACAGGAAGGGTAATATGTAGGAGGAGCTAAGGGGGAAGGAGCACCGAGAGGAAAAGATGGAGTAAGGAGAAGAGAAGATGAAGTAGATGAGAAGCTCGGTAATGAGAGAGAAAAAGAGAGAGAAAGAGAGAGGGGGCATGGAGGCAGAAGTTCACATGTCTCCACTAGTCAAAGATAGTTTACATAGCTAGGTTGGGTATTAGGTTACACTTCTGATTGAGCATTACCATACTTATAAAGCCCTTGATTAACATTTTAAAAAAATTGTATAAAAGCCAAATGGAAAAGGGGGGGCATGGGATGGGGTTTTCTAGGGAGGGGAAATGGGGAAAGGGATTGGCATCTGAAATGTAAATAAAATATCCAATTTAAAAAAAATGAACCTTCTAATACTACTTTTCTTTGTGGTGGTGCTGGTGTGTGTGTGTGTGTGTGTGTGTGTGTGTGTGTGTGTGTGTATGTTTTGGTGTGTGTGTATGTTTCTGTGTATGTGTCTGTGTGTCTCCTGTGTGTGTGAACATGCATTTTTGTAAGTATATAAATGTGAAAACTCTACGACAACCTCTAGTGTTCTTCCTCAGACACCACCTACTTTATTTTATGGGACAGGGTCTCTCAGTGGCTCGGAGCTCGCCAAGTAGGCTAGACTGGATAGCCAGTAAGCCACAGGCACGGGCCTTTCTCCACCCCCAAGGCACATGCCAACATTCCTGGCTTTGTTACATGGGTCCTGGCTAACAAACTCAGGTTCTCATGCTTGTGTGTTGTAGAGAAATGGCCTGAGGTGACTGCCCCCAGCCTGCTAGCTCCTCAGTGACTGAAGTTTATCTGTGAATCCCAGAACACTGGGACACTGAGAAAGCATACTTTCTCAGCAGAGAATTCCGATGTTCTGTATGAAGTAAGCTGCATGCCTGAGAAAGTGGACTTCGTGTTCATTTTCTCATGACAAAAATCTTTTGTTTTAATTAAACTAAGTAACACTTAACAGAGTTAGACCACAGACAGATTTCTCAGTCTGCAAGGAGGTTGAGGTCACCTTAACCCTAGATAATCTATTGTTTAAGAAACAGAAGCTGTTGAGAATTAGAAGCTGTGAGAAATCTTTATTTTGCTTGCCTATAAAAGATGCTGGAGGATTCAATAAAGTATGCAGTGGTTCAGCTACTCTGCATCCTGTGTCCTGATTACTGCCATCGTACCCAGGGACCCCAATGCACTAGACAATGACAGTGTGTCAAGCACATCACTGACTGAACCGTCATCCGCATCTTCTTCATAAGTTACAGTTCACTATAAAGGCATTTAATGTATTGTATGAAATTAATTACCTGCAGATGGTACAGAATTTTCTTATGTTTGTCTATTTCTGATGTTTGTGACTGTTGCTGTTTTGCAACTTGCTCCACAGCCTCGGCTAATGAAGACATGTCTCCTTTGACCACAGCTAGACAAAAGAAAAAGGCATTTCATTAAAATTAAATGAAGACACTTTAAGAAAGTCGTATTTCTTTCTATAAATTCATTAGAAACTTGATTTGTTTTTATAAATAACTAAATTTAGGATTGACAGTGTCCTTTTTAAGCTCAAACAAACTCAAGAACAACAGTAACACCACTGCAAGGTTGCTCACCTCAGTGTGGTACCAGTTCTTTATAGGACAGAGTGAGTGGGATTGTCTTCATTTCTCAATCTAGGCCTCCTGTACATGTATGATAATTACAGTGCTACCATAGTAAGTGAAAGCCACTTATAGTTTGTTATTTTTCAGTATGGTAGGTCCTGACTTTAAAAATCATTTGCTTTTTGAAATTACAACTCAAACTTTCTCCAAGTCCTCCCATATTCCCCTCTTGCCCTTTTTCTCAAATTTATGACCTTTCCCTATAAATTTTTGTTATATATACATATATGCATACATATGCATCACACACATATACATATATACATATACATGCACATATATATTACTAAATGTATAAGTACAATCTTCTCGGCCTATATAATGTAACTTGCCCATATGTTTTCAAGACTGACTACTTAGTATTGGATAACCAGTTGGTGCACTCTACCATGGGGAAGACCCCCTACACACACACACACACACACACACACACACACACACACACACACTGTTGTGTAGTCCTATTTTCTGAATGTTATATAAACCATGAGCCCTCTATGTGCTTATTCCTGATGAAATATGACTGTATCCTTCTCCTCTCACTTGCTACCAGTTTTATCCCGCTTCCTTCCATTCCTTTCTGTCATTGTTGCTGAGCAACCAGCTGCTCAACTAAGATGGCTTCCTTATCTGTTCAGCTGAGAGCCTCCTTACCTTTTGTAGGAATGACTTCATCCTTCTTTTCTGTGTCTCCTGACATTCTTTGTCTGGTAATTCTTTTCCCTGGATTGGTTTGCTTTCTTTTTTCCTACAAAAGAATATATCTATATTGATAATGTTTCAATTTTTCTTTTTTCCTGTCACCTATTCATAATCCTGACAGTTGTTAAATACATTACAAGGATAATCAAGGAGTGGTCACCATTGCTACTAACGATGCAGTGAGATTTAGGAAGGAAAGAAAATGTGTATTTATGTTTGGCTTTGCTTTCAGCTGCTAGGACCTCGAGGAAGGTTTTTCTTTTTTTATTATTACCTTTTATTTTTTTATTATTACCTTGTCCCTGTGAAGCCCCACAGGGCCAAGGTAATAATTAAAGATATTATAACATAATCTAAATGTGATGTATGTGCATGTGTATGTATATGTGTATATTATGCACATATGCACACGCACACACACACACAAACATACACAAAATACCTGATATATGTTGGGTAGTTATGGACTAGCAGTAGGAATGTCGAGTACTGTGTTGAAATAGATTGAACCAGCACATGCAAGAAACAATTCTAAGAACATCTAAAAATTCATGTCCAATGTTATTTTGACCATGGCAGGTCCTGGTCCTAAGCAGGTTTGTAGCCTATTTGTCTATCTTTTATTTAGGAGCAACTGATAAAATGAAGGCAGACTTTACTGCATCAAAAAGGAAGGGAAAGAATCATACTAACACAAGAGTGACAAGGCTACAGGACAGGAACGTTGCAGGTCTCTGGAAAAACAGCATCAGAATTTACCTGTCCAGAGGAAATGATTCAAGTTCTCTTGGCGAGACAAATGGATTCAATGCCAACAAATTCCATTGAGATCGGAAGTTGTCACCTTCTATTTAACATTCGTACATGAAGATTTTTCTAGTCAGTTGACTATTTGTTAGCAAAAGCCCAAGATTTTTTATAGATGTTCTAAATCTTACCTATACTAAAGTGATTCCAAATTTTGCATAACAAAACAAGAGCAACAACAACAACAAAAAAAAAACAAAAACAAAAAACCATGAAACATTAGACTAAAACTCAGCACATGTAATGAAGCGTCCACAAAGAATTTTCAGCAATCACCAAGCATCTTTCCTAAGGATTAAATGCAGCATAACACACAATACAATATACACACACATACACACACATGTACACACATGTATATGTACACACATACATACATGAATGTTACACATGCCTTCTAAACTGAAATTTAAATGACTAAGATGTTTTCCATAAACAAAAAGAAAGAAAACCAAAATTGCTTTCTAGATAAGGAGACTGAAACCTATGTAGAAATATCTTACAGTAAGCAGAAGGAACCATGAAAGTCTGGCTAGCAGATTGTCATCATCTGGATATATTCTTGTCTTCAAGTTCCTTCCTTCCTTCCTAATGTCTTCCTGACTCTGAGTCCATTCTGTGTCCATGCCTCTGCTCTATATCCTTCCCTCAGTGCACACAGAACTGCCTCAGGTTAATATTGGTGGAATTACATTCTCTAGCTTACTTGTTAGGTTTTGTGGTCAAAGACTTTAAGCTTTGCCCACCTGACTTGCAAATGCATACCCTACACTTAGCCCAACGCCTCCATTGACCACAGTGCTGAGCTTCTTTCATGCCTACTTGTGCTGGACACTAAGTAGTTCAGATTCTTTAAGTATTATATATAATATTTATTCTGCTCTTGGTAGTGATCTAAGTATTTTATCTCTATGAACTCGTCTGACTCTATGAGGTAAATATTTATAGAAAAGCCCACTGAGGCACACATAGATCAAGGAATTTATACAGTCAGGTAGCTATAGTGTTGTTACTTGAATTCATTTATTTTGGTACCGAGGTTCATATTCTTAATACTGTGTTAGGGGACTACTTTTGAGAGGGTAGAATCTTCACTTATGTATAACTTCAGAATCAAATTAGATTGTTAATCTTTTTCCCCTAGTGCTGGGAGTTTGAACCCACTGGCACAATCTGCCTAAAGCTGGTCATTATACTTAATATCTGTCCTAACTCAGTCTTTAGGAAAAGTCTTCAGACTTTCAAATCATTCCTTACTATAAAGATGTATCATTACTGAGCTTGATACATCCCTTAAATGGATGCAAATACATGCCCCAACTCATCCTTTGTGTTCGCTGAAACTCAAACTCCATCTAGATCTCTATGGTAAAACATAAAAATAAAAAAAAAAATTAAAAAAAAAAAGAAGAAGAAGAAGAAAAAGAAAGAAAAGAGAAGAAAACAATCTACTGCCATCTACTGATATTTCATTAGAATTACATAAATCTATAGGAAAAATCATAGTAAGCATATTACTAGATTCCAACCAAAAGAAATTCATAAATCATATTCATTAAAAATGTATTATAGTAGGAGCTGGGAAGCTGGATAAACTCTTGACCTAGACTGATCATAAGATGGAAGGACAGATTTTTATATCTTTCCTGTCTTCCATTTTGATCTCTCCAGTCTCACAGTCAGTCCTGTAACAGATGGTTTGCAGAGGTTGCTTTTCCCACACTACCTCCACTCCCTGGAGAGTTCACCTCTTGGTGGGAACCAACTCAGTCTCCCCTGCTTCCAGCTTCCCTTCTAGCTCATCTCCATCCTTCCTGTCAGCAGGCAATACCCAGAAACTTCTATCTTGGACCCCTCGTGGCCACACAGTCTTAGACTCAGGAAGGTGATTTTCACTACCCCTCTGGTCCTCCATTATTCTCTGTCCAGCAGCAACTGGCTTTCAGGAGCTCCTCCTCCCATCTCAACATCATTCACTGAAGACCACAACTGTTGGAACAGATTCAGGGTCCCTCTAGCTCTTTTATCCCTGTCTCTCCAGGCTTAATCTTCCTCTTACTACAGCCTACTTGCAAAAGCCCCGCCTCTTACCAGAATCCACTACCTGGGGACTCCACCTCTTGGTGTGAACCAGATCCTCCTAACTCTTTAACATCACTCCTCTCAGTTGTTCTTCCTTAGCCTATCCCCATTTCTTTCTGTCACCAACCAACTTGTGGAAGCTTCTTTATGAGGGACATCTACCCAACTTGCCTAGGATCCAGAAAGGGCAACAGCAACCAAAGATAGGACACCCACCCAACAAAGACTAGACCAGATGTCAAAACTAGAAATACCTTAATCATCATAACTCCAGATGCCTAGACTCTAGTAGAAAACACGTTAACTATCAAAATAATATGCCTCGACCAGAAACCAATAACCTTATTTTAGTCGGCCTTAAGAACTGTAATAAAGCTGAAGCACAAGACAAGGACTTCAAAATAGCAACTATGAACATATTCAAGGACCTTAAATGGGATGAATAAATGCCATAATGAAGACCATGAAAACACAAAGAAACAGTTGAATGAAATAATAAAAATTAAAAGTGAAAGAATTTAACAAAGAAATATAATCACTAAAGAAAACCCAAACTGAAATAAAACTGGAAATAAAAACTTTAGAAAGTCAAAAGCCTCAGAGTTAAACCTCACCAACAAGACATGGAAGAGAGAATTTTGAGTTTTGAAGAGAAAGTAGAAGAAATAAATACTTCAGTTAAAAAAAATGTTAAACATCTAGGAATTTGGAACACTATGACAAGACTAGATCTACAATAGAGATAAAAAAGGATGAGAAACCCAGGTCAAAGGCATAGAAAATACTTTTTAACAAAACCAGAGATGAAATTTTCCCCAACCTAAAGAAGATGGTGCCAACCAAGGTATAAGAAATATAGAGAACAACACCAAATAGACAAGACCAAAAAAAAAAAAATCCCATGACATAATAATCAAAACACTAAACATATAGAACAAAGAATGTATATTAAAACCTGCAAGGGCAAAAGACCAAGTCACATATAAGTAGAAAGGTCAATTAGATTAACAGCAGACTTTTCAATAAAGACTTACAGTCTAGACAGATGTTTTACAAACTCCAAGAGACCACAGATGCTGTCCCAGACTACAATACCCAACAAAAATATCAATCACAATTAACAGAGAAAGAAAAACATTCCATGATAAAACAAAATTTAAGCAACTTCTACCAACCCAGCATACAGAAGACACTAGAGGGAAAACTTCAGTCCAAAGATGTTAATTACACCTAACCCCTCCCCCAAAATAAACAATATCAAAACACTAAGTTGAAGAGAGGAGAAAAACCCCACATCATAACAACAAAACAAACACAGTTCATTGATGTCTCTATATTAATAGTATAAATTCTTCAATAAAAAGTCACAGACTAACTGATTGGATTAAAAAACAGGATCTTTCTATTGTATTTAAGAGACACTTAGCCATCAAGAACAGATACTACCTCAGGATAAAAGAATGCAATAAGATATTCCATGCAAATGGACCAAAAAACAAGCAGGCATAGCCATTTTAATATCTGACAAACCAAAATTGATCAGGAGAGGGAAGAATACTATATACTCATCAAAGGAAAAATACATCAACTCACTACTGAATGAAAACATGGGTAAAGACAGAAATCAAGACAGAAATTAAAAGCACTTTAGAATTGAATGCTAATGAAAGTACCACACATTCAAACCTATGGAACACAATGAAGGCAGATCTAACAGACAAGTTCATAGTCCTTAATGCTTACATCAAAAAACGTAAAGAGATCCATATTAGTAGCTTACCAGCACACCTGAAAGCTCTAAAATAATAAGAGACAACACCTCAAAAAGAATAGATAGATAGCAAGAAATAACCAAACTCAGGACTGAAATCAATGAAACAGAAACAAGTAACCACAACAAAATCACAATCAATGAACAAAAAGTTAACTCTTTGAGAAAATATGTAAAATTGGAAAACCCTTAGCCAAATTAACTAAAAGATACACATCAAAGATTCAAATTAAAAATGAAAGAGGAGACATTACAACAGACAATAAGGAAATCCAAAGACTCATAGGGACATATTTAAAAAAAATATCTGTATTCTACCAAACCAGAAAACAAAACAAACAACAAAAAAAAGAAAGAAAAGAAAAAAAAGAAAAAGAAAAAAAGATTTCTTGATATACACCAACCACCAAAGTTAAATCATGAAGCATTTTAAATAGATCTCTATTTTCTATTGAAGTAGAATCAGTAATTAAAATAATTAAAAGCTTCTCAACCCAAAACAAAACAAACAAACAAACAAAAAAAAACTAAACCAAAAAAAAGAAAGAAAGAAAGCCTATAAAGATGGATTCAGCTCAGAATTCTACCAGTACTTCAAAAAATTAACACTAATACTTCTCTTCAGAGTATTTTACAAAATAAAAACTGAAGGAACATTTCCTAATTCTTTTTATAAGGCCACTACTACCCTGATAACTGACCTTAAAAAGAACCAACAAGAAAGAAAACTACAGTCCAATAGATCTTATAAACATAGATGCAAAAATTCTAAATAAAATACTTGCCAATTGAATCCAAGAATACTTAAAAAAAAATTACCCACCATGATCGTGTTGGTTTCATCACAAGAATGAAGGAACAGTTCAGCATATATAAATCTATAAACGTAACCTACCACATAAACAAACTGAAAGACAAAACCTACACAATCATCTCATTAGATGCAGGAAAGGCCTTTGGGAGGAAAAATCTAACATCCTTTCATGATAAAAATTCTAGGGAGATACTAGGGATACAAGAGACATGCTTCAACATAATAAAGGCAATTTACAGAAAGCCCAAAGCCAACAGTAACCTAATTGAGGAGAAAATCAAAACATTTCCACTAACATCAAGAACAAGAAAAGGATGTTCACTTTCTCCCTGCTTGCTCAATTCAGCACTTGAAGGCTTAACCAGAGCAAAAGACTTAAGTAGACAATTGAAGGAGATCACGGTGCTACAGATAGGAAAGGGAGAAGTATCGTTATTTGCAGAAGACAAAGTTTTATATAGAAAAAAATTCTAAAAACTACACCAGGAAATCTCTAGGACTCATAAAAATGTTCAGTAAAGTAGTAGGAAACAAAAATAAGACAAATAAATCAGAAGCTTTCCTATATACAAATGACAAACATATTGAGAAAAAAAATCAGGGAAGCAGTACTTTTTACAGTAGCCTCAAAAAAAAAATTGAGATAACTCTTACCATGTGTCTTAGTCAGTGTTTTATTGCTATAAAGAGACACCATGAACACAGTAACTCTTAGAAAGGAAAATATTTAATTGGGGGCTGACTTACAGCTCAGAGGATTAGTCCATTATCATCCATGGTAGGAAACATGGCAGCACACAGGCAGACATGATGTTGAAAAGGAGAGTTCTACATCTGGATTCATAGGCAGCAGGAAGAAAAAGTTACACTAGACCTGGCTTGAGCATTTGAAATCTCAAAGTCCACCCCCAGTGACACACTTCCTCCAGCAAGGCCACACCTACTCCAACAAAGCCACACCTCCTAATAGTGCCACACCCTATGAGCCTATTGGGGCCATTTTCATTCAAACTACCACACTAAGCAAGTGAAAGACTTGTGGTTTAAGACACTGGAGAGACTAAAGAAGATGCCAGGAGACAGAAACATCTCCCATGGATTAATACTGTGAAATGGCCACCCTACGAAAAATAATCTACAGATTGACCAAAATTCCCATCTAAATTCCAACTCAATTCTTCACATCAACTGAAAAAATATTACCTTCATATAGAGACACAAAAAACCAGGATAGCTAAAAAATAATCTTGAATAATATAAAAACTACTGATTGTATCACCATATCAGATTTTAAATTGTACTAAAAAAACTCTATAGCAATAAATACAGCATACAAAAACAGAAATGTTAATCAATGGAATAGAATTGAAGACCTAAACATAAGTATATACATCTATGGATACCCCAGTTTTTACAAAGAACCCAAAAATATAAACTAGAGAAAGAGAGCATCTTCAGCAAATGGTGTTGATCAAATGGTTGCATGTAGAGTAGTTCTAATAGGCCCATTTTTATCACCTGCACAAATGCAACTCCAAATTGATCAAGGACCTCAACATAAGACCAGATACCTTGAATATCTGAGAGAAGAAAAAGTGGGCAGTAGGTTTGAACTCATTAGCACAGGAAAGACTTTCTGAACTGAACCAATAGTGCCAGCAGTTGGAACAACAATTATTGAATGGAACCTCATGAAGCTGAGAAGCTTCTCTACGCCAAAGGACACCATCATTCTGGCAAAGTGGCAGGCCATGTAGTGGAAACAGATTTTTACCAGCCATATATCTGATAGTGGGATAACATCTAAAATATATAAAGAAATAAAAAACTGAACATTAAGAAAACAGATAACCCAATTAAAAATGAGGTTCAGAACTAATCAGAAACTTCTCAAATGATACAAGAGTTAAGAAACACTTAAGCAAATGTTCAATATCCTTAGCCATGAGGAAAATGTAAATTAAAGCTATTTTGAGATTTCATCTTATGCAAGTCAGAATGGCCAAGATCAATAAAGCAAAGGACAGCTCCTGCTGGGAGGATGTGGGGAAAGGAGAACACTTATTCACTGTTGGTGGGAGTGTAAACTTGTACAGCCACTATGGAAATCAGTGTGACTTTCTCGGGAAGCTGGAAATTAATCTGCTTCAATATCCAGCTACAGCACTCGTGGGCATATGCCCAAACGAGTCTCTATCTTATTACACAAATACTAGCACATCCATGTTCATTGCTGCTCCAGTCATAATAGCTAGAAATTGTAAGCAGCCTAGAAGCCCATCAAATAATAAATGAATAATGAAAATGTGGGACATTTACACAATGGGATACTAATAAGTTACTTAAAAAAAAAACAAAATTAAGAAAATTGCAGGTAAACGGATGGAGTTAAAAAAAAAATCTCAACTAAGGTAATGCCCCCCAAGCACCCCCAAAACCCAAACACTGCTTGTATGTTTTCTCTTACACATCTTATGTGGATGTTAGCTTTAGCTTTTAAGCCTTCAACATGTATGCTACAATTAGTATAACCACAGAGTTAATTACTAAGTTAAGGGACTGGAGGTGGTGGTTATCCCAAGGAAGGAGAAATTGGATTCATTATGAAGGATAGATGTGGAGGGGAGACTAGAGTGGGAAGATTAAATGGGAAGAGGTATGGAGGAGATGGGTGACTGACAGAATATGGGGAGGGGCAACTAATACTAAAGGTACTTGAGTGTCAAAATGCAAACATGCTACTGAAGAAACTTACTATTTTTGGAATGTGTGTATTATGTAATGCGTATATATTTTATATATGTACATATAATGTAATATGTATATGTGTTCATATACATATATGAAAGAAATATAAATGGAGTCTTCAAATAATGAGGGAGAGAATGCTCCAACTAGATATCTTATGTTACCAAGTGAAACTTCTAGTGCCATCAATTAGTTGAGTCACTAGCCAAAAGAACCTCAAACTTCTCAGGCTATTGCTTAGGCCATTGGTTGGTCCCCACAAACTGATGGTAAGAACTTATCGGTGCAGTCAACACTTTTATAGCTTAGTAAACAGAGAAAAATGAAGCTGGTGCCTAACTAAAGGCTTCCCTCTACTGACTAGTACTAGTTCCTGGTACTAGAAGGTCATCTGCATACTACCAGAGAAGAAAGATAAAGGTAATCACAACCCAGGTATGAACCTTGCGACCTACAATGGTGACCTGCCTATGAGATACACTGTTGAAATAGTGACAAAAATGTAACAGTAACCAATCACTCTGGGATGGAATGTATGCCCGACACAGCTAGGGTGGCCAGGAACCTGAGATTGGATGGGCCAAGGATCTAGGGGAAAACCAAATACTACCGTTCATCCAAAGGAACATAGCAATAAAATGAACGACTCATAATAATCTTCTGACATACCTACAGATCTGTACTTTGCTTAGCTATTACCAAAGGAGCCACTTCTTGAAGTAAATAGGATCTAAGACAAAGACCCACAAATAGACAATGGGCATAGTAAGAAATTAATATTGCAGCATTCATTCCTAAATGGAATGTCTTGATCAAACTCTTCCCTCAGTGCTCAGGGACCTATGTGGAAGGGGGGCAGAGATTGTAAGAACCAGAGGGGATGAATGACACCTAAGAAACAATGCCTTCAGACTCAGCAGGAATGATGTACACATAAGACTCCGGCAGCATGAACAAGGCCTGCACAATTTCAAGACCGCTGGGGGCTCAGCTCTGAGAAGGGAAGGCTGACATGGGATTCCATGTCTCACCAAGAACTATCTCAAATTGGTACCTGCTTGCAAAGGAAAAATTGGTCTTCTCCAATGGAGTCTCACTGGGCATTTAAGTGACGTTTCAGGATAGGTCCCATGACCAGTAGCAGCTGCCAACATAAAACAAACTCAGTGCTACTTGCGTCTCATATAGCTTTGTTTGGGGCTTTTTTTTTTTTCCTTACTGGTCTTTGGTTTTCAATTTTGAGTTTTTGTGAGGTGTGTGTATGTGTGTGTGTGCACACACACACACACGCATGCGCACGCACACTTGTTTTTTAAAGAGAAAAAGAAGGGATATGGAATTGGAGTTGGGTGGGAAGGGGGAATCTAGGAGGAGTTAGGAAACGGGAAAAGTATGATCAGACTATATCATATAAAATATTTTTTTTCAATGAGAAATGATAGAAGAACAAAAACATTCAAATGATACAAGGTCGTGGCATCACTTCATTGACTATTTAGTCTATAACTGATGGAGATCAAATTTTGTCAAGTCATCCAGTTTGTGGTCATTTGTTTTGGCAGCCCCAGCAAACTTAACAGGGGCTATTAACATAGAAATTTGTATAGGTTCTATGGCCTATTCTGTAAAGACATAAAAACTTTCATTCAAATGGCTTAAAAATAACTGTGTAGGCCAGTGAGATGGCTCAGTGAATGAATGAATTAGAATGCCTGAGGCTAACCCTGATAGCCTGAATTCAATTCCTGAGAGTCACACAGTGGAGAAAAGAACTGACTCAAGAAAGATGTCATCTAACCTCCACATGCATGAGTCCCCTCTCCTTTCCCCCCCCCGTCTCTCTCACACACAAACACTCACAAAATAAAGGTAATACAGATTTTTAAAAATCAATCACAGCTTTCAAAATTTCTACCATCTCATAAGATTTATAATATAGTATAACGATATATAGAAATTTCCCAAGAGTTTTCCTCAATAATAAAGTCCCCCAAATACTGTCTCTAAGACATACTGTCACATAATTAAAATACAGAGGTAGAGTATATGCTCTCAGCCTATCTACACTTGGCTTCTAACCAACTCGCCTTTCCCACTCCTTTTGTAAGTCCTAGGAGGTTAATTCCCACAACATACTTAATGAGCACGGTTGGGAAACTGCTCTCCGGCGTGTTGTCCTGGTTTAGTTCTACCAGTTGAACTACACAATCATATCATAAATTATGTGTTTGTTATCAAACCTGTTCATGCCAGCTATACTTGATACTATGCTCTTATAACTTAATTCAAGATGATGCAAACCAGTTATATGGTATGGAAATAAAGTTTTTGCTTCTCTGTAGTCTGTTTAATGATTTCTAAAGACACAGTAAAGGGCATGAGATAACTATAAAAAATTCTAAAGAGTAAGCTTGCATTCCGATGGCTTCAAAGGTGCCTTTAAACTATTTGCCCCTTGAAGAAACAGAATATTGGGGAATATTTTAATTTTTAGAGACAGGTGTATGCTTTATGCAAGAGATGCGGGAAAATAGGTTGATCGTGTACAAAAAGGCTCTGGACTTTCTCAGTTGACTGACGCATGAGCATCAGTTAGATTAAAATAAGTTTACAATACTATGCTACACTTGCTGACAATTTCCTGGCTTAGCTTTGTCTTCTTTCTAAAAGCTTTCCATAGAAAAATCCTCCATAACCTATAAGAACTTTCATTCCTATAAAGTGTATGATTCAGTGTTTAGCCAGACTTTTCAGTGTACTGTTTGGCTATGAGTTTAGACTGTATCTATCAGAGAGCTTCTTGTACATGAAAATACCAAGGAAGCCATTCTGCGTAGTGTGGCAACCGGGCCTCCAAGAAGGTTATGTTTAATCTTGAAGAGTATTGAGCAACTGGGAGCAGTTACGCTCACAAAAGAAGTGTGTTCAAAGTACAACAAACAGCCAGTGTAAAGAACGGAGTAATGGCCTACGAAAGAACAGCCTTTACTTGCATGGCTTGAGAATAAGGCAGTTTGTTTTTTTGGTTTTTTTTTTTTTTTCAAAATGAATTATGCATCTGAATCATCTGCAAGATAAAAATAAAAAAAGCAGAACCAAACAAGCCCAGGCCTAACTCCTATAGACTCTGAGTCAATCCGCAGCTGGGGCGTGGGGTACCTACCTTACTAGTGAGTTCTACTGGTTTCCATGTGCAACCAGGATTGAGAAGCTCCGGAGGAGCAGGAGCGTGAGAAAGAGGAGAGAGTGTTAAGAAGTGTGGCCCAGACCAGATGCTGAAGGAAATGGTATGTAGATACATTCTAACAACTTCCCTAACAACTTAGCTATTTGGAAAGTTTTGTTTGTTACTACCAGTATTGCTGCGTGAAAGCATCTGAGATCTCACCCTTGTGCATGAAAACAAGAAAAAAAAGTTGTTCTGAACCTGTTTTGTAAGTTTAAAAAGAAAATCCGTTTTCCTTAACAGAAAGCAAGTTTATGCCAAGGCATTTATGTCTGATCAGATGCGATGCATATCAACTATCAGTATCCAGTAAACATACAAACGTGTACCTTCTGAGAGTGATCACATATGCTGGGGTAGGTTCTATGTGGGCTGGTTACCTTGGTCTTCAGTCAAGTTGAGGTTGGTGCACACTTACAAGATTCTTCCAAACTCTCAGATATCCTAGTCTTCTTATTCAGAAAAACCTTCAGCACTTAGAGGAACACCAAGGAAAACAAAGGGCCTTCTCTTTCCTTCAGAGAGAGTCTACAAAAAACAGGATTTCTCTTATCTTCTCTTATAATTTGAAGAGTGGGTATTTTTCCATTTACAACAGTGCTTGATTTTCATATTGTAGTTTTAAAATAAATAACATTAAACCTTTTGAGGGGGAGGAGGGTTAATTTTTATCTTATTGCTACTGTAAGAATGAATGCATTCTGTCCTGTGAGGGGGGACTTTTTTTTTTTTTTTTGAGGAGCTAATGAGAAATCTATGTTGTCAACACAAGTGAGCGGACAGTCAAAGATGTTGGTCCCAAGTGAAAGCACAGAATCAGCAGAAAGGGGAAAAAAATGAAAGCTAACTAACTAGAAACTTAAAAACTAAACAAAAGTGGAGGAAAAAAAAGCCACTCCCCACAAAAGTCCCCAGAGTCCCCTTACTTGAGCCCCGATTGGAGAGGCACTAAGTGACAGGCTGACCACACAGCTGGGTCAGCAGATCCTTCTAGAGTCGCCAAGGCCCGCAGGGAGGGGGACGCTTCTTCCCTTCCGGGCGCCTCACGGGACGCGCTGGCCCGCTGCCCTCCGCTCCTCCGGGCCTCCGCGCCCCGGCCTCAGGCGGCCTCCACAAGCCTCTCTCTCTCCGGCGACCACCGGCGCTGACCCGGAACTGCTGAGTGGCGCGGGAATCCCCGCAGGGGGCTCGGCCTTGCGTCTCCCGGGCGCCGCCCCGCGGCCGTGGCGGGAACACCCGAACTCGGGCGCTCGCCCGCGGGAACCCGAGGCCTCGAGGCTCCGGGACGCGGTGAGGCGGGCGGGCCGGCGCACAACTTCGGGCGACTGTGGCGTTCGTTCGCGGAGGCTGCGCCTCACATCCCAGCTCGCGGCCGCTGAGGAGAGCGCGGGAAGCGGCCCCGCGGTGAGTCCCGGGCGGAGGGGAGGACCGCGTCCTGACGGGCCGGCCGACCGCTGTGCAGTCCGGGCTCCTCCGAGGTCGCGCGCACAGCTGGCGCAAAGAATGAATGAAGGCGCCAGTGCCCTGCGGGGCCTCAGGGGTGAAGGGTCAGCAGTGTTAGAGGTCAGGATTGGGGGGCACAGGGTCGGCAGAGGGGGGAGCTCCAGCCGGGACCGGGAGGAAAGAGAATCTGCAAGCGGTCAGAAATTGCCCCTGATCCATATTGCAGTGGCTTTTGGGATTATTCCAAGTATGGAGGACTGTAAATCTTAGGGGAAGCCCAGCCTATGGGTCAGCTTTTCTCTTAAAAAATGAGGAGTGTGTGTGTGTGTGTGTGTGTGTGTGTGTGTGTGTGTGTGTGTGTGT
>JANHMN010000001.1:219715712-219731597 GCA_030674055.1 Rhabdomys pumilio | reverse complement strand
TGTGTGTGTGTGTGTGTGTGTGTGTGTGTGTGTGTGTGTGTGTGTGTTGCCACACACCTTTAACACCAGCACTTGGAAGGCAGAGGCAGGTGGGTGTCTGTGAGTTCAAAGACAGCCTGGTCAACAGCGCTAGTTCCAGGACTGCTGGAGAAACCTTGCCTCGAGCCCCTGCCCCAACCGCAATCCCCAAATAACAGTTGCTGATACTGCTCAACTTAATATCCTAAAGGTGAGACCTCAGGATTTCATGAGATGTGATCTAATCTAACAGACATGGTGAGATAATGATAGAACAGATAGATTGACATCCTATAATTAAAAAGACTTGATCTCAGACAACACGTAATTTTGTCCTTAAAATCTACTATAAAAAAACAAAGCATAATCTCTATTCTATAAAAAAAAAAAAATGTACCCAGCCTTTTATAAAGTAAAAGATGGCTTTGCCTTAATCGTCAGGCTAAGTGGTGCACTGGCTTTTCTGGTCTGCATGCTACATTTATTTTAGTTACTTTTTGTATTGATGCAATTTACTTTTTTTTTTTTTTTTTTTTTGTCCACCACAAATTTCGGTTGTATCTATAAGAAGATAAGCACAATTTATTGTTGTTTGTGATCATTTTTCCTTACAGCTGATATGGCATAAAAGTCTTGAGGGGAAACGTGCCTGATTGAAGAATGGCAGAAGCAGTCTTGATTGATCTCTCTGGTTTACAACTGAACTCTCAGAAAAAGTGCCATGAGCCGCTGCTGAAGACGCTGGATAGTATTCACTACCGCCATGCTCCCGAGGCCAAGTTCCTTTGCATAATATGTTGCAGTAATACCACCAAGGAAGAGGGTGGGGAGTATGGCCTCTGTGAATTGGAAGCAGGAAATGGCTTTTCACGTCTCGTGGGAAAATTCGAGACTGTTAGCAATCCCAGCCTGGCTGCCTCTTTGTATACAATTAAACAAAAAATTGATGAAAAAAATCTGAGCCGCATTAAGGTGATTGTACCTGAGCACAGGAAACTGTTAATGAAGGCTTATGCTGACCAACTCTTCACCAAGGTGTACGCATTTGAGTTTGAAGATTTACAGGTAGCTTGCAGGGATAGCCTTTTGAAACCGTCCACTAAAATAAACTTGACCACAACTCAGGAACTGGAAGACGTCCAGAGTGAAATAGAAACGTACTTGAGAAGCCTGCCAGCACTGAGAGGGGACCTAACTATTGTCACATCTCCTTTGATCCCAGGTACCTTCCACACTGCCCTTTGCATTACAGTGAAAACACAGACTTCCTTCAGAAGTTCCTCACTTCCCCTTTTCTCTCTGTTGACTCTTGTCAACTGCTCATCTTTTGCAACTCGGGGGTTTTATGACTTGTGGGTCAGTGGCATCAGGGATGACTTCATCAGAGCTGTCCCTAAAAATACAAATTTGTACTATGCAAATTCAGCTTTAAGAGAAATCTCCAAACACCCCTAAAAAAAAAATTTTTTTTCTGACCTGGAAAATCTTTTATGTAGAAATGCTGAAACCCCAACCCTTTGAGCATTTTAACAGAAGAGTAAAATTTCAAATAATCCTTTGATAAGTAATATTAATGTTGAGCTATATGGTTCTTATACCAGATGAAATGAAAGTACCCCGAGCAGAGCAGCAGTCCTGTGGGGAGGTAAAACACACAGCACTGTGTGACATCACATGGAGGTACAAAGGGCAGCCGGAGTTAGAAACCAGATCAATTATTGCAGGTTGCAGTGACCAGGGAGGGTCTGATGGAGAGGCTGTCTTTTGTAGACCATCTTTTGACTCTTTCCCACTTATCTTCGACAGACATCTTCCTGCATGGATTTACTACACGGACAGGTGGCATATCTTACATACCCACTCTCAGCTCACTCAATCTTTTCAGTAGTTCCAAACGGAGAGATCCCCAAGTAGTTGTTCGCGAAAATGTTCGTAGGTTGGCAAACGCTGCAGGATTTAACGCAGAGAAATTTTACCGAGTAAAGGTAAATTTTTGTTATCTATTTCAGTCTTCTAAAATATTGACATTTTTCACTCTCAGTATATTTATGTAACCCTTAAGCTATTTAACTTTTGCTTCTGGTGCTTCATCTAACATTTTACAATAATGCTGAAATTATTTTTCTGTACTTTAGATGTGTGTGGTCACATACTGTGTGTATGTATTTCATCTAGACCTCCTCAATTCCAGAAGTATAGTCAACTTCTAACAGAGTATAAAACCACTTCAATATAGAAGGAAGGTCCCTGAGAAAACAGGAAAAAGTTTGGGCCCTAACTTTTTAAGTGAAAAGCAGGGAGGACTAGGGTCTAAGTGAGGAGAAAATCTGTTATATAAGAATTCTAGATAGAATTGAGTCTAATAAAAGGGGGGAAAATCACTCGTCTGGTACTTTCACATTTCTGCAAAGAAAGTGAAACTTACCTTTTAGGAGAAGTACTCTGAGTGAAGATTTACTCATCTTTGATGTGGGTTGGTGAAGACTTCTAAGTTTACTTCCCCAGAAACCACATCTGCAGAGAGTTGTATTTGGCATTTTATCATTTATGGAAACGGATGATCTTACCCTGATTACCTAATTTTGTGACCAGTTCTTGTAGAAAAGCTCGCATGTACCATGTTTCATTTTCAAACCATTTTGCCCTGCGTTTTGTGTTAGACAGATCACGCCAATGAAGTGTGGGTTATGGGCAAGAAGGAGCCTGAGTCTTATGATGGGATAATCACAAATCAGAGAGGAGTCACAGTCACAGCTCTGGGTGCCGACTGTATACCTATAGTCTTTGCAGACCCTGTGAAGAAAGCATGTGGGGTTGCTCACTCTGGTAGGTGTGTTTAATCAATTAAGATTTTATGAATTTACAATACGGGGTGATTTATAGTTGTTTTTCTCACAGGCATAGATGTAAGTTGCATTGCTTTGTGGTAGGATGAGGCCTGCACATTCTTACTACAGAAACAGATATAAGGAGTATACAACCCAGATTAGATGAGTCCAGTTAGAATTCCCTAAGTAGGTGGTATCTTGTGATATTCTGGAATCTGTAGGTTTTAAGATTGTCAGTATTTCTAAGCAAGGATATACTATTAACACGTAGGGCAAGACAATCCTGCAGTACAAATTAAATTATCTTTAGCCCTTGATGTCTTTAATGTGCATAATAACCACAATCATTGTAATAAGCAAAGAGCAGCTCTTCCCGCCTTTTACCATACTTAGAGCGTGGCTGCCTCTGGCTAAGGATCCTTGAAGTCTGGGCCCCAGGGAATAGGGAATGGTCGGCATGTTATAGAAGGGAGTTCCCAGAGGTAAAGCAGCATGAGTCAAGACCGAGGGAGAAAAACAAAACACACACAACAAGACATGCTTGTCTATATCCATGAGTGGAAAATAGCATAGGGAGCCCACACGATACAAATAACTTGACCTATGGTTGAAAGCTTTTCAACAAAGATGCCAAACCAGTTATTCAATGAGGAAAGAATGGTACCTTCAAGCAGTGGAGCAGGAAGAGGCAGACATCCACGTGCAAAAGAAGGATCTGGCCCTGACCAGACCTATTAAAAAATTAGGTCAGAATGGATCAATGACTTAGGTTGTAAGAGGCAAAATTATATAACCAACATTGTAAGTATTTGTGTCTTTGGATTAAGAAATATAGTTTTTAGGTCTCCAAAGCAGGAAAAAAAAAAAAAAGACCAAAGAGAAAAAGAAACAAATTTAAAGACAGGTAAATTGAACTTCATTAAAATTTAAAGTGCTTCTGCATCAAAGGATAATCTGTGGAGTCCATAGGAAATCACACAATAGCAGAACTACTTCACAAACCGTTACATCTAATCAGGGTTAATATATAAAACAACACCTGAAGCTACAGTAGAACAACAGCTGGATTTTAAAATGGGTGAAGAGGCTGGTGTAGAATTCCTTTGGTAGAGTGCTCACTTGGCAGGCATGACGCCGCCTGTTCAGTATCTTGCATCATATAGACCAGGTATGGTGGCACATACCTATAATCCCAGCACTCAGCAGGTTGAGGCAGGAAGATCAGAAGTTAAGGAATAGAATTTTTCCCTAAAATGATTTGGAAATGGCTAAGAAACATAAGCAAAGTTAATCAACATCATTCATAATTAAAGATGTAAATTAAAACCACCATCTCATCACTCATCCATTAGGGTGGTCTCTAAGACAGACCAAGTGGAGAGTCACTATAGGAAGGCATTCTGGGTATAGTGACACTTCAGGCTCAGCTCTTTAGGGCAGAGGCAAGCTAATCTCTGAGTTTGAGGCTAACCTGAGCAACAAAGTGGATTTCGGCGACATAGTGAGACCCTGCCTTAACTTAAAAAAAAAAAAAGTTGATTCTTTAAAAAAATTGCCATATGATGTAGCAATTCTAATTCTGAGTCTGTGTCCAAAAGAATTCATGTCTACATGTATGGCGTCCTGATTCACAAGGTCTACAAAGTAGAAACAACTTGAATGCCCAAGTGACAAATGAGTGAGTAGCAAAATGTGATGTGATATGATATATATGATACAATGTTTTATCTTAAAAGGGCAATACATTCTGACACATGCTGCAATATAGATGAACCTTCTAGTTTTCACACTTGCTGTGATAAGCCAGTCACAGAAAGACAAATTCAATATGTTACCCTTCACATAGAGTACACAGAGCAATCAAATTCATAAACAACAAAAAATGTTATAGGAAGGGAGAAATGATTTTGATTGTGAATATAGTTTCAAATATGATAGATGAAAGAATTCTAGAAATTGAACACTACAAATGTTAATACTGAGTTGTGTACTATGCGTGGTTTAAGTGTTACATTTCATCTGTTGCATTACCCTGGTCAATAGGAAAGAGGGGGAGAGACTGAAAGGATGTTATTCCAATCGAGACTAAACATCAATACCACTTTTCAAAAGAAACTCCCATTAACTGTCCATTCAATGCTCACAGAGCATTCTGTAAGGTGCTCTGTTTGTTCATCTAATGTTTAAAGCCAGTACTGTAATGGAGTCATTATTTTTGTGGCTCATCTATTATACCAGGACTTTGAATACATAAGCCACAGCTGTTAATTTTTCACTGAGACATAAAAGCAGTCGAAATTCTACGTTTCTAACTTCCCTTGTCTTGTCTTCCCATTTACCAGGCTGGAAAGGTACCTTGTTGGGTGTAGCTATGGCTACTGTGAATGCTATGATAGCAGAATATGGCTGTGATCTGGAAGACATTATTGTTGTTCTGGGACCTTCAGTGGGATCTTGCTGCTTTACTCTTCCCAAAGAATCAGCAATCTCATTTCACAATCTTCATCCTTCATGTGTGAGACAGTTTGACTCACCAAGTCCCTATGTTGACATCCGAAAAGCCACCAGGTATGTTTGATTTCAATATGGTGCTGAAAGTTTGATTATTGCTTATTGTTTTGGGGGTGAAAATTACTTTAGAGAACAGTAAGTAACTCCCCACACAATTCAGGTTATAAATATTTAAGGATCTTACATGCAAACATGGGAAAACCCATTTAAATAAGGTATTTATTCTCACGTTTGTATCACAGATAATTTCATGACTGTTACAGTTTACTAATTTTGAAGTCAATTTCAAGTTGATCTCTACAGAAAAGTACTTAAATTTTGTATAGAGTAGCTGATACACACTTTAATTCACAGTTATTGCTTAGGTCAACTCTCCTAAGTAATAGAAACTATAAGTTGGTATTTTGAAAGTATTCGTATTGTCTAATTAACTAGAAACATTTCTTGTAAAATATCAGGAAGTATAAATGTGTAACTACCTTTTTATTTGTGGTCCCGTGCTTTTTGGATTTATGAATTTGCTCTTTAGTCTCTGTTGAAAATAGTCATTTCTATAAAAGGAAACAGGTGTCTGAATTGAATTATGTTTCTGTTTTAGTCAGCAAAACCATAACCAGACCCTGCTTCATTTAACACACAAGTAGTAAGGATTCAGTAAATTAGCATTGATTCTTAAATGTGACTTGTGAAATAAGTATCACTAATTTTATTCATAATTATATCAGGATATTTATGAAGAAACTTTTCTGCGAAAACTAGTAAATAAGAGAAAAAAAAAAGATGAGATGTTTAGGTGATTAGATAGTGTACCATGTCTGAACCAAAAGAGTTTTCTACACAAATGCTCTGTCACTTGGTAAGTTTCTTCCGAGCAAGCAGTTAATGTTCCTTCCCCTGTCCCAGAGCTAGCACATGTCTGCATGGCAGTGTGGAACACCAGCAGCTCATATGAGCTCCAGTAATGAGTGCTGACAAAAGCTGCCATTTCTTGCCTAGCCGCGGCTGTGCAGTGAGTGGCTATTCCCGTTGTTCTGAGGTCTTTCCTGGAATGTGTCCACACAAGTACAAATCCTTTTTTTCATGTGTTTTCATTGCTATCTTTTGAAAAATCTTCCTTCTAAGGATTCTTCTAGAACAAGGAGGAATTCTTCCACAGAATATTCAAGACCAGAAGGAAGATCTTGACCTCTGCACATCCTGCCATCCTGAGAAGTTTTTTTCACATGTCCGTGATGGCCTTAACTTTGGTACACAGATAGGCTTCATATCCCTTAAAGAATAAGGTACAAAACCTCCATTACTGGTGGGAATGAAAACTTGCACAAGCACTATGGAAGTTCCTCAGAAAGATGGGAATTGATCCATCTTAAGATCCAGCTATGCCACTCTTGAGCATATACCCAAAGGATGCTTCCTTCTGCCACAGGGATAGTTCCTTAGCCATAGTCATTGCTGTTCCATTCATAATAGCCAGAAATGTGAAATAACCAAGATGTTTCTCAACAGACGAATGTATAAAGAAAATGTGGTACATTTACATAACGGAGTATTACTCAGCTGTTTAAAGAAATAACATCATGAAATTGACTGGTAAATGGATGGAGCTAGAAAAAATCATCCTGAGTAGTGTATCTCAAACTCAGAAAAACAAGCATGGTATGCATTCACTTATATGTTTATATTAGCTGTGAAGGCAATGAAGAGCAAGCTAGAATCTAAAGAACTGCAGGTTAACCATAGAGTAAGGGACTAGAGAGAACAGATCTCATTAGGAAAGGGAAATAGAATAGATAGATTCTATTTATAAATATGGATGGAGTAGGGGTGTAGAAGGTGAGGATAAAGTGGGAAGAGGAAGAGAAAAGGGGCGGTGACAGAGAATATAGGAAGAGACTGCTAAAATGGGGGGTTTCATTTGAAAGGTAGTATAGAAACCTAATACAGTAAAACTTTAATACAATATGAACATATGTGAACACAATCTAAATGAAATCACCAAATAAGGGGAGAGGTAGAGTCTCAGGGGCCATTTTTTGTCACCAAATGAAGCTTCCAGTACTGGGATTGAGTTATGTCTAATTGATTTGTTGGCTAAAGGAGCCCTCCCCCCCGCCAGGAATCCTCAAACAACCCAGGCTGTTGCCAAGACTTTAGGTTTCTCTCCACAAGCTGACAGCAAAGCCCCATTGTTGAAGACAATACCCACATTAAGAATGGAGATGTCAAATGAGTACCTACAGAGAGAGCCTTCACCCCTGTGTTCCAGTGACTTTTATTACAAGAACATATTCTGCATGCTTACAAAAAGAAACAAACACAAAGACAGCCACAAAACCTTTCTCTATAATGATATGTTGCCTGCAAAATACACGAAAGCAATGGTGGCACAAAGCTTTTGTGTGTAACCAACCAGTAATTGATTTGACTTAAGGCTCACTCACAAGATGGAACCAATACCTGACATTGCTTGGGTGACTAAGAACCTGAGACTAGATAGCCCAAGAACCTGGGGTAAAAACCAAATAATACTGGTCTAAAAAGAGAAAAAAATGGAATAATGAATGACAACTCCTAATGATATTCAGCTACTCTCATAGATCAGTGACTTGTTCAGCCATCATCAGAGAAACTTCCTCCTGCAGCAGATGGGAACAAATAGAGAGAGCCACAGCAAGACATTATACAGAGTGAGAATCCTTGGAACTAACTCTCAGCCCTAAATGGGATGTCTCCATCAAAACCCTCCCTTCAGAGCTTGGAGAACCCCAGGGAAGAGGAGATGGAAATTGTGTAAGAGCCACGGGGGATGGAGAACACCAAGAAAATAAGACCCTCTAAATCAACATGAGCAGAGCTCCTGTGAACTCAGAGACTGAGCAGCATGCACAGGGCCTGCGTAAATCTGAGCCAGGTCTTCTGCACATATGTATTGTGGCTTCCAGTTTAGTGTTGTTATGGGATTTCTGAGCATATGAGAGAACGGGACTCTTACTCTTGTGTCCTCTCTTGGGCTCCTTTGCTTCTGATGGTCTGTCTTGTTTGACGTTTCTGTAATAGGTTTTGTTTTATCTTACTGTATTTTATTTATATACTTTTTAAAATTAATGAATGAAAGAGTGAGTGAGTGAGTGAGTGAATGAATGGAAACATAGCCACTAGGGTAAAGGTTAACAGCTGAACTGTCTCTTAAGCCTGTTGGGAGAGGGAAAATCAGTTATCTCCGATGGAGTGACACAGTACATCAGCTATTCCAGAACAGGCCTCAGGTTCAGGAGTAGTTAGCATACATAGAATTGAATTTCATAGGTATTTTTCTGTGTACTTTTATTTGATTACAATATGTTGGGTTTTGTTTGTTTGTTTTTCTTTTTTGGCTATAGTTTCATTTTTTTATTTGGGGGTTTTTTATATTTCTTTTTTATGAGAAAGAACTTAAATTTGGATGGTTAAGGAGGGAAAGAGTAACTAGAGAAAGGGGAATAATATAATCAAAATATATTTATAATTGTTTTAAATAATGAAAGATATAATAAAAACTTATACATAAAAAAATCTAAATTACAGAATAAGAAATTACAAATATATAAACTAACTTTTCAATATACTGAATAAATTTAGCCATATATGGTAAAGTTGGAATTTTTCTTTAAATGAGCAGATAGTAAATTATTTTTAAAATTATATTTTGTAGTGTGTGTGTGTGTGTGTGTGTGTGTGTGTGTGTGTGTGTGTACATGTGCACTTACCCATGGTAAGTACGAGTGAAGATGACAACTTCAGGAGTCTGCTCTCATTCTATCATATATGGCTTCCAGAAATGGGACTCAGGTCAGTAAGGTTGGGGGCAAGAGACTCAATCCACTGACTCATCACTCTTCGACTCAATCTTTTATGTTGTGTAGAGCATGTAGTTTCTGTCTCTGGGGAGCAAAGGCAGATGCTGACAACAGAAATGGAGGCACCAGAGCTCTCATTCAATGTTGTTTACAGGAAGAAAGTCTTAGAATTCTATAAAGCAATTTCATGACAATGACTTAGTACCGACCCCTTAGTACCAACTCAGTTTTTCTATAGTTTAACTCAATTGTGTATGTTTTTACTCTTTAGAATGTCCTTAGTTTTTAATGTACAAAAACATTTTAATGAACTCTATATTCTTACCTTGATATTCTAGGAACACTAGTTAGGATCTAACATTTCTATGTGCATTTTACAGGTTCTTGACTGGAATTTTGCATAAATGTTTCACACATCCTTCTACACTGGCTGCAAAAGAGAATATTTAGCTTTTTGATTTATATAAAATCATGAGAATTATAAAAAGATAATTCATCTTTATGGTATGATCTCACTGTCACCCAAAGCCCAATGACTTTGGTCTAATTCTTATGACATCTGATAAAAAACTCAGTGTGATATCATTCCTAAAGTTTGTTCTCTGTATTTATCTATAAATCAAGGCCAGGTCTGTTCAGCTCAGTATTCGGCAGATGCCAGCTTTTGTTTAGGAATGAAGCCCAGCACAGTGAATTGAAATAAAGACACCTTTCTCATTCGAATCAGATACAGTACGGGGGGGAGATAAACATTTCCTTTTAAATATGTATTTTTAGTTGCCTTATAAAATACTAGGTTTCCTTATGGCACTCTCAGGCACCGTGACCCTCCCCTCCTTTTCCCTGCCCCCTTGTGTGCCCTTTCACTCCCAGTAGTCCCTCTTTTCTTTCTCATGGGTTTTATTACTTCTTTCCTGCTCAATCCCTTTTTATGTTCCCTTTCTAGTTTCAACACTTATATCCACACTTATGTCCACAAATTTACATATCCATATATGTATATGTTCATATAAACATTAAAAGTTAGAATTTATATATAAGAAAAAACATGCAGTGTTTGTTATTCTGAGTCTGGATTATTTTGGTCAGCATAAAATAATTCCAGATCCATCAATTTTCCTACAAGTTTGATAATTTCATTATGGCTAAATAAAATATTGTGTGTATGCGCTGTGTTTTTGTTATCCATCCATTTGTTGATGAACAAGGAGGCTAGTTCCAAATCCTTACTATGTGACTAGAGCAGCAATAAACATGCTTGTTTATGTGTCTTTGTGGCAGGATAGAGTCTTTTGGGTATATGCCAAGAAACAAACCAGCTGGGTCAAAGCTGTTCTGTTTTTTGTTTTGTTTCCGTTGTGTATATTCTTTTGAGAATTTGATGCATGTTTACAATGAAATATGATCATAACCACCCTTCACCTCCCCTCCAACTCTTCCCCAGATTTTCCCAGCATGTCACCCTCCTGACTTCATTCCTCACTGTTTAGTTTGTGTGAAACCTCCATGCTGATTTCTACGATGGCTGTTTGTATACACTCCCACCAACAGTGAACACGTGCAACTTTCCCCACACCCTCGTCAGCACTCGTCATTTCTTTCTTCTATTTACTTATTTTTATGTGTATAGGTGTTTTATCTGCGTGTATGTCTGTGCACATGTGTGCGGTGACCAGAGAGGCCAGAAGAGAATGTTGGATCCCCTGAGACTGGAGTTACAGATGGTTTTGAGCCATCACATGGGTGTAGGGAATCAAATTCAGATCACCAGGAATAGCAGCTAGTGTTCCAATCCCTGGAGCCATCTCTCCAGCTTTGCCATGCTTTTGTCTTGGAAGTAGACATTCTGACTAGGGTTAGGTAGAATCTTAAAATAGTTTTGACTTTCATGTCCCTACTGACTAAAGGTGCTGGATGTGTTTTCAGTATAGTTTTGGACATTTGTGATTCTTTTGAGAATAATCTGTTTATTTCATGAACTTATTTATTGGCAGGCAACTTTATTGTTTATTTCAAGTTTTTTTCTAATATGCTATGGATAAATGCTAAGCCCCTGTTTGGAGTAAAGATTCTATACTTTGTGACCTGCTTGTTCTCCTGCTGGTAGTTCCCTTTGCTATGCAAAAGGTTTTTTATTTCATGTAATCTGTTTGCAAATTCTTGCGCTATTAGAGTCCTATTTTAAGACTTCCAGTATATGCTGGCTTCTTGGAATATTTTTCTCTAGCAGTATCAGAATTTCAGTTAGGGGTTTTGATCCATGGCAGAGTGTGGTAGTGTTCTTGCTCTTTCTGTCTATGGAAAGGTTTGCAGCATTGGTGGTGCTAGATCTTCCTTAAAAGACTGGTAGAATTTAGCAGTGAATCCACATGGTCCCAGGTTTTCCTTGGGGGGAAATGTGATTAGCACTTTGATCTCTTGCTCATTATAGGACTGCTTAGATAGTTCCTATCTTCTAAATTTAATTTTGGCAAGTCATAAACGTTCTTTGAAAGCCCTTGGCTATAATATAATAATAATGTAATATGATATGAGGGTCTGCTTGATTGTGTTATCATTTCGTATTTGATCCTACAAATGTTTTTAAGTTCCTCTGCGATTTTTTTTCAGGACTTATTACTCAGTCTCCAACCATTTGTGAATTTCTCTCGATGATTTTTAGTTTTATTCTGCTGTAGTCTCTAAAATAGAAAGGAAAATTCCTTCTTTCCTTTGTATTTTATTTTTTGTATTTGCTAAGATTTGCTTTGTGGTCAGTTTTAAAGAGCGTTCAATATTTCTCCTGCTAAGTGTGTATTTACTGTCTGTTGGATGGACATCACTTAATTCCAGGTGATCTATGGTATAATTTAGTTTTGAAGTTTCTCTGCCAGTTTGCGATTGGAAGAGCCCGTGTCTACCTTCATGATTGTGTGTGAAGTGTTGCCTTTCAGCGTTTGTCTTATGAAATTTCTAATCCTAACATTCAGGGATTGATATTTGCAGTTGTTCTGTCTCCCTGAGGAGTTGATTCCGTTGTTGTATGTAGTGGCCCTTTATCTCTGGTTTTGGTTTGATGTCTAGCTTAATGGGTACAGGAATTGCTACCCTAGCGTGTGCACAGCTTGCATTTGTCTGGTGTGCTGATTTTCACCTTCTGACTATGTTTTGTTGCTGTTATTTTTTGTTTGTTTTGTCTTTGCTGGTTGAGTGTGTTTCTTAAAGACAATAGATGTTCCTTGTTTTATTGATTTCATCAGTTATTGTTTCAGGAGATATTCTAAAACAGCAGCACCCGATCTGTCTTGCGATACGGGGCTGCCATGTTCCCAGCTAGGCAAGGCCTGTGGCCACCAGCGGCCACCAGCGGCAGCAGGGTGGCGTATTTTCACCACCACTCAGCTCAGACCACTGGCTCAGGTGGCCAGAGACACCATCCCTAACCACCACAAGATGCCAACATGGGAGATGGCTCTGCCAATCTTCCATGCTGTCTCCGAAAGGCTGGGCTTTGCTCAGACCATCCCGCCAGCCACACGGGCCCAGTAGGAATGAGACTCTAATGCTTAGATTATCTAAAGACTTTGTATATTTGGTAATGCTCTGTAACAAGATGCCCACACAATTAGAATTGTAACCCAATACCCAACCTAGATATATCAACTACCTTGACTGCTAGAGACATGCGCACGTCTGCTTCCATGTTCCCCTCTTTCTCCTCCTCTCTCTCCTAGCTTCTCCTCTTCCTTCTTCTCTTCCTCTCCTTACCCCTCCTCTTCCACTCCTTATTCCTCCCAACTTAGCTCCTCCCAACTTCCGGGGGTGGGGGAATATGCTGCTACAAGTTATTCTATGTCTTGTTAGTTGAGATAATTTATACTTAAGGTCATTCCCTATGATTTTGTTAGTTGATTTTCTGACTGGCTAAATTATTAATATTTCTGTATCCTCCTCTGTTAGTAGTAGGGTTTTCTGGTTGTGCCTGACCACTTTCTTCCCAACTCTTTTTGGTCACTCACGGAATGTATTCTTTTCTGTCTCTATGGATGAGACTTTGTTTTCCTTACATGTTTAGTATTTCTTTAAGAGTTTTCTGCAATACTGGCTTGGTTGTTAATACTTGACTTAATTTATCCATCAGTTTAAAATATGTTTATTAACTCTTGAAACTTTGTTGACAATCTTTTTTTTTTTCTAGAGCTTGAAATGTGTAACTCCATACATTCCTGGTTCCATGTTTCTTACAAAGGATTTGATGCTATGTTTCCCCCTTTGCACATGAGGGGGGATTTTTCCACTTCCTGCTTTCAGTCTTTGTTTTGTGTATCTGACACTGTGATAACTGTGATAACTGTGATGACTGTGATAACTGTGGTAACTGTGACAACTGTGGTATGTTGTGGAGAATTTCTCCGATCACATTTATCTGGGCTTGTAATGTCTTTTGTGTTTAGATGCTGATATCTTTCTCTAAGTTTAGGGAAATTTCTTCTATAAGTTAATTGAATAAATTATCTATGCATCATGACAAGTTATCTCAGCTCCTTCTACTTCATTGGTTTTTGGGTTTTGTCTTTTGAATGTATCCCAGACTTCTGGGAATTATTAGTTTTTCATTATGTTTTTGTTATGCTTATCTGAATGTAGTATTGTCTCAGCTTAGTCCTCCCCCAACCTTGACATTCATTCATTCTAATTTATCTTGTCTGTTAGTGATACTTTCTCATGGGATTTTGACTTGATTGTTTCTTTCATTCCCAGAATTTCTGTCTCATTCTCTGTTGTTTCAGTAAATAGGGGAGCATCCTTGCTAGACATTTCCCCCGTGTTTTAAAATTTCTTTTTGAGATAAACTGTTTCTACAACTAAGACTTAATTTTAAAAACAGATGAGTACAGAAGGTGCTAGGGTTAGTTTTACTCAGAGGTCAGGAGAAAGGAGTTATTACAGAGAAAATAATATATTTTATGGGCCCAAAACATGTTGTCTTAGTTAGTGTTTTACTGCTGTGAAAAGACACCATGACCAAGGCAAGTCTCATAAGGACAACATTTAATTGGGGCTGGCTTACAAGTTCAGAGGTGCAGTTCATTATCATCAAGGCAGTAACATGGCAGCATCCAGGTAGGCATGGTATAGGAGGAGCTGAGAGTTCTACATCTTCATCTGAAGGCTGCCAATAGAATACTCAGTTTCAGGCAGCTAGGATGAAGGTCTTAAGCCCTAAGCCCATACCCACAGTGACACACCTACTCCAACAAGGCCACACCTCCTAATAGTGCCACTCCCTGGGCCAACCATCACATATATACAGCTTTTTAAAAGTGTGTGTGTGTGTGTGTGTGTGTGTGTGTGTGTGTGTTTCAGTGTGTCTATATGCACGAATGTATGCAGGTGCCTGCAGAGGGCAGAAGAAGGCATCAGATCTCCTGGAGCTGGAGTTACAGGGAAGCTGTAAGCACCACCCAATGTGTGTGTGCTAAGAACCCCCAAGAATAGCAACCACTCTTAACAACAGAGTGTAGCCTAGGGGTTCTCACCCTCTCAATGCAGTGACCATTTAATACAGTTCCTCATGTTGTGACCCGCAACCATAAGAGTATTTTTGTTGCTACTTTATAATTATACCTTTGCTACTGTTATTAATCATAGCATAAATATCTGGGTTTCTGATAGTCTTGGGTGACCCCTGTGAAAGGGTCCTTTGACCCTCTCCAAGGGATCATGACCCACAGGTTGAGAACTGCTGCTCTATTCCCATTTACCGATTTTTGACAAAGTACTGTCAGTCATAGCAGAGAGAGAGAACACCATGAAGTAGGACATGAAACTGAACGTGTGTAACCTACCCAAGGCAGAGGAGAGTGTCAGAGGATGGGCAGCATGGAACTAGAATAGGGATCCAGGTCACATGGCAGAAAGGGGGAGTTTACTTTTGGGGCAATGAGTAGGCATCAAAATAGAGGCTACCCTACTCCACAGCATCTCACTTAAGAAGACGGGTTTAAGGGGTGAGTGACCAAAGATGCTGAATGGAAACAATATTTTTAAAAAAAGAACTAACAAGTCTCAGTTGAGGCTGTAGAATTTCAAATGGATCTGAGGACAGATAAATCCACCATTTCAGAGGTGAGTTCAGTAGATCTTTTACAAGACCATAGAAGTGGGTGGTGAAGAAGAATGGAGAAAGTATTTATTTTTCCAAGGTTTGCTTAATCAGCTACTGAGAGCTGACCACAAAGCATGGGAGGAGGGTTGGGATTAGAGGGGGGGTAAAGAGTTTCACCTCATCCAGGAGGAATAGCATCCGCATGGAAACAGTTGATCCACGATTGAAAGTATCGACCTGGACCATACAGCGGAGCCTGGGACAAGCAAGTCTGGAAGCTGCCTGTGAGGCAATGACTCGTCTGAAAACTGGAGTGAGTACAAGGTCCTAGGATAGACCCTCACACAACACACATTGGAAGAACAAGAGAGAAACCAGTAAAAAAAAAATAGCTCAGTCATAGAAATTAAAAGCTGTGTTTTTAAAGACAGTTAACAAATATGTGGAAGGTTCTCAGAAATCTTCAGGAAAAAGTGAGAGAACTGAAAAGAAATCAGGGAAGTTGCTGTGGTAAGGATGTTCTGCGGCTTATATATTTCCTATCTGTGCACACAGAGTATACTTGTATATATTTCCTATCTGTGCACACAGACTATGCTTGTAT
>JANHMN010000001.1:219688998-219712422 GCA_030674055.1 Rhabdomys pumilio | reverse complement strand
GAATGCACACAAATGTATGTGTATGACCTGAAATCAGAACACACACATGTATATATCCTCATAGCAGATAGCTTGTGAAATTTTGGTTTTTTTGCCCCTTTTAGCCTACACCACATAGCCCCTCCTCTAATTCCATATTACAATCACACAACTATACCAATGGATGATAGATAGGTAGATAGATAGATAGATAGATAGATAGATAGATAGATAAATAGATAGATAGATGACAGCTACATACACACATAGATGTGTAGCTAGACAGGCATGGCAGATAGATTTCTCTATCTATGGTGGCAAATATATTTGTCTTTCTGAGTCTGGCTTATTTCACATAATGTGATGGTCTCTGATTCTACGCATTTTCATTCAGTTGGTCTACTTTCATTCATTATGAATGAATACAGCTCCATTGTGTGTATATTTCACATTTCCTTTATCCCTTTATATGTTGACATATACCTAGGCCGATTCCATGTCTTGGATATTGTGATGGAGTTATATGCAAGTACTACATCGCTGTGGTATGCTGACTTAAACTCCTTCGGGTGTATATACCCTAAGAGTGTTATAGTTAGATAATATGCTAGTTATACTATTAGGATTTTTGGAAACCCATCCCTGGTTTTCGTAGCAAATGCATAGTTTACATTCTACCAGCAGCATTATAGACAATTTTAGCTTACCTGAGTCCCTTAACTGCACAAGAAACTGTTGTTGTTGTTGCCCCCATAAAATTCCAATGTCCAAATTCCAGTAATTGAACAGAGGTCACCAGGCGTAGGTGGCAAGTACCTTTACCTACTGAGGCATCTAGCCCTCCCTAGTAAAATGTTTAAATCACTACCACTTGGGTAGGTGGGACGGGACTAATGATTTTCAAGACTACTGATTTTCTTTAAAAACATTCTCACAACGCCTTTCACCTCATGCCTTAATCCCTTTAGATAAAGGATGTTGATGGGAAGGGATACCTCTTAGAGATAATGTTAGGGCAAAGTTCTTCTGTGGAGAATGAAGCCATTGCTTTTAGCTTGGAGCCCTCAGGAGGAACTGCATAGTAGGCGAAAAAGTCCCCATGTCACAGTCTGTTGTATAACTTCACAGCTTTCTAATGTCTTCACAATGAAACAAAGGTTTCTATGTCAAGACTATCCCTGCTTTATCACTCTCTTTACTTCATATTTTGTTATATATATGATATATACATATATGATATATATATACATATATATATATATGTATATATATATATATATTCATAGCTTCTTACAGAGTGCACCCATTTGCAGTATGTGAAGAAAATTTGAACTTGATAATGTTCAATCATTTATTGTAGATCTTTCTCATCGGAAGGCTTCTGTGGTTATTTCTTTCCAAATCTATGGGCTGAAAGGATCACTGGAACATGTGGTCCCAGATGTTTAAATATTTAAAATCTCATTGACCTTTTGCTTTTGACAAGTCTTGAATTCCCCAGCCCTGCTTTCCTCTGCCCATGCTAATACATTCATCCTTGACAGTGTTGGCACCTAACTTCTATAATCAGTGCGTTTAGTGATAGGAACCTATCACAACCCACACACACACACAAACACACACGCATGCATGTGAGCACACACCTGAAGTTGTTTTCCTAAATGGTTTTCTGTAAGTTTATAGATCACCATTTCAGAGCTCCAACTGTAAACCAAACATACTAAGAATACAGCAAAAGAAAGAGCACTAATAACACTTCAAATCTCTGAGAATATGAACGGGTGCGACCTACCCACTCAGAACATGGATGGGTGGGACCAAACACCAAAAAGAGCAGGACTTAAGATGAAGATAACTATATTGTAAGAATCATTGAAATCACAAAATAAAATGATGGAGAGATGACTCAGCACTTAAGAGCACTTCCAGAGGACCAGGGTTTGGTTCCAGTATCCACACGGTGACTACTAACCACCTGTATCTCCCATTCCAGGGGAGCCGATGCCCTCTTCTGGCCTCCAAGAGTACTGCATGCATGCATGTGTGCACAGACATGCGTGCAGGCAAAACACCCATACACATAAAATAATATTAATCTTAAAAAGTTTTAAATAAAATGAATCTGTAGTTTCTAGAAAAGAATGATAATGAGAAAATAGCAAAGTCCATGGATTCAGCCGAAGGCACATGAATTAAATACCTTTATTAACAAAATGGAAGTAATTAAACCAAATATTCAATTCAAAGTATTAGAATATTTTAACCTTAAAATTAAGCATACTTGGCCAGCAACAATATATTTGTATATATTCTTCTTTAAAACAAAAATGAATATTGTCAATTCTCTATTATCATAGACACATGGTGTGTGTGAGGAGAGAGGGAATAAAGGCCTTGATGGTTGGATGCTTTTGAAAAGAAAGAATATGAGAGTAATATAGCAGAGGCAGGCAGATTTCTGAGTTCAAGGCCAGCCTGGTCTACAGAGTGAGTTCCAGGACAGCCAGGGCTACACAGAGAAACCCTGTCTCGAAAAACCAAAAAAAAAAAAAAAAAAGAGTAATATAGCACATAGATTATAACAACAACCAGTGTCCGGAGAGATGGCTCAGTGGTTGAGAGCACTAGATGTTCGTCCAGAGAACCTGGTTCAATCCTCAGCATGCAAATTACAGCTCACAGCTGTCCGTAACTCCAGTTCCAGGACATATGACTCCATTTTCTGGCTTCTGTAAGCAATGGACATGCAAATGGGACACAGACAAATATGTAGACGAAACACGCACATAATACTTTAGAACAGATGTTCTCTATAAAAATGTGTAGCTGCTACAATAAGGACTCACACTCTTCTGCTAGAATCACTAAATAATGGCCACTCTGAAGAAGTGTGCCCTGACACTTCTTGTTAGAGTAAATGGAATCTAGCTGGCATGACAGCGCTAGTCGAAGACTGTAGCATGTGATGTTTGCTAGCTGTCTAACCGCTCACATTTCCCATGGTGTCCTTCCCTTGCGGCTAACCTGCCGAGACTGGCAGCCGCTGGATCTAAACCCCTAGCCCCATTAAATAAAGACTCCAGAGGCTTGTAATTTATGAGCAAGATCTATAATAGTAAATATTCAACCCTCAAAATGCTCACACAAAGAACTCAAAACTCAACTGATAGTGATACAAGCTGCCCACCTAGATTGGACAAATGCGCCCTATGTTACTCTATTGCTCTTCTATGATATCCATAGCTACCTGTGGCTATTTCAAGCCAGGTTGTCCCAGCCTGAGCTGCCCCACACTTGGGGGCCAAAGTGCCCCGGACTGCTCTGCTGCTCCGGCCCGTGCGTCAGGGTCTAGCAAGAGAGAGAGTTGGGGAAGAAGGGAAAGAGACACAAAGAATAGAGACTAGCCAGAGGGTCTGTAGTCAAGTCTCGTTTACTGTCTCCCATTGACTCCCTTGCAAGAAAATCCTGGGTATTTATAAGCACAAGCAGGGGAACATAGCTGAAGACACTTTACCACGTGCGCCTTGCAGCTGGGGTCACTAAACAGCAAAACAAGATGTTTATCAGAGTGTGTTTCAGCTGTTGTAGGCTGCTGAAAAAACAAGTCTCTTATCGGGGTATATGGCTCGAGATGGCTGCAAAGATGATAGCTGCTTTCTAGCCACTTTCTGCTAGAAGTTGGCTCCCAACATTAGGTGGGTCCAATTCGTCTTCTTCCTCCATCGTTCTCCTTCCTTCTCCCCTCTCTCTGTCTCTCTGTCGCCTCTCTAAAATTTTTAGCCCCGCCTTCTTTTTTCATTGCCCAATCACAGGCTCTAGCCTTCTATTTCACTTGACCTCACCTGTGTACAGACAACAATCTACAGAAGACTACATGGATGGGCCAAGGGGGATGAGTCAGATGGCAAGTCCTCCACACATAAGCACAAGGACCTTAATTTGATCCCCAGAGTCTTATGTTAAAACTAAAACTTGCCAGGTGTGGTAGTAACATGGGCTTAATCTCAGAACTGAGGTAGACCAATGGGGTTCATGCACCTACACCTATATGTAACCACACATACATGAAGGCATACATACAAATACTCTGTGGGGTTTCCATCTTCTGGTACGTAAAGAGAGTATAAGTGTGTGGCCTAATGGTTGTGATTTTCCAATAAACGTCAGGGATTTGAAGTGGGAACTCACAGAACTGCCTCAGAGCTCCAAGGGACGCCTACTTTGCCTTGCAAAAATAGATTTCTAGGGTAAGCGAAGTCATATTTTCATTCTTTAAAGTGAGAATATTCCATTCTTTGGACACATTCCATTTGAGAAAGTAACTCCTAAACAAGAGAGAAGGTGGTGGTGAAGGTGACGGACCCAAAGTCACCTCGGATCCGATTAGGGATGGGAGCAGAAATGATAAAGACTTCTGTGGCAGTGAAATAGAACACAACTCACATGTGAAACACAAAAAAACGCCAAAGATAAGAGAAACCACTGAACTAACTATTGGAAATCAGCAGAATGCTGATTCTGGCTTAGTAAGAATGTCACGAAATACAATCACCAATGAGCATCCTGCAGTATGTTACTCCATAAACCAAGAACGCAAAGACCCATCTGTGGGTCATCTAGGCCATTTTCAGTGTGTGAAGCAAGCGACCTTGACCATGCTGACCCTGGCATGGCTCTGGTGG
Source organism: Rhabdomys pumilio (assembly GCA_030674055.1). NCBI lineage: Eukaryota > Metazoa > Chordata > Mammalia > Rodentia > Muridae > Rhabdomys > Rhabdomys pumilio. Next base: position 219,707,761 of record JANHMN010000001.1, on the reverse strand, counting down.
TGACAGGGCCCCTGTGTGAGCCTCCAGGAGTGTCGATGGCTGCTGAGGGCATAGGGCTTGTTTGTATAATAATGAACATATTTTCACATTCCTCTGAGGAATTTCCTCCCTGTTAATGTTAATGACTCTGAGAATTAGAAACAGCACAGAGTCCAGGAGTTGAGTGTATGGCTATGTCTCCTTAAAATGGTAAATGCTGGGACCTTCAGAAAGGCTATAGAAAGAGCTCTAAATACATGAGTTCAGAGTATTTATTATTTCTCAACTATGCAAGATATAAGGATGCAATATGAATTATGAGGACCTTCAGGAATCTAAAGGAACAAAGGCAGCTACACTAAGAGCCAGTTTGTCAGAAAGATTCAAAGGCAGGGAGATTCCTGGGTTCACGGTCAGCCTGGGACAGAGTACAGTTAGACCCAAGTGTGGTAGAAATGGCAATTCTGGGTCAGGGTCCCACCCAACTAGCTTATCCTTTGTGCTTAGCAGAGGCAGACAGATCTCTGAATTCTTTTGCAATGTTAAAAGGAAATGTGTGCTTGCTGTCTTGTAAGAATCAAAGGGCGGGGATCTAGGGATGCTGATTCACAGGATAATCAAAAGGAAACCTGGAGTCAATGACTGGATTGATATGTACAATAAAAGACTGGACCTGTGTTCTGCAGGAGATGAGCTAGCCAGAGAATTTTTTAGGCTAAAGCTAGAGAACTGCTTGGACAGACAGACACACACCCACACAGACACACGGAAGCAGGACATGGACAGAGAGATCTCTTAGAATAGCAAACAGAATATAAACAGAGAAATCTCCAGAGAGAAAGCAGAATAGAGAGAAGCAGACTGGTAAAGCTGAGTCAAGCAGAACAGAGGTCGTCAGCTTTCATCTACACTTTGTGTCAAGTCGCTCTTTTCGACACTCCCAGACACCCCTTCTCTCAGAACTTGATGCGGAGGCTGGTTCTTGGTAGATACAGAGACTTGAGACAGAGAGCCATTTTGTTCCCCATTTATCACAAGAACAGATTCCATAGATTCAGCATTCTTACCCTAGGACACAAACGTAGTGTGGGATATATATGTGTGTGTGTGTGTGTGTGTGTGTGTATGTATGTATGTATGTATGTTTGTGCCTTTCAATAGTTCCAGACTTGGACTTGGGGGGACAAAGGGAACAATGTAATGTTCACGCGGCTGCTAACAGTGAACAATGAAGTCTTCAGTCTCTATCCCAGGCATCTCGTGCCTTCTACCAATATCCATAAAGTAGTGATAGGCTAACGTGTTAACCTGTAGGTAGTGTGAGATCAAGACATCCAAGGCAAGGTGAGGGAGAAGCACAGTACGCTATGGCTTCCCTATCTAGAGGTGTTCCAAGAGGACAGGTAAACCTTACTACATAACAGGTGTGAGACAACCTCTTAGGATTTCCACGGACTTTCAGTGCCATTCAAATCACACACACTCCAGTTTTAGAGAGCACAGTAAATAGGTTTCAGCTTTCCTAGAGAATCCCAGAAGATTCTTAGATGGTTACTTCCAAAAAAGAATATTGCTGCACCCCTAAGTTAAACATCCAGGAATTTCCTATATTAACCTGGCTTCGGCAAGTATTTAAATGACCTGACTTCTATCCAGTGTCTTTATATATCCCCACACAGAATCTTTCTTTACTTTTAGACAAAGGGAAATTGAAATTATTATGTCAAGAATGTAATACGTCTTTAATATCACATCAGAGCTCATAGCACTTTGAGGAATCGAGACTCGAGGCTCTCTAATGTTTACCTTGGAAGCTTGCTTTTCTTTTGACTTGTAGTAAATAACATGTCCTTGGTTTGTCGTCGTAGATATTCTTGGCCATGAGTTGCATTTGTATTAAGGAGATTTTATTATTTAATATGGAGGTAAGCGCACATCTCACATATTTTTCTCTCACTGCTAAAAGGCCCTGATGAGGACTATCAGGCCACTTTAAAAATAAATATATTAAAATCCACCCTAACATTATGAGTGAGTGATGACATTCAGATTGTGACTATATATGGCAGTTAGTCTTTCTTGAACACAAACAAAGATTTACACCAAGCGTTACAGTCAGAACCTCACACTGCCTTTGTTTTTGCCTTTACCATTCTCTGTGCATTGTGCATATTCAGCCACTGGGTGGCAGTATGTGCTTAAGAATACTTACTGTTTGCCACCTTGCTTTGACAGAATCTAAGTCAGTTTTTTAAATCTTGTAAAATAACTATTGTATTAAATATAAGAAATACAAGTATTTTTGAATGAAACTGCCTACTTATAGGTGACTAAAGAGACTTCATTTTAAAAATATTTAATTTGAGTTTTACAGTTTCAGAGGTTGAATTCATGACCACCGTGGTGGGAGACCATTAGGCAGAGAGAAGTAACTGGGAATGGGGTGGGCTTTGACAAACTTCCTTCAACAAGAAGATACACCTTAATCCCTCCCAAACAGTTCCACCTACTGGGGACCAAACGTTTGAATGTATGTGCCTAGGAAGTCATTCTTTTTCAAATCTCCACAGTAGGTGAAAATTGAAAGATGATACTCCACTTGGCTTTTATCAAAGATGTTGGAGCCTAGCAAATCTGTAGTCTTCTTCCCTAAGAAGCGTCTACTGCAGACTTGGTGGGCTGTAAAATAAGATTCCAGCAGAATACCAGACATCTTCTCCAACGCATCTTCTCACACCAGCTCCTGGTACTGACAGGAGACAGGCACACACAAGCACTCATCCCTAACTCAGACGTTATTTTCATTGATAGCCACTCACAAACAAAAAATCAATTCTTGCTGAATCTCAGTAGAATCACCCATAAGGCCAGCCGCCATGCCCAGCTGTAGACGGTCAACACAGAACAAATGAATTGGCATCTTTGGGGGTTCTTTGTCTCATAAGGTTTTATTACCTTGCAGGTCCTTTGCATATACATTATGGCTTCTGGTTTTGTGTTTTTAGGGAATTCCTGTGTGTATGAACACGTGTGTCTCCGCATCTACATGTGTATCTCACACTTTTCCTTTGCCTCTTTTCTTCTGTTTGTATCTTTGTTTTGTCCTGTATCTGCTTTTGTTTTATCTTATCTTATTTTACTATTATTCTTTATATACCTCTTTTCTAAGGAGAGATAGGAAAAGTATGGATTCTGATGGAAGGGGAGGTGGGGAGAATCTCAAAGGAGATTCTTCGGCATATTGTCCAGCTGTGGGTCCCTGTATTTGTTCACATCTGCTGCAGGAGAATGCTTTTCTGATAATGGCTGAACAAAAACCGATTTATGAGTGTAGCAGAATATATATATCATTCAGTTTTGCCTATCTGGTCTCTGGCTCTTGGCCACTCATGCATTGACAGGGATGGGCTCCATCTCATTGCGTAGGCCTGAAGTCAAATCAGACATTGGATTGTTACACAAGCCTTCTGGCACAATTGCACCCACATATCTTGCAGGAGGATCAACACTGTAGATCAAAGACTTTGTAGCTGGATTGGAATTTATCTTTCTCTTTTAGTAGCAGGCAGAGTACTTTCCAGCACCATGAACACTAGACCATAAAGGTGAGAGCTCTGGGTAGGCGCCGGTTCAACTTCTTTGTGCTTGATAAGTTGTATAGGTATTGTCTTCAGCCCGGGTGCTCTTGTTTCTCTGTCTGTTGGCTGAGGGTGGATTTTTCTCCTTTCATGCTGTTTCCTGAGTGTCAAAATACAGCCACAGTGATATCAACAGCTAAGCCATTAAAGTCTAGCACCATACTGTGAACTTCCTGATATCTTGTGCCTTATCCGAGGTATAATACATAAAGCAAATGTTGAATGTTCAAACACTAAATAACTCTATCCCCAAAGCAGAATGAGGCCAACTAATTTGTTCTATATAGAATTTCTCTTCGGTCAAGACAGTGGTTCTCAACCTTCCTCACACTTCAACCCTTTAATATAGTTCCTCATGTTATGGTGACACCCCCCCAATCATAAAATAATTTCATTGCTACTTCATACCTGTAATTTTGCTACTGTTATAAAGCATAATATAAATATCTGGTATGCAGAATATCTGATATACAATTCCCCAAGAGCTCACAACCCACAGTCTGAGAATGACTTAACTCAAAAAACTATAAACATGGAGTTATCAAAGTACATACTTTTCTCTTTTGCTTGTTTGTGGATTTTTTTTTCTATGTTTTTACTTAATAAAATAATATCTACTCTTAAGTCATGTTTTATCTTTCTCATTTCTCAAGTGAATGTTTCCTGTTTCTTCTGCATGTTTTGCTATCTAATTTCCCATGAGTCAGTTAATAATATTTTGGTGTTTACATGGCACTGGTTACTGCTGGTTATAATGGGAGATCTGGCTCATTTTCTTAAAGCATTACTTTAGAATAGCTTTCACTTTTACCGAAAATTGCAAAGATAAGATATCCAGTCTTATTAACCCCATTCCTAGTGTCTCTGAACATCTTACATTAGTTTGATTTACTTCTTGAAATTAATGAACTGGTATTAATACACTATTACCAAACAAAATCCATACTTCAATAAAATTAAATGTCTTTTCACCTAATGTTGTTTTTTGATAACCTAATAGCTCAGCCTTTTCTTTTGGGAGCCTATCCAGGACCCCCATTGCATCTCATTAGAGCTCCTTGCGTTGTTCTTAGCCATAGCAGTTTTATGATTCTATGACTTTACAAGATCACAGTAGCATTGAGCTGTGTTGGTCAGGTATTTGTTGAGTGTCTCTCAATCCTCAGTCTGGCTTCACCTGCTCTTTCTTCATGAGTCAATGTAGAATGCAGTCAGTTATGCTCAGCCTCAGAGGGCTGTGGAATCTGCACAAATCATGTGAAACCGTATCTGGGGAGTTTATTATTTATTTCATCATTTATATAAGATGATCTCAGGGGTATGTATTGTTTGCATTATAAACTAATAGTTTATTTTTGTTGCTCCAATGGGCCATTCGGAGCTTCTGTGATGGATTCCCATGCACCTTTGATATAATCCCGTCTATATTCCTTCTGAGCTACAGAGCTATGAATCATTTTATTTACAGTTCTGGCCCTACTGCTGGGATTACCTGACACTTTTAATGCATCATCACAATTCAGTTTTTAAAAACACCGAGTGTCTATTGAATGCAGGGCCTTGGATTAGAAATATTTTTAAATCTCTTGTGGCAGCTCTTCAGAATTAGGAACAAGTGTGTCCTTTTCAGTGAAGGATCATCTCAGTGTGACAATGAGGGCTCACACACGATTTAAACTATCACAACCCAGCTTGGGTGCTTTATTCACCTGGCTGTGTTCATAACCAGAGAATCTACAGGCAAATCTTAAGGTCTCCGTTATTTTCTGCACTTCTGAGTATGCATAACAAAAGTCCAAAGCTTTGGACTTTTGGAGTTGGGAGGAGGGTGCCACCCCTGGGTCCAGCTCCAATACTACTTAGTTTCACAACTGTAGTGACAAAATAACACAAATTATTTTTAAATAATGACATCTTGGAGCTACTCGGTGCTGATTTTGGAAATGCACACCATTGAAGACCTAGTTGTCTCATGGCACTATTAAAATGAACTCAGAGATTTGGCCCTCCTGGTTTGTATGATGTCATGGGGTGGGGGACGGTGTTGAATGAGATTGAGCCAGGTTTAGCAGTTGAATAAAACATTGGGTAGACTGCCACCAGGTGGCAGAAGGACTTGGATTGTCAAGGACACTCCTAAAGGACTTGCAGGTAATTACCCAGCTCTTCCTCTTAGTCACTGCTTCAAGTTCAGATGACAGGAACAGGTCTGAATGTACAATTGAGCTTTATAATTTTCTATCAAGATGCCACCAATCTTTCAGGTTCCCAAGCAGAAGTCTTTGAGTTATTTTTGTAACATCTGATCTTTTATTTATTGAGAGCTTCTGCCTGTTCTAACTGGCTCCTCCCTGCTTCTTTGGTCCTTTCACAAAAGCCTCTGATTCAGACATACCAGGAAAAACAAAAAACCACCTTAAACTGAATGCAAATTCCCATGTCTGAGTCATTGCTTGTGATTTTTTCTTTCTCTGAGACCCTTCTTTCACCTCACCCATGCTCTGCAAATAGGAGTCATTCTCGTGGTTTAGGGTTGGAGGTATTGTATGCAATATCAATATATATGTATGTGTATGTGTGTGTGTGTGTGTGTGTGTGTGTGTGTGTGTGTGTATGTGTATGTGTATGTGTATGTGTATGTGTATGTGTATGTGTATGTGTATGTGTATGTGTATGTGTATATATCACTCTCATACCAGACTCTATCTCTTTCCTCCTAGTAGGAAAAAAACCTTGTCACAAAATGGAGATCTGCTCTAACAGGCAATGGCCAGGCACAGTAGGGACTCGCATGCTTCTTGCAGAGGAAGTCATAAAAACATGGGTCCTTAACTTGAGTCTGAGACAATTCAAACAGTTGAGATGATCATAGAGGTGGGTTGTTCTACAAAGAACGGAGAAATGGCGCGATCTTTCAAAGCCCAACACTGTTATATAGGTAGAAGGCATGCTCTGTATAGGGCAGTGGTTAGAGATGATATTAAAATAAAGAGGTAAGAAACTACATTAGGGGAGTAGTACGATTTAGAGAGAATAATAAGAAAGATAGACATGCATTTCAGAAAGATTCCCCCATGGTTTTTAAAGATTAATGAGAGACAAGTAAGATCTGCCACACGGCAACCAGGTTGGAAATGACCATTGAGCTTGGATGGTGTGGATATTTAGACCTGAAACAAAGTAAGGAACAGGAAGAATAGCACTCGAAATTCAGCAAATAGTAGATTTGATTGAGGAAAATGGCTAGGTGGCCACCAGGTTCCTGGCTAAGGTCACTGGATGGGTGGCGACGTCATTCCTTAGGACAGAGAATACAACAGCTGAGAAGATCATACAGGTGATATGAGAAGCTTAAAATTATTTTGGGGACATTTTTATCTTATTTATGCCAATCAACTTTATATGTGAATATATATGTTAGGATGGATGGTATCAATAAATAAAACTTATATTACCATGCTTCAAGAAATGAATTTGTCGTCGAAAATGAAGACCTTTTTTTTTTTTTTTTTTTTTTTTTTTTTCCGAGACAGGGTTTCTCTGTGTAGTCCTGGCTGTCCTGGAACTCACTCTGGAGACCAGGCTGGCCTTGAACTCAGAAATCCGCCTGCCTCTGCCTCCCAAGTGCTGGGATTAAAGGTGTGCGTCACCACTGCCCGACTATGAAGACCTTTTCTATCTTTCAGTGCATGCACTGTGGAGCATTCATCCTGGAAAGTCCCCATGCTGCTCCTTTCTTAACAAACACAGTTTCCCAGCGTGAAATTTCTGTGGCTTATTTTGTTTATCTGTTGGAGATTTTCTCATAGGTGAGTGCCGAAGTCATTGAGGAGGTTTCCATATAAATCCTACAAGCTAAGAATCTGTACTAGTCCAAAAGGAGCTCGGGTCCGTTGCGGAACTGTGGACAGACAGGTGGACTGCAGTGTTTTCATGGGGCATCTGGACAGTGAGCATCTCCTCTTGGGAAGGAGGGGTTGGAGAGCTGCTGAGGAGAAGCTAGGCCTGAATAAAAGACGAGAGGATGGCAGTTCTGGAAACCTAAAGGATGCTCAAATGATCAAGCGTTAGGAAGTGCACGGTTGAAAATGCCCTCCCCCCCCCCCCCCCCCCCCCCCCCCCCCCCCCGTGTGCTCAGCCTTGGCCAGCCTTTGCAGTCTTTCCTTCTGAGGCAGGGCCTAGAGAAACCTTTATATCCTTGGCTTGTGGACCATAAGTAACTTTGAACTTGCGATCTTCCAGCTTCAGCCTTCAAATTACTCCGTACCACCATGTCCAGCCAGCCTGGGGCCATCCAGATCAGCCTTTGGGCTCGCCCTCAGAACGACTGTTCATTTGACATGTTGTATGACTCTTAGTCCTGTGCCCCTCTACCCACCCTATACTCACGATCCACTTGGCGGTAGATTTTACATGCCATAATGGAATTTTTCCAGGTTGTGTTTCTTCATTGTTTCCCCGACTTTTTGCAATTTGTATCTTATTCTCAGTTTACCTTTTCTAACCATACTCCTAAAAACTCTTAGTAAATTGTACTATTTCCAAGCCTCCCTAGCTTCCATTTTGGTCATATTTCCATTTGCCTGGGAGGTCCTCATGCCTTGTGAGGTAGTATAATAACATTCCCAGTAGAACTAACTATATAGTAACAAGATATTCCTATAACATGTACATATTAAATAAACCCTTGATAGTGAAAATCCATGATGGAATCGGAATGAGTAACAACACTCCCAGCAAATAAGCATTCAATAAATCTTACGGAATGAGGGAATTTTACATAATAACCTGTGAATAATATCAGCTGCAGCAGTTGTCTGTCTCGCACACATGCTTTTTACTGCCAGAGAAAGGAGTTCGGCAGAAGGGGGTGACAGAGGGAGGCAGTCTGCTGGCCCCATGATTCTACAGATGATTTCTTCTGCTTCTCCTTGCGTCAAAACAAGCTCTGGCTCCCTGGGGCTCTGAGGTGAGCTGAGGGTCAGAGAGTTGGAAGAGTCAACCCTTCTGGGGGGGTCGGGGGTGCTTGGGATCTTTATGCTTTCCAAGTAGCTGATGTTCGCTTCTGCTATTTGTTTAGAAGAACTCCCAATGCTTTGCAAACAGTTTGTCCTTTAGAATTGATAGGCATTCCCTTTATAATTTGTTTATACTACTCATGAATAAATTACCAGTGCCACTGATATAGACTCATAGACTCAGACTTAACTAGCCTTAGTTTGGCAGTTGATCATAAATTAGCAATGTCTACTTAATGTGATTTTATTATCTATGCAGACGTGTGTCTTCATGGTATACACATATGAACCGAGAATCATTGCAGTTTAGTACTAGAAGGAAACAAAAACAATTTGGCAGGCTGGGGTTACAGCTCAGTTGGCAGAGTGCTTGTTTAGCATGCACAGAGCCTTGGCGTCAATCCCCTGCACCACATAAAATGAGCACGGATTATAATACATGCATGCAATTCAGCACTAGGGAAGTGGAAGCAGAGAGGTCAAAAGTTCAAGGTCAGCTTGGGACACATAAGACCCTGTCTCAAAAAATGAAACAAAACAAAGAATAATTCTGCATAAACTCTACGCTATGCAGGTGAAGCAATGAATGGGTGGCAAATCCTTCCTTTTCTTCTACTCAAGAGACTAGGAGGCCTATTTTAAACAAAACTCATATTCTCCTTCAGAGAGATGATTTGCTGGATCCTATGCTCTGTTGAGCATGCTGCCTGTTACATAACGCTGCTGCACCTCTTAGCCATGTCGTCTCAGCTCACTTGAGTCAACAGACATCCTGAAGACAGCTGTGTTTTATTTATCTTTTCATTCCTTGTGGAGCCTCCCTAGCTATAGATACTAGCCAATACTGGATCGGGCATCAGGCTGCAGGCAGTGCTGATCATGTACTAAAGAGAAGGAAGCAGGCACCAGATGCTAGGTCTCTATTGTCTTGAAAACTGTCCTTCTGTTATGGGACTTCTACATTTTCACTGGCTAGCTTTGCTTAGAGCCCTGCTGGTCCTTTTCTTTACCAGAGAGGTATAAAGACCTGTTCCTGTGCTTAAGCCTTTCTACGCTATTGCTTTCCTAACCCAAGCCACAACTTCTTGAACTAGGCTGGATTTCCCTTCTCTGATTTTGGACACAGGTCAAGTTGTTGCTGTCAGCTTACACACTCAACTTCGTGTCTCTCAGTTCAACCTTCTTGACTCCTAGTATTCTATGGCAAATAACTCAGGAGCCTGTAGTACTGACACCAAGAGTTAAAGTTGTTTCTTCCTTGATACTTTTACCTAAGTAAGTGGGAGTTAAATTATTACGAATTCGGACATCAGTGATTTGTTTGACAAATATTTATTGACTACTTAATGTGTATCTTACTAGAATCTGACCTGGGTGGTGAAGACATGAAGCAAGAACTAAAACCAAGTTGTGACTTCATGGAATGTACATTCAAGTCAAGGATAGATGAGGTAAACATGAGTGAATAGCTATGCACTATGAATAGATACCACTAAAGAGCAAATGCTGTGGGGAAAGAGAAAGGAAGAAAAGGAAGTAGAGAACCTAAAGATAAAATGGAAGTCTTGAGTGGAAGACTAGAGAGGGCCTTGGTAGAGAGATTTTTGAAAAATCCTCTGCATCTAGGTAGCATCTAAAGTCATATAGCAAATGAGATCATCTGGACAAGGATGCGGTCATTACTGACATGTGTGATGACTCATTGGGTCTAGGTCATTTGGAGGCAGAAGAAGATGGTGAGGACGATTCAGAAGGTAGGTGGAGAAAGAACAGTCAATGGTAGATAAGCAGGAGTGTTAAATAATCAAAGGCAAAATTGAGACAGTAATTCAAGATAGAAAACAATCAAAGAAACCTGAGAGAAAAGAAGGCTGAGAGACGAAAGCACATAGCATCTTTGGGATGCACAGCTGCAAAGAAATCAGAACGTGAGCAGCGTCTACAGAAGGCCGTGAGACCAAGAAAACCATTTCTTTTATTTCTTATTTAACTGTGCATGGATGTATGAGAAGGTATAGGCAGGTCGTGTGTGTGTGTGTGTGTGTGTGTGTGTGTGTGTGTGTGTGTGTGTATGTATGTAGGTGTGCACATATGTGCATGTATGTGTGCGTGTGTGTGTGTGCGTGTGTGTGTGTGTGTATGTATGTAGGTGTGCACGTGTGTGAATGTATGTGTGTGTATGTGTGCATGTGTGTGTGTGTGTGTGTGTTCACAGAGGCCAGAGGTCAAGCTTTGTTAGTGATCCCCCAGTGCCATCTACCTTATTTCTTCTTAATGACAGAGTCACTCATTAGCATGGAACTTGCTGACAAGGCTATGCTTCCTGACCAGTGAACATCAACACTACACTTGTCTCTGCCTCTCCAGCCCCGAGACTGTAAGCATGAGACACCATGCCCAGCTCTTCCACCTGAGTTCTGGGAATACATTCAGGTCCTCATACTTGCAAGGCAACCACTTTATACACTGAGCTATCTCCCTGGCCTGGTGGTTCTCCTCCTTCCTAGTGCTGAGACCCTTTAATGGTCCCCATTGTGATGACCCCCAACCATAAAATCGTTTTCACTGCTACTTCATAACTGTAATTTTGCTTCTGTTATGAATCATAATGTAAACATCTGTGTTTTCCAACTGTCTTCGGCCACCCCTGTGAAAGGGTCATTTGTAGGGGTCACAGTCCATAAGTTGAGAACTGCTACCCTAGCCACAGCTTTGATTTATCTCAGAAAGGGAAAATCACAACGTTTTTATGTTCCGAGACCAAAGATTAAGTGAAGACGGAAAACTGGTAGTGCAAAAAGAGAAGGGTCATTTTACTGTAAAAATATCACAGACTCAGGACATTCAAAAGAAGACAGACAGACAGATAGCTAACATAAAGCAGCTGTTTGCTAGCACGCATTCCAGCTCCACTGTGCTTCTCTTGTCATTGTAAAGAGAAGTTGCACTGCTCATAAGCGCGCCATTACACAGGAACGTTGACTGTGGTCTTCAGTGAAGTCAGCGACATCTTAATGAATTATTAGCAGTTCCTAGTCCCAACACAATGTAAAATTCCTCGTCTGCCAAGTGTGATAAGTAATCTGTCCCATTACTGCAATTAGACCACCATATAATTAAAAGAACGATGGCTTCCTTTTCTCTGTGTAGCGCTTCTGTTAAATGTAGCTTTTGTTCCTGGAGGGAAAAAAATATTGGAAAACACCAATAAGGGAAAGGTATGTTTCCAGGAACGGAGTTAGAAACTGACCTAATGTCATATCTGCTTTTTACTTTTTTCTGTAAGGATTAAAACTACAGAGAATATACATAGCAAACAAGATTTTCGAGACATTAGAAAGCCAGCTGTGGTCATCAGGCACTCCTGTTACCTAAGCGTCACTGGGATATACTCTTACTAATGTAAATACAGAGCTTTCCAGATCTAAAAAAAGAAGACATTAGAGATTTCTCTTTCCAGCCATTTACCTTACAAATAGCAAAGCTCTTATGAATAGTTCCTATATAGATGCAGAGGTGTGGTAGAGGAGTAGCTCAATGGCTAAGAGCTCTCTCTGCTCTTGAAGAGAACTGGGCTGGTTCCCAGCACCCACAGGGTGGTTTACAACCACCTGTAACTTCAGTTCCAGGGGTTGTGATGCCCTCTTTTGGTGTCTATGTGTACTGCGCATACCAAGTATACATACATACATGCTGCAAACATTCATACACATAAAATAAAATAAATAAATTTTTTAAAAATAAAAACAAAGATGCGTATGTGATTTGGAACTGTGAAGGGTAGTTTTGTTACATTTAATTTAAAAGCTAACATCATGATAATATTTACTGTTTCCAGATTTCAAGCATAGTGCTGGCCACTCTAAATTTATAATCTCATTTAAAATTTAGAGCCACTGTGTGGTGCAAAGTAGTGGTGCAAACCAACAGCCATTCAGCTGCCTTACCGAGTTCACCACATGCCTCTACTTTCTTTCTTATACAACAAAATGGGGGCTGCTTCATGGTGATGCTCAGGGCATGTTATCTGTCCACGTGCAGGCATGTCATCTGTCTACATGCAGGCATGTTATCTGTCCACATGCAGGCATGTTATCTGTCCATGTGCAGGCATGTTATCTGTCCACACACAGGCATGCTTCTGTGGTCATCTCTGTTACATGAGACCTTAACAAGTGTACATTTTCACACCCAGGTGTTCTACTAAATCAGAAACTCTTGGGATGGAATTTACAATCTTCAGTTTAAAATCCACCCTCTGGGTGATTCTGATAAATGCCAAGGTTTTTGGAGCACTGCTTTAGAGCAAAGTGTTTTTATAGGCACAAAGTAGAAGCTTCTAGACTTTCTACATGGTATCAAAATGATAAGCCAAAGCCATACTGCACCATTTAATATTGACCACAGGGATCATTGGCTTGGACCACAGGGATCATCGCTACCATCAAAGACTTAGAACCTATGTTTGCCCCCCGCCCCCCAAAAAAAGTTGCTGTGGTTTAAATATGTCTCCCAAAAGTATGCTTGAAATTTGATCCCCAATACACGGTGTTAGAGAGTCTGCCTCCTGGGAAGGGTCCATTCCCTCATGAATGAATGGATTAACATAGACTAGAAAAGGGCTTAAAGCCTTGATTCCAGTCTCAATTCCAGTCTCCTAATCTCGTATCCTCTCACCTTCTGCCATTGATGACAGAAACCAGGCCTTGCTTGATGCTATACCTTGATGTTGGACTTCCCGGCCTCTTACTAAGACATATGAATTTCTTTTTAAACTAGTTATCCAGCCTGTGATACTTTCTTACAGCAGCACAAAATGAACTAAGATAGTGATTCACTATCATATTTTCATGCCAGGCATCATTTCCTTACGTTTTAGTGAGTGATTTAGTGAGTAGTCACTTCAGCTAAAGCTGCTAATTTCTGTATGATCTTCTATATTAAAGCAAATGGTTCCTGACATCTAGTCATTAAATTGGCCATTTTAACCATATTCAAAAAATGAACTTGGTCAAGGCTTACATAAACTCTGATTCTATGTCAAAACTACGCCCCAAAGGGCCTTAATTGTTTTAATAATCTCTCATAGGACAACATATTAGTATACCACATCTGAAATATAAACCCACATAGCAAGAAATAACAAATACTCCAAATACTCTTAAGACTGTGTGTAGTAAGTACTGTGCAGATAAAATACATGAAAATGTAGGTAGCCACTATCTCAGAAAGTTCTAGAGTCAATTGTCTGCATCAAGTGTTTATCTTCTTCCTACAGGAAGTTGCTGTGCTCCACAGGAAGTTGCTGTGCTCCTCATTTCCTACTACTATTTTTAACGGTAACATACTTGCTTTTAAAATACTTTTAAAATGTATTTATTTATTGAGAATTTCATATAAGTATCTAATGAATTTTGGTCATATCTATTCTTCCCTCCTACCCCTACCAGACTCCTCCCAACCACCTCCCTCAATATTCATACCAACTTCATGTTCTGTTTTTATTTTATATTTAATAACCCACTAAGTCCAGTTAGTACTGCCTGTATGTACAAAGATGTTTGGTCATTCACTGGAGCGTGAACAACCTACCAGGGGCTAAACCCCTGAAGAAAATGTATGCTCCCTCTCGCAGCTGCCAACTGCTAATAACCCCTCAACTAGGGTTAAAGCCTCATGAGCCCCTCCCTCACCCATGTTGCAACATTGACTGGTTTGATCTTTTTCAGGTCTTGTGAAGGCAACTGCAGCTATTGGGAGTTCATAGGTACAATAGTCCTGTCATCTCCAGAAGATAATAGATCACAGCCGTTCTCCCTTGATTTCTGATTCTTACAACCTTCCTACCTCCTCTTTGCAATGTTCCCTGAGCCTTGTGGAGAATGTGTAAGATATAGATGTCTAATTTAGATCTTCTTACTCCACAATCAGGTCTTTGCTCCACTTTGACCCGTTGTTGGGCTCTGTGTTACCCTCCACACACTGCAAAGAGAAGCTTCATTGTTTAGAGGTGACAGCCTCACAAATCTATGGATGTAAGAATTAGTCCATGAGAGGCAGTTTAATAGTATGCCCATTTAGTAAAAATCACAGCATTGGATTTTTCCCTATGTTCCATGGTCTACCCAGATATCAGTTCTTGGTCAGGTTTTCAGTAGCAGACATTTTGAGTTTCTTCCTGTGAGGTGAGCCTTAAATCCAGCTGGAACATTCATGTCACTATTGCATCAGTGGGCATATCTTGATGGGTTGGTCATTATTCTAGTTCACAGGATTTACAGCTGGGTAAAACTGCTGATGATCCCCCCTCCCCCTTAGCAATCTGCGTAGCCTCTTCCAGTACTATGGGAACTGGCCACTAAAGAAGATACTTCTAGGCCAGTTACAGTTGATTTTTTGTATGTCCTGTGTGCATGGTGTTTTCAGTGATAAGGTCTTACCATTAAGTTTTGGTAGGCAACCAAGAGTAATGACACTTGCCTGTATTATTTTGAAGGGTCTCTGTGAATCCCCTTTGACCAACAATAAAAAGAAGCAACTACATTTGTTGGTTCTGCTATGACTCATTCAGTCACTATCTACTCTAGCTTTGAATGGAGCTCAGATCAAAACAAATAAACAAACTGAACAACAATAAAAACCATTCTGTAGTCAGTCAGATACCAGTGTAAGAGTTTCTGCAATTTAAGGTTTTTAAGTGAGTGGACATATGGGTGTTTTGTTTGTTTGTTTGTTTGGTTAGTTGGTTGGTTTTGTTTCTCTGGCCTGGAACTGGCTATATATACCAGCTAACCTTGAACTCACAGAGATTTGCAAACCTTTCACTCACAGTGTGCTGGGATTAAATGCACATGCTACCACACCAGGCAGATTCTTTAAACTTTGTGGTAGTTGATGAATTTGAATGGAAGCCATGGCAACAAACAGACAAAAGAATCAAAACCTTGAGCCTCAAGAGTTTTGAAGCAAAGTGCATTTTTCTTTCATGGCTTGCTACTGAGTTTTAATAGGGATAGATAACCAGCCATAGGTTGGCAAATTACTTTGACCCAAACTTTCCAGTATGAATTGGTTGCTTTTGACCCAGCTTATTATAAAGCCAGATATGACTAGAGGTGCTCCATCATCAAATGAAATGTTATATAGACCATTAAGCCTAAACAGATCCTAAAAGGTGCAGTAAAATATTAACATTACCCATTCCACAGACACACAGACTTATTACCTTCTGTCCTTCAACTTGGCCCCTGTCGCAAGCAAATCACTGAGAGGTTTTAGTATCCTTGTGGGAAGAGGAGCGGCAGATCCTTCTCCACTCAGGGATCGTATGCTGGATTGACTGTGAGATTATCAGCTCCACGAGAGTGAAGAGAGTCCAGCAGAGATGGAGGGTTTGACATTCAATTGCTCTTTAATGATGCACAGCAAACAATTTATTATCACCAATGCTAAGGCTATTGCCACAACAAGGTATTGTCACATTTCTTGTTCATTCCATGCATTGTCTCTATCAAACACAAATAATAAATTGCTAATTACCAAAGAAATAAGCATAACAATAATACATCATTCATTCATGGGTTACACGACCTGAGTCCTTATGATGGTTTCAGTTTCAGGTCCAGAGTCTGGGAAGGTGGTCGTGGACTGCAGCTTCCAGCTAATTTGACCTCATAGGGTGCTTAACCACGAAGGTGGAGGCCTCACCGATGCTGTCGGTCTCTTGGTTGTCGTTGAATCTCAATGATTGGGTGTTGAGGAGGCTTGGTCGGAGGATCACGTTAGGCAGTCATGGCTACCAGTGTGTGATGTTATGCTCCTCTTTTTATGCTCAATTGACATCACTGCTGATGTGTGCGACCGATAACCATTTGATTCTAGTTATCGCCGGGCTCTGACTCCATTACAGCTGGTTATCACACTTATTCAAAACAACTTGGTTTTGTGCACAAATACTTTGATTCATAAGGTTTCAAACCAACTTTTGGTTATCACAGCACTTTAAAACAACTTCACTTCAAAACTTGTTTTCTTTCCTATTACAAGATGGAGTCAGCTCTGTTAAGGGCCTGCTCCTTACATGCCCATGGGGAGTTTATTCCCATATTAGTCACTTGTGACTAATGAAGTATCTTACAGGACAAAAGATTTGTTTTGGCTTACAGGGAATACAGTCTATCATGGAAAGTCACTGGGACAGGAGCATGGGGTGGATGGTCACATTGCATTTATAGTCAGGAAGTAGAATACAAACATTGGGAGATATTTAGAAAACGTTGCTAAGTGGGCCCAACTATCTAATTGGTGGGGCAGCTCTGCTTAGCTCTGGCTGATGTGTTCCACACTATAAGCGGCCAGAAGCCATGCACAACACAACTAGATCCACGAAACACCAGCATGGGGGATGGCTCTGCCAATCCCCCACACTGCATCCACAAAGCTTGCCTGAACCCCAGACATTATCTGCCATCCTTGCTGTACCTGGTAGAAATGAGACTCTTAAAGCTTAATGATTATCTAAGGGATTTATATATTTAGAAATGCTCAATTAATAAGATGCCCACACAATTAGAGTTATTACTCAATATCTAACCTTTTGATAGAAGTTGCTATCTAGGACAGCTTTCGACCCATCCATGGATCTCCATGGTCTATAGCCTCCTTCTTCTCTTCCCCTTCCTCTTCTTTTCCCTTCCCTGTCCCCTTTTTCTCTCCTCCCCTTCCTCTCTTCTTCTCCCAGCTCCACTTCCTCTTCTACTGCCTAATCACCAAGCTCCACTGTGAGTACAATGTAGCAGAATAAATATCCTGCTACAGTAGAGGTAGGTTATGACATCTCAAAGCCCTACTCAAAAGATACACTTTATATGCTAAGGCTCTACCTCTTAAATGTTTCTACAGCCTTTCCAAAAAGCCTCACCAGCTGAGGACCAAGCGTTCAAATACTTGAGCATACTGAGGACGTTTCACACTCAAACTCAAACATAGTCTAATCAAACCTGCCCCAATGGACTCACACTGAGTAGATGAGTTGACCTTGGTGGACCCAGCAAGACCACAGATCCATCAGCAAAACAAGTTGTTTTCATGTTTTAAGTGTCTAATTTTAGCATAGATTACTGTGAGGCCATATATAACCAGTACAGTTTGTCACAACATATTTTCAGGCAGGCCAAGCATTAAATAGAATGCTCCTTAATCCAGTATCAATTTTGAAATCTATGAGAACAGACTGAGTTCAAAAGAGGGTATACTTTGCTGCAAACATAATTTGAGTTTAGTGCTTTGCATCAGATTCAGATCAGTACCCTGGTATGCTTAAAATTAAAAATGATGTCAGCAAAAACTATTCATAGACAACTCAAATGATAATGTTCTTACTAACCAGAGTCGTGTTAGTGTTACCTTAGATTCATGAGCACAGAGGTGACCCAGACCACGTGAGTCTTCAAACTATATTTTTCTATATTCCTTCTCTTGTAGAAAAATGAAGTTGATGATACTTTATTGATATTTTTTGTCCCAAAATACTGGCATTGGGAAAGTGTTAGTTGTTGTTGTTGCTGTTGTTGCTATGACAATAGAAACAATTTAAAAGGAGGAGTCATTTTGTCTTATGTTTTGGGGGGTCACAGTTCAAGGTTAGGTGGCTTCACTGTTTCTGGGCCAGTGGCTGAAGGGTATCCTGGAGGAGAGTTGTCCCTCATCTGGTAGCCAGGAAACAACAGACAAAGTTGGAGCCTAGAACAAAATATTGCCCTCAAGGGAATGGTTCTGGAAACCATTTTCCTCCAACTAGATCTCACTTCCCAACGTTTCCAACACTTTCCAATAATGCCATCAGATTGTGTACTCATCGCTGGGTTAGTCCATTGATTAAGTCAGAGCATTCATAATCCATTTGCTTCTCAATGGTTAGGCCCACCAGCTGAGAACCAAGTCCTTAACACATAAGCCTCTGGGTCGTTACTTCATATCTAAATCATAACAAGGAGTGACATGAGCAGTAGTAGAGAGGAGAAATCCTCACACCAGTTAAAACATTATAAAACAAATCTTTACTATGTGTGTGTGTGTGAATGAGAGAGAGAGAGAGAGAGAGAGAGAGAGAGAGAGAGAGAGAGAGAG
>JANHMN010000001.1:219628615-219688988 GCA_030674055.1 Rhabdomys pumilio | reverse complement strand
GAGAGAGAGAGAGAGAGAGAGAGAGAGAGAGAGAGAGAGAGAGAGAGAGAGAGAGAAACTTGCTTGGGAGAAACATACTGATTTTGGTTTTTTGTTTGTTTTGTTTTTGTTTTTAAGATTTATTAATTTGTTTACTTATTTAATGTGTATGAGTGTTGTGCCTGAATGTTTGTCTGTGTTCCATATGTGTGTCTGATGACAAAAGAGAACAGAAGAGGGTGTCATATATCCTGAGACTAGAGTAACAGACAGTTGTGAGCTACCATGTGGGCAGTGAGAACTGAACCCCAGACCTCTGGAAGAGCAACCAGTGATCTTAACCACAGGGCCATCTCTCTAATCCCAGGAGAGATTGGAGAGATTGATCTTAAGTCCTCAATTTTAACCCCTGCACAACTTGAATTATTAGGCCCAAATGATACATTTACATCAGTAGATAATCTACTGAGTTCTGTTTGAAAAATAGACTGGCTAATGTGAAAGTGTAGGCTACATTTAGAACTCATTCCATAACAAATGATATACATGCTCTGAGAAAGCGCCCCCTGTATTAATCAACCAACTGTAGTGTAGTGGTATTCTCTAGCTCACCACCCAAAAGAGTACTGTAGGGTGGTAAGCATTCCTAGTTGACACATACCAGTCACTTCAAATGTGGCTGACCTAGATTGCCTTCAAGGAGAGCTCAGCGTCCATTGCACTTCATTCCCCTTGGACCATGACATACTCTTCTCAGGGTGAAAGATGGGGTTCAGGAAAGCAAGCCTAACCATGTGAGATCGATTAACACATCTGTTCATGGCAATTAACATTCCATTAGGCAAATTAAGACTCAAGGAAATCTAAATTCATGGAATAAGAAAATTTCTCATTGAGGGTGCACAGAGAGTGAACAATAATATAAATTTAAGACTGGTGCTTTTGACTTTGCAAAAGTATTATGAGTTATATGTCAAAGACTGTCATGATGTAAACAGCTTATTCAATACAATCCAATAAACATTTCTATGGTGTTTTGTTTTATAGGTACTGTTTTAGGTACTGAAGACACAGAAATCCAACACACACAGGCACTGCCCTAAAAAAAAAAAAAAAAATTAGACACAGGACCATTATGGTTATAAACCAATTAAAATTTGATGTGAATGCCACCAAAGCATTATGGTTACTGTTTTATATATAAGAAACCAAGTCTCAGAGTGACCAAATAATTTGCCCAATGAAATAAAAGAGAAATAAAAACACACTATCGATTAGGTCAAGTGACAAGTCACTGTGAAAGCCAGAGTTAGGCCACTAGTCTAATGGTTGCTATCCTGGGCAGCAGAATTATGTTATTTGCAAAATAGAACAAAACAACAGCAAACAAAACAAAAAAACAACATACTCTAGGGGAACATTAAAGACAACAAGACGAATCCAAGAACTAGGGAATAATTTTGTGTGGCCTGTCAGAGAGATTTGTTTAGTGCTGGGGTGAGAACCTGGATAGTTAAGAGCACTGGAAAGGGCTCAGTCTTGCCGACTAGCAGGCAATAACCGCCTTCCTGGGCCATCATTCTCTACTAAAGGATGTTTGTGCGCTCGGTTTTCACAATGAGTTGCATGTTGCTTGCTTGCTTGGAGTCTTGATTTTGGCTTTTTCTACATAAGGTTAGGGTAAGAATACTACATGTCAGTGTTGAGTCACTTTTACTTTCCCTCTCCCCAGAAGGCCCATGCCCAAGGTTGCTCAGGATTGGCTGTCTGCCTTGGTGTGTGAATTCCAGAAGACCAGGCTAAACTGTAGACGGCGCTTCCCTTCCTTGCACACTGGAGCTGGGTTACACCTGATCTCCCAGCTGCTTTCCCTGTAAAAGCTGCTATAAGCATTTCAGTAGATCACTGATGAAATAAGGCAAGGAAAAATGTGCACGGCTCAAGTTCGGCTTCCGTCATGGCTTAGAGTGATTTACACAATTTACAGGATTTGAGTATCTTTGGAGAATGTTGTCTTCTTACCTATTTTTAACTTTTATATTTTTATTTTGTTTTAGCTTTATTTACATACTTATGTTATTTTTTAAATTTGTAATTATATTTTTGTACAGAAAACTTAGTGTACATTTAACCCAGTTTAGTGGCGAGTTCTTTAGCCTTTGCCTTTTCCAGCTTAGCAATGTGAGCCACAGACTTAGGATCCAGGATGTTGCCTCCCCAGTGGTGGTGGATCTCATCATATCTGTCCTTGTAATTATTGCTCCTAATAGCTTCTAACAGCTTAGCCAGAGCACCCTTGTCTTCCAAGTTAACCTGTGTGAAGGCAACAGTGGTGCATTTCTTCCTGTGGACCAGGCACGCCAGCCTGGCCTTTCCCTTTATGATGCAGTAAGGCACCCCCATCTTTCGACACAGGTCAGGCAGGAAAACCACCAGCTCAATGGGGTCTACATCATGGGCGGTCACCACCAGCTGAGCCTTCTTGTTCTCCACCAAGGTGGTGACTGTATTGATTCCTGCTCGGAGGACAGGTGGTCCCTTAGTTGGGACGTCCCCTAAGAAAGCCAGCAGCTTTCTTCTCAGCACGGGCCAGTAGCCTTTGCTTCTTCTCTTGCTTTGTCTCTGGCCTGTACTTGTGGGCAAGCTTAAGCAGCTGAGTAGCTGTTTGTCCAGGGCCTGGGTGAACTAGTTAATGGCAAGAAGTTCTTTGAGCCGCTTATAGAGGATGGCTCTTTGCCGCTGCAGCCTGATGTATCGGGACCATTTAATGAAGCATGTTAGATCTCTTTTGGGCTGGATGTCCTGCCCAATGCCGAAGTTCTTAGGCCTTTTCTTGAACAAAGGATTAACCACCTTTTTGGCCTCTTGTTTCTTGACGATGGTGGGGGCCGGGTCCATTTTCTTCCCCTTGGCCTTCTTTCCTTTGGGCATCTTGTTCAGTTGGAGGAGAGACTTATGTTATTTTTGATCTTGCTTTATAGCTCTGGCCTATCTGGAACTTGACATGTAGTCCAAGCTGACCTCAAGGAGGAGGTAATTCTCCTACCTTTGCCTCTGAAGTGCTGGGATTGCAGGTTTGCACCACTAGACCCGGTTTCTTAATACTGACATATGATCAAACATATTTGTGAACTGCAGTTTGCTATTTCAGGTATGTGTATAATGTATAATACTCAAATAAAAGTAGTGACTACTTCTCTCCTCTCATTCCTTAAGGCCTTTGAACTTCTCTTTTCTAGTTCTTCATAGAACACATAATACACTGAAGGGATGTCTAGCCTTTTGATGTTGGGTCACAAATGATGTCATCAGTCTTAGTCAGGGTTTCTATGCCTGCACAAACATCATGAGCAAGAAGCAAGCTGGGATGGAAGGGGTTTATTCAGCTTATAATTCCACATTGCTGTTCATCACCAAAGGAACTGGAACTCAAGCAGGTCAGGAAGCAGGAGCTGATGCCAAAGTCGTGGAAGGATGTTACTTACTGGCTTGCTTCCCCTGGGTTTCTTATAAAAACCATGACCACCAGTCCAGGGATGGCACCACCGACAATGAGCCCTCCCACCATTGATCACTAATTGAGAAAATGCCTTACAGCTGGATCTCATGGAGGCATTTCCTCAAGGGAGGCTTCTTTCTCTGTGATAACTCCAGCTTGTGTCAAGTTGACACAAAACCAGCCAGTACAACATCTATAAAGTTCATGGTTGAGAACCACTAAATAAAATTACAAAAGAAGAAAAATGGAAAAAAAAAGCAACTTCTCATAAGGTTTCAAGTAAGTTTTCAGGCTGAATCACATCCATAGTTACCCTGAAACAAATGCAGTCTGCGGGCTTTAGGTTGGGCACAATGTAAAATAAAATTGCCTTTTGGTACTGTAGAACACTGTGCATTATTCTTCCCATATAACTGCTTGTATCTGTTATCTAACCTTCTTTATTCCTGATACCTTTCCTAGGCTCTAGTGAGCACTGTCTACTCTTCTTGAAGCCTGTGCTGTGATCTTTGCAGCATTCCTTGGCCCTCTGATTGCCTGCAAATCCCTAATACCTAGTTCAGAGAAAAACTATGTTTCCATTAACTATGTATATAAGTAAATGCATATATGTGTATATATGCACCTGTACATGTTTTACTGTTCTACATACTCTTTGAAAGAGATAAATAAATGGAAATTTTTATTGGCCTTGTTTCTTTGGATCAAAAGATAATTTTTTTTTGTCATGGCATAGATCACTTGATAAAGATAAAGAGCCAGAGTGATTTCAGAGGAGAATGTTCAGCCTACTTCTGTGCTAATAATGGATCCTACCTCATGGCTATTTTTGAAAAATTTCTCAGCCTGTTTGAAAAGGCTGGAATTTATCAGTTTGAATATTTCCATGACACCAGCTTTATATTTCTTCATCTGAACTTCACATGATTGCTTCTGACTAAAAGATAAGTAATTTGCCTAGCTTCTTTATTTAAAAAAAAAAAAAAAACCCAACAAGACAAAATGTGGAAAATTTCCAAGATTACTTCTATTCTTTTCTTTCCTTTGTTAAAACTAAACTACTTAAATAGCCAATTCTAACTAATATCTATTATCGTAACTATTCTGATAGTTTGTAGGATTATAGTTGTTTTTTTTAAATTGAGACCTACAGAAAACTTGTATAACTTACACTACTTTCTCTTAGAAGTTGTATCCTCTTTAAAAAAAAAAAAAACCCCAAAAACTCAGCCATGTTTCTCCCATAGAGATTGAATTGTTTCATACCTTTTCTACTTAATAGTGCTCTATGCAATTTCTTCCAGCTGTTGATTCAATCGTTACACCCTACATTGTAGGTATGATTCAACTAAACTTATCATAATGTCTTTCTTCCCTTTGTTTTGGGGAATTGGATTAGCATGCTAATGAATTTCCTTTCTGTGAATCAGCCTTATTATTTTTATGGTGAAAGTTCCTGCTTTGTTTGGACATCCCTAGATTTAATTTCAATGATGAATGGCGGTTGAACTTTTCTTTCCTTTGCATGAGTTCTTTTGTTCCTTTTCTTTCCTCTTTCTACGTATGATTCACATGCTATTGCTCACCTATGTTAAAGATAGTTCACACATTGTTCGGGTATATAATTCCAGCTTCCTTTGCCCTACAGTAAAAAAAAAAAAAATCAAAAAAACCAATCAGATTTAAAAAATCTATGCAAAGGAATGCCAGAGGTTGAGAGAAATAACCTGAATTTTCTAAAAACTTTCAGTATGCCAGTATCAGGACCAGACCCCAAAAGCTTTCCCTCTGATCTCAGGTTCTTGATTCGTTGTGGATTCGGTTGTTTCTCTGTTGAAGGAGAACAGGGACTGGGGGACAAAAGGCAAAAGAAGATCTCCCAGTATTGATATTGTCCTTCCCCTAGGTCACAGAGAGTCCATTAGCATTCTAAAAGAATGACAAGAATGACTCGTCATGATGATGAGGGACTGAACCTCTGAACTGTAAGCCAACCCTAATTAAATGTTCTTTATAAGAGTTACTTTGGTCGTGGTGTTTCTTCACAGCAATAGAACATCAACTAAAACAAAGTTTTTCAAAATGTGCAAGAAGCAGCGAGTATATTTTGTTAGACAAGACTTTGTTAGAATTTAAAATTTCTGAAAGACAGTATTTTCAAACTTAAACCAAAATATGACAGAAGATTAAGAGGTTTATATGTTCAGCATTTAAAGTTAGAAATCATTATTGATTTGTTGTAGTTAGGGTTAGTATTGCTATGATGAAACACCGTGACTAAAACCAACTTAGGGAAGAAAGGTTTTATTTGGCTTATACTTTCATATTATAGTCCACCATTGAAGGGAGTCAGGACAGGAACTCAAACAGGGCAGGAACCAGGAGGCAGGAGTTGGAACTGACTCAGAGCCCATGAAAGGATGTTGCTTACTGTCTTGCTCCTCATGGCTTACTCAGCCTGCTTTCTTTTGGAACCCAGATCTCAAGTCCAGGGACAATACCACCCAAAATAGGCTAGACCTCTCCATGAATCACTAGTTAAGAAAATGCCCTGTACCTTACCTGTAGCCCCATCTTATGATCATATGAAGGCATTCTCTCTTTTGAGGGTTCCTCTTCTCCTGTGATGGAAGCTTGTGTCAAAGTGACATCAAACTAACCAGCGCATAATACAGAATCCAGAAGTAAAACTAGTGATTTTTAAAATTACATTTTTATTGTATGTGGGTCTAGCTGTCTGCTGGAATACAATCATGGAGTCCATTTTCTTCCTCCTTCTCTGTAGTTCTTGGGACCAAATCCAGTCATCAGGTTCAGCAACAGTTGCCTTGACCCACTGAGCCCTCATGTCTTTTCTAAGAAAATAAAATGAGTTACTTTATCACGTGTGCTTAAACATTTGTGAGGGTGACAGAGCTGAGGACGGAGAACGCCGAGCTTCAGTGCGTGTAGGACTAGCTCCACAGGCTCTTTCTTCTTTAACTGTTTGAGGTTATTGATATCTGAGCCCTCCTCCTGCTCCCTGCCTTCCTTTAGTCTCTTCTTTTCTTTCTTTGTCTCTGCTCGTTTCTTCTTTACAGTCCCTGGTTTGGTCCTGACATGTTGAAATGAATCTGTTGATTATTAGATGACTTGGTATAAGTTCTGTATAGTTTTGCATATGTAAATTTACAATGATTTATTATATCCAGTTTCAGTTTTAAATCAGAGCCAGGGTATACATTTTGGCCTGACTGCTCTTTGGTGGAGTAGCCAAGATTTGGCAGCGGTTTGTAGACACTCCTACTTGGGAGCTGAGCAGAACGACCAATGACATGGAAGGAGAAATCCCCTGGTTTTCCAGAACAATCATGACACACGCTCTCCCTTCTGATTTTCACAATTTGATTATTACAATCACGAGATACCTCAATATGCTTCCAGGAACACATTCATATTAAGACTCTTGCCCATATAGAAGTGAAATTATTTTTATTTATTGTAACAAACAAACAAACAAACCCGGAAAGCAAAATGGTTATCCTTGTTTTCTTTGAGCAAATAACCCTGGACACCAGAAATGATCTGCAGGCTATGGGAAACTTTTCCACTCCGTGTTCTATACTTCCAGTGGATTGGATGTGTAACACTTTCTAAGAACGAGTATTTGCACTAACCAGCACTTGTGACTGGTAATTATTAGGGTGTCTCTGAGACTTTCCGTGGCATTTACACTGGAAGGTGGAGCCATGTTATGTGATATATTCTGGTGAGAAGTTATAGTAGGAGTGGTTGTAAGCAAAGCAGTTCAGTGGCCAGTGAGTTAAGACAGGACTGGGTACAGGTCAGGAGCACTGGTCTTCAACCCTACAAAACAGGATACTGTTCTTACAAAGAAGTCAGAACCCAGTTATTAGGACAGCGTTATCTATAACTTTGTTTTGTAATAGCATTGGGGATCTAAAAAGAAAGGATGCCGAGACACTGGTCTCATGGAGCCCCATGGTGCATGTCCACCTCCTCCAAGACAGAGGACACCTTTGGCTAATAATGCTGCCAGATGTAATAACACAAGGTGAGAAATCCCTCAAGAGATGAGATCGAAGGCACTGGGTTTAGAATGCTAACCGGGAACTAGCACATTATGTGCCAGGGAAGCATGACCACCTTCTCTCTGGGAGAAACCAAAATGTCAAAACAGGCAGAAGGCAGTCCTCTTAGGAAGAAGAGAGTATGATTTGTTGGGCTTCTAACCCTTGTTCTAGTGTCCTTCCTGCAAGAGTGACATCTGTCTCTGTCTCTTCTTTCATTCTGTAAACTCAGACTCAGGCGCCTCATTCTGGATTCCAACAAAGAGAAATCAGTGTGGGCTAGGTACTATAGATAGAGTTGAGAATAACGAGTAATGACAAGAAGTAGCCACGAATTCAGCGTCTACTGCAAGGTGTGGCTACTTCTCAGATCATATGAACAGTTCTTCAATAAAAAGACTAGCAGGTTGCACTATAATTCAAGATTCAGCTATTTCTTGCCTTCAAGAGGTGTTTGTTTTACCTTGCTGGTGAAAATAAACAGGGCCTTAGGGTAAACAGATGGGAGAAGTCATTGCATGCACAGAGAACCAGGAAGCAAGCAGGTATCTGTGTACTCATTTCATACAAAATAGGCTTCAAGTCAACTGCAGCGAGGAGAGGGAACGGCTACTTCATATTGATCAAGGGAACACTTCCCTGAGATGATGCAGCAACTCAGTGTGTGTTTACTGGATTTCAGCAACCAAGTTTCATAAAATAAACAGGACTGTATGTTAAGGTGCAGACGGACCTTAACATAGCTGTAGTGAGTGACTTCAGCACTCCACGTGTTCCAATATATGAGCTATCAAGACAGAAAGAATCCAACAGATAAGCATTAGAGTTAAATAACATTCTAGATCAAACAGACCTAAAAAAAAATCTATAGAACCCCCCCCCCAAAATTCCAAAATGCTCCTTCTCACCAATGCATAGGATCTTTCTTTCTCTGAAATAAGCCGTATTTTAGGTCATAAATCAAATCTTAACAAATACAAGAACACTGAAATGATTGTTGGCATTCTCTCTACTCACCGTGGAATAAAACTAAAAATCAACAGCAAGAGAAACCACTGAGCATGTATGTGCATGGAGGTTGAACAACACGTTTTTAAATGATGAACTGGTGAACCAAAAACTTGGAGAAGCCTCAGGAAATCTAACACCCCTCTGGCCTCCACAGGTACCCACACTCATGCACATATACCCCCACACATATGCACATACAAGTGTGCACAAAATTAAAAAGAAAATATCTTTTAAAAGAGAAAAAAAGAAAAAAACAAAAATCCCCATAGAAACACAAAAGACCCCGAGTCAGCAAAGGAATCCCAATTAAAAGCAACAGTGCTAGAACCATCACAATATCTAATGTCAAATTATGCTACAGAGCCATTGTGACCAAAACACAGCATGAAACAACAGGGAAAAAAAGACACACACCTACAGCTGCTTGGTTTCTGATAAAGATACAATAAAACCTATATGGGAGACAAGACAGACTCTTCAATAAATGATGC
Organism: Rhabdomys pumilio; assembly: GCA_030674055.1. Taxonomy (NCBI): domain Eukaryota; kingdom Metazoa; phylum Chordata; class Mammalia; order Rodentia; family Muridae; genus Rhabdomys; species Rhabdomys pumilio. The sequence goes on along the minus strand of JANHMN010000001.1, from coordinate 219,679,938 downwards.
TGTAAAACTGGATATTCACTTGCAGAAGACTCGGTCTTGTCACTCAACAAATAACAAATCAATAATAAATAGATCAAACATCTTCGTGTAAGATCTGAAACTCCAAAAGTGTTAGAGAAAAGCACTTCAAGCGTTAAACACAGCCAAGGTCCTTGTGAAAAGGTATTCAGTAGATCAGGAAATAAAACCAAGAATTGACTAATGGAATTGCATGAGATTAAAAAGCTTCTGCAAAGCAAAGAAAATGAGAGAGTGAGGAGGCAGTCTGTAGAATGGAATGGCAGGATACCTCTCTGCTCTCCATCTGACAGAGGATTACTATATAGAATGCACAGAGTACTAAAACACTATAAACTAAAATCCCCAACTAAACGACAACTGGGCTAAAGAAATGAATAGCTCTGCAATTATAAAGAAAACACACACACACACACACACACACACACACACACTCACACAACCTTATTTAACAAGGAAATAAAACTTTGTTTTAATTTCATCTTAGCCTAGCCTAAGCAGAATGGTTACCACTAAAAGGCCCATAGGGACTCATGGAGACTGAACTGCTAACCAAGAGAGTATGCCTGGGATAGACCTAGGCCCTCTGCACATGTTCCAGTTGTGCAATTGGGTCTGGGTCTCCATGTAGGACTCAGAAATCCAGAGCTGGGGCTGTCACTGACTCTATTGGCTGCCTTTAGATCCCTTTCCCCTAACTGGGCTGCCTTGTCTACCTCAATAGAAGAAGTTCTTATTGCAACTTCATGTGCCAAGGCTGGTTGATATCCATGGGAGACCTCCCATTTTCTGAGAAGAACGGAAGGAGAAGTGGATGGGTGGGGGTTGAGGAGTAGGAGGAGAGGAGGGAGTAGAAGCTGCAACCAGGATGTAGAGTAAATAAATAAAAATGCAAACAAACAGACAAAAAATAACAACTCTTGTTGGTGAGAATGCTGAAAAAAGCTAGCCTGTATCTACTGCTGACTGGATTGTAAGTTAGCCTGTCAGGTATAGAATCAATGTGGAGGGTCCTTTAAGGACCATACTAGAGTTACCACATTAATAGTACTATTTGGGTTTTCTAAGCAGGAAATGATTTTCTGGCAATTACTAAGAGATGGGTGCTGAAGTCTCCCTGGCTCCCACAGACTTACTGTTTCTTTCCCCAGAATTATCAGGCTGTGCTTAATGATTTTGAGGCTCTGTTGTTAGATACAAAACCATTTAGAATTGTTATGGCCTCTTGATGAATTGTATTTCTCGTCATTACAAGATGACTTTATCCATGCTAATTACTTTCTTTGACATATACTTTGTCAGCCTGACTTTCATATTTAAAGCGGGTTTCTCATAAACATCATATAGTTTTTGAGTTCTCTGGATTGAAAGGCTCTGCTTTATACTCAATATAGCTAGAGCAATAACTATAACATGGTATTATTAAGTTCCCAAGCTGCCATACTGGGCTGGGACATGGTGGAACTACATCCTCTTTCCTGTCCTCTATTCCAGTCTCTTCAGACTTCCTCCTAGTCCTGCTGAGGCTTGCTTGGTTGAGCCCAGTTTCCCAGCCCACCACCATCTCCTTGGTACTCAGCCTCTTGGTGTGGACCCAGGGGTCTTCCCCACCACTCCATCAGCCTTTCTTTTTGGCCCATCTACATTCTTTTGTGATGTCTCATCAACCTGAAGGACAGCTCAATACTAGGGACCTCACATCTGCCAGATGGGACCCAGATTGGACAAGAGGAATCAAGGAAATAAATGCCTTATGAAGACCATGGAAGGACAAACAGCTGAATGAAATAATGAGAACAATTAAAGACATGAAAGGAAAATTTAACAAAGAAATAGAATCACTAAAGAAAATCCAAACTTAGAAAAAACAGAAATAAAAACCTAAGCAAGTCAAACAAAAACCTTAGAGATAAGCCTCACTGACAGATTAAAAGACACAGAAGAGACAATTTCAGATCCTGAAGTCAAGGAAGAGGAAAGGAAGCTGAATCAAAGAAATGTCAAATTAATAAAAAACAAACAAAAAACAACAAAAATCCCACCTAGGCACAAAACATTCAAACAATCTAGGACACTATAGAAAGACCAAACCAACAAATATAGGTTTAGAGGAAGGAGAGGAATCCCAAGTGAAAGAAACAGAAAATATTTTTAAAACATATTTAATTTAATTAGAATTATAGCATGACCCCTTCCAGCCCTTCCCAGATATCCTCGCTAAAACGTCTACCATGACCCTAAACTCTAAAGCCTCATCTTTTAAATTATATTTGTTACATACAAATATAATCATATATATAATCATATATATGTATATGTGTATATATATGTATATGTATATGTATATATATATATGTGTGTGTGTGTGTGTGTGTGTGTGTGTGTGTGTGTGTGTTCCTGAATAGAAGAAAAATTTCTTCAATCTAAAGAAAGAGAACATATAGAGCACAAGACAGGACCAGAATAGATACTCCTCATGACACATAATAATGGAAAGACTAAATATACAGAACAAAGAAATGTTATTAAAAACTGCAAGGGAATAAGCCCTTTCCTCCACAAGTTTCCTTTAATGAGTGCTTTAAGAGCAAGAGAGCTAACTGGAATAAAAAAAAAAAGTATATTCATTTAATTTGAATAAACAGAATAAAGATTTGAAAGGATTGACTGCAATCTGAAAAACAATCCACTAGTTAAGATGCAAATAGCCAAACAGTATTTCAGGCTACACAGCCTCACTTTCTCAGCTGTAGGTTGTGAACTTACACAGAGTAACAAAAACTTTGGTAACAGTAAAAGGCTTCTCAATGCATAACAACTAAGTTAGTTCTAAGTCAGGCATGCAGTGACAGTCTCACTCCTTTACACTCCTTTCAGGAGTCTATGCCTGGTTCAATCCTGCCTCCTGCCTCATTTCTTAACTCTTCTCTCAAATGAACTGAGCTTTAGATGGCCTTGCAGTGCCCCATGCAGTTAGCTGTGATTAAAGGCCCACACTCTATCCCAGATCACTTAAAAATAGATGTATTTGTTTTTATTTTCTGTGTATGAGTGTTTTGCCTGCCTAGGTGTCTGTGTATCTCATGTGTGCCTGGTGCCTGTGGAGGCCAGAAGAGAGCAGTGGATAACCAGGAGCTGAGGTTACAGCAGGGTGCAAACCACTATGATGGGTACTGGGAGCCAAACCCTGGTCCTCTGCAAGAACAGCAGACACCCTTAATTGTTGAACTGTCTCTCTACCTCCATTCTCAGGTCATTTTTAAACAATATGTTTACAATTCCTTGAGAACTTCATACAGTGTATTTTGAACATAATTACCCTTTTCGAACCCAGCTCCTGCCATATTTACCTTCTCTATCCTCCTATCCCTTCCCTATCAGCTCTCAAATTTCTTTCTTTCTTTTTTCTCTCCCTGAGGAGTCCAGTTGATAGTGCCCAGCTAGTCTTGGGAGCGAGGTCTACCCTGGAGTGTAGTCAAGCCTACCAGTGATTACATCATTAAAAACAAACAAACAAACAATCAAAAAAACCAAACCAAACCAAACCAAACCAAACCAAACCCAGACATTAACTTTCCCTTTCCCACGAACTACCAACCCCACCTCCCACCCCCAGGCAGCACCCAAGCTTTGGTGAGATTTTGTGCCTTAAGTCTTTTTATTCTCCTTCTTGTTTTTCTAGTTGTCTTCCCACACAGCCACTCTTCTGCTTCTCATCACTTTTCAGCCCATCTCTTCCTGCCTCTAGCTTATTCTTATCCACCGTATCTCCATCCTGCCAGCAGCGGGTATTGCCAGAACCAAAGGTCTCAGTAACTCATCAATGGCATGTATTCCCTCTAATCGTTACATTAAAAATAAAATGACTTTGCCAGGCAGGTGTCAGGCTCCCTGAACTGGCTCCTGCCCCTGCGCCTCTAGGTTTGTTTGTCTACTGCTACTTGGTGCAAACCATTTATCAGGGGGGACGTTACAGCTCTCTAAACAGTGGGCACCTCTGCTTCTGAGTTTCGGCATAAGCTGTGTTCTTTGCCTGGTCCATCTTCTGTGGCTGTTTCTCATCCCTCTGCTCATCTGTCACCAGCCTCCTCAATGTCATTAGTGCCCAGTTTCATTAAGACATCTCTCTTCTGTTATTGACAGTGTTATTGTCACATTTATCTCTAGCCACACCACACACTTCCCACACACACACCGCCCCCCCCTTTTTTTTACATGTTTGGATTTTCTACAATGGTCATTATTTTTACATTCTAATAAGAAGGTTTTTATAGAACATTTGATGAAATTGATAGAATTTACCAGCGGAGGAGCAAGTCATGGAAGAAAATTGAATGACAAGGTAGCCATTTTTGTAACCGTTTTTAATCATCCGAGAGACTTCATGGAAATGAGCTGAGATGTTCATCTGGTGGAGGTTGCCAGAAACAGATTTCCTCCACCATCAAATAGTTGAATAGGAAAAAAATCGCCGAGTCACTTCTGCATCTCTTCAGAAAGGGCTCCCTCACCTGGGTAGGACCAAATTTCTGTTAGAAGAGTGAATTCGTTCCTGGAGTGTTAGGGCTGATGGTCCACTGAGGTCTCTTCCGCTCTTTGGGTTTCACTATTATTTTGTGAAGTGAGATATTGACTCCACACTTATGCCTTGAGAACAGTTTGGCATAGCACTCTTCAGAGGTGTCTACGGGAGCCAGAGGAGTACGAGCCCCTCCCAGAATGCAGGTGTAGGCTCAGTTCTTGTGAGGGATGCTTGCCAGGGAGACTTCTTCTTCCTGTCTTTTCTTCTTCTCAGCGGGATCCTACCCCCGGCATGTGTAATCATGTAGTGTACGTGAACAGGTTTTGTGGATCCTGTATCTTATCTTTCTGAACATATTCTGCAATACATTCCTTTTTATGGTTGACTTACTGGTGTAAGGAGGACAAGGAATGTGCAATTACATTTTATGTCACCTTTGCAGCCTTAGTATGAACTGCATGGATGACTGTTAAACTGAATTAAATTAGGGCAATTGATAAACAGACGCACACAATCCAATTTATTCGCACAATCTACTGGAAGGATTAGAACAAACAATATAAACACGGAACCTCAGTATACTCTGGCACACACAAAACCAGTTTCTAAAGTGTGGCAGTGCTGACCAGTCTAGAAGGTAGCCAATCACAGGGTGGGAAGGTGGAAAGTGCTCTGAGAAGCTTCACACGCTGAACCCCTATGTCCTGAATTACACTCAAGTGGTCCTGAAAGGGATCTGTCAGTCGGCCCAGCTGGATTGCAGGGAATGTTGGAAACCCAAGGAATTCAGCTCATTTTCAATGCTGTCCAGAATCACACATAGGTCGAGCTGGGAAACAGAATTCCCAAGGCAAGAATGTCTCTGCCTCCTTGGTAAGCACCCGAAAGTGGAATTATCTGACAATACAGAAGAACAACAACTAGGTTCATCAGCAGGTTTTGGCATTTCTGACTTTCCAGAGTTTTCTTTCTCCTTTGGTTTCTACAGCAAGTATCTCAGAGTATCTACTGAGAAGCTAATCATCCAAATAGCCTCTAAAGGGGCTGGGTTATATCTGAAGACAGTAACAGTTGCTTTTCTGTTTGGAGCCAGAGAGAGGCCTGAGAGATAGAATGGTAGAGATAGAGATTGGTGGATGAAGGTAATGGCGATTGGGATGCAGAGAGACATTGCTTGCAGGTTGGGGTAGACCAGTTGGTGACAGTCAGAAATCCAGCGGAAACCTTGACAGCACTGCCTCAGCCCCTCTGCTCCTCAGCAGCAGCAGAGATGGGCAATCAGGAGAAGCTTCTCGAACACTGGATCAAAGAAAGGCACCCTGCCTTCTAGCTGACAGCATTGCATGTCTTTCATGTTTCAGAAAGTTTCCAGTCAAGGCTGCAGCTGAGAGACTTTTCTAACAGGTAACCTATGTGACTCCATTTGCTTTCCTTGTTCCAAGAGAATCAAAGTCACCACTCTATGTGACATCAAAATCCCAATGATACTCTTTCTTTCTCATTCTTTCATATACAAGACTGTTTTTCCTCCTCCACTCCTGTTCATGCATATATATACATATACACATACATGCACACACACATGCACACACACATACACACACACACATACATGCACATGCACACATAGACATACATATACATGAATGAAATCAGGTCTAATAGACACAGACATCTCTTTGTACCCTTTTCTCTAATACTTTATGGACTAATAATTAACTTCCCCTTTGTCCCCAGATTCGATATTTTAAAATTCCGGGCCACCCTAATAAAACAAAGGGTTTTGTTGTTTATTTCTAACTGCCACTAGCCCAATAGGAAATGTCAACCAGGCATTCCAAACAATCTTTGTGACCAGAGAGTCATTCAGATAAAAGTGAAATGACTTCCCATTGTTCACAGTGGTAACACTGAAGGGAATAAAAGTCACCTGGAAGTGCAGAGCTTGCTAAAAACAAACCCGGCCTCCTTGCTTTCTAATTGTAGCTTGTGTTAGCTTTCTTCCTAACGAGGAGGTGTTGCCAAGGTAATAGTTTAGCAATCTTCTGCATGGCTGCTCTCTATAGCCATCCACACACTTTACAGACTTTAATCTCCTCAGTACACCTTTGTAATCCAAAAGGATGGCCTTTTGTTTTTGTTTTGTTTTAAAATATATATGGTAGGGGAAAAACATTAGAAAAATAATCTTTCTTGGTTTTGTCTACATCCCAGGGCACAGGGCCAGCACGCATCATGGATTTTGGCATGGCCTCAGGATCTTAGCACAGTACCAGGGAAAAGGTTGGGGAAGGGAGAACAAGAGAACAGGACACCTAAAGGGGTTGTATATAACAACTCAGCTCAGGAACACAGCTTTTGGTTATTGTGGGAAATCCAACTATTGAGCCCAGGTAGAAGCCAGGAGGCAGAGGCCCCCAAAGGAGCCAGAGACAAAGGACATAGTTAGCAAAGCCCACAGCCAAAGCACAAAACTGGAACCAAGAGTGAACGCGATTGAGCAGAACTGTCGGGTGTCAGCATCCAGAAGGGGCTCTAGAACACTTGTTCCTATCATGGAGCACTTCTTCAGAAAGTATTCTTTATATGTGGTTCTAGGGCTGGAGCCACTGTTTAAAATCTTGCTCTAGGAGAAGACAAATTAATAAGACGCCCATGTAGATATCTCTGGAGTCATAATGCTTACAGAAGTCATAATACTGAGATATCGAGGAAGGACCTATCTCAGAGCAGGCAAATGCAGTACGGAGGTTCCAGAATCTTAGCAGGTGTTCATTTATAGGGACTAAAGACGCAGAGTCCTGGAGACTCAGAGAGCCAAAAGGCCCATGCCTGCTGAGGTAGCACTGGGCACAAACACAAGAACACTTGGAGTTGGCAAATCTATGCGGTTGGTAGTGCTCCTTGAAACCAATTATCCATTAATATTTAGAAACTCTCTGGCATCTCCTATAATAGGATAGATAAAAATAACCATAACCCGATGAAACAAACATTTTGCTCAAAACCATAGGAAAGACATTTATTTTTATCCATTTCCTGGCCAGAACATTCGAAGCACCATCCCAAGAGGATGCGTTTTAAAAAGAGCGGAGAGGAAGTTTCTGCAAGGGCTCATCGAATGAATAGGTGGTGTCAGAATTGACAGTGGGGAGAACAGAATGGCATGAACTCCACTATAGTACTCAGTAGTCTTTATTTTAGATTTATCTGGTAGAGGCAGTAACAAGTATTCAATGTATACTATATGTATACGTAACAATGTATGCAACATACGCTTGTTTCCACATTTTCTACACAATTTGTATTGAGTGCCCACAAGTGATCCTCTGGAGGCCAGCATTTAAGCCATTCTGCAGGACTCTGATCTTCACCTGGTGAGATGACAAGGAAAACACGTGACCAAAAGGAACCATGTAAAACCACTTGATTCTGATTAAGACTGACGACAAAGCCAGGCTCAAAATCTGCATTTTCAACCTAACCAGGAACTCTCTGGCCTTTCAGATCTGGATGTGATTTTCTTTCTTTCATTTTTTCCCATGGGGCTCTGTAGTTTGTTTTGCATCCCTCTCTTTTTGGAGTTGTTATCTGTTATCCAGACTGATGGTTGGCTGAAGACTTGCTTTAATAATTCCCAAGGACTAGAATTCTTTCTGGGCTCTCCTTTTTCTTGGTCATCTCAGTCAGGTAGATAGATGACAACATGCTTTTTTGTCAAGTGAAATACATCAAGAGGTTTGAGACACCTGAGACACCCTAACACTGAAATACTTATATTACCCTTCAATACACAGTGAGCTAAAAAGTGATACAGGGCAGGCTCTGTGGTAAAGCCCTGGTTCTGGCAGTCTGGGTACCAAAAGCACAACTTCTCCCCAGATCCTCCAGGATGTCATGCTGATTTATGTGAGCTGCTGAATGCCTTGCCTTTCAAATTGCAAAGAAAAGAAAGCATCTGCTGGATAAGATGAAACCCTAAGTGTATACAATGTATAAATGCATACAAAATGAAATTTTGAATTCATGTGTGTATAAAATGCTTACAGCATTTGTTGGTAATTATGATAACAACTACTGCACATTGTCTATGTAACTGCAGAACATGGCTCTTTTCATTTCTAAGAAGTATCAGACAACAGAACAGAAAAGGGCCTCATGGGGACAGGTTGTTGCTTCAGGATTCTTCAGCACTGATTGTAACAAGTTCTGTGTCGGCATCAGGCTCAAATCCCCAGTCTTCTCAGCCCAGAAGAAGCCCTCATTAATTTTCAGACAGGGAGGAGGAAAGCACCTCCTCCCGTAGCCAGTTCCTCTCCCTGAGCAAACAACACTGTGTCTCAAAGGTAATGCAAACCACTAGGTCTACAGCCAACCTCAATATGTGGTTTCTTCCTGAAGCCAATAGCTGGGCCCGCTCCATGTGGTGGGCCCGCCCCTCTGGATAAACAATATTTTCATTTAGGTGCACACAGAAGCCAAAGAAAAGAGAAAGGGGTGTATGAGAGAATCCTACAGGGGACCTTGCAAGTGACCCAAGGGCTAAGCCTGAGGCTGGCCAGCTGCCCCACTGTATACCACAGTGTTTATGTATACCACCCTCCTAGAATCTGTACTCCTGGACTCTTCAGTGTGATTTTGGCACTAGCTATTTCCCCAAACCTTTCTTGCTAACATTTTTATATGTTACTCTCAAAAGTAATCATGTCTGGGGCCTTGAGATTCAAGTAAACAATAAGGATGCCTTTGTAGAATACTTTCCTCTCTGTCTATATGTAAAGTGGTATCTGAAATGACTTTTTATTTTCATTTGCTTGTAATGGTGAGATCAAATCCAGGGTATGGTGTGCCAAGAAAGAGCTCTGTTACCAAGTTTCGTCCCCAGACTTTTAAATCTTTTTGGTTGATTGTTTGTGTTTTTGTCTGTCTGTCAGACTTTCCTGAAACTCAGTTCTCCTATCTCTGCCACCTAAATACTGAGATCAGAGACCATGCCAATATGCCCAGCCTCCACTATATTTCCAACTGCCTATATATGTAAATGTGTATATATATGTATGTATATATATATATATATATTTTAAAACATCAAATATTAACCATACTTACATGTGGCATTCTTTCAGGTAATTAGGGAAAATTGGCCTCAGTTTCTCTTGGCTTTTAGTAATAACCTGGCATCTCACTTTCCACATACACTAAAGATGAGCTAAGAGAGTTTAATTGTTCTTTGTTTTTGTTAAAATGTAATTTGAAATTGGAGTAAAGCAGAGTAAATGAGAGGCCAGGACCCAGACTCTTTACTTAGTCTACCATGTGCTAAGTCCTGGGGATCCGAAGCCACGGCCCCTTGCTGTGCTCCAGAAACTCCAGCCACCAAAATCATAGGCTTTGCTCTTGATCCTTCCTTTGCATTTTATAAGTTGTAGAGAACCCAAAAGGGTTGCAGCTCAGTTTTGCACCCTTCTCCAGGCTAAAGATAGAATGTATCCCTAAGCATCTCCAAGGATGGCACTGTTCCATGCTTTGTCTTACAAGGGTAATCTCCTTCAGTGTGTCTAACCTGTCTGGCTCCACATGCAGGAGATGCGGTCTAGCCTTCAGTGGAGGTACTTCTCAAGAAGACTGTGCCACCCAGATGTTCTAACCCAGGGTCTTCCCTCCCCAACTACTACTAGATGCTGGCAAGCTACTCCTAAAGTTGAACCCTCCCCTGCCTCCCATTCATACCCCTCTCCAAAAAGTAAATAACAGAGACACCCAAACCTTCTTCAACCTGTGTACTCTGCTTTTTAGCCAGAAAGAGACAGACAAATTGACAGGAAAGAAAGACGGATGTCACTGGGTTAGGTAACCCTGACTCATTTCCCAGTCAATTATTGACTGTGTAATAATGAACATGTGCAATTCTTTTCAGGTCTTGGTTTCCCATAAACAGTAATACACCTACTTGTGAAGTTACCCGGGCAGAAGGTGATCATGGGGTTCAGCAGCAAAATGCACACTTAGCATGTCACCCTACGCCTGACAGAGGTTCCTGTGAGAACTAACTGATGTCACAGCTCTTAAAACATAAAGCGAATAACCCAGCTCCTTACTCAGACCATGACTGTCTGTCTGGTTTCCCAGCCTTTGTTCCTCAAAAAGCCTGACATTTGCAGATTATATCAGGATCTCTAAAATGGACCTTTAGAGCATCACCACCAGTTATGGTTTTGGTAACTTCTGAGTGACTCTAATGAGCCACGTGATGAGGTAGTTTAAATACTGTGCAGAAACACACGGACAAATGGCTAGTTTGTTGGGTGAGTTACTTATCCACGCTGGAGACTATTATTCAGCATCCCGAGTTCAGCCTGACTTTGTGGTTCTTAGCGCATCTTTCCATTCTTGCACCTTTTGTGAAAAATAAACCATGCTTTATCCAAAATACTCCCTACTAAGCAAAGGAACACATGGGGAAAATACTGAAATCAAGCAGCAAACAGCACTAATGTAGAAATAAAAAAGTTTTTAAAATCCAGGAAAAAAATTACATCTATTTAGAAAAGTACAAGTTTGGGATAAATTATGAAGGTGGGATGCCACATCAGCAGGGGCTTGGATCTATGGCACAAATGCATTTACCACATGCTCAATAAGGAGAGGCTATTCACAAACTGTTTCAATAAAATTTCCAGACAGAATTTGTATTATTGGCTATATAAATGAGTCTGTTGCTCTATTTATAGATTTATAAAGGTCTTTGGGGGTCAATTAAAGCTTTAGTAATACATGACTGCATTTTATGGGAGAAATCCTGTGCTATAATGGCATCTAGAATTTGAGGAATTTGCAAATGTGTCAGGACCCATCTCTTAAGAATTCCAAGCTCTGCTGTAACAGCAAAGACCCTGCAGAACAGCACATTATAAAACACAGACCGTGAGACCATTGGGCAAGTATTCCTGTAGGCAGGGGAAACTGCTTTGTTTTTTTTTTTAATTTCTTGTTTTATGATGAGGTTACAGCAATTGTCAGAATGTCAGCAGCAATGGGGCCTAACCGAGGAGGCATGGGTCCTGCCTGCAGCAGCCTTTCTTTGATTCTGGGGACCTCTACTCAGGGTTCCTGGCTTTGTTACAGAAAAGAATTTCAGGGATGAATCAGTCTAGAGCAAGTTGAGGTTTATTAAGAAAACATTTTAATATAGATTTAAGCATAGGCATTAATAAAAAGAGGTGTGCTTCGAAAAATGGTAGGATAAAGCATGTGCAGTCATGGGTATTGAGTTGCACTTAAATGTCTCATTAATAACCAGAGACATGTTTCTGATTATTGCTTCTGATGTTACATTATTCAAAGTTTTCTAGCTTTCAAGCTGGGCCCTGCATAGATTGATTAATTAATTAATTAATTAATTAATTAATTGATTTCATTATTTATTTATTTTGAGGGTATTGATGCTATTTAGGGGTTGCTGAACTGTATCCATTGTCATACCAGAAAATGAGTTTTACAAAATTGTCATTGAGAGCAATGCCTCCTTACAAAGTTTTCATTGACAGCAATGCCAGCCCAGCATCAAAGGTGGAAGAGTAGGAGTCAACTGTTCAAGTCTCAGGAGACAACCAGTTCTCAGTGTAGCCCAGGATGCCCTTTAGTGGGCTCTCAGATGCCTGCTTCATCACCTTCTTGATGTCATCACACTTGGCAGGTTTCTCCAGGTAGCATGTCAGATCCATGATAGGTACATTGAGGATAGGAACACAGAAGGCCATGCCAGTGAACTTCCTGTTGAGCTCTGTGATGACTTTGCCCACAGCCTTGGCAGTACCAGTGGATGCAGGGATGATATCCTGGGCAGCCCCACAGCCATCACACCACAGCTTTCCAGAGGGGCCATCCACAGTCTTCTTAATGACAGTGATGGCAGGGACTGTGGTCATGGCTCTTCCATGATGACAAACTTGTTATGGATGACCTTGGCCAAGGGGGCTAAGTGGTTGGTGGAGCAGAAAACATTACTGATAATCTTGAGTGAGTTGTCATACTTCTTGTGGTTCACACCCATCACAAACATGGGGGCACAGGCAGAAGAGGCTGAGATGATGACCCTTTTGGACCCACCCTTCAAGTGGGGCCCAGGTTTCTCCATGGTGGTGAAGAGTCTCCACAACGTACTCAGCACCAGCATCACCCCATTTGATGTTAGCGGGATCTCACTCCTGGAAGATGGTGATGGGCTTCCTGTTGATGACAAGCTTCCCATTCTCAGCCTTGACTGTGCTATGAACTTGCCATGGGTGGAGTCGTACTGGAGCATGTAGACCATGCAGTTGAGGTCAATGAAGGGGCCATTGATGGCAACAATCTCTACTTTGCCAGATGAGCTGGGAGCCCAGGTAACCAGGTGCCCAATATGGTCAAATCTGTTCATTCCAACCTTCACCATCACGTCTAAGGGATGAGGCTGGCACTGCATGAGAAGATGCATCTGTCTCTATAGCAGAGAGACCCTGCTTAGCTTTATTAATAAATACAATTTCTTTGTCTATTCTTTGTCTGTGTTTCTTTATTTTTTTGAGCATGAGACAACAAACTCAGGAGCCACTGGTTTGGCGTGGCTTTAGTAGGCTTTTACAGGGAATCCTAGCACCCTGATTTAAGTACAAAGAGCTGAGAAAGGGCCATTTCTCAAATAAATAAATAAATAAATAAATAAATAAATTTTTAAAAAACCCAACAACAATAAACCCTTATGACTTTCTTTGTTCTATTACTATAAAAACATCATGAAAGTGTTAGCATGCTGGGACATGAAATTTGGAATAGCCTAAATCTGTGTTCTCCAGATCATAGTCACTCATATTTGGCTCCAAAAGAAGCTGTCCCTTGATTGCTTTTGAGATAAGAGTTGTGTTTCTTGTGTTGACATTGAAAACAAAACTCTGAGAATGGAGAGGGTAAATTCCCCTGAAGAAAGAATATTGTTACCTGTGGCTGGCAGAAGGTCTCAATGTTGCTTCGTTAAATGTCTATTTGTCCCCTTGTCCAGTGAGACAAAAGAGACAGATCATTTATTTGACTTTATTAACTAAAGCCCAAGGCTTGCTGTAAGATACCTGACACCCTAGACAGGATCAGCAAATCTCAATACTTCTGCTCAATGTGAAGTCTCTCAACTTTGATTGGAAGCTCCCTGTGGTAGGAAGGGCTAATACTACTAAAGATGTATTTCCAGGGGAAATTATTTTTACTCCTACCCATAAGAAAGAAAAAAAGTAGTCTTTTTTTCACAAGATTCCAAGTAGTCTTAACAACGAATCCTTCCATTGAAGGTTGTGGCTCTTACAGACCTCACATCCCACTGTGAGGTAAAGAGCATGAATTCTAAGACAAGGCTATGCCATGGGAAGGCTGGCACTTCCTGTGTGGTGGGAAAGCTGATATTTCTTGCAGAAGGTGAATGTGTTTGTGTGCATGTGTGTGTGTGTGTGTGTGTGTGTGTGTGTGTGTGTGTGTGTGTGTATACCTTTGGATTGATTAAAAATTGTCTTGATGTTTATTCCTCTGTGTCAGCTTATGGCATTCCCATCCCATTTAAAATGCAAACGCCCCTTAGACCATTAAAGCACATTAATGACTAATGTCATTAGAGAGCAGCAAGCAAGGATTATTTTCATCCCATGCCTAATGACTATGACAGATTATCATTAACTCTTCAAAGTCTTTATAAAACTTCTCAGGACTTCATTTGTAGTCTTGCAGAGTTTTCCTAGTTCCTTTGGAAGAGGGCATCTGTCCCCTCATGGTGCCCACTGGAGTAGGAAAGAGAGAGTAATGTAGTAATTATATAGTTTTAATTATGGGTGGAGCATAAACTCTGTCCTTTTCCTGTGTGCCAGGCCCTGGTCAGCATCTTTTGTACATATCACCCTCAGGTCCTCCCTTCAATGCCTTCCTCTGTCCCTGCTGTCACTGCTCACTTGATGGGAAAATGAAATGATGGGATGGATGCTAATTGCAGTAAAGCAGTTGCAGAGAAGCCATGGAAAGTAAAAGATGTCACGTCCAAACTTGAGATACTCAGTTCAAGGCTCGTTAACCCAAAGAGAAGAAGGGTCCTAGCATACAGTGCTCTGTGGAAGCATTTTGGTCCTGTTCTGCCCAGGTCTTCTTGATGCAGCCTTGTTAAAAGAATCCAGAGGGTTCTTCATGAGGGACATGTGAAAGTTAAAACCTTAGGAACTATACATGAGACTTGCTAATGAACGAAAGCCAAGTAACAACAGAGTAAAGACCATTTCCAATATGCTCTTACCTTGTAGATGTGACTCGGTCCTTTACTTCTAGCATATGAAAAGATTATACAGTGGCAAAGTTAAACACAGTCTTAACACTGGCAGTCTCAACTGACCTGGACCTCCGAGATCTCTCAGACACTGAGCCACCAACCATGCAGCACATACCAGCTGATATGAGGCCCCAGACACATATACAGCAGAGGAGTGCCTGGTCTGGCCTCAGTGAGAGAAAATGCACCTAACCCTGGAGAGACTCGAGGCCCCAGGGAGTGGGGAGGTCTGGTGGAGTGGGAGTGGGGTGGGGGGCATCCTCTTGGGTACAGGGGTGGGGGAGGAAGTATGGGATGGAGAGTGGCTGGCGGGGGGGCAGACCAGGAGGGGGATGAGAACTCTACTGTAAAAAAGGATTAAAGAATAACAACAACAACAACAACAAAAACTCACAGTCTTAACATGATGGAAAACTCATGCCCCCAGGTATTTAGTAAAATGAGTCGAAAACATAGCCTTTCACACAAAGGTCTGATTAATATGCCACCCCCCAAATGGGGTCTGGACACAGGATTCTTCTTGGCTAAGGGTGATGAAGCAAGCAGGACCTGGGCTTTGCTTCCGGTAGGTGAGCCTTCTCTACTCCTTTTGTTCCAGGACAGGGAGAGAAACCCTTCTCACAGGAGACAGAGAGTTGGCGCCCAGATGACTCTGTAGAATGACTTCACTAAAGTAATACTCACCTTCAATTATGTCTGCCACACAGATTTACCTTCCCATAATGTACTGCTCCCAAAGCCAAACGCCTTCTTTTGTTCTGTCACATTGCCACATGTTAAAAGGCATGTAAGCCTCGGATTTAACTGACTCTCTACTTAATTTTTTTTTTCCTATGAAGCCCTGTGTGCAGGCAAAACACTGCCCCTTGTTTATTTAGCATGTTCTGACTTAGAATGTGATATGCATTGTTAGAGATGGAAAAAGTAGGGTGTTTTTAAGTTGGATGGAGGCGTTCGCTCTCGATTTGGGTGGGTTTTAATTAAGGAGTTAAGACAGCCAGACGCGTGGTCACACTGGAGTCAGTGGCCTCAAAAATTTAAAGGATGAAATCCATGAACAGTCGGAGAATGGGCTTAAAAAGGAGTTTACTGCAGGTCTGTAGGTAGGAGTTTGGGAGACAGAAAGCAGAGCACCGTAGGATAGTATGAGAGGGTCCCCCAAATGGGTGCCATTGAGTTATCAATCTGTGGACTTTTTATAGGATTTATGACAGAAACTGGCCATAAATTATAGATTTATGACATGGGAAGATGAACTAGTCAGTCCAGTAGACCAATGTCAGGTGACCAAACATTCCTCTGTTTTACTCATGTCTTCATGTGTAGATTCTAGGAAGGGCTGCTCACGTAGTAGAAGAGATGTAATGAACAACAAAAAACCAGACCTTCATTTTGGCACCTCTGCATAGCCTGGGCTAAAGCAGAACCAAAGACATTTGTTTGAACATTACTGGCATCTTCAACAAAGACAGGCCCAAGGATTTTTGGCGTTCAGCAAATAAAATACTGTTTTCTTTCAGGGTCCCCTACCCTAATACTGCCAGTTTCTATCTCTTGTTTGCATCAGTACTATATCAGAGATCTTACTTCTGGGGGTGCCTGATAGACCAGGCTGGCCACTCATTATCTTGAGAGCCTAATCAGAGAGAGGAGTTGTGAAATAACAAAGGAATTTATTCAGTTTGGTTATAGTAGAGTGGACCTGGAGAAGGAGCATCCTTAGCCCTGAGAATGTCCGTGAGATGATAGAGGTGATAGATAAAGTGAGAGATGATGCAAGGCACACAGTCCGAGTCAACTGTCGTCTGCTTAACTAGTCTCTCTGGTTCTTCCAGATTCAGCTGACCGCAGGTGAGATGATTTCCTGCAAGGCTCACTGCTAGTGAAACTTGAGACTAGCTGGGAAGAACAGGCTCCAGAACAGGGCAGAGGACAGATGTAGTTGAGGCAGTGACTGCATCCTCCCCAGGCCTGAGAGAATTAATGGAGTCTTCTAAGTGCTCTTCCAGTGGTCAGAAATAATACATGATAAAAGCAGGTAGTTGATAATCTGTTATTTAGTGTCTGTATAAATCATAAAAATTCTTAGCTACTCTTATTTTAGTGTATTGAGTCTTGAAGGGGGAAAATTATCTATTTTAGATAAACACTCCTCTGTGTATGTATGTGTGTGTTTGTCTTTGTGTGTGTGCAAGTATGTTCGTGTGTATAGACAAGGGTCCACGTATGACCAAGAATATGTGGAAGTCAGAGTCTATCTGGGTTCAGTTCTTGCCTTTTCACACTGTTTGAGAGACAGGGTTTCTTCTCTAACTCATAAGACAGCTTGCTCTCTAGCTTCTAGAAATTCTCCTGTCTCCACCTCCGATAGGCTTGCTGGCACTACAGACACTTGTGTTACTGTGTCTGGCTTTAATGTGGGTTCTGGAGATCCTAACTCAGCTCAGCAAGCCTGTGCAGCAAGCACTTTTACCTGCTGAGCCATCCTCCCAGCCCTAGGTGAACACTGTTTAAGTGATTAGCATGTCTCTGTGCAGAATTGAATAGGAGTCTGACCCATAGCTTCCAGTGAAAAAGGAGACAGCTGAAAACTGAAAGCAGAGATGCCAAGTTTGTACCTTGCTTTTAATTAAGCACTGGGCACCTGCAGGCCCAAGTGATGAGTAGTTACATCTGAGCACCTCTTACATTCAGTAAAAATCAGTTTGAGTTCTGATCTTTTCCCAGGCGAGGCACATGCAGTAGACACTGCACCGGTGCTGGGCCATAGTAGTGAGTTCCAGCTCTCAGTCAGAACTAGATGATCCATTCCCATGGCATCACATGGTCCATGGAGTAATTTGAACTCAAGGCTTTAAACATTCTGAATGCTCACGGTACTTTCAATGGTGCACATTAATGATGAAAAATCTTTATAGCCTTCCCATTTTCCCCTTTTATCACAGTATCCAATAAGGTTGCATGAGAAATTCACGCCATCATAAAATAGGCTCTGTGTCAGATGACACTGACCCACTGTAGGCTAATGTAAGTGTTCTAAGCATGTTAGTTTGGATATACTATGTCTCACGTTGAGGAGCGACATTTTCTTTTTTACTTCATCTTTTGTTGTACTTTGCAGATAAGCCAATGAGCCTCAATGAGAGAGAACCTTTTTTTTTTTTTTTCTGTCTACATAGTTTCATTCACGAATGTTTAAGTTACAAGCAATCTAGATGTTTTTCAATAGGCGGATATACACATACGGTGTGGTGTATACAAACAGTGAACTGTTTGTTGATAAAAGGAAATGAGCTATCAAGTCACAAAAAGGTTTGGGGAAAACTTAGTTCATACTGAAAGTAAAAGTCAGCATGTAAAGATACATACTATGGAATGATTCTAACTATGTGACATCTGAAAAGACTAGAATAGGATGATCCGAGGTTGCTAAGGGTGCTGTGGGCTGGAGAGGGAAAGAAAGCAGACAAGTAGTATATAGGACATTTTTAAGGCAAGGAACCCATTTTTTTACACTATTTTCTAATACTGGACAAATGGTGTTACCTATGTGACAAACCTCACAGAACTGTATAGTACACAGTGATTCTTAATATCAACTATGGATATTAATAATAATAACAATAATACATCAGTATTAGACCATCAACTGTGCCACACAACATGAGATGCTAACAATAAGGGAGACCATACGCAGAAGAGAAAGGGGAAGAGAGAAAATGTAGACATGCAAACTGTGTCCTTTCTGCTTGAGTTTTCTGTAAACTTAAAACTCCTCTAACAATTTTATTGAATAATCAGTCAAAGGGCGGGGAAGGTGGCACAGTGGTTAAGATCACTGGCTGCTCTTATAGATGACATGGGTCCTGTACTCAGTGTCCACATGGTAGCTCACAGCTAGCTGTAGCTCTAGTTCCAGAGGATCCACTGCCCTCTTCTGGATTCCACAGGTACTACACACATGGCGAGACATATATACAGGCAAAATACCCATATGCATAAAATAAAAGTCAACCTTTCTAAAATGACAGTTGACTCATTATTTGTCTTATTAAGTACAGTATATGTTGTCAGAGGGAAAAGAAAGAATAAAATAGTAAAAATAGCAAGGCAAAGGGAAATGAGAAAAAAATCTATTAAAAAAAAGACAAGAAAAAAAATGAAAAGTTTGTGAATTTGTTCTCTCTTGGGGGATGAGGAGTTCTGTGAGAGAGGACTATAGCACAGACTTCTATATGCTTTCCCTGAGAGCATGTATTCTTCAAAGGGCTTGTAGAGGTCAGCGTGACTTCTGAGTATGTTTTTCTGTCTGTCTGAGACAAATAAGCAGAAACAGATTGAGCACAGTTTCTGGGGCTCAGAGGAAGAGGTTTCAGGTGACATCAGAGGACTGTCAGAGCTGAACATGTTCCCAGCCTGAGTTCTAAAGAGCATACAGGCCACACTGGGTATCTTATTGCATGAAAAGACCATTGTTTGTTTCCACTTAATTGTTTGGTATTTCCAGTGTTTTGGCTTTAACTAACACATCTGCACACATCTTTTGGTTAGCATCTGTATCCATTTTTCTTTTGTATTCTCCAAGGTGTAGAAATGCTGTGTAATGGCACAGGCTAAACATTTTCCTGAAGTGGTTGCACAATTAAATTGCTACAAGCAACACAAGAGAGTTACAGCTGAGCTGCTCCAGAGAGTTCACTGCCTGTATTACTCACATCTTCTACTGTGGTCATTCTCCTGGGTGTAGACTGGTGTCCTGCTGTTAATGTTCATCTAATGAGTAGTAAAATTGAGAAAAATATTTGTAAGATACTAAGTCAATCCACTTGCAGGCTACTGATCTCTTTCCTTTCATGATGTAGAAACTCTATACAATCTAAATGTAAGACTATTGTCAAATATTGTGACAAACCTTTTCACACTCTATATCTAACATTCATCCATCTATCCATCCATCCATCCATCTATCCATCCACCCATCTATCCATCCATCTATCCATTCATCTATCTATCCATCCATCCATCC
The DNA here is from genome assembly GCA_030674055.1 of Rhabdomys pumilio. Taxonomy (NCBI): domain Eukaryota; kingdom Metazoa; phylum Chordata; class Mammalia; order Rodentia; family Muridae; genus Rhabdomys; species Rhabdomys pumilio. Next base: position 219,660,036 of record JANHMN010000001.1, on the reverse strand, counting down.
ATCCATCTATCCATTCATTTGGGACTACACAAGTTCCACAGAGTGAGTGTGGAGGCACAGGACAACTTGTGTGAGTCAGTTCTATCCTTCTGCCATGTGGGTTCTGGGGATTGAACTCAGGTTACTAAGCTTGTCAGCAAGCACCTTTATATACTGAGCCATCTCGTTGACCCTTTTCACTTTCTTAATGGCATCCTCTGGTTGAGAGACATTCTGAATTTTGAAGAAATTTAATATGCCACTTTTCTTTCATAATTAATACTTTTGTTATATCATGTAGACCTTTTCATATACTAAACATATAAATATATTACTACTTTTCTTCTAGAAGTTTTATATTTTACTTTTGAATTAATAATCTACGTTTAATTCTTTTTGGGATATAGTGTGAGGTAAGGGTCAAGGTTCTTTCTCTCCAAATACACAATGAATCAATCTAGAAACATTTATTGAAATTTCTAATATTTTCTCTCCAAATTAAAATGATGTAATTCAGACGAACACTCATGTATGGATCTTTTCTTCATCACCCTTTGCCTCCGTATTGATTCTCTGTAATCCATGTCAGCACCATACTAGGTCACACGGCTTTATAAAATTACTTACGTTATATACTGATAATTCTAGATAGTTTGCATTGTCATATTCATTTTCAAAGCAGTGCCAATTAAACTCTGCTTCACATTTTATATGATTAAGCCACTGGTAGGATATTAACTTTTAGATTTAATTTTACTTTAAAATATTTATTTTAATGTTAGTCATGATTTTATATGTTTGTGTGAGTACGAGTACCTTCAGAGGCCAGAGGTGTCAGGTTCCTTAGACGTGGAGTTATAGGTGCTGGTTAGCCACCTGATATGGATGCTGAAAATTGAATTTGATCATCTAGAAGAGCAAATATGTGCTCTTAACTGTTGAGTTATCTCTTCAGCCCTCCATTCTACTTTTGATCAATCTACATGTAAATATAGTTATGAAAGCTGCAAGAGAAAAATGGAAGTGACATACAAAGGAAAATATATTAGAATGACAGCTGATTTCTCAGTGGAAACTTTGAAAGCCAGCAGAGCCCGGAGCAGTGCATTCCAAATCCTAACAGACTAAAGCAGCCAGTGGAAAATAATATATCCAGAAAAGTATCTGCCAGGATTGAAGGAGAGAGAAAAAATTTCCACTAAATGAGCAGTCTAAAAAAATTAAACCAACAATCCAAAGCTAAAGGAAATAGAGGAAGCAATATTTAGGGCTAAAGAGAAGACTGGGCAGAGTAGAAAAACACAAGTAACCCATAAAGCAAATGTATTAGAATAATAGCTGACTTTGTGACAATTTTGTACGATTTCTACAAAGATTGTGGAAGGAAATACAAAGCCATAATTATATCTAAAAACCAGGCAAAATACCAGAGAGAACACAAACACAAATCCAAAACCAACAACACAACTACCACAACTAACACACGTGTTTCAATAATAACTTTAAATATAAATGGCCTCAATTCTCCAATCAAAAGGTACAGACTGACTGACTAGAGCAAGACACAAAATCCATCTATCTACTGGCCTACAAGAAATAGATCTCAGTTCTAAAGATAAACACTGCCTCAGAGTAGAAGGATGAACAAAATACTCTAATCAAATGGGATCAGGAAGCAAGCAGGCATTGCTATTCTAGGATCCGGAAAAGTAGACATTAAACTAAACCTGATCAGAAGAGATAGAGAAAGACACTTCATTCTTACCAAGGAAACAATAACAGTTAAATGATGCTACTGTATTAACTAACATATATGCATCAAACTCAGGGGTGCCCAATTCCATTAAAACTACTACTGGAATTAAAGATTAACAACGATCCATTAATAGGTGATTTCTATACCCCACTCTCTCAAACAGACAGGTCATGTTGGCAAAAATAAACTGGAAAACATCAGAATTAGCTGACATTTTATATCAAATAGACTTAATAGATATCTACAGAATGCTCCAGCCAAATGCCAAAGAAAACATATTCTACTCAGAAGCAGTGGAAGCCTTTTCAAACTAGACCATATCCTGGGACATAAAAGAAACTTTTATAAATTCAAAAAGATTAAAGTCATACTGTGGATCCATCTGACCACAATGTAATAAGACTTAAGTAAGAATGCGAGAAAAGTTCAAGTTTATTTATCTTAACATACTAAAGGACAAATCCATTTTAATGTTATATTAAAAAATATTTTTCTTTATGGAAAAATAAAGTCATACACGATAAAAACAAAGATTTCTGAAAAGCTCACATCTAAAAGAGAGTTTTTTACAAAGACAAAGCCTTGCTCTTGAGAAACCATGAAACAGACTACAACTTGCTATAAAATCGAATTGGGAGAATAAACTCGTGCAATATGTCAGCTTTGCATGGAGTCTTATAGGGAGAACAAAGAAGATCTTGGAGATAAAATAAACTTAAGAACTGAAAGTTGGATTGTTGAGATGACTCAGTAGATAAAGGTGCCTGTCCCCATGCATGTTTGATGGTCTGTCTGGGTTCAATGCAAGTGGCTGGGCACACCTGTTAGGGATTTTTCTTAATTAAATTATTTGAAATGGGAAGATTTACCTTTAATCCAGATCATCTGAGATGGGAAGACTCACCTTTGACCCTGATCTTTGGAGGTGAGAAGATCCACCTTAAATCTGGGCCACCATTCTGGTGGCAGCTATGTAAAGGACAAGACAGAAGGTGGCTTTTCCTCTTTGCCTCCTTGCCTTCACCTTCACCAGCTAGCTCATTCCTTCATAGAATCTTAGCCTACTTCTTTGGGATTCCAGTGTATACTGAAGACTCACAGGGTTATCCAGCCTAATGGACTGAACAGCTCATGGACCCTTGGCCTTCCCTTTGGTGGACAGCCATTGTTAAGGCACATATGGTCATTCTATCAGCTTTTTTCTCTGACAACCCTGACTAATACACTATATTTAATAAGTCATTAAATAAGTATAATAATTTAAAAAATAACCTAAAACTTTAACTGATACCACAAAATATAAGAAATATTTTGATGGCCGTGATGGATGAGTCATACCAACATTCTTTGGGGAGCAGAGCACCTGCTGATTGTAAGAACCCTGGCTAAGCAACAGGGCTTAGAAAAGAGTGGATGAGACCCAGAAAGATAAGCTGAGTTTAAGAAGAGTCTTAATTCTTACCTTCAGCAGAGAATCCACATTGAGAAGAACATGCACGTTGGTGAACCCCTTCAGCTGTGTGCAGTCAGGGTAGAGAAATGCCGGCTTCAGCTGTGGTAGAGACCACTGCCAGTATGAACAAGTAATACTTAAAAGCAATACAGATAACAAAATTTCAAAGAGGGATGGCTAGTCACTATCACTTTTGAGATGCAGTAATCACCACATAGAATCCAAAAGGAAGCCAGACTATTGGAGTGGCAAAGTACAGCATTGGGGTGGGTGGTGGTGGTGGTACACTGGTGTAAGAAGAAAGCATTAAGTCCCGCCTTAAACCTCTGATTGACAGGAGACATTTCTACCTTGAGTAAGCACAAAGATATGGAATATTCAGGTTATAGACCTGGGGGCAGGGAACCTTCAAAATGTCAAAGAACAGCTCCCCAGGGCTTTGAAATAAACATTCCAGCAACTCTTGACCTCAGGTCTACTGCATTTCATTTCAAAAGAAATTCTAATATGTCGCTTACATTTCAGAGAAAGCTCCCCAAGAGATGCACAGTTGAATGGGAAGCGTCACATTTGGGAACGGAATCATAGGTTTTTGTATTTTCTGTTCCTTAGGTCCATGTTTTGTTTTGAGAGGAAGCTCTGTGCTCCCAAAGTCTGTGGGCTAAGAATCATCGAGGGAGACTGTTTTCAATGTCCATTGCTCTCCTCGAGCCCCAGATGTTCTGCCTGAGGAGACTTTGCTGGAGCACAGGGACATGCGGCATGGCAGGTTGTTCCTGACCGCTGCCCTCCTAGAGCAAGCACAGCAGCAGGTGCCCTAAGGCTTCCTGCAAAGTCTAACACACTCACAGTCATCAGGCAGCCGGCTGTATGGCTGACTCCTTCCTGCTTAATGGCTCTTTAAAATTCTGTACCCATGAAGGGTAAGGAAGCAAAACTAAACCTGAGATGTTTGGGGGCTTCTAGTTACTATGGGAATTTCTCAGTGCTTGCATGCTTGTTCCAAGAGGCTGCTTAACAGGCGTCTTCTAACTTAAATGCCAGCATCGAATCGTTGCTCCCATTCACACTGTATAGAATTGAGGTTCAAGAAGATTCACTGAGTTGCCTAAGCAGCAAGCCAGGAAGCTGAAGCCAGGTTCCAAACCCAGTGGTATTTACATCTGACTTCTATGATTAACTGTGACACTCTGTTTACTGCCCAGAGCACAGAGTGTGCCTTGTCATCTCACTTGAGTGGTCATGGCAGTCCCGTGGTACTCACAGGACAGAGAAATTAGGCAGTCGCCTACTTCTTTTCCTTATATTTTGACAGTAGAATAACATGATGAACTGACATCATTATGGTCCCTGTGGGGGACCTCATTGACAGACATGGCTGGACTCTACAAGACCCCAGCTTTGGTTGGAGCTCCACTGGAAGCAAACATGGCTAATTTATAAATCCCCTTCTCTTCCCTTCCCCTTCCCCTTTCCCCTTCCCCTTCCCCTTCCCCTTCCCCTTCCCCTTCCCCTTCCCATTCCCCTTCCCCTTCCTCTTCCCCTACCCCCCTTCTCCTCCCCTCCCCTCCCCTCCCCTCCTCTCCTCTCCCCTCCTCTCCCCTCCCCTCTCCTCTCTTCTCCTCTGGTTTGGGCCTAGGTGTTTTGATTTTGACCACAGAATAGCATTTTAGTTAGAATAGTGAGAGATTAAGGGTTGAAGTACAAAGCAGATTATGAAGCTTATATCATCTCCTTAGTATCTTAAGTGCCTAAAAGCTCCCTAGAGAAAAGAAAACAGAAGTGTTATGGGATAAAAATCTTAACCCTACATGTGGAGGCTGCATCTGTGAGAAGTGACCAGATGATGACGGTGGAGCCCCAGGAACAGGATTAGTGTTTGTAAAGGGAACCTCTTCCTGCTCTTCATCACATGAAGAGACCACTTAAAAATGGCCATTTGCAAACCATGAAGCTGGGTCCTCAGACCCTGTACCTGCTGGCCCTCTCATGGCAACTCCCCTCTCCCTAGAGCTGTAAGGAATAAGTATTGGCTACTCAAGACCTCCACTCAATGAGAGAGTTGTTGTTGAAGTCCAAACAGATTAATAGAAGAAAACATATTTTTAGGCTGACTGATGCAGAAACTTAGAAGAAGATTCTAGAAGTTCCCTCAAATCTTCCTTACACTATGAATAAATTTTCAGAGAACATACGAAGTAGTGGGAATATCATTAACATTGAAGCATTTTCTGATTTTTTTGTCCCTTTCTGATCCTTCTAAACTTTTAAAATACAACCCCTCTACAACTTTAACCACATTGACTCTGAAGTCTGTTTGATTGACAGATATTTGATGATGATGATGATGATGATGATGATTGTGTACAAGATTGTATATACATATATATATATATATATATATATATATATATATATATATATTGTATTTTTCTAGTCAATTTGAAGGAATCCAATTCTTTTCTGGATTGTGGATGAGAACCTAGAACCTAGAGTCATATGCTACCACAAAAAGTACCTGGGGAGTGATTTCAGTCTGGTATATCAAACCGTGTGATAGAAGAGAAACCTAGTTGGGGTAGAATAGCTCTGACTTCCTTGAGACCAGTATGGAGTGCCAGGTCCCGGAGGTCATGAGTTTCCCCCTATGTTACTTGGCATCCCTTTAATTACAACTGACAGAGCGTCATCTGTATCACTATGCTGGAGTATCAGTAGTGGGCATGAAAGTGTAGTATGGAAACTGAGGTACTGAAAGTGACTAAGCCTCTGGGACAACTGAAATTAAGTCCCAAAGGCTCCCCTTTCCATCCTATACTCAGGTTTTGAGCTTGATGTATCATTCTTTTATCTTCATCTACACAAACAATTGCTGCTACAGTCTCTCAGAGTTCAAGATGCTATGAAAGAAGTCAATCTGACCAGGCCAGCTCAGTCAGTCAACAGGCTCTCCAGCGCAGGAGTGAGGATTAAAAAGAAAAAAGACGATTGGACAACATTTTACATGACCCCAGCCAGTTCTGAGACTGAAAGTGGCTTTATTTTTTCCCAATTTGCTTTTATACCATTTTAATTACATGCAAGTATTTAGGTCAGTTCTAGGTTGAGGAACTAGCAATACAATAAATGCAAATAGTCAAGAAACAAGCAAGGCAATAAGCAAAGTCCTGTTTCTAGGGGCTTGTCAGGATGACCAAAATATTTGAGCCTACTTCCCTGTCCTAGCCCAAAGTCATATTCAATGCCTGAGGCCTACTTCTTTGTTCTAGTCTAAGATTTAGATTCGTGACTGAAATTACTTCCCTGTTTTAGCCTAAAATTAGATTCCTCCCTGAACTTACTTCCTTGTCATGACCCAATGTCAGATTCCTGCCTGAAGCTCATTTCCTTGTCCTTGGCCAATGTCAGATTCCTGCCAAGTGGCCCCAAAAGCTCTCCACATCAATCATTCGATTTTCTCTGTTCCAAAAACTTCAAGAAAATTAGGTTTTTGGGCTACTTACATTAGGGTCTTACTTTAGGGAGCCATTTGGATAAAAACAAGGTAACACGGACTCACAAAGAGAACATGCTGGCATTATCTGTGGCTAACATGAGATGGTAACCAGCGAAAACTACTCATACATAAGTTCAAGCCAATAGAAAGTCTTTAATATTAGCAGGCCAGTGCCTATGCTAAATGTTCAGGATCTGAGCCTTTCTCAGAGTGAGCTTTTAAATACCAAAAATCCATCTTGGGTTAATACACCTCAGCTAGCAAGAACAGTTAACCAGAAGCAGAGACTAAGAAAGCAAGTTTAGTACATTTAGGGACTTTCCCAGACTTTGATGGCCTTTGTTTTGGCAGGTGGTGCTGTTTACATGCTGAATTTTATGGTCTGAACAGTCCTTCCATCATGACGTCAGTTGTGTTAAGGTCTGGGGACCTGTTATAATGTAAACCCTCACAATTTACTATTGAGAAAAGTAGCAATCCAAGTTTCCAAGGTTCTCCAAAGAAATAAAACCAATGACAGAAAGGAGAAAGGGCAGAGAGAAACAGACAGAATGAGATATTGATCCTAGTATTTATTCTGCAGGGGAAACCCAGGAAAGCAATTGCCCTTAAGTTTGAAAGTAGACTGCTTAACAGAATGTTTGGAAAAGACCATCAGTCTTTGTTATGTTAAGGCCTCTGGCTGGTGAGATGATAGCTACCAGTACTATAAAAGATAAACTGCTTTACTTGGAATCTATCAACTTAGATGTTAACCTTAACCCCCACACCTAATACCAAAGAAGCATCTAGAACAAAGTTCAACCCAAAGCCTAGGTATCAGGATACATCTAAGCAAACATATAGATTAACTGTCACAAAGGCGACATAATGGATTGTGAGGCAAGGCAGAGAAGGGACTTAGAATGCAGATATCCACAAGGACAGTTTCAGGTGGCCTGAGAAACAGAGATATTTGTAGTTGTATCAGAAGAAGGAAAGTGTGGCAGAGAGACTATTGATGAGAGAAGACCTTGCTAACAACTATAGTGGGGATATTTCCCATGTGTCATTGGGCATCGGTGTTTGGGAGCAAAGTCACCATGGTATCAATACGTGGAGAAACAGCAAAGATCTGAGTCACCTTCCCCCTTCCTGTGACAGAATGTCGCTGACTTCTTACAATGCCTCCCACGGATGTCCTATGCCTACAAAAGCAGGTCACTGGAGTAGAAGTACCCAGGTATCCATCGTAGGTCATGCAACCGGGTACCATGAGAGCTTCCACAACGATTGTGACAGTGTAAGGATGGGGTTAGATGGACACACACAGTTAGTATGCTTTCAAGCCAATACTTGAATGAATCTGGTGCACAAACACTCTTGTTTTTTGCTATCGGTGTGGGAAGAAAGTCTCCAATGCAATCCACTTCGTTCTGTGAGCTTGTACCTTGTCCTCCCCCACTGAGATGAGTTCTGTTGCTAAGACCATTAAATGATATGGTGCTCACTAAAGAGTGTTGATTAGAGAATCAAGGAAACAGAGAAAGGTGCTTTCTTCTATAGAAACAGGTTTTACATAGCCTAAGCTGGCCTCCAACTCACTAATTAATCAAGGACAACTACTTGTTCTCCTTGTGAGATTAGGTCATGGGTGTATGCTACCACACTCAGTTTGTGTGATGCTGGGAATTGAACCCAGGGTGTGTAGCACACTGGCAAACACAATCAACTGAGCAGCACCCCACCCCAACTTCTTAGTAAATATCACCAATATATATGTTTCTTCTCTCCCATCCCATCCCATCCCATCCCATCCCATCCCATCCCATCCCATCCCATCCCATCCCATCCCATCCCATCCCATCCCATCCCATCAAGTCTGTGATCTGGATCACCTGGCCCTTTGTCCTCAGTGATTACCCTTTTGTCCTTTGCCTAACCTTTCCTGAATCTCTACCCCCTCCCTGCCCATTGACATCTCTCCTTCTTACAAAGAACAGTTTCACGCCCTTCTAGCTATGCTCTGAACTACACTCTTTGCAGTTGGTTTGGAGAATGTGCTAGACTCTTGGGTATAATCCAAAACAATTTTTTTCTTCCTTTACTACCATCTGCAAATGCTGTGGTGCCACCCTTGCCTTTCCCTTTGGTGACAACCACAGTTAAGTTACAAAGGAGTGAGAACACTGGATTCCCGTAGCAATAGAGCAGATAAATAATGACTGGAAACATCACAACGTGAGCACAGAAGCTTAGGATTGAAGGCTATTGGAAGTCACACAAGAATAAGCCCTGAGTGGGAACTGCAACAGACATCACTCCTTCTGCACACTGTACTGATTCGTGACTCAGCTGAGATGTCTGGGAAACCGGGCACCAGCTGCGCAGCTCGAGTTTCCTCACTTATGATTCAAGAACACATGCTTCTTTTTTGAGTTTCACTGGTACTTGACCCAGAGGGGCCTTAATGTGCTCACAAGTTTAGGGGAAAATTCATTTAGTTGCTTACTGTCTGTGTTGGTCAGTCTTTGTTCCTGGTGACAAAAGATGTAAACAAAACAACCTAAGGGAGAGACTCCCTTATCTGTGCTGGATGGTGTCAGTCCATCATAGCAGGGAGAGTCTGGTAGAGCATGAGTAGAAGCCAGGAAGGAGGACAGGGTATGGGAGGAAAAGGGAAGAAGATAAGGGAAGGATGGGGAAGGGGGAGAAAGTGTGCATGCGTGCATGTGCAGTGTTGGGCTCTCTCCTTTTTGACTACTATGCCTTCTGGGCACCCAGCCCATGGGATGGTGCCACCATATTCAGGGGCAGATCTTTCCCACATGGCTGACATTGTCTCTAACATCCTAATACTCACATGTAGGCACGTGCTTTACTAAACTCCCAAGTGATTCTCAACCCAAGCAAGTTGTCAATTATAACATCTTTCCCTATGTCATGGATGGGTGTCAGGGCTTTTTCCAGGGACTGACAAATGAAGACAAGAGCTTGTCATGAGCACAGTTGCCTGTGGATCCCATAGAAACCTCTCTCTGAAGTGGATTCAGGAAAACAGGCAGAGCATGAGTCATGGCAAGCCTGTCTGAGTCAACGAAGAGAAAGAAGTGTACACAACATTTGCCCCTCTCCACCTTTGCACACACACTCACAGGAGGGCCATGCAGTGATGGAAGACCTTTGCTGGCTCCTATCTCATGAGGAGGAGAGGTTTGGGGTGGCTCACAAATCCATCCTGTGCAATAGCAATGCCAGTCAAACAGTATGATTTTGAAGAGCTAATAAAACAACTTCGTTAAGTAAAATGTGTTATGTAAATGTCTGCCACTGGGAAGGCAGGAAAGATGAGCTATTTGGGGGAAGATGGCTTGGGGAGATAGTGAGGGTGAATACAAGCAAGCAAGGTACAAGGATGTGTGCGCGTACACACACACACACACACACACACACAGACACACACACACACATATGAAAACAGCAGAATGAACCGTTATTGTGTATGTTAACTTAGAAAAAAACACTTCAAGCAGGTACTGGATTTAATTCTCTGAGCTGAGTCTTAATAAAAGGTAGGACTATTAATATAATTATGCATTGAATTATGCAATTAATCGTGTATATATAATGACAACCTTGGATCAACATTTGGAAAATATTTAGATGTACACTTCAGAAAAGTTATTCTGTGTTTATATATCTGTGTCTTTCCTAAATATGAGTCCACAGTTGATTTAAACACATAGTATAATATTAAACTCATTGCTTATGAAAAACAGGGACTTAAAGGTTTTCAGGTAAGACGTTGAAGTTACAAGGTTTTGAAGAGACTGACTTCACAATCAAAATCCTTTTTAAATGAGCAGAGCTGTTATTAAGACCACAGAGAACCAGAGATTTGGCAGTGTAAGAGGGACTCAATCTATCAGGTCTGCTTCAGAAATGCAGGAGTGGGGCCAAGGCTGGCGACGGAGGGTGGCCTTTAGGAACAGGAAGAGACAAGGGTCCTCCAGGAAGACTCACAGTCATGACACTTCCTTGACCAGCCCAGTGTTTCCTGTGTGGGGTGTCAGACCTGCAGACTTACGAACATAACAGACTTGAGACCTAATGCATTTTGTCATGATGATAGTCACAGTTTAAAGCCACTGGAGCAGGCTCTATCTGTGCAAGTGACTATTCAAAGAGTAGTAAGTTTTCACACATCTGAGTGTGATGAGCTTCTGCATAGGGCTTGGCACTGGTCAAAAACAAAAGACTTAGAAAGGCCAAGAAGTGGGATATAGTAAACCTACAGTTTTGTTATTAATTTTACTCTTCCATAGATATGAACAATGGAGGATACCAATGAAGGCTGGTGAGATACTAGAGCATAAAAGGAGGGCCAGGGAAGAAGAGAACAAACAATGTCCATTTTGCCAAAGAAAAATCTGAGATTTATGCTAAAGACCACAGATGTTCTGGAAGGTCTTTAGCATTTTATGATTGCACTTTACAAAAATCTCTTTCTTGGGACTGGAACACTAACCTGGCTCTCACCAGTACAGACCATAGTTCCATTTGGATCCTTTCCTTGCTCCTTCTTTCCTTCTTTCCTTCCTTCCTTCCTTCCTTCCTTCCTTCCTTCCTTCCTCCCTCCCTTCTTGCCTTTTTCCCTCCCTTTTTCCCCTCTCTCTCCCCCACTTTTCACTTTTTCTCTCCTGTGTCTCTTTTCACTCTGAAGACAAACACCACACAGTCCAGAGGAAGTCCACCAAGCATGAATTTCTGATTTTCCTGTCACCTCTTGCAGTTAACTGTCTGCCCAAGCTGTAATCCACCCTTACATGTGATTAACAATAATTCATTCTTCACTATGGAGAGTAATTCTCTACCCTCTATGGGTAGAGGGTACCCTATTTCTTTTTGAGACTGTACTGTCCTTTTTCTCTTTTTACTCCTTGATCATACTATGCTGACATCGTTTCTCCCTTTTCTTTTTTTGGTCTGCTATTAGACTTCCTTAGGTGGTATCTTAAGTGGCTTACTGCTACGCCTGTCTAATCACGGGTGTTACCTGAAAGAATGAATGGAAATCTGAGGTTGGCATATTCCTACACATGTAGTTTGTCACAGAAGCTGTAGCATGCGGTTCATCTGCCCAGGGCAATGTGGTACTGTGAGCCCAGGTAGGGAATCACCGTGTCCAGACCTTAAATGGTATGAGACACATTAACCTCCCAGCAACCTTTCCCAAATTCTGAGTTGGTAAGGATGAAAAGGTGGTGGTAACCCATAGGAAGGGCCAGAAGGATGAGGTGGGACAGTCAGCCCTTGTAGGGACTGAGACTTCAAGCTATCAGTACATCACACAGACACAGACATAGACACAGATACAGAAACACGCACTCACACACAACCCCAATATACAGTAACATGCATGCACACACACATCCTCACCCCAACTTATTAAAAAAATAGCGTGAAAAGTTTCAAGTTGACAGCTGCTGAACATTAATTCCTCCGTGCTGTAGGGATGTCCATGATTAATGGCACGTGTTGTTCTTGCAGAGGACTCAGATTTGTCAGGGCATAACTACCAGTAACTCGAACCCCAGGGAATTGGATGCCCTCCTCTGACACCCAGATATGTATGCTCACACATAAGTAAAACTCATTGTTCACAAACAAGCTTTAAATCACTAGCGTACGCAGCCCTTGTGCACACGGTACGCTGTGAGACTCTCCTGCTGCTGTATCTGTGCAGCTGGCCTTGTTTGGAAATGTTCCACAGAAAGAACAAAATAAATGCACATTGATATGTTTAAAGAATGCAAATGCTGTTTTATTTTATCTGGGATGAATTAAATTTTATCACCACAATTCTCACCCCTTCCTTCCTTCCTTCCTTTTTTTTTTCTTCTCCATCAAAGTCACTATTGAATTCTCCAAGGGCTCTCTTCCAACAAACTAGGGGTTTTTTTTGTTTTGTTTTGTTTATTTATAGTGTAAAATTAAGATGTTACAATGTTTTACAAGTCTGGGTCTGATAAATGAGAATATTGTAGTTTGAAATTTGCCTTTAGAAAAATGTGTTTTAGAGACTCAAAGTGGTATACATGACGGGAGGGGGATGGTTAGCTCATTATTTCTGAATCCAAAGTCAAATAGTTATACTGAAAATGATTCTCTGATCTGAACTTGACTGATTGTCATGAAGTCCTACTTCTAGAAACAAGTATAGTTTGTTTTTTAAGGAGGAAAAACCAGCATCTGAACACGATCCCTTCCGTGGCACAGCTGCTGTACGTGATTTTCTGGCTCCAAAGAAAAACGTAACCCTAGCATGAGCCTAGTACGTATTACAATGTGCTGTGCCCTGTCTCATCTCCTGACTGCTGGCACATTGTTGCTTCTGTAAATTCGATATCTAACACACAGACTCCTCAGAGGAGGTAAAGTTGGGCAGAGTCTTCCTTAACAATACACAGCCAGGGTTTGTTTTCTTGTTTCCCGCCACCTTCTGACACATTCAGCACATCTGGTTTGGACATATTGTAGCAGTTTACATAACACCAGAGGCAAAGAGGATGGCAGGAAGAAGTGAGAACCTGAGGTCAAGCCAGACAGACGGGAGGCAAGCTGAGGTGGATAGGACAGTTATCTGTGTACTTAGGTAAAGAATTCATTCTCTGATGTTCCAACCTTCACATGCTTAAACCTCTCAAAGAGCACCTTGTTGAGAAGTCAGCATGATTGGGCTTCCAAAGTCTGGCTGCTATCCTCAGATTCAACAGCAAGATAAGGAAGGTTTCCATTGACTGAAAAGAGAAGGTTATTACGTATATTGGTGTTGGGAGCCGACTTTAAGCAAAAAGCGGCTAGAAAGCAGCTATCATCCTTGCAGCCATCTTGAGCCATATACCCTGACATGAGACTTGGTTTTCAACAGCCTACAACACCTGAAGCACACTCTGATATCCCATATAGCTTGTTTTGCTGTTTAATGCCCCCAGCTGCAAGGAGCACGTGGTATCCACGCCTACAAGGCATGCGGTGCACGTGTTGTCCACGTGCTATCTACACCATATATGCCTGTGAGGCACATGTGCTGTCCACGCCTGTAAGGCTTACATCATATCCACACCTGCAAGGCACGTGGTATCCATGCGCCTACAAGGCATGTGGCAAAAGCCTATAAATACCCAGGATTTCCTTGTTGTAGGTGTGTGTGGTGTAGTAGTAGTAGGTGTAGTGGTGTGTGTATGGTGGAGACAGTAAAGAAGACGTTACTACAGACCCTCTGGCTTGTTTCTATTCTTCGTGGCTCTTCCCCTTCTTCCCCCCACTCTCTCTCTTGCTAAACCCGGACCTGCGGAACAGAGCGGGGCGCTATAGTTTGGCCCCCAAACGTGGGCAAGAGTGGTCCGTTACAGTTAGCACGGGGCTCCAGTAAGTGGGGCTTTTACATATTGGTAGCTTGAAATTGGCCATGGAAATTGGTATATGCTATAAATTAAATGTCTTTTATATCCTTACCCATTGCCTAATTTTAGCATTTCTATAGAAATGTCCCCAGGTTCCCTTTGATTTCATGTCACCCCTTTTTTGATGTGCAGGTAGCACCTTCTGTACTTATTATTGTTATTTATAAGCTTGCCTTGATGCCTAATCATAGGGACCACAATGTTAGCATATGTTCAACAAGTGTCTCTGGTATCAAGAGATGTGCACGCAGGCACACACACACACACACACACACACACACACACACACACACACACCCCACATTTTTTCAAGCTTCTTTTAAAACTAAGAAAGCATCTATCACCATCCATAGCATCCCCTCTCCTCTGCCTTCCCTTCAGTTGTGCAAATAGCATGTAGTAAGCTCCCATCATACAACTGTACTAGGCTCTGGGAATTTACCAAATACAAATAGTAAGGTATGCTGGTATGCTTTCTCTTTTGCTTCAAGAAACTCCCAGTTTACTGGAATAATGTCTTTCTGTGTGCGTGTGTGTGTTCATGTCTGTTTCCATGTAATTAAAAAAAGTATACATCCGTTGCTTGCAGAGTTATAATACAACTCCAAGATACAATCATTTATATATAGAAAACTTTTTGAAAGGCCAACATGTTGATCATGAACACTTTATTTCTGGTGGGAATGAGATGGATATACCCAAGAGGCAAATACTGTTTTTCCCTTGTACCATTTACATAGTTTGAATTTTTAAGTATGAACTATTTTATATATAAAATAAGGGAAATTAAGAAAAGTTGATGTGGTTAACAGTCAAGGATGCTTGCTGGGGAATGAGGTAGTGGTGTGAGGACTGGTTTTGATTTTATGTATTTTAAGCTGAAGAATGGCTTGATAACTAGAACTTGCACTGGTGAAGTGGAGTAGTTTGTGGGTTGGATATTTGGCCTTTGTTCATATAAAAAGACTCTCTCTGTGACTGGCATCAGTTGAAAATAACCTGCAGAGCAAGCATCTTGGCAGTGATACCCAAGACCTTCTATGGCTATGAAACAAGCTGTTCAGACACTTGGTCTGTCCTTTCAGCCCTGATGTCATCTCCCTCATGTGTCCTGGTGTCCATTAAGTTTCCAAGGTAGAAACTCAGTCTGCTTCTGAGTCATAAACAAGTAACTGCGTCAAGAGAAAAGGCAGCTCCCTGTGGAACCTGGTATTGCTGGAAGTGCCAGAGACAGGGCTCCTTGCTGTTTAGTTGGTGGCAGGATATACTCTGGAAGTTGTTTTAGGGTGGTTTTGATTGTCCCCAGTGGCACTGTCTTCCTGGCAACTGAACAGGGTCCTCTGAGTCATAAGGAAATCAAATTTTCCTTCCGGTGACTTTCAGGGTGCAATATCCCTACTGGGTTCAGGTGGAAATGGCTTTGTGATGAAATGTCATTCCATCCACTGAATTGGAGGCAAATAGTACAGTGTAAGATAACTAAAAAGCTCCTTGTGTTCCCCAGTAACAGAATAGGCAGGCAACAAGGCTAAGCACCATTTCTGTATTGATTAGACTCTAGAATGTCGAGGCTAGATCTAATGCCAAACACAGCATTAAAGCGAAGCAACTAGACCCAGAGGATAACCCTCACCATCCTCAATTACAAGTCCATGTTCCACCCTGACACCTAACACCATATTACACCACAACCACCAGAAGAAGCCCTCATCTCTTCATTTCTGATAAGACCCATTTTCTATTTCTAAATCAAACAGGAAGAATATACTGCCATCTTTTTCTGCCTTCGTGGTAACTTTGGTCTATACATTTTGTTATCTTTTCTGCTTTGGCATGTTTATTGAGATTACTCTAAAGATAACCACCTCAGTCAGTCATCTTCTCAGCCTGAAGTGAAATTATTGAGCACTAATGATGATCAAACACTATGTGAAGCATGAGAAAAAATAATGGTTAACAAAAAACTCTTGGTCCGGTGTGGCATGTAGGTTAAATCCTTGAGTGGTGTTGGCTGGCTAGTAAATGCCATTAGCTGTGATGGGGAGGGTAGAGAGGCACACAGTGAGATTACATCCACAGAAAGTCATCTAGGAGGAAAGCCAGGAAGTCTTCTCAGAGGAAATGATGACTGGGCTCTCAAGGGTGGAAGAACCTGGAGTTCTTGGCAAGTTGGTCTTTTTCCTTATGAGCCCATAATGCAATACATCCCAAGTCAGACTAGAACCTGAGAAATCAAGGATCCTGTCAAACACAAACCACTTGTTCAACAGGCTCACCTACCCATATTGACACACAGGAGTTCTTCATTAGAAAACAAAAGGTAAGTTTCATTAGACTAAGAAGAGAGACAGGCACCCTGCCATGGTTGTGGAAATGTTGCTTGATATTTATATAATATCACTGAACTGTGGAGTCCCATCCCGCCATGGAGAACTGTCAGGAACTTCCCCTTTCTTTAAGCATTTTCCTCTGATACCTTTTCTGTAGCTTCCCTACTAAAGCCTGCTTCCAATCACTTCTCTAAGAGTTCAAGGCCATTTGGGGCTTTAAGGGGTAGCTATTTCCTTTCTCCTCACAAAGAAATCTGCTTTTAGTTCACAACCAGAATGGACTTGGCTATTTGATTCCAGTCCCAAAGGAACACTGATGTGTTAGTATAGTTGTCAGGTGACAAATTCTGCTTTCTGGAACTCCCAGGATAGAACTTACAGCTGTGAGCAAGGGTGCCATTTGGCATTTGTGGTTGGAGAATCTGATTAACAAGCTCCTTTCTAGGGATCAAGGAGTGCCAGCTGCCTGGCACTGGCTACTGGAGTTCTTTGAGGGACCTTGGCAGGGATGTGTCACAAACTTCTCTGCAGAATTCCCCAAGCTAAGAGAAGCTCATGAGTCAGAAGTTAGACTGCTCTGGCAGGCTCCTCTTCTTTGAGGGAAAATTTGTGTGGCTCGGGAATTATAAAAGGAAATTAAAAGGCAGCTATATATTGGGGAGGTGGTACAGGGGTGTGTGGGTATAGAACAGGGGTTCCAAACCTTTCTAATGCTGTGGCCCTTTAATGCAGTCCCTCATGTTGTGGTGACCCCCAACCATAAAATTATTTTTGTTGCTACTTCACAACTGTAATTTTGCTATTGTTATGAATCATAATGTAAATATCTGTGTTTTCCAATGGTCTTAGGTTAGCCCTGTGAGAATGTCATTCAGCCCCCAAAGATGTCCCAACCCACAAGTTGAGAACCACTGGAGTACAGAGATAGAAATGAATACAAATGTGTAGACGCTGACTCCCTACGCCCAGGGAGAATGAATAAGGATCAAACTTTAGTTCATTCTGTTTAACATTCCTTGTAATTGATCAATGAAGTTCAAGTTACACCCCAGTGCACTCACACATTAAACAGTGTTGATGGGCTGTCAAATAAATCAACGTATGAAATGATCAACTTAAGAACTTGACGTGTAGGAGGAATTAAAAGCATTCCAAAAACTAGTGGGGTTGGTTGATGTTGAAAACAGGAAAAGAAAGTTTAACTGTATTTACCTAAACACACACACACACACACACACACACACACACACACACACCAATGCTGAAATTTTGTGTTTTTTTCACACATGTTGTTTCCTGTGACATCATTGTGACTTTTCTTTGTCCCTTTGATGAATTTAGTTTTTTATTTCTAGAGCAAACAAAACATGTTTATGAATAATTCAGAATCGAGAAAGCGACAGAAGGGAAGAGTAAAGACCACAGGGAAATTCTAACACTTAGTGAGTATTCTTGAGGATGTTGTCCATGTCCTTAACAGGAACCTCTGTGTATCTCTAAGATAGATAGTAGCTTTGACCTTGCTACAAGGTAAGATGGTGTCAAGATGGAGCGAACGAATAGACAACCTCTGCTCCTTTTCCAACACAGCTAAAACTCTTGCTCATTTAACATGTCCTCTGTGTGCTTTTTCTTCCAGATGATGGTTCAGTGAAGAACAAGCTCATGGGAGGAGGGAGAGGAGGGGAGCAGAGGGAGATGACTCTTCTGCAAATGATAGTGAAGTTTTTGGTTGATGGTAGAGAAGGATGTGGAGGAGAGACAACCTTCAGAACCTATCATGATGTTCATGGGAGAGAACACACAGTGTGTTGAGGTGTGCTGCTGTGGGTGAGGAAACACACATCCCTTCTCTGGTGTTTTCTGAAGTTTTGCTGACTTTTGGTTGTTGGGCTGTTTGTGTTTCACTACTAGATTGGACTACAGTGAAATCTTCGACTTCTTTGATTTATGCATAAATGGGCGTTTCTCAGTTTCACCACTATGCCATTCCTTTGGTCATATATGTGTGATAGAACTTCTCTCAAATCAACAAATACAAATGCACAAGGCCTGCTCCTGTCGACACACTGAATCTCCTGTATGAATACCTCCTGTATGAATATCTTTGCTTTTCTTTGACTCTTTATGTGATGCGCTCACTGAATATATAGATTCTAAATTTTAGTACATAATGCCAACAACAACAACAACAACAACAACAACAACAACAACAACAACAAATCATGCTCTTCTATTACTACTGTAATAGACAGAAACCCCACCCCCACACAGTCAGATTCTCACTCTCATTGGTTGGTGTAATTCCCGTGATTTTGACAACATACCTAGAACATGCATCCGAAGAAGGTAAAATCCAGAAACATGAAGACTCTGGCCTAGGGTGTGAGAACTGAGAATTCTGGCTGCACCAGGAACTGTGGAGCTGAAAAGCCAGATGACAACGTATCTGCTAAGCCACACACAAACCAATGCAGCCCACAGGGGAAGATGATTCAAGCTGGCCCAAGAAACTCGTTCCAGTCGCATCCATCTGTGCAATACTGGCCTGCACACCACTGACACGAGATGACCCGAATAGAAATAGTTGGCGGTAGAGAGAAAGCCCCTCCTTTCACCTGGGTAACTAGGTTCTGTGGTTTAGGTAACAGAAGTGTGGGTGGAGGCAGGGGAGGGGAGACCCCGTGCTTGAGAGCCGTTTAATCATGCAGAACTTGATGGCCAAATTCCTCATAAATGCAGTATTTATTACAAAAAGTGCTAACATGGGCAGTACTAACCAGGATCCCTTTCTCTCATAAAAAAAAAAAAAAAAACCAAAAACCCTGAAGATTAAAGGCCAGCATATCCAACCCTGAGCTGTTTGCTCATAGCAGATTCGCTGCACAGATCGCGCTTCCCAAGTCTGTGTCCCTGGACTGCCTCTGACCTTGGCCCAGGAAAACTGCTGGCTCCACGCTCATTTGTGCTCAGTTTGTGTGTAGAAGCACAAATCCAGACGGCCCTTTCCGAGTTTATTTTACTAGCTCAGATCCTGCTGGACTCTTAAGGACTTCAGGCACCAGAACAGCTGTGTTTAACAGTGTAGATTAAGTCCCTGCCTAAGAGACCCATCTGACTTGGCAGTGTTCCTCAAAACACAAGCGGCACTAAATTATAAATGGAGAAAGCATCAGGCCTAAAATAAACTGTCACCAGACAGGAGATAGCACCCCTCCATCTCCCTCTTTTCTGTTTAAAACAGAGGTTTGCTGTTTTGTTTTAAATCTTCTTCTTAGGTGAAATGAGTAGTTTTAGACTTTTTTTTAAAAAAGTATTTGTATCATCATTTCTAAACACTCATAAGAAGGGATGGGTTTGTTAGCTCCTTGTAGAGGACAGAGCTGGATGATATTGTTATGGCTCTGCTTTTAGTGTTCTTGTTTTTTGATAAAGCTCACCACAGTCAAAGTGGATAGAGGACTTCACAATTGGAGCATGACTTGCGTTGCCTGGTTACGAGGTCCTCTCTAGGGAGTAGGTTATCAGGATATTTAGATGCATACAAAGCAAACAGGCCAAACTCATGCTGCCTGTAATTCCCCTGGTAGGTTAGGGGCAGCTTATAAGACAAGAAGCCTGGGTGGGAAAAGACAGTTGGCACAGGGTGGTGACTAGCAGTTATTTCTGTTAGGTGGGATTTTCACCATCTGAGACCCCATGATGAGTTTTGCATTGCTGTAATCTTTGGGATTGTCCAGTGATTTTTGTCCATAACTGTGTATCTGCAAAGACTACCTGTACAAGCTGCAAAACAAGGGGGTCTTCTGGTTTTGAAAGAAGGGTTGGTTTTTGTTGTTGTTGTTGTTGTTTTTAAGGAGGCAGTTAGGTATACCTAAGGAGGGCACTATAGGGTTCCTGTTGGATGACAGAAAGGGAAACAGAAGCCTTAAGCCAGGCAGAATAAAACAGAACATACCCACAGGGTAAACCTCGCGAAAACCTCAAATGCCGTTGCAGGTTTTGTGAGATAATGATGCCCTGCAGAATGGGTTATCAGTGAAAGGAGGCCTGTGCTGTCACTCCCTGTGACTTGGAGAACTATAGCTGGGTACCACCTTGAGAGAGAAACTAGAATTTGAAACCATCTAACCCGCCAGGTGGAGTGGTAAAAACTTTATAATAATCAGAATATAAAAGTGTGTGTGTGTGTGTGTGTGTGTGTGTGTGTGTGTGTGTGTGTGTGTTTATGTGAGAACTAAAGGGGTACTAGTCGGGCATAGGAAGGGATGAGAGGTGAGAGAGAATCAGGAAAGTGGTAAAAGATAAAAATAGTCATAGTGCAATGATGTACATATGTAAGAAAATGTCCCAACGGAACCCATTGTTTTCAATGCTGACTAAGATGATAATAATAAAACTAACAGTAATAGAAAGAACATGGTATCATTAACAAGAGGTTTAGCATTTAGAGCAGGAAGCCTAGAAGCTTCTTTGTCACGTCAGTGGCCACCGGATGTGCCTCTACATCAAGCAACAAGACCAAGTTTATAACGTCACTAAGAAAGATGAATTGGGTACATGTCGGAAATGTATACTAAGGTTAACTGGGCAGTGTTCCAGGGCTTCAGCTATCAGTGAACCACCTACAGAGCTGCCCATTAGGACTTACAATTTCTAAGAGCTGTGCTGACCCAGCTGCTTTGCCTGCTGCTTTCCTGGTAGGACATGGGCTGGGCTGTGATTGTCCTCCAAGTGAACCCAACACAACAGGGCGTTCCACTAAAGGAGAGCTACTTTCCAAAGGAGGATAGATTTTACACTCAGCAAAGAACAAGGAACAAGATGCCTTCTACAGATGCATCCCTTTTCTCCTCATTTTTTGCAAGGACCCAAAGTTATAACACCCTATCCCCACTACCATGTGTCTTTATACTAATTTACTCCATTCTGTTTATAGGTCGGGAACAGTGTGATTTTAAGCTCCTTGGATCTTTCTGTATCTACATCCAGCACGACTCAGGAAAGCCTGTGTTATGGTTTGCATGTGATTTGTCCCTACAAGTCCTGCCGAGGCTTCTGCAGTGTGAGGAAGGGAGGCTCAGTAAGCAGAAGCAGAGTCTTTGTGAACGTATTATGACCTTCTCCAGTGACCTTGTATTGTGCCTCCATGGCACATTCCCATCAGTCCTTTCTCTTTTCACCTTGACTTAAAGCAGTACAAGGCCAAATCAATGCTAATGCCCTGTTCTTGGATGTCCAGTCTCCAGAACTCTGATTCCAAATAAATCTCTTTTCTTATAAATTATCCAGCCTCAGGTGTTCTGTTGCCACAACAGAAAGTAGACTGAGCAGACATTCTTTTACCTATCCAACAAACATCTATGTTTTTGAATTCCACTATATGTTTGAAAGTCGGCAAAGTGCTGAGGTTACATGATAAATAAGATCATCTCTGTCCACCCGAAGCTTGTGATTGGTTACAAAACAGTCATACAAAATAATGGTTTGGTTTCAGGAATGAATTTTGGTACCATTGAAAGCATGTCATTTAAGTCCTAAGTACACGTTTTAAATTTTGTTTTCTTGAAGGTCTCTACTGTTGACCTTCCAATAGAAGGCTTACTGCTATTTTAGGCAGAAGAGCCTGTTGAACGTTCACCCTGTTTGACTTCGTTTAGATAGTTTGGGAGCATCCCAGGTTCCAATGATAAGCATTGACACTGAGGAAGTAGGATGATACTTTTGGCATGAGCATGATGCTGATGAGAGACTGTGGGGTAATTCTATAGCCATGGGTTCCTACAGTGGTTACCTCTGAACTAAGTTTGAGGAAATTCAATGAGTCTTACTGCTGTTATGTTGAAAAGAAACGCCAAGGATAACATTAGATGCATTCAACTTGCACATGCCTGTCATCTGACAATACTTCAAGGCAGACAACTCAGAGCACGGAAAGTTATTGGCAGATTATCTGCTTTCTATTTCCTCCTAGGACAGGATCATTCTACCTCATATGAAGAAATATCTGCTTTTAATTATTCCTGACTTGTTGTCAGGGAATACATTATCCACCAAATATGTCTAGAGATTTGTACATGAACACATGATCAGTCCTTCACAATGTCTTTGACCTGTCTTATTGCCCATAGTTTTAAATGGAGTGGAGTGTGGTTAGAAGCTGTGCCATATGTAGATTCCAAGGGACACTGAATAGACAAAACACACTTGGAAAAATAGCAAAGTTGGAAGGCTTGTACTTTCTAACTTCAGAATTTCCCACAAAGCTCGGGTAATCAAAACAGTATGGTGCTGGCTAAATGACAGAGAATAAGGAATAACACAGTGGCCTCACAAAGAAACCCTGATCAAGAAATTTTGACAAGGAGCCTAAGATAATTTAATGGAGGGGAGAAATTACATTTCAAAAAATTATACTAGGAAAACTTGTCAAATACACACAATGAAGAAGGGACAAAAGATAGTTGGACTTCACAATCACAAATTCACTCAAAGTGGGTCAAAGACTTTGTTTAATCCAAAGAAAATCTTAGAAAAAAACCCAATAGGTTCAAACCTTCACAACACTGCCCTTGACAATGTGTGTCTAAGTATGACATTAAAGGTATAGGTAATAAAAGGGGGAAAATTATACAAATTAGACCTCAAAAGAATTTAAATGTGTGCCTAGAACAAGCCATCAATAGATTGGAGAGTTGACCCACAGAGTAGGAAGACATATTTGCAAAAACATGTCTGAGAAAAGACCAATATGCAGAATATACAGGGAACTTGTTAACCTCAACAACAAAATAGTCTTAAAGTGTGCAGAGGACTTGAGTAGACATTTCTTCAAAGAATGCACACAAATGGACAAGTATTGGATGGCCAGAACGATCATCATTAGGGAAAAACAAATCAGACTTACAGAGTTACAAGGTCAAACACATTCGCATAAGTCTACAGTAGGAAAGCTGAAGTAGAAATCAGAGCCCTGTGCACAGTTGGTGGGAATGTGCGTGTGTATTTGTTGTGGAAAATCTATTATGCTTACTTTAAAAGTTGAAATAGGATACGTGTATGAATCAGTGATTCCATTTTTTCATTTAGTTTGCAAAAACTGAAAAGTGGACTCTTGAAGAGATAGATATATACGCACATGTTCACTGCAACATTTTTTTCCCAACAGCTAAAACACAGAAACAATCACAAAATGGATAAAAACGTGCTACATACATATGATGAGATACTGCTTTGCCTAAGGAAGGAAGAAAATACTGCAACATGTTAGACGTGGGTAGACACTATGATACAAAAAACAAACCAGTCACAAGAACACAGGTGCTGCATAATTCCACTCCCATGATGCACTTGAAGCGTTAGAGATGAGGGAGCAGTAGAACAGGAAGTTGGGCTGAAGTTGGTGTAGAATAAGTTTAAAAGATGAAAGAGTTGTGGAGGTGAAATCTGTGTTGTTGCTTATGTTATAAACATATTTAATACCATCACACTGTATCCTTAAAGATGACTAAAATGGCACATATTATGTGAGTATGTTATATGTATTTTACCACAATAAAAAGGAGGAAATGAAAAGGGAATTCAAATAGATTATTTTTTCAATAAAAGAGAGACACAGTTGAAGCTGCGGATGTAGCTGGGTAGTAAAATGCTTACCTTACATGAACAAGGCCCTGTGTTGGGTTCCCAATGCAGAAAAATAATCATTATTAATGCTTCCCCAATGGCTACATGTGAATAACAAGATGACTGACATCACTAGTCACCGGGCAAATGAAAACCTCAGGGAAGTTTGAGAATTCTAGCCCTTTATGATGGCTAGAATAAAAATTCAGATTGTCACATGTACTCATAAAAGAATGCAGTAAGACTGTTACTCTCTTCTAATAGTGGTCTTAGGAATTAATCATATAATTACTATGTGAGCCATGAACTCTATTGGAAGGCATATGCCCAAGAGAAATTAAAATACATCAACACCAAACCCAGACATAAATATAGATAACAGCATTACTTATAAAAGACAGAAAGTAAAATTTAACAATCTTAATATCTACCAGTGGTTGAAGGTGCTAGATAACTAAGTGAGATATGAGCAGTCTTGAGAACTGGACTTCTACCTCATAACTAGCAGTCTGCAAAACTAAGAACTGAGTCTGTTACCTGGAGGTCCCACTGCCCACCACTGCAACAGGAAAACAAAACAAAACAAACAAATAAAAAAAATGGAGAAGCCGAGATGAGAGGAAGAGACAATTTTCCTAAGTTTGGTCTTGGGAAAATGGAGCGATACTTGTCTCAATTTTGGGTGTTCCCCACTTTTCAAAAGGGAAGGATCTTGAGGGTTCTGTGGGGCAATGGGAAGAGAATTCACATTTCTCAGGGTTCTTTGCATGTGGACATTTCCCTTCTCTATCTTTTCTTTCCCATCTCCCATGTCCATGTAATTTTATAAGTAAAAACTGTGATGGGTAAATGGAAAGAGAATCTCAAACGCTTGACTTAAACTAACAACACCACGGAGAGGATTGCTGCACCTTAGATGGAAGGTGGGTGGTTCCAGGAGCATGGCTTCACTGACCCCATTTACTCCTGCAGAGTGTGGCTAGTTTGTAAGCTCTTTTTTATTCTTCAATTAATTATAATTTTTTTGGTCTGCTTTGTTATATAATTAGCATTCAAAAGAATAAACCTGCCAATCACCTGGAAACAAAAAGACCTCCAGGGAAGCCATCTGTTCTAGGGACTTTAGAAATGATATAAGGATTGCTGAAGAATGTAAGCGGGCTCAATGGTCCTTCCGGCCATTGTCTACTCTCCCAGGGAGAACATTTTCCTCCCCAATGGTCCCATTGGCCATCACCAGCTCTCACCTTTGACAGTGATCTGCTTTAGTTTGTAAGAAGCGTCACCTGTTATTTTGTCCTACGTGACTGTTAGAATCTTCTGGACAGTGAGACTAAGGACCAGCAGCCAAGTAGAATCCAGAGACAGAGCCTAGTAACAAAAGGATGATGAAGTGTTGTACATCATTATATAAGGATGGAGTATGAACCTTGAAATCATCAGGTTAAGTGAAAGGAGCTAGTTACACATGGTATATGCCATGCATAAACTATGTCCAGAATAAGTCAGGTCATACACAGAAAGTAGGCGTGTGGCTGCTTAGAGATGGAAGAATAAGGAATAAATAAGGAATGAAAGATGCTAGCCCAAGGGTAAGAGATTATTTCTGAAGTAGTGGAATGCTTTAGAACCAATTTCCTAATAGTCACATATATCTATAAATATCTATAAAGGCATTGCACTGTACCCTTAAAATGTGTAAACTGTATGGTCTGTGGCATCTCAGTAAAATTATTAACCACCCCCGACCCCTGTGACCCTGCTGTAGGACTCTCAGATCTCATAGACAAGTCTGACGGTAGGCATCCAGAAGACCAAGAACTTAGGCAATGTGACTTGTGCAGGTAGCAGGCATGGAAGGGGCTGAACTGAAGTCAGTGTCTCCAGAATAAAGGAGCAGTCCTGGTTAGCTCCCACTAACCCTACACATAAGATTATAGAGGATAATGTAACATCCTCCACATGTGACGCAGCCCCAGGGATTGAAGATAGTCGACTGACTTTTAAGAAAAGTTAGTCAACATATTACTTCTTTCCCTAATATTTTATATTGTTTTCAATTAATTCAAAGGGTAGGAAGAAGGAAGGGAAACAGTTTCCCTTGTAGCTACAATTCAAAAGGAATACAAAAGCCCTTCATTCCTATGGTAGCAAAAAGAAACTGTCACACAGTATTTAAGTCATACTTCTCTGTAGAGCTAGCAAAAAGCAATGGACTCCTTGAAGCCCTGAAGAACTTACTTCACCTCCCCGCTTCCAAATTCAATTTTGGCTGAGGAGAATCAGTGAGAGGATGGCAACCAGACAGGAAATAGTCTAACAACCTTATTCTTAGAAATCCAATTCCAGGACTCTGAGTTGATCCAAAAATATCTGCCAGGAAACCAAATTTTCTTCCCTCAAATACTGAAAAAATCAAGAAGGTAGCGGCAATGAAGTTTAGATGGAACTCAGCATCAATTTTCAAATCAAATTAAATTCAAGTTTAAATCACATTGAGATGCCACTCCATAGGCACCAGAACGGCCAAAATTAAAATAGAAAATGCTAGCACCACACATAGGCAAAGATGTAAAACACTTAGCACTTCTGTGCATGGTTGCTGGAGATCCCAGGAGCATTCCCTACCAGGCAACGCACAGCCAACACACCCTCCTAAGAAACTGAGAGGGCAACAGAAGCCTATAGTGAGAATTTTGGTTTCTTTGAAAAACAAAGAAATAGTATAAGAATATGTTTTCATTTTGATCCCAGGTGTGGGTTACGGGGCTGCTTCATACTGTCCACGGCAGCTGACTATGATTTGCCTCATATTCTAGCAGAGACATGATTTTTGCCACCAGTGGATAGTTTCTACAATTGTGTGATGTTTGGGATTCTGAGACTTTCAGAAGGTATATAAACGCTAGGGCCCGGAGAGGTGCTGTTGATATTGTTGGGTTGTTGTTGGTAGACTGTTGGTTGTTGTTGTTGGGCTCTTGGTTATTGTTGGGTTGTTGGTTGGTTGCTCTTGGTTGCGGTTTCTTAAATAGTTGTACACAAAGAAGAAACAAGAAGACATTAGATACCCTGATAGCAAAGATCAAACTTGACTAAAGAAATTTGAGTCTCCTAGTCAGCAGGAAGTAGTCTAATGGTAATTTTATCCCCTTTCCTCTCTCTCTTTTTTTTTCTCTACCATCTAGTGTTAGGGATTGAAAGGATGCAAAGGAGGTGGAGAGAGTGGAAGAAAGAAGAACCCACAAAGTAGACAAAAGTCCAATCACAGAAACCAAAAAGAAAACACTCACCCAACAAAGACAAGACCAGATATCAGAACCTAGAATTTCAGTCCTCCCAAATCCAGATTCCTACATGCCGGTATAAAAACACAATCACCACCAGTCAGGACAATGTGTTCCCACTAGACCCCAACAATCCTACTACAGCAGACCCCAAGGATTGCTGAAGGATACCTGAAGCACAAGACAGTAGTGGCACAGCTTGTGTGTCAATATCTGATTTGACTTCAGGCCCACTCCATGGGGTGGAAGCCATACCCAGTACTGCCTGGGTAACCAAGAACCTTAGCCCACCAACAACAGAGAAGTGTTCCTCTTTCTCCACATTCTCTCCAGCATGTGCTGTTACTTGAGTTTTTGATCTTAGCCATTCTGATTGGTGTGAAGTGGAATCTCAGGGTTGTTTTGATTTGCATTTCTCTGACTAAGGACTTTGGTCATTTCTTTAAGTGCTTCTCGGCCATCCAAGATTCTTCTATTGTGAATTCTCTGCTTATCTCTGTGCCCCAGTTTTCTAATTGGGATATTTGGCATTTGGGAGGTTAGCTTCTTGAGTTCTTTATATATTTTGGATGGTAGTCCTCTATCAGATGTAGGCTTAGAGAAGATTTTTTTTTCCCAGTTTGTTGGTTTCTGATTTTTTCTATTAATGGTGTCTTTTGCCTTACAGACGCTTTCCAGTCTCCTCAATGTATGACTGAATGGGTCTCTGCTTCTGTTTTCTCTTCTCGGGCTCTTTTCCTTCTGTTTGATTGTTTTGTCCTATTCCAGTTTGTTTTGTTTTATCTTACTATATTTTATTTTAATATTATCCCTTAGATGCTTGTCTGGTTTTTAATGAGAGATAGAAAAGGGGTAGATCTGGAAGGGAGAGGAGGTGGGGAGAAACTCAGAGGAGCAGAGGTAGGGGAAACTGTAATGAGACTATATCATATGAGAAAAACTATTTTCAGTAAAAGGAAAATCTGAAAACTATATTTCTGCTTGCTGTTTTCCATTGTAGTGTTCACTCTCGTGTGTGTGCTACACACTTTCTGAAGAGAACTCTAGCCTGGCTTTCTATTCCTGTTATAAAAAAAAAAGTTGCTAAAATTTTAGTGGGTTAAGACTACAAATTATGATTCCGCTTGTCAGTGGTCCCACATCCGTGCAGATAGGTGAAGCACAAATAAGGTTATTTAAAAAAAAAAAAAGGATGAAGTTGGGAATGGGTTTTGAGGTGCCATAGAGTGTCGAGTTAGGAGGAGGTGAATATTATAAATAATATAAGAAATAATATCATTGTATGCACATATAAGATTCTCAAAGAGTTTTTAAATTTTTATATTAAAATTTTTAAAACAGATATCTTGAATTTTTTTCTGTTTTTATTTTCTAGAGAGGATCTCCCTATATAGCCCGAGTGTCCTAGATCTCACTATGTAAATCTGGCTGGCTTTGAATTCGAAGAAATCTACCTGTCTCTGCCTCCCAAGTGCTGGGATTAAAGGTGTGGGTCACTTACTCTTCTGTTGGGTCAGAAATCAGACAGAGTTCTTACAGGGATAAAACTAAGATGTCTGCTGAACTGTATTCCTTCTAAAAGCACTGCTCTCTTCCTCCCCACTCCCCGAACCTGCTTCCTTCTTCTGTGCCTTTACAAAAAAAATACTTCGTTGAGGATTAGCCATGGCAAGTCACACATGGCAAGGCAGAAGGCATGGCTCAGGATCAGTTCTTGTCTCTCACCTTAGTGATACAGAGTCTCTCTTGTTTCTGCTCATGCACTCTCCAGTTTGCTATTACAACAGCTCCCCCAGATTCCCCAATCTCTGCCTCCTGTGGAGGCATAATTCTGCCCTCTATAAATTGCATTGGCTGCCTAAAGGCTTCATGAATCAGAGAGCAGGATGCCCTACAAACACTGGGGTACCCTGTGTTTGCCTGGTCTTGTCTTTCCTCCCAAATGATGCTGGCCTCAATCAAGACACCTTTCTAGCTAGGAGCTGCAGAAGTTCTGTAAGTGGCAGTCTGCTCCCCTGGCAATTTCTCTCCTGGTCAAGTCCTTCTGCAGATCTCAGCTCACTCCCATAGGACCTCTCCATTTGCCTGCCTGATGACACAAGTCCCCTGTCCCCCAGCCTTTGCCTCCAGATTATTACTAGTAGTTGTTAATTTTGGCCCTGCGACAGTTTGGATAGCTGTTAGTGAACAGCACCAGTGCTCTGTGTATTTAAACAAACACTGTACTGATTCTGACCATCAAAGGACGCCCTGGATGTGACAACTTCACTCTGCCAGTGACTACACTCATTTTTCTAAGGGATCTTTGCTCCTAAAGTGACAGGGCATGGCAGGGTCCCATTGTGGACTTTGCTTCCAGTGTTTAAATCTGGGCAGTGCAAACGGTATTCCCCCTCCCCCCCACACACACAATGGTCTCTTCAGTAAGTGACAATGTTTGCCCCCTGACAATCAACGGGGGATCAGTTTGTTTTCTATCTCATGGAACTGGAGTAAAAACCAGTTTAAAGTTATCCATAAAAACGACTTCACTGAACATTAACTTTTTTCAGCACATTATTAAAATTTTAATTGCACTTAAACTCTGTTCTTCCAAACTGTATGACTAGGAGATTTTTATAGAAATAAAACTATGAAACCAAGAGCTGGTACAGGCAGCAATGGGGTCTACCAGTTGACTCTCACTTGTGTTGTTTTCTCCTATTCAGTTAACTTAAACCTATATGGGGGAAAAGCACTGCTTTTTCAAATATTTCTCCCAACATCTTTTGCAGGAATGGAGTGTACTCATCTTACAGAGCCTGAGTCCAAAAGATAGATTTCATTTCTGTGCTGGCAACTAAAGGAAGAAGGTATGTGGGGTGTCAGGGCACTGTGCCATGTAAGAATGACAAAAGTCTCTCTGCTTTCTGAAGACTTAAAAAAAAAATAAGAAAAAATATAGGCCAGGGAGATGGCTCCAGGGGTAAATGCAGTTGCCACCAATTGTGATGACCTGAATTTTGTCACTCCACCCTACCTCTGATCCCTAGAGCCACATGGTAGAAGGAGAAGAACAGATTTCTTAATTTTCCTCCACTTGTGCATCCCTGCTCCCCCCAGTAAACAATAAACAATGTTAAAAAGCTGACAAAGATACATAAAATAAATTGTTTTTATGTCTGTTTCATGTACACATGCCTATGTATGGTGTGTGTGTGTGTGTGTGTGTGTGTGTGTGTGTGTGTGTGTGTATGGGACTGGAGAGAGAGACAAAGACAGAGACAGAGACAGAGACACACACACACACACACACACACACACACACAGAGAGAGAGAGAGAGAGAGAGAGAGAGAGAGAGAGAGAGAGAGAATGCTGCACGTAAGCCAAGTCAAGGTTAATATCTTCTAGAGCACAATGGGAGCCCTAGAGTGCTTCTGTTTTTTATTTGGCAGGAGTGCACACATGTGTGCAGGATAACACACATGTTATCCTGCACACATGTGTGCAGGATAACACACATGTTATCCTGCTAAACTGTGTTAGCAAAACAATATGTGTTCTTTTCCTTGACATTGCTGTGGCTGGTGTGCTTGGGTCCAGAGAGGCACTCCCACAGATACTGATGTCTAACTCTGTGCTGTCTGTCAGACTGATGGCTGGGAATGAGTTGCAAGAATGAGTTGTGAGAAGCCTGCCACCCAGAAGCTTTGCTCAGCATCACCCGGTGGAATGGATGCTGGGGGGAAACCAAGCAACAGAGAACTTCGGAGTGTGGGCAGCAGTGGCTTCACATGGGGAGAACTTGATGGCATGTTAACTGGTGAACGAACAGTCGAAGCAGTTTTTCTTGGTGTCATAATAATTACATTTTGTGCAAATGAAAAAATAAAGCAAGCAGCAACAATGAACAATTTTTTCTTTGTTCCAAAATCATCTCACTCATAAAGCATATTAACATGATTTGTTGGGGTTTATTCATTACTGTATCTTCAGAGATGTACTAACATTGCCCAAGAGAAGGTCTCTCTCTCTCTCTCTCTCTCTCTCTCTCTCTCTCTCTCTCTCTCTC
>JANHMN010000001.1:219570971-219628605 GCA_030674055.1 Rhabdomys pumilio | reverse complement strand
CTCTCTCTCTCTCTCTCTCTCTCTCTCTCTCTCTCTCTCTCTCTCTCCCTCTCTCTCCTTTACTCCCTCCCTCTGTTCCCCCTCCCTCCCTCCACTGCATAGCAGGTAAGTTCTATGTCTATTAATGTAAGTTGTTTTACTATGTAGAAATGAGCAGTCAGACTGTGCTTGTCTGGAGCTAGGATAAAGCATAATGCATTTGAAACCAAGTTTTAAAGAAGATCCATGTGGGGTTTTGTTTGTTTGTTTGTTTGTTTGTTTTATTTAGCACTGTCTTTTAAAGGGAATCATTTATCTGCTTAGTTTTGACTTATTGTCTCAGAAAATGGAGAGAGTTGCCTACTCTCTTTTAAAAAAATGACTGGAATTTGTGCTGGGTGGGTGGAGGGTGAAAGGGGGAAGGCACAAGCTAGAAACCTTGAACAATGGAAACTCCCAGGAATCTATGAGGGTGACCCTAACTAAGACTCCTAGTGATGGGGTATATGGAGCATAAAATGGCTATTTCCTGTAACCAGAAAAGACTTCCAATAGAGAGAATGGACACCAGTCCAACCACAAAACCTGAGAGCCGCAATGTTCTGCCTAGAAGATGTACAGGATCAAAGATGGAGCAGAAACTGAGGGAATGGCTCAGCTTGAGATGCATCCCATGAGAGAGTGAGCCCACTGCTGACACTATTAATGATATTCTGCTATGCTTGCAGACAGTAGCCTAGTATAACTGTCATCTGGGAGGCTTCACCTAGCAACTGATGGAAACAGACAAACATTAAGAGGAGCTCAGGGATTCCTGTGGAAGAGAGAGAAGAAGGATTGAAGGAGCCAGAAAGATCAAAGAGACCACAAGAAGACCTGTAGAATCAACTAACCTGGGTCCATAGAAGTTCAGAGACTGAATTAGCAGTCAAAGAAGGAACATGCATGGGATGGACCTATGCCTTCGGCACATATGTAGCAGTTGGGCAGCTCGGTCTTCATGTGGGACTCCTAATAGCAGGAGCAGGCGCTGTATTTGACTTTGTTGCCTGCCTTTGAATCACTTTCCTAACTGAGCGTCCTTGCCGAGCCACAATAGGAGAAGATTCACCATGTCCTACTGCAACTTGATATGCCAAGGTGGGTTGATATCCATGGAAGACTCCCCTTTTCTGAGGAGAAAGGGGGGACTGAAGGATGGAGGGGAGGGAGGGGAAGATGCAATCAAGATGTAAAGTAAATAAAAAGATATTAATTTGAGAAAAAGGAAAAAGCAAAAAATGGGTGCATTTTCTAAGTCCTCTGTTTTTATTAATAATTTGATAAACAACAAATATTCCTCCTTTAGCAGTTTATTAATTATATATAGCTGTTCATATCATTATATTATTATATATAATATATACACATATCTAAACTATATATATGTATGTATGTATGCATATATGTATGCATGTATGCATATATATGTATATATTGTGTATGTATGTATGTGTGTATGTATGTGTGTATGTATTATGTGTGTGTATGTATGTATGTATGTATGTGTATGTATGTATGTGTATGTATGTGTGTGTATGTATGTATGTATAGATGGATACAGTTGGAGGAGGAGATATTCCTAGAGAAAACTCAGCTCTTGGTGCTCAGTT
This sequence comes from Rhabdomys pumilio, assembly GCA_030674055.1. Taxonomy (NCBI): domain Eukaryota; kingdom Metazoa; phylum Chordata; class Mammalia; order Rodentia; family Muridae; genus Rhabdomys; species Rhabdomys pumilio. The sequence continues at coordinate 219,626,974 of JANHMN010000001.1, read as the reverse complement.
CCAATTGCTTTCTGGACAAAGCTGTGTCTGAAGCAAGAAAGTGATGGGAGATAACACCAAAAGGGACTTGAAGCTGACTCCTCAACTCCCCTCTTTGCCATCTAGTTTTTGATCTTCCTGTTCTCATTTGCAGGAACCAATGACCTCCCAGAGCAGGGTAAAAGGTAGAGGAATTGCATAGTATCTAAGAAGGCAGCCTCAGCTACTCGCAAGCCAACATGCCGCAATAAAACTAACAATTTCCTGAGAAAGGTAAAACTGGAAAATACTCTTGGGGTTAATAAAAATTTTAATTAATTTATTAGTGTTGCTCTGGTTTTTGTCTGGGTGAAAATGACCCAGGAGAACACATACATGAATTTACTATTAGTAAATTCAAACCAGCATTTTTATAGCCCAAGAAATAAGCAAGGATATCTGAGATGAAGCTCTCTGGCAAAGCCTCGAAACGACACAGGCAGCTTGTAATGAGAGAAGGATGCTCAATGGACCAGATCTCAGGAAAAGATGCTTCCTGGGACGTCACTGTGACTTGCTGCTCCAGTGGCTCGGTACTCCTTGAGCAGCAAGATAGTGTTGTCATAGGTGGCAAACCTGAAGAAATTCTAGTTTCATTTAGATTTCAGCTGACCCCATCTTCATCATGGCCTTCGCAGCTTGCCGGGTTCTGTGAATACAATGATGAAAACTGTTTCATCTACCAGGAGACATAGGCTCGCCCTGAAGGATGACTGGTTTGGAACTGCTGGCATCCTCCCAGAGGCAGGCACTGCAGTTATAGGGTCACACATAGCTCCTTGTCATGCCCGACATTTGAATGGTACGTCAGGACTTTTTCTGACCTGCTGTGTTTTTGCTGATAGAGCTACCTGAGGGCATCTTCCACATCTGTAGTGGCTTCTTGTTCTGTAACAACATCCACAACGTCACTTTTATGGTTCTTTCCTCCCATGAGAAATATAGTAATTATCGATACATTGGTCTTTAGAGGTTGGTGATGTTGAAATACTACTGTTATTAACTAAATCAAAGGGAATGACTAAGAGACTGTAATATATGGCTCTGAAGGCAATGGAATCTCTTCTTACAAGGATAAATTTGCTCTTCAGCTTTCTGGAGAACCTTTGGGCTGGGTAAAGCTCAAACTTCGGACCTATTATGCCTTCTTCAGTCAAGCAAACAGTCGCATGCACACGGGTACTCTTTGTGGGCTTACGTCATTCTGAGGAATTTTTCCTGCCTCTCCTGTAGCCAATATCTTCTCCACTCTTTCAAATTTTCCCATTGAAACCATCTCCCGATGTTTCTGGCTTCCCTGAAAACTTTGCAGATCGCTCCTCCCTAAATCTCTGTATATGGTGGTAAGATAGCTCAGCAAGTAAAGGCACTTGCCACCAAGCCTGATGACTTGACTTTGATCCCCTGGTGGAAGGAGAGAACCACCACTTGCACGTTGTCCTCTGACCTCCACACTCCATGCCTTTAGACATGTGCACATGAGCACACATACACACACAACCCCCCCACACACACACTAAATTCATGTGAAGAAAAAAAAAACCCTAAGTCTCTACTTGTTCAATTGGCTCAGTCCAAGCTAATTTGAAGCCACATTAGAAGAACTGACACAATTTGATTTTTGTTTGCATCTTACTATGCTCTTATTTCAGCTATACATTCTACCCATTCCTGGTGGGTAGAGATGGCAGGGAAGTTTCTAGATGTCACCATGAAGTTGGGAAGCACTAGTTCTGCACACAGTGTATGGTATTAATGGAAGCTGGTGCATTAGTTGGTGTAGGGGGGTCAGATTTAAGTTGGCTGAGAAGACAAGAGACGTGATTACTGGAGGAACAGAAGGCCACAGGGCTCCCTTCCCAAGCTGTATTCCATTGACAGTGCCTTTCAAATTCAAAAGAGAATCATTGTGACTCAAAGCCCTGATAATATCATGTGACAGATATTTGACCACTTCCTGCTTTGAGCTCTCAGTCCGGTTCCTTAAGGACATATGTCAAGCAGACCTCAAAACACACTAAAAGAGGAATTTCATCTATAAACAAAGAAAGTCTTCAAATCCACAATACAGTAAAATCCCGTACTGAAGGCAGGAAAGCCACCCCCTTCATGCTTGGCTGTTCCCACGGCACAGAGAACATTTTGTTCAATTCTTTGATCAAACACAGACGGGAGGAATGAAACCCAGTTAGATTTGGGAACTTAACTACAGTAGCGTTTTGTCAAATTCTGTAACACTTTACATGTTGTATTCCATAGACCTCACCTGCCACCAGAGAACCAAGAGGCATCATGGGAGAGAGTCAAATAATCAGTCTGCATGGGCAGAGAAGAGTTACAGAGGGAAAAGCATGTTCTCCATTCTCATGTACACAGAGGCATAACCTGACCCAGGTATAACCCAACTGTGAATAAAGAGGTGCTTATAACAGGGTTTAATTGTATTCATCTGGAATTTCGCCCCTCCCTGCAGTTGTGGGATTTAATTAATCTTCACCCAGAGGCCAGTCTCTTCAAGATAAATGCCATAGAAGGGCAAAGAATTACCTCAGTGTGGCTTACAGCTAGATTCAGCCAGTTTCTATCTTATTCCTATTCTCTATTGTTTAGAGAACTTTGCTGAATGATTGGATTGTATTTGTGCCTTGGAGCCTTTGAGAGCAATTGGAAAATACATTATAGAATAAACCACAAGATTATTAAAATGACTTCAAACAGTAGGAATCTAATTTTCAAAGGAGCCTGGAATGTCTGTATTTACTCACATTCCATCCCTTAATTATTCATGCTCCATATTTTGAGAATAAAATGTATAAGGATGTGTTCTCACCTAATTATCTCACCCCCACTCCCTCGTGTAAGCCCTTCTTTATTTCTCATTGGTGAAGCAACTGCTGTCCTCTGACAAGAGCTTCCCAGGGGCACAAGTGACGTAAATGACAACACTAAATCCCTCTCTAGTGTGCTTACCCTCCAACAGATAGCCATTTCCCCCTAAACTGAATACTCTCTTAACCAAGTAGAGCGTGTCAGACCTCACCATAGTAGGGGAAGGCTTAACCCAAGGATTCTTTCTATTGTTCTTTATTTCACTTGGTTCGTATCCATCTCTGCCCTTTTCTTCTCTGAGGTGTTGTACTACAGTTTGATCCTAAAAAGACTCATGTGTTAAAGGCTTGGTTGCCAGATGACAGGCTTCTGAGTTGTGACTGGATCACAAAGGTTTTAACTTCTTCAATGGTTTGATGTATTAATGGGCTGGAGGGGAATGGGCTAGTTAGGAGGGTCCTGCTTGGAGCTGGTCCCTCCACACTGTTAGAACCCATATTCTGACTCTATCTGCTCACTGGGCTACCCTGAGGCAAGAAGGTTTTTCTAACATGTTTTTCTTTTCTTACCATTTTGCTTCAACATAAGCAAGTAGTGAACAGGGCTAACCCATCTCTGAAACCTTTAACCTCAATAAAAACCAAACAATCCAGGTTCTGATGATGGTAATTGCCACTGAATAAGACTGGTAAGGGAGCCTAGGTGATGTCCTAATTTGGTTTCTATTGCTAAGCAACTCAGAGAGGGAAGAGCTTATTTGGCTAACAACCCATCACTACAGGAAGTCAGAACTTGAACTGAAGGAGAGAACATGTAGGAACGCTGCTCACTGGCTTGGTCCCAGGCTCACAACCAACTGTCTTCCCTCTACCACTGAGGCCTACCTACCTGGGTATGATACTGCTCCCTCCTGCATCAGTTAGTAGAAAATGCCCTGTCAGGCTGGCCCACAGGGTAGTCTGGTGGGGGCAAGTCCTCACTTGAGAACCCTTTTCCTATGTGTGTCAAGTTGAAAACCAAGATTAACCATCACAGGGAGCAACAGCTCTGTGAAACATTTGTTCGTTTTCCTAACCTACCACTGCAGGAGGGGACAGGGCAGGGGGTACACGTGAAGTGATTTGTCTCAAAGGTTGCCTGTAAACCAGCATAATGGTGCATATTCATAATCCCACTACCCTGGAAGTGGAGATAGTGTGATCAGAGCTTCACGGTCATTCGTGCCTACAAACTGATCTCAGTTTGAGACCAGTCTAAGATGTAGGAATCTCTGTCTCAAAAAGAAGGGAGAAATAAAAAGGAAAGAAGGAAGGGAGGAAATGATAGGAGAGGAAAGAGGAAGGGAAAAGCTGTCTGACAATTTGTTTTGGACAAAATACACTTAAATATTAAGTATATATTAAGAAAAAAGTATATGCTATGAACTTGGAAGAAAAGAAAATTAAGCAATAAAGCCTACATTTATTTATTTATTTATTTATTTATTTATTTATTTATTTACTTTACACCCCAATCGCAGCTTCCCCTCCCTCCTCCCTCCCTCCTCTCCAGTCCTCCCTCTCACCTCACCTCCCTTTACTCCTGATATCTTTCTCCTCAGAAAAAAGGAGGCCTCCCAGTGCTGATGGAAGTGCAAACTTGTACATCCTCTTTGGAAATCAATTTGGAAGTTTCTCAGAAAATTGGAAATAGTTTTACCTCAAGACCCAGCTATACTACCACTCCTGGGCATATAGCCAAAAGATTCTCCACCATGCCACAAGGACACTTGCTCAACTATGCTCATAGCAGCTTTATTTGTAATAGCCAGAAACCGGAAACAACCTAGATGTCCCTCAACGGAAGAATGGACTTTATCCTTTTTCTTTAAAAATGTCATTCATTTACAAAATGGGATATTACTCATCAATTCAAAACAATGATATCACGAAATTTGCAGGCAAATGAATAGAACTAGAAAAGACCATCCTGAGTGAGGTAACCCAGACCCAGAAAGACGAACATGGTACATACTCACTGATAAGTGGATATTAGCCATAAAGCCTATCTTTTAATCATATTCATTTATTTAATATACATATTATCTTCTCTCTCTTTTCTATTTAAACTTGTTTTTTCTATTCCTATTTCTTTCTTTACTTCGTATAACTTGTAATGAAATATTTATCAAAATTGTTTTGTTTATAGTTACATAAATGTTGGCTATCGATAGATTTTTTTGCCACAAAAACACAAACTCCTTTGGGTAAGGTACTGAAGCATAAGGAGTCCTGGACGAACAAACTCCCCAAGTTCAGGTTCTAGCGTATCAATAAACTACAGGCCTCAACCTCACAGCACTCAGTATATACACAGGAGGGCATAGTGTGTGTCCTATACCAGTGGTGTTGACCTGACCTTTCCTTGATGCTGTGTTTCTTCCAGAAATTATATCATGCAAATAATATCAGTTGATACTATTGCTTTAAGCATGGGACCAAGTGCTCCAACCCAGTTGCTTTCTGGACAAAGCTGTGTCTGAAGCAAGAAAGTGATGGGAGATAACATCAAAAGGGACTTGAAGCTGACTCCTCGACTCCTCTCTCTGCCATCTAGTTTTTGATCTTCCTGTTCTCATTTGCAGGAACCAATGACCTCCCAGAGCAAGGTAAGAGGTAGAGGAATTGCATAGTATCTAAGAAGGCAACCTCAGCTACTCCCAAGCTGGTCAGATGTTACGGTGAACATTAAAAGTGGTAGCACCCGATCTGGCTTGTTGTCATGGGGCCGCCATGTTCCTGACTAGACAAAGACCTGGGGCCATGAGCAGTGGCTCAGAAGCACCGGCCCTGCCACCCAGATTGGCTCTGCCAATCTACCACATTGTCTCCACAATGTTTAGCTGAACCTCAGTCAATACCCACCATCCACACGGTACCCAGTAGAATGAGACTCTAATACTTAAAGATTATCCAAAGGCTTTATATAATTAGAAATGCTCAATTAACAAGATGCACACACAATTCGAGTTGTTTCCCAATATCTAGCCTTAAGATATAAACCGTTACCCAGGACCGTCCTGGATCCGTGGTTTTCCATGGCTCCTATATGTTTCTCCTTCCTCCTTTTCCTTCCCTCTTCCTCTCCTCCAGACTCCTCCCTCCACCTACCACTCATACAGCCCAATAGCTGAGCTGTATACAAAGTAGTGGGAAGATATCCCACTATAGTCAGACATCGCCGTTTGATTTGTTAGATGTTTTAAATGTCCCTCTGACCTGTTTTATTGAGCACAGTGAAAGTTTTACACTGACAAAGAAGGTGAGGGAACCGTGGGAATCTGGTTTGATCAGGCCCTCCCAAGCTCTTCCCACACTGAGTTGCTTTCTCCAGATGACCACAGAAAGCCTGCATAGCCATCTCTTTCCCTTAAAGCCCTTCTCATCCTGAAACAAGCTGTCTTCCAGGAACCTGCTGAATGTTCTTTTTCTACCTTCCTTATTTGTGTGCCCTCCCATGAGTTGGCTCAAGGCTTAAAATTCTTTGCTGTGTAGAAAAGGTGGTGATGTAATTGTGCCCCACAGATTCAACGAGTGGTTCTGGTCTCAATGGGCACCAGGGCAATCACTCACCCGGAGATGCCCCTTTTTTCCCGAACAGAGATTCTCCTCTGATGATAAGTCTCGCATCAGTGCCTACATTTTCTCTTACCCTCCCCTCTGCCATGCCTGGACTCATGACCTCTAAACAAACCCAGAGGCCCCACTGGAGCCACTAAAGGAGTATTTTGTTGAACAGTCTTACTGTTGTCTTCTGAAATTTTACCAGTGAGTTCAAACAGCATTGAGAGAACTAGGTGAGGTGGAGACCAGGGTCTCATTGTCACAGGCCTTAGCAATCTATGTTATTAGGCTTTGGAGAAACTGAAAACCCAAATAGGTTAGGTCTTGAGAAGGCTCACTGTGAACTTATTTCCACATGTTAACACTACCACCCTTATAAAATTTCTTATAAAAATACTTCTGTGTTTCTCTAAAAGCCTTCTAGCACGGCTTGGGTGTGCTCAGTTTGTTTGCATCCCTTCCTTTAGAATAGAGTTCTGTCAATGCTGTCCTCAATGGCCTAGATTGCCTGGGCAGGTCTCTTCACTGTTCAATGATCTCTGGCTTAGGAAGACTGCATGTTTTCCCATAGTCCTCCACACGACTCTGTGTCACAGTGATTAGCTGCTTTGTGGATGATGTTCCAATCCCTTGGCTTCCTCCCCTGTCCTCCTGTGGAGGGAAGAGGCAATACTGGCATTATCAGCATCTATCCTGTGTCTATCGTCCTGTTTCTCACAGCATTCCCTGCTAATCATAAACAAAACTATCACTGCACTAGAACTCCAGAAGCACAGGATAAAACAATGCATTGGTGTGACAGAGAGGCAGCCTGCATGTCTATGTTAAGAGTTGAGCTATCTCCATCCCTGACTCCATCCTGCTGATGGAGCTATAGTAACCTCCAGCAGGACCTTTGGATTTAGTCTAGGCTTGGCAGAGAGGGGGCTGATGAAGAATGAAGCCACTGGAGCAAGACAGGACATCAGAGGAAAGTTTGTTCTGGAAGAAAGGGGCTTCTCTGGGTGAGTGCCTTCTTACCCAATTCAAAAGTGGGCCATGGGTGGGATCTGTGGGGCACAATTACCTCGCTACCTTTGCTGATTACACATGGTAGAATTTAAAGTCTGGAGCAAAGTCATGGAACCTCGTTCTGTTCCTTCCTGGGCTTGACACTTAAGCTCCCATGCTGACATGTAGCTGTAAGTCTTTTGTGACCTTTATGTCATACTGGTTCTGAGTGAGTTTTTGCCACCACCACCTAGTATTTTTCTATCTTGGTAGGTAATGTTCCCAACTAGTCTACACCAAAACTAAAACATGTTATGACACAGACGGATTCTTCCTTTGTTTACCCCAGACCAGGCTTTAAGATTTTCTTTAAGAATGACTCTGGTGGGGGTCCATATTTCATGTCTGCTCTTGCTGTCTGTCCATTTTACTTTCTCCCAGGGCCAGGAGAATTGCCTCCTGATAGCATATTTGTCTGTAGCTTCAAGCCCACTCCAATCCCTTCTCCTCAGGCTCCTCATGTATCCATCCATCTTGGTTCTAAACTTTAGTTCCCAGCATCTTGTCTGGCCTTAAAGCAAACTCCCACCTGGAATTTCCTACCTCAACTTTGCCTCAAATCTTTCTTGAAAAGTGATTAAAAGAAATAAAATGCAAACAGTTTTTTTAATAACTCACATACATGATCCAATAATTGAGCTCAAATGTTTCATTTCTAGAACACTGGTCCTCCGGTGGCAGGAAAGTGGTTCGTTCCTGGTATCCTGCAGGACTAGATTGAACACAGGCTGTTCCTCATGTAGTCTGGAAGCTACTGCCATGGGAGAGCAGGGGGATCATTCTCTGCTCTCCATCCCCACAGCTTGTGTGTAGAGGACCTACCATGTATAAGCCAGTGCTGCACCATCTTTCCGGGCTTGCCTAGATTACCCTGCAGCCAATGTGCCTCAGATTGTTCCATCTGTGACTTTCTCACCACGCACTTTGGGCTGCCATAGTCTGTCTTTACTGGAAACTACCATTGTCTATCTGCTGTGCTGAGATTTTCTCCAGGACCTAAATTGGACATAAACATAGGTTTTTGCTCTGTTTGGAATAGTGATTGACATATTTTCTGGGTGAACTGTGGCTTCTCTATAAGACTGAGATTAATATCTAGAAAGACATGGATATATATGTCCCTATTCACAGCTGGGTAGAGAAAGGAAAACCCTTGCCTTACCAAAAGTGGGGCAATTAGCTTTTCCTTCCTAGTACCTCTAGCCCTACTACCCAATCCCATAGCCATGTCCAAGTGTGGACTTACCCATCCAATGGTGTCATATTGATTTGTCTGCTTGACATAGAACAGAGGGCTGGCTTAGCAACTTGAGCCAAATTGGTAGGTTTTTGCTTGGTCTTGCGTGATTAAGATCAGGAAGTGATGGCACCTAGACCCTAAGCACTCAGGAAAGAAGAGATACAATTGAGCAGGACTGTAGTTGAAAAAGCACAGGAATACGTTGCTATGGCAACTGCAGACACTGCTAGTGCTGGCCTGCCAGGCCCAAGGCATAACACAGAAGTCTCATGTGATTAGACTCTGCTTGCTGATGCTCAGCTGAGAGATGGAACATTGCTCACCAGTGGCATCATAGGGGTCATTCAAAAACCCTTCTTAAAGATTTTTAATTCAGTGGAACTGTGGGTCTGTTTGTAAATTTCAGTGATCTACATATTTAATTCATTCTCCAGATTGAACCATAATTATGATTATTAAAGCCTGGAGAACAGGAGTCTAAAGAAAAATACAGAACCACTCTGTGACAGGGAGAATAAGGAAAACATCAAAGCCCACGCGGGGATTTAGTATAGACACTAGAGGAGGGGACATAAATTCCTTAAACAATACCAATTAGTGGGTGGGAGCTCCGCACAGACTAATTTCAGCCCCGTATGGCTTCATATTGAGTTTTGTTTAAGTTAAACCACTGCTTTGGGATAATTGCTTGGAATTTTAAATTGTTCTTGAAACTCTCACACTTGGGTAATGCAAAAATGGCTCCTAACCTCAGGACATATGGAGATGAGACCTTTAGCTTGGTTCCAGGGCTTCACTGGGGTTAAGCTGTTGCCTGCTGGAGGTAGCTGAGCTTGCTTTCTGTTGGTTCCAGAAGCTGATGACCTCATGATTTTTCTTCCTCTATTTGTTCTGGCTCCAGGGCCTCTCGACTCCGGTTCCCTTGCTCTTGGGTTTCCCTGACATTTAAATTGCTCTGGGTCTTTTCAAAATGGCCACATGTCCCTGGCCCAATCCTTCCTCAAGGATTATGTGTGCTGTCTCCATCTTTTCAGGACCTGTACTCCTCAACTTACAAACTCACAGAAATGACATGGGTTTCCTTTTCCTGCTTGGCCCTGCTCTTCACTCCCCTAACTATGCCAGGCCTCAGCTGCCAAGGAGCATTGTACCCAAACAACGTTGGCAGCCTGTTCAGGGAGCCATGCAGCTCTGCGCTAATTCCACGAAAAGTCCTTCCCACTTGATTTACCCTCCCACTGCTACCAGGATATCACATGGATAGCCTTTGACTTCTAGCCCTGTTCCCAGGCATTTTTGCTATCTAAACATAATCCCCTCCTCCTGGCTGGCTTCTTGTTAAAAGGGCAAGGCTAATGTGGCATAGCACATCCTTTCTTTTGACAACTGCAGCCTCGCAAACTTATTGTACTAACAAAGTCCTAATCAGACTGGGAGAGGGAACTCACAAGCTTCCCTCTAACTCCTTTGACAGTCCCTGTCTCCCTTCCAGGCCACCTTACCTCAAGAGGGCAGGAGGTCCTACTGAAAAAAGCAGAAAAATTAATAATAGTTTTTAAAATACTGCCTGGTTACCTTAATGAGATGCAAGGGAAGCTCTCGTCAATATGACATCTTCCTATGTCCTGAGCGGATACAGATTCACAGAAGAGCTCAATAACAGAACTTTACTATGGCCTATTTTATCCTTCCTTCCTTCCTTCCTCCCTCCCTTCCTCCCTCCCTTCCTTCCTTCCTTTATTAAGATAGAGTCTCAGTTTGTAGCTTTGGATACCTGAAACTCACCCTACAGATACCTGGCTGGTCTTGAACTCACAGAGATGTACCTGCCTCTCTGCTTTCCGTCTCCGCCTCTGCCTCCGCCTCTGTGGTACTTGAATTAAATGGAGGTCCCCAATGTAGGCTCCTGTTTCACATAAAACTTTCCCATATATCCTCTCTCAGCCCAACAGAGGATCATCTGGTAGATTAACTGCTTGAGAAATCTTTTTTCACAAATGACAAAAAACACCATTCAAATGAACTTTGGCATGAGAGGCACTTTTGACCTTAACTGCTGTGACCTGCCTTCTCCCCCCGTACCTCAGGGCTCTCGCTGTGTCTCTGCTCTACTTTGCTTTGTGTTAACACTCACTCAGGATCAGACATTCCAATCATGATTGCCCCAGAAGTTCCAGCTGTGCCCTAGTCTTGCAGTCCCTGGTGAAAGAGAGGTTTTTACTCATCAGAGTTACAGAGAATGACCACACTTTCCCAATACATGTCTCCTACCTAACTCTAAACCTGTTGCTATAGCCAGAAAGGACAGCGAGGAAGGTTGCCTGCCTGTGAGCAAAGATGCCTATACAGTAGCACCTTCTGTGAGGAGAATCTGAGTTGTGTAGCCGGTCATAAGGGATAAAGCCCAAGCAAGTAGTCTCAAAATAACAGAGGCCACCACACCAGGCAACAATATACTGGTATATTGCTTTATCAGGGAGCTTAGCCTCCTCAGACTCCACAAATGCATGGGCATTTATAGGGAGCTTCTGCCCAAGGGAGACTGACAGTGGCAATGGCTTATGGTCCATGAACCTTGTTTCACTGAGTATACAGGTAGAAATAGAAGGTATTTGAGCCCACCTGAGATGAAAAGGAAAAGCGTCTTATTTCAGAAGTAGTTAACTTCTGAATGTGTTTCCTCCAACATACAGAAGTCACCAAAGGTGACAATGTTAAGAGATGGGACTTTAAGGGGAAGCTGTCCCATTAGGGCTCCTTCCTTGTTAAAGGCCTCTTTATTAAAGAGGTTTCATGCTGCCTTTGTATACCTTGCCCTTCTGCAGTGAAAGGTAGTGCTCCCCTTCTGTGATGACTGCAGATCTCATTAGTTCAACTTGCTGGTGCTCCAACTTCTAGGGTGTCCCAGCCTCCAGAACTGAAAGAAATACAATTCAGTTCTTTATAAATTACCCAGGCACAGGTATCCAGTTACAGCTGCACCAAGCACTCCAAGACGCTCAGTGGCATTTGGTGGCATCCATTGTGTTTCTTGTTTAGGTTAGTTTGGCCACTTGCAGATACTTGGTGTGATATTGAAGTCATCACTTGTTTGCTGACCAGGCGAGTCTGTGAATCTAGCTTTGTCATAAGGGCTCGAAAAGCACTGCAGTAAGTATGTCACTTACTCATCTAGATGGCTTTGTGTTCATGCATTCCATTCCGGGCTGAATACCTTATTGATTATATTATTATAATTCTCTCATGTAGTCTAATGTTCTAGAGACTTTAAACCACAAAGCCAGCCCTGAAGGTAAATGTCAAAGGTAACATCAGCAAAAGTCTTTGTTAGTGAGAACATTACCATTGGAGTTAGACACCAGTGTCTTAGTCAGAGTTTCTAGTCCTGCACAAAACATCATGACCAAGAAGCAAGTTGGAGAGGAAAGACTTTATTCAGCTTACACTTTCGAATTGCTGTTCATCACCAAAGAAAGTCAGGACAAGAATTCACACAGGGTAGGAACTTGGAGGCAGGAGCTGATGCAGAGGCCATGGAGGGATGCTGCTTACTGGCTTGCTTCCCCTGGCTTGCTCAGCTTGCTTTCTTATAGAACCCAAGACTACCAGCCCAGGGATGGTACCACCCACTATGGGCTGCCCCCACCCCCACCGCCTTGATCACTAATTGAGAAAAACAGCTGGATCTCATGAAGGCATTTCCTCAAGGGAGGCTCCTTTCTCTGTGATAATTTCAGCTTGTGTCAAGTTGATATCCAAAACCAGCCAGTATAGTCAGTGTTCAGTTTTTTATTAATATTCATATTAAGATTTAAGATTATCAGGATATTTGTTGCTGTAAAAATACCAAACTCTAATGTACATTTGTTGCCTCTTTTAAACTCAACCCATTTTCTTATATATCAAAGCTTGTACTGAATTAAGGAGTAATCATGTTTAATCATTGGGTGGCCTGAAGATGTCTCATGGCAAATTGCACTGGCTATATAATGCATGATAACCACACTTCAATTAGACACCTAAAACTTAAAACAACAAATCATTTAGCCTATTAATCTGCAATCTTGTCAGGTTCACCAAGATCAACTGATCTACTCAACCTGAAGGTTCATGACAGTGATTTGGGCTTCAGGATCAGAGCTTATGGTTGTGTGTCTACATGCCTGGCAAACTGGTGGAATCAAGCGGGGAGTCGAGGAGCTGTGATCTCAGGGTTTGGTATCCTTTCCACATGCTACCTTATAGCACAGGCTTTGCATCCTAACAGAGAAAGCCAAAGTCTAGTATCTTAAAGATGTTCAGCATGGTATTTCTCTGATTTGATTGGTCAAGGAATCAGACAGTCTAGACTTAAGAGAGAACACAGACCTGACTTGCCTTAAGACTTTCAACGAGTTCTGGGACTGTGTTTTTAAAATGCCAGGGTTTCTTTTGTTAGACAAATAAAACCAGACTCAAAGACACAACACATTTTCTCTCATAAGTGGAATCTAGATTTAAATCTTTAAAGATGTGAGTGCCTGTGAGAGTGTGTGTGCTTGTGTGTATGTGTGTCTGTGTATATATGTGTATGAATGTATATTTGTATATGTGTATGAATGTATATATGTATGTGTTTATATGTGTGTGAATGTATATATGTATTTGTGTATATGTGTATGAATGTATATATGTATGTGTTTATATGTGTATGAATGTATATATGTATGTGTGTATATGTGTGTGACTGTATATATGTATGTGTGTATATGTGTGTGAATGTATATATGTATGAGTGTATATGTGTGTAAATGTATATATGTATGTGTGTATTTGTGTGTAAATGTACATGTGTGTTTGTGTGTTGGCCATTGAACTAGAAAAGAGACCATGAGTATAGATCTTAAGGGGACGGGGATGGAGTAGGGAAAGTAGTGGAGTACTTATGACTTGAAAGCAGAAGGTGGATTATTGGGTAGGAAGGAAGGCCAGTTAGCAAGGGGGCACAGGAGGATGGGGGGAGGGAGGGAGGAGAGAAAAAAGAATAAAATATGCATGAAAACTCCATAGTGAAACCCATTACTTTGTATGCTCACTTGAACTTAATTTAAAAATTCCAATGATTCATTCTTAAATCCTCCCTCTATAAATGGAAGTTTATGAGAACATTGAATTAAAATAATATCAATATTGTAAGACCATAAAAGTAGCTCTATCATCATCATCATCATCATCATCAACAACAACAACAACATTAGCAGCAGCAGCAGCAGCAGCAGCAGATAACTCCTTTAAATTCAAGTATTCTTGCTGAAATTATTCAATGAAATTATTCCTAAGATATGTAATTTCTTGTGAGGACTACATCAATCTACCTTCATGGAACTGGTGGCTCTGACCACTGATCAGCTGGTCTACAATCTGAATCATAGCCCCAGTACCCATCACCACAGCTAAAGGAGTATGGGTTGAATTTGTTGAAGACTTCTCAGCCAAATGCTGCCAACTTCCCCCACCCCCGTGTGAGAATCGGCCCCTAACTGGAAATACTTCCATCCTTGCCAAACAATTTCTCCAATGCAATTCTGATGTGAAGTCTTTATGGTGTACCTCTTTGCTTGAGTTATTGGGGGGCGTGGCTGGCTAAGCACAAAGGGAATACCTAAGTGTCTTCCAGAGAATACAGTAGAGCTATTCACTGCCTTCCCAGGAAACATTATCCTTTATGTACGTTTGGATCCTATTCTGAGGCAAGGCTTTGGAAACCATGTAATTTGTGTCTCCTCTGCTAGGGAAGTATGCCAATGTTGGGAGTCTTACACAGATCTAAGAACAAAGCGGTGGTCAGGGAGAACAGGGCTGTATTTCTTGGTAACAACCGGAAAAGTTCAGCCTCTCAGCCATGTGATGCTGTACAGCGGATTTGGGAAAGCCTTTTTGGTGCCCAGTGTGAACTAGGATAGAACAGAAGAGAAAGTGTCGTTTTGCTTAAATCTCTTTGCTGTTCCTCCGCTCTAGGATTACATCTGTGGGAGCCTTGTGAGTTGACAGGGAGAAGTGTCGCTCAGCATGATTGACTAACATTTGACATCCAGTCCCTGTGATTCTGCAATCCTGGTTGGGGTGTGAAGGGGATAAAGAATAGCACAGATATTGTCACTGGCCTTGGAGTACCCTCAAGATATCAAGATGTGTATGACAAAGGAGGGGTAACATCCTGTGACCTATATTTTCCCCAGGGAGCTGTACATTTTTTAAAGATAGACATTTGCTCTAGACTTTGAGTAAGGATCTGATCACAAGGAGGCACACTGAGTATGTACGACATGCCATGCCCAAATTTTGATTTTTAAGTTTTCTCTTCTATTGGGTTGCCAATTCCCCAGGGAAATTCTATTCTTTGAACATTAACTGTGCCAACATCAGTAGAGAAAACTTTTTGTTTCCTTGTACAAGGATAGCAGGATATCAGAACCCATGACAAGGTAGAACCAGCCAACCCTGTCACACTTCTCTTTCAGAAAACACCCACAAGCAGCCTTTCAGGGGCACTGAAAATAAGTCTATGTTGAAGCTATTACTAATTAGTTACCAATTAACAATTCTGGAAGATTCATAATTATGAGTTGCTGGCACTTGGAGTTATATAAAATTTATTCACAAAAGAACAAAATATTACGGCTTCTGAAATGGATTGCTCTTCATCTTCACACCCGAATTTACATTGGGTCGTCATAAATCTCACGAGCTTCCTTTAACTTTATACAATTTTGTCCTGATGCATTTTCATTTTAACTATTCTCTTAAATACCAGATCTCAAAAATGTAGTACATGGGAAGAGCTAGTAGTCTCTCTCTCTCTCTCTCTCTCTCTCTCTCTCTCTCTCTCTCCCTCCCTCCCTCCCTCCCTCCCTCTCGTCTTCCTTCTCTTATAAGAAACCATGAAAGGGATGTGCCTACCACCCTTGCTGTTCTGATGAGCAGATTTTCTTCCTCCCTGGGTTTCAGTCCTGGCCTCTAAGGTTCAGAGTGTCACCCTCAGCTTTTAAACTGTCTTCATTTTAACTGTTGTTTCAAGTATCTGTCCTTTGCTTCAAAACATCAGATTTGCTTCCTGGTTTCTTTTAGAAGTTAATTTATAATTTTATTCTCTTTATTATTTTAAACCTAGAACATTGGGAATGTTGCTTCCTTCTAGTTCGTCCCTCCGCCCCTTTCACTGATCGACCCTGACATCTTTAGTTTACTTTCATTGACTTCATAAGTCGGGTCAGAGAAACCTTCTCCTTGACTTCTCTGCCTCTCTGTCACTCTCTGCTCTTCTGTCTCTTTCTCTCTCCTTTCCTCCCTCCCTCCCTCCCTCCCTCCTTCTCCCCTGCAAGCAAAGCAAGGACATACAGGCTTTAGTTACCTATAGAGACATATTTAAAATGTTATATGTTTTTGTTTATATTTTGTATTTGCGTCCGTTGACAGAATCAGAGGACGGGAGCAAGCAGACCGAACCACAGGAACTACATGCCAGAGACCTGCCAACAATTTCTAGGAAACTGTTTTGTGATGTCTATGGAGGCTAGAGGTACCCTCAAAACCAAGAGCACTATGAAGATGTTAGATGAACCCCTGGAAAGGATGAAAGAATGGGATTCTATCGCTATTAGAAAAGTCAAGAGTCAAAAACATCAGCTGATGAAAAAATAAAGACCCTGAATGAGAGTGGAGGTCAAGGCCGATGTGAGATCACAAAGTTCCAGTCATAAAACTCACAGGCTGCAAATTTGTTAGCAATGCTTTGGAAATGGAAAACTGGATCAGCTAAGGAGGGTATACCTGAGTGCCTCGGAAAACAGTCCCCAGAAAATGAGCAAGAGAGTTTGAAATGGGAAAGGCCACGCATGGGTGCACTCTCTTCAGGCTCATCTCTCATCTCGAGGCTCAATTAACCTACCTTGGTGCAGAACTGGTCATGTGAAACAACCAGGCCTGCAGGATGATGTGAGGGGTTAGGATGGGGTTCAGTCCCTGAATCTGATCCTCAAAACTAGTCCCTGCAGATGAAGGAATTGGAGAGCCCACTGTTTTCAAAGGCTCATGCTTTCTAGGATTGACTTCCATTTTGCTGGTCCCCATGCTCTGGAGCCTCTGCTGTAGAAACTCTTCCTTTTGTCCTTTGTTTCCCAGTTGTTTGGCATGGTGGGGACCATAAGCCTCAAGTAAAACACTGTATGTATTAACACACTGTGGGCAGAGGTAAATGAGGTGTATGCTGTCTCTCTGAACTGCGACTGATTTTCTAAAATGCGCCAGTGTCTTTAATTCTCACCCTCTGGCTTCTTCAAAATAAACTCACACTGTGGCATTGTAAGGTGTTGGGGATGATTATCCTGGCCACACAAACAGATATTTATGCAGTGTGCACTTAGCCCCAGGGTTAAGCCCTGTGAGGGTGGGATGGAGGTTAGCAGGGAGGCAGGGAAAGAGGGGACTGGTGTTTCCCAAGCCAGACACTCAAGTGCCTCATGAGACTCACTGACCAACATTGTAAGAGTACAAATGTCAATTTAAAGATGAGAGAGGAGATCTGTCACTAGATAATTACAACAGATTTCAAACTTTAAAAGCCTGACAACTAACTTTCAAGCATCACAAATTTCAAGATAGGACGGAAATAACAGAAGTACTCTCTTCAAACCATTACATGTTCCACTATGTATAACTGACTGGGTGCCTCTGAGAGCCTCTTCATATAAAAATGACTTACATGCTCATGTGTACTGTATCTTGATCATATTTCTGCCTTCCCCCATAATTCTCTCTGATCTCCCACTTTGGCCCAACTCTTTTCCAATAAGTTTCTCTCCTACTTTTAAATGTGGTTTTTAAACATCTTTTGATTGGTTTTCCTTGTATGCCCCACTGCACTAAAGAAAGGTACCTGTGTAAATGTGGGTGGGGAGTTATTTACTTGAGCAAGGGCAACTTACTAGTGGCTACACCATGGAGGAACATGGCACTCTTTCCATGAGGGAGTGGGAGCAGAGAAGTGAGGGACGGGGGGGGGGGGGGTCAGAAGCCATATGAGTACATTTGGTGAATGATCACACGGGCACTGCTTGTCAGTAGGCAGATCAACTTTACTTAGGGTTATTGAAGGCTTATAAGGTTTTGGAGGACTGAAGGCAGGGACATCCAGGATGGGCAAATATCACTGGCTAGGGTCTTAGGGTACCTGGCACACTTCATTAGCGTTTCAGGAATCTCAGGTGCAGGGCTGAACAAGTTTTGTCAGAAGAAAGGAAATTGATGCTATAAAATAATTGAGGCTATGTGACGTTCCTCAGGTAGAGGCAAGAGTGGAGCTTAGAATTCCCCAGATGAGGTCAGAGAAGGAGAAACTCTGTTAATGGAGGGAGTCTCCCATTGATGAGGTCAGAGGAGAAACTGTTAATGGAGGGAGTCTCCCATTGATGAGGTCAGAGAAGGAGAAACTCTGTTAATGGAGGGAGTCTCCCATTTCGCACCAAGCTCAGCAGCTACCCGGTGGACTTATTAGCAGTTTTCCCACATGAGTCCATGACACCAACGTCAAAAGTCACCCTCTTCTCACATTCTCCTCTTCCATTTTCCAAAGGTGTCCATCCTCCAGTCCTCGTCCCTTCTTCCTTCCCTGCCTCTTTCCTTTATGTGTCATGGAGTAGTGGCCATGCGGTTAACTGTGCTTCAAAGTCCCAACTTTAAAATAAATGCATAGTTTTCTGTGATGTGGATTAAACATGACATATGCTGCTGTCTTCATACTAGATGTTTGATCTATTTAAAAAGTGACTGTTTAATCAGCTAAACATTTGTGTACAACGTTTTAAGACAAAAAAAAATCTCAGTAATGTCAGAAACAGAATCCTTTGTCCCAAGATGAGTATGTTTGGACAGTGACACTCATTGTCACCTGGTTTTTCCTGGTAACTCCATTTATACAGCAATGATACATTGAAAGAACATAAGGCTCGGCCTTTGGCTGAAACACAGAAGAACATGGAAAATCTGAAGCAATCACCTGACACATTGCTGAGAAGCAGATTTGGTTATTTTTGTCTCTAGTTTGAATTTCCTAAGCAGTGCAGACTTGGCCTCTGTATTTTCCACCGATTGTGAAAATGTACAAAGATAAATTGAGTTGCTTCAGACTTAGGTTTCTCAGACTGTGGTTACAGTCCTGAATGGTCAGCCTGGGGTGAGTACCATTGCCTGGCAGTCAGCAGGTATGTTGTTCTGGGACCTAGAAACACTAAGTGCCAACAAGAGAATGTCTTAACCTACCAAGTAAACATAACACAGCCTGAGTGGATGCATAAAGTATAGACAGCCCAGTATATTAAACCTAACCTCAGGCACAGGGGCTGTCAGAGCTAAATCCAGCCCAGCATCCTAGAGGGTTCTGAGCCTGGCCCCTTTCTGGTCACTCCTTGGTCTCCAAATTCTAGAATCTTGCCATCAGCCCTGGGGGCATGCAGTGGTATAAACCACAGAAACAGGTTTCTGGGAACGTGACCAAACCCTGGGCCTCAGAAAGCAAGTTAAGATCCACAAACATAAGCACATCACTGGGGGAAGCCTAGCTTTATATTTTAACAAAAGCTCCTTTAAAATGTGTCTTGGTTTTCAAAATGCTACCTTTTCCCAAATTACATTGGCACAGAGGCACCAGACAAGAAAGCTCTTTTATATAATTATGCTGTCTCTAGAAGAGCCAAGATGGGAGAGCAGGGGGGGCTGTGGTGGTGGGGAGCCATGCCTGGTCACAGCTCTCAGTGACTGCACTTTGATCGTTAGTCAGAAAAGGGTACCAACACTCTGCCAGTAAACCGTAGACACTGACAGAACCTTGTTAATAAGTCATGTCTCACCTGCTCTATTAATGATCAGCAAGTGGCTGGAACTCTGGCCAGGAGGCCTAGGCATCAGAGCAAGTGCCAAATAATAGCTGATACTGTCAACTAAAAATAGGAACTCTGGAGTCAGACTTGACTTGTGATGTTTGTCTGGCATAATATGGTGAGTAGGAGCTCTGTCTCATTTCTTTTCTTTTATGTAAAAAAAGAGCTTTACTGCATAGACTCTGGTCTGTAGGAGGGTAGCACATTCACAGTTCCAGCCCCAAGGCCCAGCACACACGTGCCATGACAGGCTTCTTAAACACATATGTGCATCTGGCCTTCGCCCTTAGTCTAAGTTACCCCATAAACCAAAAGATGTATTTGGAAATGTCAAGTACCATACTATTTCCAGAAACTTCTCTTTTGTACTAGGTCTCATTCTTCTTCTTCACAAGATGAACATAATTAAAAGGCAAAAGGCTCAATGGATTCTGCAAAAACTAACCCCAGGATATCCAATGGCAGATACGACAAGCTGAAGAGCCAAATGTGTCCCTCTGAGATGTGTCAATGTACATAATGAATTTTTAGAAGTAAAATTACTTGATTTTTTTTTACATAAGGTTTACAATGTGGAACAACTATGTTGCTCGTGTGAATTAGTGTTGTCGTGGTTGTTGTTTTCTATTTAATTTACTGGTCAGTGTTTTCTAGTCAATGGGTTGGTGTGGGTTTCCTTATCTCAATCAGTACTGTCCATGTGTCAGGCCAACAAAGGATACCTGGACTGCATTCCCAAGGGATGGTCCCAACTAAAAGTTTACCCCTTGGATCCAGATGAACTGTTGCTAGATGTTTTTTCTTACCCTGCTGTTTTGTAATAAATATCTGAGACAAGTCAACTTGCCCAGACAAAGCTTTATTTTGGCTCATAGATTTTGAGGTTTTGGCGTATGGTTAAGTAGAATCATAGCTTTGGGGCCGATGACAAGGAAACACATCATGTATGTAGCATGCAGAGGGGAGAGGACACACACTTCATGGCCAGTATGAAACAGAACAGGAAGGGCCAGCTCTTCCAATCTCCTTTTTGTTGGTACACCCCAAGTGACCCAGATCTCCCACAAGGCCCTCTTCTTAAAGGCTCCACTGCTTCCCAGTATCCCCAAACTGGGAACCAAGCCATCATCAACACAGCACTTTCTATAACACTGTAGATGCAAACCTTAGCAACCTGCAAGCTTCTTTTTCTTCTTGGGCTTCCCTGGTACCATATAGCCAATTGCAGATCCATTCCACTCAGACAACATGTTCTTTATCCTGTTGGTGTGGTGGGCCCCTCCCTACTCATGAAAGTAGAAAATGAAGCCTAAATTATGTCTATCAGATGTAGGGGTCTTGCATCAGCAAACCTGCTCAGGAGTCTGTCACCAGTCCTGTGTAGACCACACAGAAAGGTGTCAAATTGGGAAGCCTCTTAAGAAGGAGCTGGGTAGCGTATGTATAAAACTCAGGGAGTTAGGTTGTAGGGCCTTGAGGTAATTCCCTGAGCTGGGAGATCATACCTTCTCTACAATATCTTAGACCTCAGATGTAGATGTGAAAGGAACACTTGGAGTCACCACAGAGCAGACACTGAGGGTTGGTGGCACCAGTATCCGGCATCAGAACCCCTAACAAAATTTTGTGAAGAAATATCAACCCATAGATCTCAAATCAATACACATGCTCCACACATATATGCAGGCCTTTTGTATGAGCCTAAGTACTGTAAGCTTGCTTCGGTCACATTAATGGCAACATCGCTACTTCTAGTCCACACACAAAAGGCTAGACGAGCCCATGAGCCGTAAAAAGCCTTTGTGAGGATCTTTGTGTGATCCAGCAGCCTCAGAGAAAGATCCCCTCAAGCCTTCTTTCCATTCAAATCTCCTCTTCTCTCCTTCCTTCCCACTTCTCTCCTCTCTATATTAGAACCTCGGGACTATCATCATCCTTTCCTAAAACCCAATGCTATGCAGACCTGTGGTCTCCTTTGATATGTTTGCCCAGTAACTGATCCATGCAAGTGAGCCTGTGTGTTCATATGATAGGGCTGGAGATACCCCATCTGCTCTCATCAGCTCTCATATGAGTACCCTGTGTCACCATGCTGTTCTGATGCTGGCTTTGCATCTGACCCAATATCCATGTTTGAACTTTGTTCAAAAGTGAGCAAAGCGTCTCCCTGAGGTTGTTCTCCCCAAAGGAAGAGGAGTAAACAGGTGTGGAAAGAGAAATGGGAAAATCCTTACATTCTCTAGGGTGGATGGTGTCTTCGGGAGAGAAAAATGGGACTCTCTTGTCAGAAGGAACAGCCATGTTTGTTTCTGAATAAGTACATTATGGGTTACATGACAGCTTCCTAGGTGGGGTTGGGGGGAGGATGGACAGAGGAGACAGATACACAGAGGGGATAACATATATCTTGTTACTGCAAAAAAAAAAAAAAAAACCACAGTAAATGATAGTGTGCATACATGTACACACACACACACACACACACACACACACACACGCACATGCACACGCACGCACTCGTGCATGCACGTGTGTGTGTGTGTGTGTGTGTGTGTGTGTGAGAGAGAGAGAGAGAGAGAGAGAGAGAGAGAGACAGGGAGAGAGAAGGAGAGGGAAAAGGAGAGGGGGGAGAGACAGACAGACAGACAGAACCTGAAGTAGCAGATTGTTGGATTGTATGGATCTAGGAGTTACATAATATTTGCACAAGTAGGAGTGTAGGCAAGTAGCACCGAATAAATTACTTTCTGGGGTTTCACTCATTACTTGAATTCTTTTCTGGGTGAATCTGTGATAAGAGGCTGAGTTACAACACCAGGCAAGAGCTGCAAACTCATCAAAATGATGAGGGAATGCCAGGGAAGACCTGGCAAAGGACAGAACCAGAGCACCCTGGCACCAAAAGAAGGGCTTGTCACCCAGGTCCTAGCCTACTGGAACCTATTTTAACAATACTGTATTTACCTTATCTAGTGTTCTATACGGGGAACTGCTCTTTGCTGCAAGCGTCTAAGGGTTTTAATATCAGGCAAAAATAGGTCACATGTTTCATAGGCTCATTTTGAAAATATAGTTTAGTTATTCTAGTATGAAGATGGAATAAAGGTCTCTGTATGTGACTTAGCAAACTGTAGTTGAACTTACAGTCCTGTTTAGTGATAGAGATAAAACACAGATCCTAGAGAGATAGATAAGAGCTGATTTTAAATACCAGCATCTATTATAATATATAATGAGACTGGCAGGTTTGGTTGGTGGCTGGAGAAGGAAGCTGGGGTCAGTTGTTCTTCACTGAGCTTTATTAAGTGCAAGAGAGTTTTATTCAGGGCCATGGGGGATGCATCTTAAAGTGCCAGGCCTGTGATCTAACGGTGGCCAAGAAATGAGCCTCCACTGACATAAGCAGAAAACTCTCCAGGGATTACTGGATGTACTGGGAGAGAGAGAGCTGATGCATTACCTACCAGGTATGCGGTGTTAGTAAGACACCAACTAACTTAGGAAAACTTTTGGGATCTGGTTGTATAGGAGAAGCCAACGGGATGGGTGCGCTCCGTGGTGTGTGATGGTAAGATGGCAGAGCAGGATGAGGGAGCAGTCCCCGAAGACAACTCAGAAGAGACTGGACAGGGCTAAACCTTCTGGAGAGGAAACAAAGGAAGGAAGTGAGGACATACAGCTCAGAGCACACTGACAGGAGTCACAGGACAGTGTGGTGAACAGGCGTTTATCAGGTCATAGATAACCTGGGGCCATAGCTTCCCGATCCCTCCAACCCTCTACCCAACTGTCTCTGAGGTGTTGGTCTCCTATACTGTGAACATACAGGCTGCTCTTTGAGTCTTAGAGCCAGCTGTCCCTTTACCTAGCACTCCCTAGTACAGTCGTGGGCTATGGCCTTCTTTGATCTCCTTCAAGGTTGCACTTGGTGTTACTTTCTCGATGAAGTCTACCTGAGCTCCCTTCCAACACCAAGGCACCCCACTACGTCACATCTCCTTGACCCCCTTTTCTACTCCCTCCTGGTTTTTACCTTGTACCTTTATTGATAGTGCCCATATCAACACTAGGCAACTTATTAATTTGCGTCCAGTTAGCTAGCAACTGCTTGTTAATGATTCACATACTGTATTATGTACACTCTTTGCTGTCTAACTCCATGTTTCAATAGCATATGCCTTTATGAGGCCGAAAATATTTGCTTTATGAACCTACCTGCACTACCTAAAACAGCCATTAGTGAAGAGACAGCGATCAGTGGCTTTGCCAAAGGAAAGAATGAGCAACCAATGCTGGTCAGTTCTGAGAAGGCAAGGAAAATGGGACCCAAGCAAGATGGCCAGCCTGCTGCTTCCAGGAGACTCTGAAGGCAGTTACAGAGGGGAGAAAGGGCAATGGTCGGGGGATGGGGGGAGAGAGATCTTAGAGGAAGCATAGAAATAGAATGAACTGTCCTGCCTACGTCAGGGAACAAACCCATGTTTTCACATTGTCTTTAAAAGTTTAGACCTGGAAGAAAGGGCACCACGCATTTACCATGCTGCTATAAGAAGACAACGTTTGGGCGACTCTCATGGGCTACACAGAGCTGCAACTTAGAGAGCAGGATGTAACCTGCAGTGAATCCAAATTCATACAGTGACACACTGTTCCAAAAGAAGAGACACGTGTTTGCTACACTCCGTTTTAAGGGGATACTATTTTGCAAAATCCACATCTGTAAGTTGTAGAGTCAAGGGTGACGGGTATCAGATGGAGATAAGAGAAGAGGGGAAGCGGGAAACTGAGTTAAAGCAAAGGCACAGGAAGACAACAGCAGGAGGAAGATAGGCCCTTGCTGTGGAGAGGCCACAGGTTGGGACTGACCCAGAGAAAACACCACAGTCCCAGTGGGGGAAGAAAGGGCAAAAGGAGGAGGCTGTATGGAAACTAAGACAGCCACAGACCAACAACAAGCTCAGTTATAGAAAGATTGGCCGGAAGGATGCTTGCTGGACGAGGGAACAGCTGGAACCTGAGACAAGCCAGAAAGCAAAAAGTCAGAGAGGAGAGGGGAAGAAGTCACTCTGAGGTCAGTCAAAAGTGAGATTAAATTCATCTCTAGAACACACTCTAAGGAAAACATGCCAGCCACAGGAATTCAAGGAGGAACCCAAGAACCAACAGAAAATGAAAGTCAATAATTGTAAACCATTTGAGAGAGCAGCACTGAAGCACTGGAGTGTGTGTGGAATTCTTTTGATGATGGGTCATTAATTCATTGTGTTGTGCTATGCCCTGCCATATGTAACAAGATGCCTCATGCTGGCAATATCTGGGGGAGTGGAACCAGCCGCATGGAGAGCTGCAGGGAGAGCCGCAGGTACTCACACAGGACCACAGGGCTCTGTATTAGAGCCACAGATATTTACGCAAAGATTAAATTGTGTGTGTGTGTGTGTGTGTGTGTGTGTGTGTGTGTGTGTGTGTAAGAGAGGAGAGGGGGGAGAGGAGAGAGAAGAGGAAGAGAAGAGAAAGGGACAGAGACAAAGAGATGAGACAGAGAATTAAGACAGAAAAGAACACTAAGAATTTTGAGGGTTCACCATGTAGAAGCCAGTTACTGAAAGATTACGGTTTTTTTCCTGCCCAGGATATGAGACTTAATGAGTAGACTAGACCAGTCTACTTGTCTTGAAGAAAATGTCCTTTGGTATTGACATCAACATGATGTCACAAGGGTCTCTAAAAGTGTTGAAAAGTAGCCTGCTTAACTCTCAGGTCTTGGCAGGAGACTTAACTATAACCAAGAAGATTGACTAATAATTTAGTGGCAAGTTCCATAATATAAATCATCTTGAGCCTTTTTAAATATTATGTATATACATACACATATACATATATAACATAACATACATACATACATACATACACACATGCATACATATGAGCCAACTCAAGCCTTTGCAAATTTCTTACAAATCTTCTTACGACAGGAGAGAAGGAGCCGGAAATGGCAGCATTAAGATGAACATGTGAGAGACTAGTTTTCAGGGAAAGGCTAAAAGCCCTTCCTTATGCAGGCTTCATCTGAACTGAGCATGTGCAGTGTGATGGGCCGCTCCTGATATACACAAGGCCAGGAGGCCGTACTGTGAAAACAAAACAAAACAAAACAAAACAAAACAAAACAAAACAAAACAAAAAGTATCTTATAAAACCTCCCACACTTGTGGCCGCATGATTTTTGGGATTGGCCTCTGCTCTCTGTTTACTCGTACCCTCTTATTCTTGGGAATGCTTTTCCTTACTTAATATATGGCTTCTTCACTTGACTCTGGACATGGCCACCTTTCCTCTGAGACCCATCCCTTCCTTTTCCACCACATAACACTCTAAATTAGATTGGTTACTAAGTTCTGACAAAAAAAAAAAAAAAAGTAAAGTGTAACTTTTCTTTTTTCTTCTTTCTATCTTTCTGTTTTGGGGGCTAGGGGTGGGTGCATACTGTCTGAAACACAAGTGTTCTGTGTCTTCCACCCTTTCTCTGAAACTCCCCTCCACCTCTGCCTGTAACTGCTTGCTGATAGCCACAGCAGAGTCATCTGCTTCCTTGACTCTAACCTAGAAGGCATGGCTTTCCCCCTTCCCCTTCCTGTTTCCATCCTCCCAGCAGCTGCAGAGATATATATCTTGCTAGCTCTATTGTTTCTCTCTCAAACGCCAATAAAATTTCCTAGGAGCTTCTTTCAGAGTCCCCCCCCTCCCACTGCCTCCACCCCCACTCCTCAATCCCTCACCCCCTGCCAAGACAGGCTCTCATTGTGTGGTCCTGGCAGGCCTGGAACTCACTATATGGAACTCAGGAAGGTCTATCCATCTCTGCCTCCCAAGTGCTGAGATTAAAGGCATGCGCCAAGCTGCCTGAAACCCTTCTATTAATGAGACAAGTAACCAAAGAAGAAGATGCTCCCGTAACCGTCCACCCTCACGTTTCCAGATTCAGACTTTGCCTACTTCTTGAAAGTTTATTTATAATTACTCCAGATCAGTACTCTGCGGCACATTAGTTATTCTTAATGGCTAAAAACAGACCGCAGGAATAGTTGAATACCGTGGTACACATGGGTGGTCCCAGACAGGGTGGTGACATATTTCACTGTCTTACTTCAGATCTCAGTGACAAGGGTCCTTTGGGCAGTCTGTTTAGCCGAGTGCTTCCCAGTGTCTCCTTTTTATAGGTAGTTTCACTATACATAACCTTGAATTACACTGCTGCATGGCTGCCTAGTGTAAGAAGGCTATAAGCTGCTTACAGAGAACAATGTCAAAGAGAAGTTTCCTCCAGCATCTGTTGAGCTCTTGGTCAGGAGTTCCTATTAGTAAATCAGGAATATATTAAGATATTCTACCTAGCAACACTCATATAATATGACACTGCATTAATAACTGGCAAAATTGTGACCTCAGAGTCACAGGAGCTAATCCCTATTTCCCAAGGAGTGATGGCTCAGGACTGGGTAATTTAGCATTTCTGTTGACAATATGGTACAGGACTACTCCCCAAACCAAGGACTACTAGCTCATTGAATAGTCACAGTTCATAAACTAACTTTAAACCACTTCGCACACACGCAGCCCTAGAGGAGCTTTAGGACTAGAAAGACTAAACACTGGTCAGGTGAAGGTGCTGGCACAAGATGGGAGACCCTCAGCCACTGTGGCTCTCTACTACTGTTTATGCTGCTGTCCTGGGAAGGTGTGCAAGGAAAGCAGCATTAGCTAACGCTGGGAGATTCCTAGGAACTCTTCTATGGAAATCTCAAGTAACAACTGCAATTTCTAAAACTCACAGGTAGAGAATAAACAGGAAAAAGCCGGCTGTTATTGCTGTTCAGGCTTTAGTTTACATTCCCGGATGACGTGGCCTGGGGCATCTTGAGGCTCCACGAGACTGTAATCATGCCTTGAAGAGAAAGAAATACTCCACAAACACATGGCACATTCGAAAACCACTAGTCTGGGAACAGGAAACTCTGCCCCAGTTCCTAATTCTGCCAGTAAGTGGCTGTGGGCCTTCCAGAAAGTTCTTTTCCAGTCCTCCACCTTTGTTGTCTGTGACCTGTGGAATGCTGCTCTTGGTAAATGATTCCCTTGACTCCAAGTTTCTGACATGAAAACCTCGTGGCTCTCTGGCTCCTGACTGGGTGACTTCAGACCCATGATGCTATGGAATGGGCTTTGTTTACATTGTTTCCTCGGCATGATTTTATAAAATATCTTCTTTTACTCTCCAAAATGTGCCCGTTTGGACAATAACTGTAGTTATTCTATGCTTAATGGATATCTGCTGTAGTTCTAACAGCTGGAGACCAGTGAGGCACTCGAGGACACCAGGGATGTCCGTCCCTGTCTAGGTACTTGGGATCTTAGTTGCTGCCAAGTTTCTGGTCCATCTAACCTGATTCTGTCTTGGGCTTTGAATATGAAGTGTCTTTGAGATTAAGGCTAAGAAATAATTCTGCCTTGCTTTTTTTTGAGAGACAGAGAGAGAGGGGGATGGGGAGAGAATATCAACTAGACTGGGAGGAGGAAGTTTATCTAATATAGAGAAAATGCTATTTAATTTAGTTCTGGTGATTCAAGGACATAAAATGCCATAATCAAGTCCTTCTGAGTCCCTTTAGATTGGCTGTTTTGTTTTCATTGAATTACCTACACTCATAATATACTCACAGCAGTGCTGATTGAACAGAACAAAGGTTGATTTTAAAATATATAAGTAATACATGAGTCAGTCAGTGGGAATCTTACTATATAGATTCTTTCATGTTCTTTCTGTCATGAAAGAAAGGTGTATCACTCACTATGTGTACATGAAAGAGAGAATAAATTGTCTCCACCATTAAGTAAAATTATATATGCTTTGTCACTTCTTTCAAGGCCTATGGGACAAGAGAAAACAGCTATCCTTTAGTCTTTTTTACTAATTTAAATTGTGCCATGTCAATTACTTCTCTCTTGCTTAGCAAAACCCTGGTGCCCAGACTGTCAAAGACAAATTTCAATTGAGACCCAATCAAATAATCCTAAACTTTATGAATGATATTGGAAAATCGAAACATCTATTAGTCTAGTTCTCTAAACCGTGTTTTGGTTCAAAATCTCGTTCCCTGGGCTTCTGAGTAAACTTCAGCTGCTCAACCTGGAAAATGTAATATGGGTATGCTAATGATTGGACAAGGCAAACTGGCATCTTTATTCACCCACTGTCCTTCCACGGTGCTCAACAGAGCACCATAAACAACAGTAATTTCTGCCTACTGGAAAGAGCCTGGTTCAGGAAAAGGAGCCAGAGAAGATCTCAGATACCTTGACAATCCAGTTCCAGGATTCATTTCTTAGAATCTTACTTGAATGACATTGGGATGGGCTATTGGCTAGAATATCATATTCCTTGAAACTTGCCAAACAGAACCACAAGTAGAGTTCTGTGTCCTTGATGCTCTAGAGAACAAAGATGTCAAAGTAGCCTGTGTCCCTCCTCAGTGCCTGCTGTGTGGTTAGGAAGTGACCTCCGGAGACCCAAGGGCCTGGCAGGGCTTTTGGCTGGTCTACACACTAAAGAGGAAACAATCTCCAGCTACTCCTTCTCTCTGGTTCAGCTCAGAGTTTAAAACAGCATAGCCTGTCAGAATTGATCTTAGGAGCAAAGAGCAAAAGGCGTTCTTACATTAGATTAATAAATGTGCACACACTCACACAAATGCATGCATGCGTGCACAAATCTGCTGTTTTCCTTAGCTTCTATGGATGTCTTCGTTTGAAGTGTGGACTGTGGCTAGGAAAGACTCACTTTGTTTCTGACACTCATATTAAATAAGACTCATTTTAATGGTGTTGGACATTTATACTCCATCTGTTTTCTGTTAGTAATTCTTATTTGATTATTTAAAAAGAAAGAAAAAGTAAACAAATTCGTTTTGCCTGTTGTTTTTAGTTCAAGCTATCCCACTTTTAAGTGTTGACCTAAGAGAATGTGATTGTTATTTGTGGGCTTGGAACAATGAGATTTTTCTGTTTGTTTAACTCGTTGATACATCTGCCCTCCCCGCCCCCTGCCAGCAACCGTCTGCTCAAATCCCTTTTTTCGTTCTTAACACTTTCACCAACATGACTCTCTCAGGAAGGTCAGGTTATGACCACTGCATAGTACAATGGAGAAGGGTAATGAACGGAGGGATTTGTAAGGGTAGAACTGGAAAGAGAGGAGAGACTGAGGTCAGGGAGGGCAATGGGATGTAAAATGAATAAATAAATAAATTTTTATAAAAAGAAATAAACAAAAAATAAGCAAAACTAAACCATTTCGATAATTGTGCCAAAGAGAAACCAGAAGGATAAAGGTAACTGTTGAGATTTTATAGACTCTGAACTTCACCTGAATGTGGGGAGAGTAAGAACCTAAAACAGCCTGCAGGAAAGACTGGGGCAAGCCTCCCCAAATGTTTCCGCTGCTTCCAAATATATTCAAAGCCATGAAAATAAGAACAGCGTCCTTTGAGTCCTAAACTGACATTAAGAAAATGTACACACGCTCAGTTCTAAGCCTGCTGTGAGCCATGGCTGAGTGAGTGGGGAGGAAGCAACTGAATAAGTTTGATGATTTGGAAGGGAAATTTTCCCAAGTAGGAAGAAAGTATCAATGGTCAGAGGCCTAAGAGGAAAAAGACAAATTTTGGCTATCTTTTCTCCTCTCTGTGGTCTAGCCTTCATAGCAAAAAAAAAAAAAATCACAAGCCAGGGAAATATTAGTATGAAGCTTCCAAGGGGTGAGTAAATAGGTCTCTTTCAGAAAGGGATGCACACCATTCCTGTTGCTCGACAGGTGACACAACAGCTTACCAGTAGGAAGAAGCAAGAGAGGCAACATGATTCTCAGGACCGGATACTTGCTTGTCATTAGAGAGATCAGATGATACGTCAGAATAGCTGCAGGAGGAGAAGGAAGGGAACCTCTTCTTGCAGTTGAGTAATGATTGATAATCATTGAAATATCGTAAAAATATCACAACCTAGCTAAATGAAGTTCTCCGAGCTTTATTCCATATCAAATTCTTATTCATGTGAAACAGTCTAATATAAATGTGAAGCTGTCCTTGATAACTTCACTTCATTTTCAAAAACATAACTAAGTCTTTTCCTGGTACTTCCAACTTATCCTGATAACTTACAGTAGATATTTGTGCACACAGGTTGATAATTATTACCATTTTGGAATTAGTGACTTTAAATAGTCATCCTTTATAAACAAGCCTTGGCTATATTTACTCAGGCCCCAGGGCAGCAAACACCCACTCAGAGCTTCTGGGAAGAATGCACATTTGGTGTAAGAGTGATGTGGACTCAGGTACCAATGGAAGAGAATCTATTGTGTCACCCATAAGCTCTGTGGGTTTACTTTTCCCGCAAGTACAAACTATAATTCTTAATAAAATGAAGTGAGGTAGGGAATATACAAAGTGCCAACAGTGCCACACAGGGCTTCAGGATTTCAGAAAAAAACTTGATCCCTGCTAATACGGGATACCACAAGTTCATTCACGATTAAAGTCTACTGGTTTAAAATCACATTGATAATCTAAACATAAAGTCATAATACAGCTTGAAAATATTTTTCAGAAATATTAGGGTGGCCAAATTTCTGCTTAAAGTAGAAGTATTTTAGTCTCACATAGAGTGATCAGGTTTTTCTCATACTAGGAGAGTTCTTAAAATATGGGATTTTTTTTTCTGTCCTAGAACTGGGAAAGTCCCAGGCAAACCAGACTGTGTTAGTAATTGTGCCTCCACCTCACAGGTATCTGGACCTTAACATTAGCTGGGATTCCCAGGGTGAGATCCTCAGGCTAGCAGCAGCAGCATCTGGTAACTTGTTAGAGATGTAATTTCTTGGAACCTAGCCCAATTGAGTCACACACTCTAGGAACTGAGCCAAGAAGTGTATTCTAATGAATTCTTCAAATGACCTTGATGCATTGGACATGATAAAGTTTGAGGTACTATGACCAGCAATATGATATTTGGTTTTACTTTACTACAAAGGATTGGGGGTGGGGGTTGCTGGGAGTATGTGCAATGTGTTAACTAAGCAGCCTTAATTTCTTTAGGACACACAAGTTAGTATTTTTATAGCCAGGCTGTCCCTGTCATTAAACTTTCCCCAAGTTCTGCATCACAGAGTTCTGAGTGCAAGGACTGGGGAATAGGAAAAAAGATATTCTGGTTACTGGATAGTTAGGCTCGAGAAGGAAGTTGCCTCATCCTGAAGGTTTAAGGGAAGGTTGGAGTCACACAAACTGATGCTGATGAAAACCTTACCAGGTCCTCTGCTTTGGCAAGATGTTAGTCAGGCGGTATAGATCCCAGACTGGAACTAGGGCAGGAAGTATAAGGCTAGGCTGGCAATCCCTCTGACAGGAAGCTCCCAGGAGCCTCCTAAGTTAGTCCCCTTTTAGTTCATCAAATAATCTCAAAATCTCTTCCTCACAGACACTCTGACTACCAAACAAAGCAAGCCATCAGACTTTGCACAATGCGTAACCACTACATAAGATTTTGAATATTTAAATTTCTAAGACATTGGATTGTTTGTACAAGTATTTCTCTTATCCCATAATGATAAAACCTTGTTCCTGCAAACCTCTCAACACCTCCTAAGATTTTCTCAATGAAGGGTGGCATTTATGTCAGAGGTGGAGCAAACCAAAAGAAGTACCTGGACAATATCTTACTGAAGAATGTAAATGATGGACAGGTAAGTAGTTATCAACCTCTAGTTGTTGCCCCTGTTCCAGGGAGCTGTGAGAATATTAATATGTGACCGAGGTGTGCTATGACTTGACTGTTTTTCAGTCACTTTGATTTTTGTATATAAAAATATAACATGAGTTTATATCATCAGATTTACCAAAATCCCAACATGAGGCCTCCTTAAGATCTTTCCTGGATAACACTCAAAGTCAGCTTCCTTAGGGAAGGCCTCTCTTCTTTTTCTCTCATCACAAAGGGCTAGAGATCAAGTCATTTTCTTGTTAAATCTAAGCGAGAGAGAGCCCGAGGCTCTTGACAATGTAGCTGATTTCTGCTGCAGCTGAAAACACGTGAGCTTTCCATTGTGTGATTAATATATTAGAAGTGCTATTGAAATGCTTTTGTACTATTGAAATCTTGGATAGACTTAGCTTTACAAGAAAAAAATAGTATTTTTCAATATTATGTTAATTTACACCTTATATGCATTTGTGTCTGATTCTGGCAAGCTAACGCAGATAACATTAAATGGTATTAAAATGGTGTATATTACTTATTCTAGTCAGTTGGTTCAATCAGTAACCTTAAAGGTATTTGTTAACTATGTGTAAGATAACCTTCCTATAGCCTCATATTATTTTCCATTATGAATGTTGAACTTCCTTTGGCTGAATAAGGTAAATCATACATCAAACACTAGAGTGAGAATTCCCAGAGCTTATTACTCTCTTTAAAAAAATAAAAAATAGAAATGCATCTTTATTTCAAATCCCCAATTCTGGTGGCAGTCTGAAAGTTATGGGATATAGCAATAACCCCTTGTGGCATCATAAGGAGGTAACTAGTCACCTTTTTGTTACTAGAGCAGATACTTGAGCTAAATAGAATTAAAAAGGAGAAAGGTTTGAATTGACTCATGGCTTCAAAGATTTCAGTCCATGATGAACTGTCCACATTGCTTTGTGCCTTGGCAACACAATACAGCCCAGTAGAAAACCCAAGGAATAACAACCATTCACCTCAGGCAAGCCAGAGGGTGAAAACAACTTGGACTCTCATAATCCTCTTTGACATACCGCCTACATACACCCAGACACACTCATATACCAATGATCCGTTGCCATTGGTAAATGACTTTCACCTCTCGACACTCAGCTACCTTACAACAGTGTACCTGGCCCAATACCAAGTCTTTAATACGCAGATCTTTGGAAGACAATCAAATCAGAGAATAGGTTATACTCAGTTAAGCGACTTTCAAAGCTAAGAATGTAATTACAGGCAAGTGGAATTCTGGACTTCATGTCTGTTTCTTGCTTCTGGTCTATTCTACCTTTTCTGAGCTGTAAGCTAACACAGAGAGGGGCAGGCCTTATGTTTGTATCTCTTTCTAAAGGGCAGAGTTGAGTTTAGAAAACAAACATAGACTTCTGAGTGGCTAGTTGTGAAAAAAACCAAAAGTGCAGAAGTCACCTGCTAGTTGTTGGGAGCCGACTTTAAACAAAAAGCGGCTAGAAAGCAGCTATCAGCTTTGCAGCCATCTTGAGCCATATACCCTGACATGAGACTTGGTTTTCAAAAGCCTACAACAGCTGAAGCAC
Organism: Rhabdomys pumilio; assembly: GCA_030674055.1. NCBI lineage: Eukaryota > Metazoa > Chordata > Mammalia > Rodentia > Muridae > Rhabdomys > Rhabdomys pumilio. Next base: position 219,592,929 of record JANHMN010000001.1, on the reverse strand, counting down.
ACTCTGATATCCCATATAGCTTGTTTTGCTGTTAAGTGCCCCCAGCTGCAAGGAGCACATGGTATCCACGCCTACAAGGCATGCGGTGTACGTGTTGTCCACGTGCTATCTACGCCATATATGCCTGTAAGGCGCACGTGCTGTCCACGCCTGTAAGGCTTATGTCATATCCACACCTGCAAGGCACGTGGTATCCACACGCCTACAAGGCACATGGCAAAAGCCTATAAATACCCAGGATTTCCTTGGAGTGTGTGTGTGTGTGTGTGTGTGTGTGTGTGTGTGTGTGTGTGTGTGAATGGTGTGGTGTAGTAGTAGTAGGTGTAGTGGTGTATATGGTGGAGACAGTAAAGAAGACTTTACTACAGATCCTCTGGCTTGTCTCTATTCTTCGCAGCTCTTCCCCTTCTTCCCCCCACTCTCTCTTGCTAAACCCGGACCTGCGGAACAGAGCGGGCCGCTATAGTTTGGCCCCCAAACGTGGGCAAGAGTGGTCCTTTACAGTTAACACGGGGCTTTTACAGTTTGGCGCAAAGCGTAGGGCAGCTCAGGGCTTTTACAGCTAGTGTGACCTTCCTATTAGCCAACTCTTCTTTATTGACTCAGGGTGTAGGAAGCCCAAGGATTCATAGGAATACCTGGACTGGTTTTCCTTTATTTTCCCTTTTTTAAAAATTGAGGCCAATGCAAGAAGAAAAAAAAAAAAAAAACCTCAAGTTTTCTGAAGAGGACTCAGGAAACTCAACATTGAGTAAGCATGGTTCTCTCCCATTGTGGACATTGCTGTATGAGCTTTGGTCTAGGAATCAATTTTCAAACCTCCATGGATCCATCTTATAGCATCTCTGCCTTGAAGAAGCTCAGCTTGACACCTTATCACAATCCAACCTTTGTGACCTCTGTGTTCATGCTCTCCTGTCAGGAAAACCATTTAAGGACAGAACCCAAAGTCAGAGTGCTTGTTTGCTAGATTTCTCATAGAGCAGCTGCAATGTCAAACAAGTACTTGTCACTTTGAGTTCTGAAGTGTGTCACTCCGCAGAATAGCAAGTACTGTTGTGCTCTCGCCTGTCAGCTGTTTGGTTTTGCCTTCTTTCTCATGAGAAGACATTTTTTATGGACCCCATGGTAAGATGGCATCATGTGGCCTCTGAAGGCTGGGCTTTCAGCTTTCTCATCAGAACAAACGGGTAACGAACTCCATAAGACGCAGAGTTGCCTGCAGTCTCTAGATACTTTACCCTTTCTCTCATTTCCTTACTAAACAGAATCCAGAACAACTAACTTTGAATGCTACAACATTTAACTTATTCTACACATCCATTCTTCTCTTTTGTGGCTCGTTTTAAGATTCCTCATCCCTATAAGTTGTTGGAAGCCGACGTTTAGCAGAAAGTGGCTAGAAAGCAGCTATCATCTTTGCAGCCATCTGGAGCCATATACCCTGATGAGAGACTTGGTTTTCAACAGCCTACAACAGCTGAAGCACACTCTGATAAATATCTTGTTTATCCCACATAGCTTGTTTTGCTGTTTAGTGCCCACAGCTGCATGGTGCACGTGGTAAAATGTCTTCACCTGTGTTCTCCTGCTTGTGCTTATAAATACCCAGGATTTCCTTGTAATAGTGTCAATAGGAGTCAATATGTGTCAATAAGGGGGAAATAAAGGAGTAACCAGACTTGACTACACACTCTGGTTTGTCTCCATTCTTCTTGTCTCTTGCCCCTCCATCTCTACTCTCTCTCTCTTAACCAGAGCACTTAGCCCCAAGCGTGGGGCAGAGTGGTTCACAACATAGTGGCCCCCAAGTGAGGGGCAGAATGGAACAGAGCGGGCCATTACAATAAGTAAAATCATGCCATTTAAAAAGACTATGCTTCTAGAAAGTCATATCAAGTACATTCATTGTTCCTCTAAGTCAAATCAATGTATGAAGAATTTGGCTATGGAGACCAGATCTCTAGAAGGCACCAATCCTATGAGACTTTATTTATATAGATCTAGTTTTCTTTTATTTGCAATACCTATGAGATATTATTTTTTAAAAATTAAAAACTTTTTAACAAGGGATTACAAGTGGGAAAGATATATTTCTTTAATAAAATAACTCATACATTTGGGATGTGAAAAGGAGACAAGAGAAGAAGAAGCTAGGAGTTTTTAAGTGCTTACTGGATGCAAGGAGATTTATATATTTTATCACATTTAACTGTTAGGGAAATTGTGTTAAATAGCTGTTGTTATTATTATTCTCACTTTGAAGGTGAGAAAATCAGAGCTCAGAAAATCTGAGAAAGAGAATCAGAGACATATAGCTCATAATCAAAGAAACCAAGATTTAAACCCAGATTTATGTTTCCAAAATTGTTCTTATTCTTTCTAGGTATGAAGGAGGCTAAGTACAAACACACCCTGCATCCCTTCATGAGTTTGAACTCAATTGGAAAATAAGACAAAGAGACACACAGATAAAAACCAGAACAGTAGTTTTCTTACAAAAATAACTATAAAATATAGCTTAAGGTGTGTGTCCAAACCTACCATCATCCACAGGGAATTAGAAATCCGTGCCTTTGGAGGTCCTTGGGACACTGCAGGGCACAGGCAGTGTCAGGGCACAGGACAGAGACAGCATGGGAAGGTTGACCAAAGGAAGCAAGAGAAAATGAATACACAGGGCACAAGCTGGGGCTAGAGGAATAGAGGCAGAAAGCCAAGTGTCCTCAGTTCTGCCAAAGGGCTGCATCAGGACACTTCCTGCTTTCCTCAGAAGAGGAACAAAGGGAGGGGCCAGTGAGAGGCAAGAGTGCTGCTCTCTTCATGTCCTGCTCAGGAACCATCTAAGGAAGCTTGAGGAATAATAGAATACTGTTCTCCAAGCAAACACCACGCCGTCCAGGGCCTGCAAACTATTACAGCTGCAAAACTACATGGGAGAGGTGGATGCTCCAGTGTTTCTTCCCCTTTCTAGGTGTGGCAGGCTCGGCACTTGAAGCTCGGGGAGCTTTGAATCCCAGGAATGGTTTTGAGTGTTGGATCTACCAGCTTTAAGGCCATCAGCAAGTTTCGTAACTTCTCTAGAACTCATTTTTCTCAGTCATAGATGAAAAGAGGGAGGGGTCACCAGGACAGCATCTGACAAGGAGTTGTGTTTGATGCATTGGTTAGCTGTTGTCCTTGACACAGCAAGATAAACATAGCAAGAGTCACAATGTCAGTTTAACCTCTGAGAAGGCATTGGTTACACTGTCCTACCACATGGAAGACAAGGAGAACAGAGACAAGGAGGAAATCAGGGAACCTTGAGTTGTGTTTGCCAAGTAAACCGATTAGGGCTGAATTGTATTCTCAAATTTACATGTTGAAGTCTTAACCCCAAATGCATGACTTTATTTAGAAATATGATTTAGTGGAATAAAGTCATATGGTGGACCCTAATCCAGCATGTCAGAGGTCTGTAAAAGCAGGAAGAAACTCTAAGGAGGTGCATGCACAGAGAGGGATCATGGGAAGTCACTCTAAAAAGGGCAGACATCTATGAGTAAGGAATCCTCAGAGGAAACCCACCCTGCTCCCATCTTCTTGAGAATGTTCAAGGGAATGGCTTTTTGCTGCAGGACTTTGATATGGAGGCTTTAGCAAACCAACATCAGCATCAAAGGACCATGTCTGGAACACTCTGCCAGGCGGTGCTCATCTCTCCTCTTCCCTGTTGTATTTCTCTCTTCTCTTTTCCTTCACCTTTCTCCTTTCTACTCCCTTCTCCCTTCTTTCTTCTTTCTTCCCTTTTCCTCTTCTTCCTCCTCCTCCTCCTTCTTTTCTTCATCCTTTCTCCCAGTTTGCTCCCTTCCTATGTACCTTTGCCTTTCCCAGGAGCATCATTCCAGAAGTGACAGACAACGAACAATCAACTTACCTAGTTCAGGAAAGCAAAAGTCCCTGATTCTTTCCTTTATCATTTCTTCAAGTTTATTTTTTCTTTCCGCCTGCCTGCCCACCTGCCTGGTCCAACAGGCCTCCTGTCCGTTCAGTTTGATCCCTACCACTGAGAAACAAAAACAACAGCCCCCGCCCCCACCCCAAAAAATCAAACCTCTTATTTGATTTCTTTTTAGTTCAGTTAAAATAAGTATTATCACAAAATTAAATACACAGCAACCAAATAGTAAATGTTAGGAAGGGAGCAGAGCAAGAACACTGATACACTTGACTCACTGCTGGTGGACATGTGACTCTTACAACCATTATGATATTGTAGAGGATGGAGAATCCTCAAAATAACCAAAACTAGAGCTGTCACATGACTTAGGGTGAACACTACTACCAATAGCATTGTAAAGGCTCTCTGTTCCTTACTGGGTCATGATGTCTGCAGTGCACATATTCATACTCACGCCTGTATGAATGTGTGCCATTTTGTGGGTTCTTTCTTGTGCCCCGCTTGAGTATGTGCCAGTTTTTATTTCAGAAGCATACTGTTTTAGTTGCAGTACATTTGTGATATGTTGAAAAGTCAGCTGTTGCAGTGTCTCCAGTCTTATGGTGCTGGTCCACTTGGTTTTTGTTTAGGGCACTGTACTGGGTAGCTTTAACTGTCAACCTGACACATCCACCATCACTTGAGAAGGGAGTTTCGGTGAGGAACTCCCTAGGTCAAGCTGCCCTGAAGGCAGGCTTGTGAGAGATTTTCATCTTCTGTTCATGGACAGGGCTCTGGACCGGTTGCAAAGGAGACATGGAGCTGAGCACTGGAAAGCATGCATCCACTCTCTCTGTTTTGACATGGACACGAGCTGATTCTTTACGTTCCTGTAACTTTGATTTCCCACAATAATGCACCGTTACTTGGAGTGTGAGCCACAGAAGCCCTTTCTCCCTTAGGCTGTTTTTATCGGAATGTTTATTACAGCACAGAAAAAGACAGTCATTTTAGCTATTCTGGGTTTGGGATCTGTTTGTTTTGTGAGTCCATATGGGTTTTAGAATTGATTTTTCTAGTTCTGACAAGAAAATCATTAATATTTTGATGATCGTTGTGTTGAACTGTAGATCACTTCCGTAGTATGGTTAACAACAGAGATTCTTCTGATGCATGCACCAAAGAGAGGGAATGAGAGAGGGGGTGTCTTTTTTGTTTTGTTTTGTTTTCTATTGGATATTTTATTTACATTTCAAATGTGATCCCCTTCCCCCATTCTCTCATCACCCAGGAATACCCTATCCCATCCGCCCTCCTCCTGCTTCTATAAAGATGTGCCCTCCCAACCACTCCCCCACTCTCACCTCCCCACCCTTGAATTCCTCCACACTGGGGCATCCAGCCTTCACTGGACCAAGGACTTCCTCTCCCACCTATGGCATCAATGCCATTCTCCCCTACATATACAGCTGGAGTTATGGGTCCCTCCCTATGTGCTCCCAGACTGGTGGTTTAGACCCTGGGAGCTCTGGTTGGTTGGTATTGTTGTTCTCCCCATGGGGCTGCAATCCTTTCAGCTCCTTCAGTCTTCTCTCTGACTCCTCCATTGGGAACCCCATGATCGGTTCAGTGGTTAGCTGTGAGCATCCCCCTCTGTATATGTCAGGCTCTGGCAGATCTCTAAGGAGACAGCTATATCAGGATCCTATCAGCATGCACTTCCTGGTAACCACATCAGCGTCTACCTTTGGTGACTGCACATGGGATGGATACCAGGTGGAACAGTCTCCAGATGGCTGAGAGGGGTTGTCTTGGTTAGGGTTTTACTGCTCTGAACAGACATCATGGCCAAGTCAACTCTCATAAGAACTGAAGTTATAGGAAGTTGTGAGCTTCCTGATGTGGGTGCTAGGACTAGAATTCAGGTATTCAAAAAGAGAAGCACACGCTTTTAATGGCTGAGCCATCTCTGCAGCCTCCTGAGCTGATATTTAGAATTACTTTGTAGGATGGACATTTTAATCTGTATTTTAAAACAAGACCAACCCAACCCATATCATTTTATGAAAACATAACAGTTAAAGGCCAGAAAGTAATTGAGCCAGAATAAGAATAAGTCTTAGGCACGTGTGTTTCCCAGAATACTATGGTGTTCCTCAAGGCAAAGCAGAGTCTTGGCTCATCTTTTGAGTTTAAGTTTCCCAAATGGACATTTTTCTATAATTCATACCAAATGTCTTTCTATTTCCACTCACAAACATTTCTATTACCATGGTTGAAGAATTTTCAAAATTATTGGCTAGGTATAGAGATGGTCTTGTGTTTCCGCTCTCTGGAACAGTTGAGAATATTAATGGTGTGATGGGACATCTCCCTTTCAGCTTCCATATGAAGACTATTCTTTAATTGGAAGTTCTGCTGTACACTGCCAAGCTCCTATCAAGTGCACCAAGCTTGCAAATTCCTCAAAGCAATAGTAGTTCACATGAAGCAAGTTGGTCCATCTCTGATGGCTGTGTTCTAGTTCCTCCAACCCACAGGTTTCTACCACTACCCACAGTTTAGCGGTGAAAACTCCTTTGATCAGAAGTCCTGAGTGTTTGGACAGTCTGGAATGTGTTCACCTACCTTTAGTCACACTCAAGTGTGTATTAGCTTCCTAGGGCTGCTATAACAAACTGCCCCAGATTGTGTGACTTAAAACAGTATAAATCTGCCCTCTCCATGCTCTGTGAACAACAGGTCTAAAGTCACTTGCTCCTCCTGAGGACTCTAGATGCAAATTCCTCCTTTCCTCCTGGTTTTAGTGACTCCAGCTTTCTTTGGGCCCCCATTGCTTTAGTCTCTTCCTTTTGTCACAAGCCATCCTCTCCACATCCTGCTCTTTCTTCTTGTGGGAAAACCAGTCATCTGAGGTAGGCGTTTGTTAGCCAAGTGTGCCCCCCTAACTACATCTACAAAGACCATGTTTCCTAAATAGAGCCATACTGTATTTGAGAAAGTTTGAGTTGGAGGCAGAAAGAAAATCACCTTATTGACTTTCTTTCTTCCAAAACACAGTTTAGTCCTGGTGGCAGAACTAAAAGCGTCAGCTGCGTGTTTGTCTTTATTCCAAACTGCCTCCAACCCTGAAAGCTACAGATATAAAACGTGCACCTTGCTGTGGGAATGACAATGGAGCATTTTCTAAGGTTCCTGCTTGCTGTGAAACAGTAATTGACTTAACTTGCTTGGAAGGGCTGAACACAGTTTATAAAATCTGATGTATGGTTCATTATATTTTAGCTCAATAGAAAAAATAACCCAAAGATGTAGAAAATAAAGCAGAAGATTGATATGGCAGTCAAAGAATAACATGTCAGCCCGAGAGAGAATAGAAACAGCTTTCTAAAAACTGCCTTCACAAAAATAATCATGAATTGTGAGTGGCACTGGCCAAAACACGGCTCTTGTAATCCATCATAAAACTGATTCTTTTTTCAAATTGAAATGAATCAAAGAGTTGAGATGACTTAAAAGAAAGAGTTTTTGAAAACTCAGTTGCAGCTAAACTATAGCGAAGCCACCCACCCTTGTACAGAAATACCAATAGAAATTCTGGCAAGCTGGACAATACATTTTTCAACTCAGTATCAAGGCTTTTTTTTTTTCCTGTGATATATAATGGCTGAGTTGAATTGGAGAGAAAGCAAGAATACTTTCAGTATCCATCCCTTGGCCAAACCAGATTTTTTATCACAAAATAGCAGTCACGATAGCTGGGAAGCAGCCTGGGAGGGCCAATGAAAGTACTTCTGTTTATGCCACTGAGATGCCTGCTGGATGCAGTCGTTAGGACAATCTTCCAGAGAGTACTTCATGTGTCCTTTGAACCCAGAAAAGTAGGCTGACTAGACTGGGAACATCTAGAAAACCTGACACACACACACACACACACACACACACTCACTCTCACTCTGTCTCTCTCTCTCTCTCTCTCTCTCTCTCTCTCTCTCTCTCTCTCTTCCTCCCCCTTCTGTTCCCCTCCCCCTTCAGTTCCTCTCCCCTCCCCTTACCCCTTGTCTTCTCCTTCCCCTCTCCTCCCTTTTCCTTCCCCTTCCCCTCCCCTTTCCCCTTCTCTTTCCCTTTCCCTTTCCTTCTCCTTCGCCCTCTCCTCTTCTCTTATATATGTGTGAAGACTCAAGGTACAGAGGGAGCTCTGGTAGAACTTTGCCCTCTTAAGAATCTCTAGATTTAAAAGCAGGTTAAGTGTTGCTAAAGCAGGTGGTAACCAAAAGTATGAAGACTGTTTTAAAAGCTTACAAGTTTCAGGACCATTTGAGTTTGTTCAGTAAGTGTCTAAAGAAGCACCACAGGAGATTAGTTCCCATTCAGACCTAAGAACCAGACAGACGTAGGAGTCCTTAAAATAAAGAGTAAAGAGCTTAATCTCTCCATGCCATTGCATCCAGAGAGGAGCAATCATGGCAGGCATCTCCCAACTGCCCATGACTGCAACTCCGGGGACCCAACACCTGCTTCTGTCCTCCATGGGCACAAACTCACACAGAGATATACACATACTCAAAAGTAAAGAGAAGAAAGAAGTAAATTTTAAATGCCATGTAAAATCAAGCCTGTCCTCTCAGTAGTATGATTTATACTGCATAATGTTTAGATAAAATGCTCCGAGTTTGTGGCCCTAGTGTACAGAGCTTCTCGGCTCCTGTGTAATGGGAAGAGCAATGGATCCAGAGCTGGCAAAGCTGAACTGGAGCCAGGATCCTGTCACTACAAACCAGCCCAGCCTCTCTGCAGGATCCTAATTCTCTACCTGCATCTTACCTGACAAGTGAGCCTCCAAGGGAGAGGGTGGGAAGACTTAGAAAGTGGCCAGTCAGTAGACACAAACAGATGAAGAAGATGCTGGACAAAAAGAGACAAAATAAGGAGAGTGGCAGAAAACAGAGGGTGGGTTAAGGACTCTTCTTCTGCCTGGGTACGTAAGCATAGGCAGTGGTTGGGTCCTTGAAGCTGCGTAAAACACTCAGGGCTGACTGTCACCTAACTTTGTAAGAACGGGTTCTCCTAAGTGGCCAGTGTGGGAGTCAGAATGAAAACAGGAGAACTGTTGACATGGTTTTAGAAAATGGAATGGAAAGCAAGAAACAACCATAGGAATAATACAAGAAAGGTTTCTCAGGGCGAAAGTAATAAGAAATCAAATGAAAGGTCCCTTGTAATGCATAGCAGTGTTTGAGAAGACAAAGAAGCTCATAACATATAGAAATCTCATGGTATTTATGATATATATCATACAATAATATAAGTATGTATATTTTTTCCAGAAAATACAGATTTGCCTCCCCCAAACCACATTGGTGGCTCACAATCATCAGTTACTCCAGTTCCAGGAAGTCTGGCACCCTCTTCTGACCTCCATGGGCACCAGACACCAGTGTGGTGCACATAAATGTACATAGGCAAAGCATTCATGCACAAAAATTAACAAATCTAAAAAAATATTTAAGAAACACCTCTGAATTGGCAAAGTATACCCCTGGCATGTCAATGATAGCATTTCAAGACACAAGTGGGTCACAAGACCTCTGACTCCACAAAAAGACCAACCTCTTGATAAATCCATAATTCTATAGCATTATTGATGAGTGATGAAGGGTGACAGCCTGTTTGGAGAAAGGGGGCGTCTTACTCTGGTCCTTTCCTTCATTTCCACAGTTTGTCCCTTGCCTGGCCCGAAGCCACACCCTTCCATTGTTGGGTCACTGATCATGGTCTCTGCCATACCCTTTCCTTGCTAGATCGCTGAGCTCAAGCACACGGCCTAGCAACTGTAGACTAAACACTCTGCAGCCAACAAGTCAGTAAATCTTTACTTTCCTGAGTTAGGTGTTTAGCCACAGAAATTAAAATAAAAAAAGCAATTAAAATGTCAATGCAAAAATCATACAGGGATATTATGAAAAGTACGATAAAATAACAAAATAAAAAGACAAAAGAACAACAGAAAGAAAATGATTGCCTATAAGGAAGAGAAATGGGTGAGGAAACTGCTGAGTGTTTTAGCTTTCATTGGAGACTTTGTAGTGATATTTGAGTTTTTAACTTATCGACATAATAGTATGCAAAATATGAAAATTAAATGTAAGTACATTGTATATTTGTAAAACTGAAAAAAACACTCTCTGTAGTAGCCCACGAGAGAACTTAGACAATGTCTAAGAGGTAAATACTTCATCCTCTTTTTACAGGGGAGGAAAGTGATGCCAAGAGACTCTGCCAATGGTACAGTTCTAATGGTAGATCCAGGTGGATTTCCTATCTCAGGCCTCCTCACAACATACTCCTACTTTTCACTAGCTTTTAGCTTAGCATTTTCAATAATACCATCTGTAGATGGTACCTAAAAGTTCCCCACTAGAAGAGTAATATCCTTCATTATGTATGACTGAGCTAAATAAATGAAGCCACAGCCAGGCTCAGGTCTCCACTGTACCCTTGGCTGGGTGACACACTGAGAAGCCTTCAGGTGAATGGCTTTGAAATCGTAATGCTTTTCATAATGGATAAATGCTTCTCATTAGATCATCCCAAGACACAAGGGGCTGATTGTATCACTTAATAAATGTTCTCAATTTAATTCGGTACACCTGGGAAATAAGAGTCCTATTTGCTGCCAAGACACGATTACATTAAACCTTAATGATGTACCTGTCACAGGTTAGACAAGAATATTATAGTTGAGTGTCATCTATAGTACTGGGGTGTTCCTTGAATTTACCCTTCTGTGAGCCTGAGGAATGTCAATGAGTTCCATTTCCCTCTACATTCTGTGTGGTGGTTGATTAATACTGCCCTAGCCCATGGCATGAGACAACATTACTTCCTTGTGACCATATATGTTGGTGCCCTTTGGCTCTGCCCTTTGGCTCCTGGGCCTTTTACTATCTTTGTCTGTATTATGCAGAGCTCAATGGCAGTTCTTACTAAATAAAACCTAATGACATCAAAATTGAAACTTGATTAAGGTAGGATGATTAGTGGCTACCTAATATGGAAGTTCAAGAGAAGAAAATGTCAAAACTTTTGTTAAACAAATTAGGGACAATGTAGACGGAATCTGTAGGTGCCCTACCAACTTGATCTTTCTTGTCTGGTAATTGGTCTTTGGTTGGATAGCTACCTGACTTCTGTACAAAACATTGCAGTTTGAAAAAAACTAATCTATGACTTTAATGATATCTATAGAGGTATTTATAGCCCCAAACATAAAGAAATTATCCATGAAGGCATTCCATGCAGCATGCCTTAATTAGCTTCATTTTAGTGGAAATGGAGATTTGTTTTATAACAGGCACTCGTCAATTTCCAAGAGAAAGAAAATAATAAAAAGTGCCTTCCTCTTCCCTTACAGTTCAATTTTTTTTTTCTATTTCTGACAAATTGTATCTTATCTCCCATTCCACGGGAATCCTCCCTTCCCTAGCTTTCAAAGATTCATATAATATTATCAGTAGATAATACTCTTATCACAGCTCCTGATTGAATGCCATACTTCCTTCTCCTCTCTAGGTCACAAATCAAACATATCTAACAGAAAAATAAAAATATCAATTAAATTTCGTATCCAATGATTCCAACGGAGTGGCTCCACTCAGCTTTCTCCTTGCTCATGTCTAGCAGCTCTGTGACCTCTCTTTTAGAAATCTCAAAAAATCAGGGCTAAAGAGACGACTGAGCAGCTGAGAATGCTGACTGTTCTTGCAGAGAACTTGAGTTTTGTGTCCAGTACCTATAAGAGGCAACTCACAGCTGCCTGGAACTCCAGCTATTGGCTAGGCTTGGCCCCACTGTTACCTGGCAACAGCCAGGTGTGCCTGGGGATGCTTGTCCCCTCCTCTCTCTCTCTCTCTCTCTCTCTCTCTCTCTCTCTCTCTCTTGCTCTTCCTCTACTCCTCTACACCCCCCTCCTCTGCCTTTCTCTCAACTCCCCTCCTCATGCCCTGAATAAACTCTGTTGTATACTATATCGTGGTGTGGGTGTAGCTGGTACTTCAGGGGAAAGGGATGCCTCAGCATGGGCCTGCAGAGGCACCCCCTTCCCCCACACCATACTGCACCTCCACCAAACATATCCCTGCTTCCCCTATCTTTTTCTAAAACACAACACCAGCTTCAGGAGATCTAATGTCCCCTTCTGGCCTATGCACATGTGCCATGCCCCAACATAGATATATATATGCAAACACATAAGTAAAAACTTAAATAATTTATTTTTTTTTAAAAAAATTGTTTCCATTAAGCAATTCCAGAGAAAGAGCTAACTCACTCAAAGAGCAGGAATGTGAACTGGCTCCATAACCCTTCCCTTTTCAAAAACCATTGTCTTTATTCATATCCAAAACATTTTATGAGTGTTAATTTGTTCTCTATTAAATTGGCACATCTCATAAAATTTCCAGGATGGAATTTTAATTGATTATTATTTCCAACTAGTATGTTTACTACTTTGAAGATCATACTGTACTTTCTGTAGAGAAACACACCACATCCTCTTGGAATCTTAGTCATCTATTGAGAACAGTGCATGGTGTCTACTGGGTTTTCTGTGATATTCTAGCGAAGAAGCCACCACACATACAACCACTTTGTCACCGTTTCATCTCCACAAGTAAAATTTTGACAATTTATCTAGGTTTATTTGTTGCTTAGAGATTGACCCATGCCAATCAAATTAATAAAATACTAATGTACAAGCCAGATACACACATTTCTGGGAAGAAGAATGTATCTGATACTGTTAATCTTCCCTGAATTCTAGACACCCAGGAAGTAAAGATGTCTAACAGCTGAGACTGGAATAGAAGGGTGACAGAGAAAACAGGCTATGAGACCATTCCCAGTGAGATACCCAGAGATAAGAGCATTCCCCAGAGATGGAAGAGTTCATGAAGTTGGTCCAGTCTTTCTGCATTTTTAAGCTGGTTCTGTTACTTTCCAGCACTGAGCTCTTAGGGGGCACATGTCACCTTTCTGGGTCTCTGGAAAATAGCAGCATCTACTTTACACATGGTTATGTTTGAAGAAAGATAATGAATAAACTAAGCATTATGTCGGACATAATCAATACATAATACTCACAGAAAAAAAAACATTTTAGGCTTATTTTTATTGATTGGTTGATTGAGGTTTAAGCACAGGGCACTGGACATGCACAGCAAGTCCTCTCCCATGGAACTATCAATAAACCTCCAGCCCTATAGACAACTCTGTCTTTCCTTTACCCGCTGCCACTTTCTCTTCCTTCCATTTTTAATCAACTGCATACATCTTGCATATGCTAAAAATGAGAGCTGAAAATGCATCTTGAGAGAGATTCAGCATTGCCCTAAGTCTGTGATTGGAAAGTTTTGCAGCAATGGACTTATGCTCTAGATCTTATTTTGTTTCAGACATTTTTGTGCTACTAGATGATAATTTCCTTCACATCAACTACTGCATAATATCCTGCTAGGTGCATAAGTCATCATTTATGTATCTGTTTACTTGGACACAGCCGGCTTCTGCCACGTCACTCATTCACCACACAATTCAGCTATAATCTAATGTAAGCACTTTCCCATACAAGGCTTTTCTTGAGCACACATAGGAATGAAATTGTTTAATCATAACATGTCCACATGGCAGACTCAGAGAGATAAAGCAAACTTTATATACTTTTACACTGGAGAAGGGACAGTAATGGGATTGGAGATGAACACCAAGGGAAACAATAGAAAGGAACCCTCAGAAGCATGCTGCAGCTGTCCCTTTAACCAAAGAGTGTGACCAGCTTAAGGTTGCTTTCCAAGAATGAGTTCTAGAGCTCTTGCCTGATATATGTAAGACTCTGCATTTGATGTATAAAAAAAGGGAGATGAAAAGAGAGAAAAGGAGAGGGAGAGGATACACGGTTTGTATTAACACCTCATCTAGCACATTGGCTTAGTGCTCCCCTTTGGGCTCTGCAGATAGTGTGTTAGCTTCATAGTGCCCTGCCAAAGATGCAGGAGAAGGTCCTTAGACTTTCCTCCTTGTCAGAGGACCTTTAAAATCCCCAAGACTCGGACTCTCCGAGAACAATACGCACTGCTCCTCTGCATTGATGGCCTATGAAATTTTAACTACACATCTTTCTGTCGATCATCTCTGGAGAATGTTGTACTTAACATCTCCCCAAGCCTGACTATAGTTGATTCTTAATTATCCTGAAAGATTTCTCATAAAGAGGACTCTTCTGTTGTTTCTCACCATTTAATCTAGGCCAATAATAAAAGGTCTTTTCACTCAGAGAGCAGTGTAAAAAAAAAAATGTCAAAAAAGACTTCTGTGTTCATTTAAATTTACTCTTACAAGTGGACACAGCTTCTTTTACTATTATCTATTCTGTGCACTGTGTATTGATTGTATGTGTATGAGACGTGTGTAGGGTGGGGGGGCTTATACAAGTAACACAGCATGCGTGTGTGTGTGTGTGTGTGTGTGTGTGTGTGTGTGTTTGTGTGTGTGTGTGTAGGCTTATACAAGTAACACAGCATGAATGCGAGGGCAATGGACAATCTCAAGTTGTGTGTGTGTGTGTGTGTGTGTGTGTGTGTGCGTGTAGGCTTACACAAGTAACACAGCATGCATGCGAGGGCAGTGGACAATCTCAAGCTTTGGTTGGTCCTCATCTTCCACCTCATTTGAGATGGGCTTTCTGTTGCTCCTGGCTTCTTATGCCAGGCTTGCTGACCCATGAGATTCCATGAATTCTCCATCTCTATCTTCATCGCACCACAAGGACAATGGGATTACAAAGGATGCTGCATCAAGCTTTTCACTTGGGTTCCAGGGACTCAGATTCAGCACCGGACACTCTCATGGCAAGCCCTTTGCTTGCTGAACCTCCCCTTCTTTCAAAAGAGAGAAACAATAAAAAGAGTCTGTTCCAAAAAGAGTTAAGTAACTGAACTTTTCATTTTCAATAGCATTTATTGTAGATTCGGTGCTAAAAGAGAACTGCAATTTTCAAACTTTCCGACAAGTCAGGAAGAGATGGGGAAGTTAAATGACTTTCTTTATAATTAACAAAAAAAAGTAATGTGAAAAAGAACAATTTTCTTCAAGACTGTCCACGTCTCTAGTTCTTTTAGAATATAATAGAGAAGTTGATTAAATTGATCCATTTTGCAAAAGCCATTGTAAAATTAATTCCTGATTATTTTTGCTACTGCATGTCACTGTAATAATTCCACTATTTACAATGGAAAGACATGTTTAGAAACCACATTTACTTTCATTTCATTCACTTGGGTCCCCTGATGGTTTTCTGTTTTTTTTTTTTTTTTTTCTTATTATCTGCACTGTGCCCAATATACAATCATTCTTCAGGCTGATTCGTGTATGTTCTGTTTATAATACTCAACTTGCACATTCGATCTTAGACTTTCTGCTAAAATACCAACGATCTCAGCGTACTCTAGATAACAAACTGTAGACTGTAGGTTACAAAGGATTAATTTCATCTCTAACTATCATTTGTACTCAGTTGTCTTTAACCAAGAGAAACAGCCCTTTATTTGTGAAACCTTCTGAGAGTTAAATATACACACGTGAAAGCGGAAGGGAAAGATTGAGGACCATCATTTGTGATTAAGTTCTAACTTTTAATCCTGCTGTTGGGAATTGCCCAGAAAACCCAGTCCTTAGAGCTTTGCCTCCTCAACTCTAATTAGATATACATACATTCAATTAGGCATCCGGAAGTTTTGCCTCCTAAACTAGGAGACTTCCCAGCTTGGAATACACTGTAAGGGGGCATTTGACACATAGATCATAGTGGCACCTCTTCTAGCTAAGAGGCAACTGCATCACAAACCCACCGGTTAATGGCACACTCCCCTCTGCTGTGTGTGCTTCTATGTATCTAATCATTTGCAATTCAGGCATAGCCTCATTCTCTGAGTCAAACCCTCCCTGATCTCTTTTGCTGAGGCTAGACAAGCAACTTGTAAAAGTATCTGTCATGAGCCGTCATGTATCCTGTGGGCTACAAAGGGTGCATGATCCTAATCTTAGTTCACAAACTCTAAACTGTACTTTGCTTTCTGTCCCTTGTCACAACATAAGACCAAGAACATTGTCCAGAGTGCCTTAGTTCACCTGTCTCCTCTTAAGGGTTGCTTCTGCCTCAACCCTGACAAATAAGGTCACACTTTGTACCCAAGATGTCATAATGGTATACTGAAAGACTAGGATTTGACCTAAAAATCCACATTGAATTCCAGCAGTTCTGGTGACAGGCGGGCCAAGACAGATTTTCATTTGCTTGACCAAGAGCCCAATCCTGCAACTCTGTAGTGTTTTCATCCTAAACAGAGCACTGACAATCACCACTGGGTGACTACTGCTCTGCTTTGGGTCATCTGTCCTTATACATAGGTACCAATGCCATGAAACTGTGAACTGACTCAATGATAATGGCCATTGTCCCACTGTGTCAGGCAATGGGTTTTCTGCACATGGCAGCATTTCACATTCTCCAAACAATACTATATTAGCTCCAGAAGTTTAAAGATTAGGCCATGGCTTCATTATCTCTAGTTCTTAGCTGTCACCCCCAGGAACAGAACACCTAGGAAACGTGTCAATCATGATTGGGGCTTATGAACATTCAGAAAGGATAAAAATAACTCCTCTTAGGTCACATGGGCTTGGAGGTTTGGGCATATTATCTGGCCTTTGTGGTATTGTTCTTTCAGAATGTATACCCTTTATTATGGGCAGTGGCTGGAGCCAGGCTTTCTTAAATATCCTTGGCAGTGACCATTCATCCATTCTGTGGGATATGGGATGCTGGCCAGAAGTCCGTGTTATCAGTAGCTGGGGTTGATTTTCTGGTTTCTTTACCCCCAAGGATGAATTTACAAGAAAAATTCTCAGTTTCTCAGAGCTGTAGTGCCTAAATGTTCACAGAATCTACCATGTCTTGCATTTGACTGCTCTGGGAAAAGATACCTGAGACAGCACTGGAGGAGGCTAGCAGGAAGGCCAGACTTGTCACACTTATTCAGCAGATTAAAGAGCCTGAGAGGTCTTATCAGTATCTGTCAAAAGGCATGACTCAGCCAAGGGGAATGAACAGTGGAAGAAATAAGCCTTTCCTTTATACAGCAAGAATTCTCTGCCTTCAGAGAACAGTGGGCACCTTTTTACTCCATCTCCCTGTGGCGAAATACTTTTCTCATCTATAGAACACTGTGTGACTCCATTTACCTAAAGCCTGTTACACAGTTGTTTCATCAAAGAATGCACATCTCTGGTTTTCTTTTCTTTTCCTTTTCTTTCTTTCCTTTCTTTTTAATGTAGGGGAGATGGAGTGTAACACGTGAAATAATAAGATTTTTACAGGAAATAATGTAAATGAAGCCTTTCGCCCTTAATGATCCATGATAAAATGCTCTTGTTACTGGGCTCCAACAGCAACCCAAGCAGGTTGCCATGGTAACATCCAGCTGCTCCTTGGCTCTTTGCTTAATGATCAGTGTGATGTCAGGCTCTTGAGATAACCAGAGGCTCAGACAAATCTTAACAGCGGCCGCAACAGTCCACTGGGGACTTTAGTTGTGTCTGACTGAGGGCTCCTGTGTCCAGGTCTAATTAAAACGTACTCAGACCTAGACTGCCAGTGCCCGAGGCAGAGAGTCAGGTCACCTTTCCAAGTTCCGTATTTGCTTGCCTTGCTCCACATGACTGCCCAGTTGGAAAGAAGCCAGAGCCTGGCAGCCACAGCACATCCTATGCCCAATGCTTCAAACGCACCTGCCACCCAGCTCCTCCTGGCATGGGGAGATCACACCAAAGAAGGTGACCTTTTGGTCCCCTCTTCCTGTGTTCCTTGCATGACCCTTTCAACTATGTTGGAGCCTGGAATTCTCACCATGAATCACGACTTGACTTAGGGAGCAAACTGGGGAGGGAAGAACTAGAACATTCACTTAGAATATACTTTTCAAAATCTATTCACTTTCTGGGACAGACCCTAAGGAATATCTGGTTTTCTTCTTCACTTCTTTTCAGCCTCTCTTGAGATAGTTTAAGAAGCACTTCCCCATCTGCAGGCCATTACTAGGAACACAGAGAGAAAGGTTGAATAAGGCTTCATTCCTCTTCTCTAGGAGACACTGGGATTTCAGATGACATCAGGTAGGCGTATATAGACCGGGTCTCGAGACATCTTCCTTAAAGGATACCAGCGGGGCTGTCTAGAGGAGAGAGACTTGGCTGGAGTGACACGGTGGAAGACAGGGAAGGAGAGAGGAAGGGTAAGTGTGATACAGTTTGGTAGCACGAGATGATCTTGTGTGTTTAGGAGGCCGTCATCCAGACTACCTGGAGCTTTCCCTAGCTATCTTGTGAGAGGACAAGAGTGGAAAGCTGGGGCCAGACAGAATGAACTTTATTTTGTTTTGTGGGTCAATGAGAGATACCTAAGGTTCTTAAGTGGGGAAAGAAAATGGTGATTGATATTTAAGAAAATTATTCTTACAGGTAAGAAGATGAACTGAGACAACAGGAGATGTGGGGCCATTAGAGTCACTGAAGGAGTCTGATCATCGAGAATGCCTACTATTTTATGTCCAGCGTGTGCCTGTGCCTGTGCGTGTGCATGCATGTGTGTGTGTGTGTGTGTGTGTGCCTGTGTCTGTGCTTGTCTGTGTGTGTGTCTCTGTGTGTGTGTATGTGTGTAGGTATGTGTATGTGTATGTGTGTCTATTTGTATGTGTGTCTCTCTGTGTGTGTAGTTGTGTGTAGATGTGTGTGTGTTTGTGTGTATGTGTGTGAATATGTGTGCTTGTGTGTATGTGTGTGTGTATATATGTGTGTCTGTGTGTCTATGTGTGTCTATGTGTGTATTTATGTGTGTATGTGCATATATGTGTATTTGTGTGCATATGTGTGTGTATATGTGTGTGTTTATGTGTATGTGTGTGCATATGTGTGTCTGTTTGTGTGTGTGTCTGTGTGTGTGTGTTTCTTGAAAAAGAATCGGTCTTCTAGTGCCTGGCCCATCTATCCATACAAGAGTGGGCATATGACCTCAGCCCACACCATATAGTCCTCTACTCCTGGTTCACATGTGTGGTCGGATGAGTATGTATGCAAGCAGTACCATGTTTCTCTGATGAAATTTAGATACAGTCAAATACATCCAGATTCCTTATTTTTTTCAAAAATGAAAGGTGTAGCTTTTTAGTTTTCAAAGGCAACCTTCCTTCCTAAGTAGAGAAGGCTCTCTGATTATTAAGCCAATGCGTAGAGGAAAATGAAAGTCAGGGACACAAAAGCTTCATTACTGTTACTTGAACCATTGCACTGTAAAGCACAGACCAAGCTGTTTGAAGCCATGTGCCAGAAGGTTTTGAATTCCTTTTGTTTGGCAAGTATGAGTTAGTTTTTGACTTGTGCCTGCTTCCTGACTCAGACACCAGAAATTGATGTGAGCCTGAGCTGAGTCAGGAGAAGATGCAGAAAGTGGCTTTAGAAATGTTCACAAAACTACTCGGGAATTGGGAAGAAAGATGCAATGGTGTGGGTGGAAAATTTCAACCTCGCTGATGCCTAGGTACCTGATTTAATACGGCAATGAATCCACTTGATAAGATGTTGAATATTTTTGAAGAAAGAGTGTTTCAAGAAATATTTTGGGGGGAGCTGGAGAGATGGCTCAATGGTTAGAAACACTTGCTACTCTTATAGAGGACCCGGGTTCAGCTCTCAGTACCCACGACTGTGTGTAACTCCGCTTCTAGAGAAGCCACCAGCTTCTTCTGTCCTCTGCGGACATTGTTTGCACACGGTGCACATCAGATGAGCACCCATCTCCACCTACTCCCAACACATCTAATGAAAAAGGTTTGGAGGGTGAGATTTGAGACAGAGTCTTCCTCCATAGTCAAGGCTGATCTGGAATTCATTCATATAGAATGGGCTAGCCATTCAGACTGGCTCCCAACTCTAACTCCCAAACTGTATGACTCAGCCCTTGAATGTTGGGATCACAAGTGTGTTCAACATATTATTTAAAAAGTATTGGCTTATAGCCAGTAGTGGAATATTCAGTTGGAATTTTCAAGCAGCAATTAATATTTCCTATAATTCACTTCCTGAAATCCATGCACCATCCAGAAAGCATCCCAAGGGTCATCATGCTCTGCATCTTCCCTGACTTATCTCATACTCTAATTCCTCTACTGAACATTTATCAAGTGGCTGATGGTATGATATGCCGTCTAGAGTTAAAACATGATATGTATTCAGAGTTTGAGTGTTCCTGAAGATCTACCCCGGCTCCATAGGTTGAGCAAGAAGAGCCAATAGATACTAACCCATCTGGGGTCGCAGAGATTGGACTTGTCAGCTGTGTCCTAGCTTAATTTCTGTTGCTGAGATAAAATGCCCTGATTAAAAATAACAACTTAGAGGAGAAGACGTTGATGTTAACTTGCAATTCTGGATTACAATCCATTTTGGGGGGAAAGTCAAAGAGGCAGGAACTTGAAGCAGCTAGTCACAATCACATCCTCAAGAGCAGAGAGGAATGAGTGCAGGAAAGCCTAGTAGTACTCAGTACTCAGCTTTCTCTAGGCTTATATAGCCCAGGGAAGTCCTTCTTAGGGAATGATGCCGCCCAACAGTGGGCTGGGTCTTCCTACATCATTGAAATCGTAATCAAGTTAATTCTCCCACAGACAGCCCACAGGCTACTCTGAGCTGGACAATCCCTCCTTGAGATTCTGTTCTCAGGTTATACGTTGGGTTAGGTTGACAATTAACCATCACATAGCCCTCAGCCAAACCCTGCTTTGCCCAGCTGGTTGGTAAAGATCTTTTTCCTAAAGTAGTCCCAATTTTATTTGTATCAGCTGTCCTGTGGCATGTTGAATCTCCCCTCCCCCAGCCTCCCACCCTGCGCCCCACTGACTTTCTAGTTTTCAGACCCTTTCAGAACATATTTGGTCTCTCCTTTCTAAAATCTTTTCCTGTATCTAAATAAGACATTTGTATATTCCTTTCATCTCTCTGCTTCCCAATCTAATGACGACAATAATAGTCTTTTGCAATGTGACTCATGAATGTGGGGGTTTGTTCTTTTAAAGTACTATTTAGAGTAAAAAAAAAAATGATCCATGATTTGAATGTCTTTTGTTCCCTCCTTGATCTGATAGCTCCACTCGACAGAGGTCTGTGTGCCCATCATTTATCCCCTAAGTCAGTGTCTGAAACGAAGTAAGCCTTCAATAAACATTTACTGTTCAAGTGTCTGGGTCCTAGCACCTACTGTTCTCACTGGTTACTTACCAACGTGGTACTATGTCTGTGGCTTGAGTAATGTATTATGTACAACAGAGGAAGCAACGCTTCACCTAGTAAAGCCATCACAGGATGTAAGGTTGGTTGCTAATTAGTTCTGAATTCATGCAAAGGTTTGCTCTTCCCATTGCTGTGACAAAAGTATCTGACACAGGAACCTTAGAGAAGGGAGATTTTAGATTTTCATTTTAGATTATGGTTTGAGGACACCCAGGGTCAAGGGGCAGGGGACTTAGGTGGCTGGTTACATTGTATCTGCAGCTAGGAAGCTGACAATGATGCAGACTGGTACCCAACTGGGCTTTCTCCTTTATAAACAGTCCAGCCCAGTGCTAGTGAAATGGTGCTTCTCCGTTCCAGCTGAGTCTTCTCACTCAGTTAAACCTCCCTGGAAATGCCCTCATAAGCACACTCAGAGGTTTGTCGCATCCCTCATTCTAAAATCCTTTATGTTTGCAATCAAGATTAATCACTCCACATTCATAAGTCTGCATAATGTACCCCAAAATTTCAGAGATATTTTTAACTATAACACATTATAATCCCCTCTATTGACCACCTCAAACTACTACATCTTTCAAATGAAATCATTGCTTACCCAGGGTGTGTGTGTGTGTGTGTGTGTGTGTGTGTGTGTGTGTG
>JANHMN010000001.1:219524372-219568938 GCA_030674055.1 Rhabdomys pumilio | reverse complement strand
CTCTCTCTCTCTCTCTCTCTCTCTCTCTCTCTCTCTCTCTCTCTCTCATATTGCTTAGGAAAGCATCTGTAGTCAGGGGCAGGCTGTAGTCTGTAGACATCAGTCTAATGTCATTAGAGCCCTACTAAAATGAGTGAAAGTAACCCTTTTGTAGCTCTAATGTTGAAGCTTGGTCTCTTTCTCTTCTCTGTGTTTATGTGTGTTCCTGTTAAGGTGTACACAGTGTGTGCAGGGTTATATGTGAAAACCAGAGAACAATCTGGAGAGTTGTTACCCAAGTACTTTCTACCTTTACTAAATACAAGTGGTTTTTTATTTGTTCATTTTTGATATACGGTATCTTTCTGGCCTGGAAGGCACCAAGTATGCTAGGCTGACTAGTCATGGAGCCTCAGGAAGTCACTTGTCTCTCTTCCTCCACACTATTAGGCTTCTAAGCCACTGTGCCCAGCTTATTTCTCAGTGGGTTCTAAGTATTAAAGTCAGGGTCTTCTTTACAAGGCAAACATTTTACAAACTGTTCTGTTGACCCAACCAAGAGGTTTTCAATTCCACAATATGTAATAGTCTTCCTAGGAACCAACTGGATTTGGTTATTCCACGGAGTGTGACGTTTGATTGTGTGCCTTCATGGGCACCGTTTGGTCAATAACACCCCCTAAGCATTTGCTGACAGATGCACTTATGGGTTCCATAAAGAAAAATAAATTAAAAAAAAAAAAAAAACTACTTGGTCTATGATTTAATTCCACTGCTTCCTCATTTGTCCACCAGATGGCAGAACAGAGGCCAGGATAGAAGCTAAAATATTTTTGATTCACTAATGTATTAAGTATGAAATTATATTAAGAGCAGGAAATAAAAACTTAAATGTAGTCCTATGACTTAATGTCCATTAGATTGGCTACATAAAAATACATTGCAAAAGACACAAGATTGTGAAAAACTTAGGTTCTAGGTTGTAAATTAACCGTTCAACCATGGATTAAAAGAGCTGGGCATGCTCCTGTGCAATGGCAGAGGGGACAGAGGAGTACTTAACGAAGGTTCTCCCCGGAGCCTACTTTTGAACCTGAAACTAGACATAGAAAAGATAAGGGTCAGAAATGTTCTCTTTTCTCCTTTGCTGTGACAGTCCTGGGCCTGGCAAGTGTGGCATTCTCTACCAATATCCAAAGTTACTTTTGAGAACAAGCCCTTATGTTCAACTCAAAGGGAAGCTAAAGTATATAAAGAAATATTGAGTGGGAGAGCCGGGGACCACTGGCCAACATAAAGAAGAGTCTGTATGCTCACAGTTGGTAAATGTTTAACACAGTCGGTGTTGTTAAGCATTGCCCGAGTTTATTCAGCAACCTCTTAAACAAACAGGGTGGAATGCTTTATTGTTCTCATCTAAATAGATGGATCTAAAGCAGAAGGCTTCAAGGAGATAGCCTGGTTTATAGATATTCTCATCGGTGTCTTTTTCACACATGAATATAAAGCCTTCTTCTTCCTGGATTTGCAGAGACTAGTGTCAGAGAGAAATGTACCATGAAGCTGTACCTTACAGAGGAAGGACCAAGTGGAGTGAGATTGTTTTGAGAATATGTATAGTAGGCAATAACCCACAAGAAAGAAATGGAAAGTGAATTTTATGGCAGCGGTTGTAAGACGTTTTAATCCACATCTTAAGGCACACACCGAGTCATGATATCTTATTTGCCTAGGCCACTCCATTTTCTGAGGCCCTGGCTTTAACCTTTTCTAGTCACCATGGCAACAAGGACACAAATACAAAGTCCATAGCATTCTCCAGATCTGTGAGGAAGAATTTCCCACTGTACACACAGTATGTATGGTTGACCTAAGCATTGCAGGAAGAATGTGGTGTAATTTTAAACACAGTAAATGGAGTCATAAAATTGGAGTGGATGCAGCTAGGAAAATGTTACCAACAAAGGAAGGAAAATAGTGTTGGCTTGTCGCTCCCACTAAAGCCCTCAGTGCCTCCCTCATCTCCTTGCCTGATGTAAAGAGAACCATGAAAACAAAGCATCCAAGCCTTGAGTTTGCTTTTTATTTTTTTTAAGGCCCAAACCTAAAATAAATGATTCATTTCTAGGCCAAGCATAAATGAGTGAGCCGAGATGCTGGTCTTGAAAACACTTCATCATTTCCAATCACTGGCTGTAACGGGCTCTGCTAAAAATCCTGTGTGTTCACTCTGCATGTCCAGAGAAGCAGCCAGGCTCTGATATGACTGTGTCCGGATTTCTGGCCAAGGCTGTCCTCACGCAGCATCCCCAGGAAGTAAGGGTGGAGATGACTGTGGGGTGAATTATGGATCCATCCCGTGCATTCAGTCCTATGCACTGAATAATGCTGGGAGGAACTTTAAAAGATTTCTGCGAATAAAGCAGCTTCCTTGGGCAGGAATGAAGAGCCACAGGAGAAATTCAGAGAAGTTTAAAGAGGCTAAACAAAACAAAAACAAAAAAAACAAAAAAACAAACAACAACAAAAAAAAAAAAAACCAAAAAACCCAAAAAACAAAAAACAAACCCCCCAAAAACCAACAACAACAAAACAAACAAAATCAGCAGCATGCAGGGACCTCTGTCAGACACAGAACTGATTTCTCAGTTTGATCAGTGTGGTAGTTGTCATCATTATTAAACCTTTCTTTTTTTTTTTTTTTTCTTTTTTTTTTTCTTCGTTTTGGTTTAAGTGTTTGTATTTTTTAGTAGGGGGATTTGGGGGATGGGCAGATACTATGCCCTTGTGCTTGACCTGTGCTGCCATGCCAACTGAGGGGCGGAACCCAATCCCGATGCTCCTTTCCTGTGAGCCCCATTCATTCCTCAGATAACCTGCCGGCATCGAGAGCTTGACCTGTGAGAAGCACAGCCCGACCAGCGCTGCTGCAGTTGTGGGTGTCATTACTCAGTCCTTCGGTTCTCTGCTGTCTAAGATGGGAGTGAGAGTAAATAAATAACAAGTGGTGATATTTATGTCAATCATCTAACGTCTACGACTGCACGGTTCCCAGAGAAATGCCAGCAACAGACAGAAAAGTATCAGATACTTTTCACCACCTCTTCAAGGAGGAAGTATAGCTGAGAAGAAAGAATGTCAGCCTGTGAGACCAAAGAAACGAATTCATGCCCCAGCTGGGTGCAGGCCAGCTGTGAGACTGAGAACCTCCCAGCTGCTCTGGGGTTCAATCTTCTCATCTGCAAAATTAAGATGCTGGTCTGAACCATCTCCCATTTAATATATTTTGTTACCCTAGAGGGAGTTCAGAGGTCTTTGTTCCCCTGGAAGTCAGTTTAACTTCTAACTTTCTCAGTAGCCCTGTAGATAATCTCAAGAAAAGGAAAGACATTTATAATGCTATTTTCCAGTTGAGTTTGGGAAATTAGAGTAAAAGCCAATATATTTTGCACAACTATGAACATGGACCTAAAGTGAGGAAGAGAGGAGGCAACTGCTTTGGAGAAATATCATCTCTGTCTCTGTACTCCCAGTCCAGTTGAACCACTCAGGATGGCTAGCAGTTAAATTATCCATGCAGAAGGCTGTGGACACTGGAAGGGAGAGGGAACAATAAAGAGAAAAAATTGAGGGTCCATAATAAATATGATTTCTTCAGTATTAGTCCTATTTCTGTTGTTGTTATGAGATACTAAAGCTGCATAAATCATGAAACAAAGATGCTTATTTTTGACTCATAAAATAAGTCTAGAACATTCTCAGTGGGCAGTCCTGGGTAGTTTTCTTCCTGATTCTGTTCACATTGTAATCACAGACTGCTATGAATGGAAGGTTTGTCATTCCCAATGCATGGGTGTTTTGCCAGCACTGGCTTGGCTTTGGATACTGGCCTCACCACCTAGTTACCTCTTATTCCACCACCACTGCCAATCTTGTAACATCCACAGTTAAATGGGAATTTTGATAGAAACAAACCGTATTCAAACCATAGTAGGAGGGGAGAATAAGCCTCCATTTAGATTATTCAAATCTAACTTCCAAGATTTCTCCAATTAAAAAATGTATGTATGAGTGCAGGTATACAACACATGAGAAGATGAATACATATGTACATGTATGTAGATATCATGCATTATGTAAGATACATGTCTATGTCTTACTCTTAGTCTTTCTCCATGAGGTACAGATCTGCTGAAATACCGATTGGGGGTACTCTAGATAGTCCTAAATGTTCCCTTCCTTCTTGTCCCTGCCCTCTGGTCTCCTCGGCACTACCACAGAAAGCAAGAACAGAGCTTGAGAATCCTAACTAGTCTGGGGAACTGTTAATGCCCACACAATTTTACATTTGCTTCTGTTTCCATGACAAATTTTTCTTTTCAGATAAAAAGAACATTTCTAAAAGATCAAAATTAAATCCCTTTTGAAGACTCAAAGGAGGATGGCGTCTCCGGGAAAGCATTAGAACAAAATAACACCATGTCACTTGCGACATTTACAAACTACCCAGCGCCTCAAGATTGTGGCGTTTAAAGTTCAGGTTTTCCTTTTCTATTTGTGGGTTTCCCTCTCTTCTGCCCAGGCCAGCATAACTCTTAAACTCTTTCCTGATGCAACAAAGTCTGGTTTCTTCAGTGGGATCATTGCTGAGTGAGGCGCTTTAGTCTGAAGAAAGAATTGTCATTTGGCTCAGAGCAAGAAAACTTTATCCATATGAATATACACATAGAAGTAACTGTGGATATATGTGGATGTATAGACAGTAGACTAATCCTCATTTGAACAATTTCTCTTCCTTTTTCCCATAAATATTTCTTAGCTATCTACACAAGGACTTTTTTCCCCATCCAACTCTTGTTTTGTCTAGATTTTATCATCAGTTTGAACTCTTTTCCTGGAAACTGTTGAAAAATGATGGGTGATGGGTGCTATTCCATGTCCAAGGGAAATGTTGCTTCTTGGCCTGAACAGGCAAGAATCCTTGGATTATTTCAAAAGACCCAGTTAGGGACAAATAGGCAACCGCTACCACTATCATTAATAACCCCCCACCACATACACATACCTATACCTTAACAGCAATCAGCCCAATTCTCTTCTCAGTACTCTTCTTCTATTTCCTACTTGACCTTTTGAACAATGCGAAAGATATTCTTCATCAGCAATAAGACTCCCACTTATAACCGTACCTTTATGTGGCAGTCTACAGTCAGTTATTAACAACTGTGAGTGAGTTTATCCTGGGCCAGCAACTCCAGTTCTGTAGCTACCTACAGAAGAATGAGAGACTGTGTCCACACAGAAGTTGACACATGACACTAAGCACTGGTCATGATCGTTACGATGGTTTGTGTTGGCTGTCAGCTTCACAGGGTCTAGAAAATCACAGAGGAGACGATCATCTCAGCACATCTGTGAGGGATTATTGGGATGAAGTTTGCCTCCCTGGGTGTCTATGAGGACTGCATAGACAGGTTAACTGATGTGGGAAGACCCACTCTAACTAAGAAACAATTTAAAAATATATATATAAGGAAAGTGGTACTAACATTTGTTGCTCTCTGCTCCCTGGTCGCAAAGTGACCAGCTTCTCCAAGCTACTACTGTCATGTCTTCCCCATCATGATGGGCTGGACCACTGAACATGAGACATTAAACCTCCCTCTGTTAAGTTGTTCTTGTTGGTTGTTTTGTCACCGCAACGAGACAAGAAACTAATGCAATAGTCCAAGGAAGCAACAATCTGATTGCCCATCAACTGGTAGATGCACAATTGGTATCAAGTTTTTATAAATGCCACATAGCAGTGAAAAGCAACTATGTATGAAACAACATGACTGGAGACCATAAAAGGATAAGGAAAACCAACCGCACACACAGGACTGTGAGGATTATGCGTACATAAAATTTATTAAAATGACAAAATTAGCCAGGGCTAGGCATGAGAGCAGGGTTGAATGCAAAGAGTTAAAGTGGGCTTCTCCAGTCCACTATGCTGAATTTTTGTTAATGTTTAGAGTAGGCTTTTCCATGACAGCCTCAAACAGAATAGAGCCATGACATCCTTCAGTGAATGAATCGTCAATGGCACATCCACACAGCTGGGCACCATCGAGCTGCAATGAGGAACGTCCTATTCAGGTCAAAAGAAAAGACATAGAGGACTCTTAACTGTGTGCTTAATGTGGAAACAAACTGAGAACAGGGCGGACTGAAAGAGCTGTGTGCTGTATGATTCTAATTACAGCATCGCCTGGAAGAGATGAAACTGTACCGACAGGAAAGAATCAATAGTTGTTAAGGTTTGCATCTGTGGTGTGTGGCAAGGGACTGCTGAGTATGTAAAGCATTGGGTGTTGGGTTAATGACATAAAGTCATCCAAAATCATGGAGAGATAGAGCTGTTCTCTTGGTGAAACTCACCGAACCATTTGAATAGCATAAAGAATAAAGTTTGCTTTAATGTAAATTTGATTAAAAAAATTAAAAATGAGCTTATCTGGAGAAGATACAACAGAGAAATATAAACTATGAGATAAAGAGAGGTAAAACACGGGGTTGCCATTTATGGTGATGTAGGAAGTAGATAGAGTGCATAAGGAAGGGCAAGAGGGAATGTTCTAAAGTGCTTGACTGGGTGACTGGGTATGCCCATTTCCCAGGAGGGTAGCTGTTGCTGAAGTCACTGTACATGCATGTTAGACGTGAACAATGAATTAAGTTGATCACAGATGGTGAAAGGCAGGTTTATCGTTGTTGAATCAAAAATCTAGGTAAGGGGAGGAGTCTAAAATAACCGACGGCCTAATAAATAATAAAGTAAAACTGGAAACATCAGTTCTTTCCTGCTTGGCTTAATATAAATGATATGGGTATGTATCAAAGAATTAACAGGTATGTGTAAGTACATGGGTGAGCATACTCATGCATATTTTCTTGCTCTGACAGCCAAAGAGAGTCCAGAAGCACTGACAACCCAGCACCAAGCAAACCCGATGTTCAGATCAAGGATCTGTTACCTTCCTTCCACAGAAGGAACATGGGCTCCCAGAGAAACGGCTGCTTCTAAAACTAGGGCAGGAATTATTCAAATGATCTTTCAATATCTCTGTGTGTGCGTGTGTGTGGTATGTATAGTGTGTATGTGTGTGTGATGTGTGGTGTGCATGTGTAGCGTTGTGGTGTGTGTATGTATGGTATGGTGGTGCATGTAGTGTTGTGGTGTGTTTATGTGTGTGTACATGCACATGAATGCACTTATGTGTACATGCACACACACATACAAACACACATGAATAGGTTTACATGAGCCTGTGTGCATATGTAGAAGCAAGAAACTGATACTAATTATTTTCTTATTATTTTGAGACAGGGTCTCTCACTAAACTTGGAGCTCCTCTTGTTGGCTAAGCTCACCAGCCAGAGCTACCTGAGATCTGCCTGTCTCAACCCCTGCCCCTCACTCTAGTACAATGTTACAGGTGCACATAGCCATTTACAGCCTTTTAGTTTTGCATGTATGTATCACACATGCATGTGTGTGGGTACATGCAGACCAGGGTATGGTTGTGGCAGTCAGAACAATTTGCTGGAGTTTGTTGTTTCCCTCCACTATGTAGGATTCAGGGACTAGACTGAGGTCAGTCATCTGGCTTGGTGACAAATGCCTTGACATACTGAGCCACCTCACTGGCCCCACAGACAGCATCTTTAGTGGGGGTTCTGGGAATCTGAACTCAGATGCTCGTATTTAAACCACAAGGGGTCTTTTCAATGAGCCTTTTCCTATACCCTATGCAATAGCTTATTTTACAAAAACATAAGGAAATGTCCCCCACATAAAAGACAGAACTCCATAATAAGAGAGTGTTAGCTACTTTCCTCATCACTGGGACAGGCCATGCAGCATTACAACTTAAAGGACAAGAGTGTGTTGAGCTCATGGTCCAGAGAACGTACTCCATTGTGATGGGGAAGGCAAACCAATTGACCTACCCCATCTATGGCCGCAGGAAGCTGCTTCCTCACATTTCAGCAGATTAGGAAGCCAAGACAAGAATGCAGCTGCTCGGCTGGCTTTCTCCTTTCTCTCTTTTGTTTACTACAGGGTCCCAGTTTATAGGATGGTGTTGCCCAAATTCAGTGGGAGTCTTCCCCTCAGTTAATCCTAAAATGTGTCAGAGACACATTCAAAGGCAACCCTTACCAAAAGGGCCTAGTGTTTTTTAATCCAATCAGGATGCCAATCAAATTGAAGCATCACAGGGAGGTGTAACAAAGGGTCAGAGGAGCCAGCTGGAAGAGCACCCAATGCCCAAAGGCGGAAGAATTTGAACAAAAATTTAGAGTAGAGCTGGATGGCAATGTAAGATATATATAATACCTGTAAATTGGTCCTTAATGAAAATAGAAAAGAAGGAAGGATGAAAGAAAGGAAGCAAAAAAAGGAAGGAAGGATGAAAGGAAGAAAGAATGAAAGGAAGGAAGGAAGAATGAAAGAATAAAAGGAAGTAAGGAAGAATGAAAAGGAAGGAAGAATAGAAGAAGGGAAGGATAGATAGATGGGTAGGTAGAAGGAAGGAAAGAAGGAGAAAGGAAGGATAAAAGGAAGAGACAAAATGACCATACAGAAGAGTTCTAAATAATTAGTGGGCTCTCTACCTTCTGGTTGCACTGAACATGACTGTGCCCTCTTCCCTTACAGGTGGCAGTGCTGTTTGCACACAAATGGCTTCCTTCAGAAAAACAGAGCATGGGAGCCCAGAACACCTTTGCCATGGAGAACCTCACCTCTGTGAAAGCACTGATTCAGACAAATGATCAGAGTTACCAATAGTGACAAGCCATGTTGACAGCAAGAATCTTGGGAACACACAATGAGAAAGGTTCCTTACCACTGTCCTCACCTCCAAATTCCACAGCCCCAGACAATCATGATGAAAACATCAGATAGATCCCAGGGATGATGCATCCTACAAAATGCCTCAGGGTGGTCCAGGTTATCCAAGGCGAGAAAATTCAGGGCATTCATGACAAAATCCCTGACCAGAACAATGTAGGAGAGAAGAAATTTATGTCAGCTCACAGGTTTAGAAGGTATATGTGGTCTATTGAGGCCAGGAAAGCATGGAGGCTGGCTGGTGGCAGTTAGTTGATGACAGTGAGAGCTTGCAGTAGGTGCTTGTATCCCAGGAGGAAGCAGTGCATGGGAGGGACCATAAGTGAAGCTGGGCTATGCCCCGCAAGTTGTCTGTCAGTAAGGTTCTACATCCCACAGATTCCACAACATCCCCAAGCAGCATCAGCAGCTGGGGACCAAGCACTCAAACAAGAGCTGGTGGAGACATACCACATTCAAGCCAGAATAGTCAGAATCTGTCATGATGAAGAAGAGCCTACAAGGACATAACTACAGGGGATGGCGGCATGTGATCCTAGATGTGACTTAGGAACAGGATAGAGACTTTAGGTGAAAGTTAAGAAACAAAAATAAAATAGGAACTTTACTACTAACAATGTATCTTGGTTCACACACTGAGCAATACTGATGTGCGCTGTAGGCTCAGAAGTGGAGTCCCTGCCTGTGAGAACACGATGAGCTGCCTTTAGAAGGAGTCTCTTTAGGTAAATGTAAATGCTCTAAAAACAAATCTAATTTTCAAAAAAGAAAATGATCTCTCTTCTGTAGTAACATATGGCAGGTCAGGGAAAGCCTATCTAAACCTATAGATTACTTTGATAGATTGAACTGGGAACCACAAAGGTAAGCTTTAGAAGAACATATGCCATTAGACTGTGGCTTACTGCTGAAAGGACAGCCAGGAAAAGTTTAGAGCTAGAGTTATTATTAATTCATATTTGGCAGGAACTTCCATTATTAGCAGCTGACAAAACATGGCACGAAACCCCTGAACAGACCTGCATAGGAAAACACAGCCTCTCCCCACTTTGTCTTCCCAGAGCAGCTGATGCCTTCTGAGGCACAAATCACTAAGTTTTTCTTTTGGCTTTTTCTAAGACTTGCTTTAGAAAGGTCTAACTTCATGATAGCATGCTTGCCCCATGTTCAAAGACAACTAAAGTCATCCTATGTCTTTATTAATTATGTTCTTTTATGACTTAAAAGAAGAATCACTCTCTGAGAAGGCAACTTGTTCTTCCAAACACATAACCAACTAAGTAGTGAAACTGGAACCCAGGTCTTTCAAACCAAGTCTAGTGCCTTTTCAATGCATAGAGATGGTGTGAATGCGGGTGCGTTAGTCCTGTTGTTCAGCTCATCCTAGCGACACCCAGCGTCAAGAATAAAACTGATACCATCTCAAGTGAGAGCCTTGGCCTTCCAACCAGACACTACCCACCATAAAAACACCGGAAAAGTGTTCCTATGTAACATTTCCCTCATGTCAGCTGATGCTTCCCTTCTTCAATCTGTACCTCACCTCCTTCTACTGTGCCTGCTCCTTGCATGCGTCTGATCACTCATCTCACAGCACCCAAAGTTCCTTAGCTGGTGGGCAGATTCGCTGCACTTCATTTGATTCTACTATAGAATTCAGGTTTAATCTGCCTGCTCCGTTGGCTAGCCCTGAAACCCTGGCTCCTGGCCTAACACTACTCAGCTCTGCCAGCACACAGAAAATCTTCAACTATTTAAAAAAAAAAAAAAGAACCACCTTCACTCTTTCAAAGGTTTCACCCAGAACACAGAATATTTGAGAATCCAGAGTTCTTATAAACATCTAGTTCTACCTCCTGTCCTTCCTGAGGGAAGTTTTAAGATGTGTGACTTCTACTGAATGAGGAATTGGGTTGTGATATCCAATCTCACAGTACTAGTTTACTGATCTCTAAACTTACCTCTTATTAACTTGAGACAGAAATACATTCTTAAGTATAATTCGGACTTAAATAGCAGCAAAGAAAAATCAGTCAGTAGGACAACTGTCCCTTCAGAAGAGAGCCTCAGGCTGAAACAATCTAACCAGCCAAGGAACAGTGAGACACCAAGATGTTCTAAATTCTTTGTAAATGGCGTTCCAAAGACTGGGCAGGTTGCCCTGGTTGTGGATGTTGCCGAAGACCTTCTCATTTTGTACAGCAGAATGGGAAGTGGTTCTAATAACTTGAAATTAGTTTTTAAACCCATATAAATGATTACATTTGGGGTCATTCAGCCAATGAAAACTCATCTCAATTGGTGTGGCTCAGAATACAACTATTTTTCTTAGACTTTGCTAATTCTCATGGACTTCCGATAATAATTCTGAATTTGAGTCAGTATCAACGCAATAGTTGACATCTGTGTGGTGGTTAAAATGAGAAATGTTTCCCCGGTAGATGGAAGCATTTGAACACTTGGTTCCTCGTTGGGGTTCTGTTGGGGAGATTTAGAGGGTATATGCCCCTAGGGGTGATGGGCTTTGAGAGTACACATCTGCTCCCTGGTTCCTGCTGAAGGTGTGAGCACTCAGCTTCCTGCCACCATGTCTGACACTTGTGACCACATCGTGAAGAACTCATCTCTCTGAGACCTTCTTCTGGAAGTTGCCTTGGCCAGGCTGTTTTATCACAGCAACAAAAAAATAACTAATACAATCTGTAGGCTTCCAAAGGTCGCAGAGTCACCTAACTGCACCAGGTGCCTGAAGGGACATCCAGTAAGTCCAAAAAAAGAGCGATGACATGGAGCCACTTGGGAGGAATGAGGTCAGCTAAGAGAGCAAAGACAAAGCTCCAGCTACAGGATCTAAAGAGTACCGTCTGGCAAACAGAACACTACCTCAAAGTGTGGAAAGGAGGCATAAAAAAGGGGGACAAGAACTAGCAATCATGAGAAGGGTTTCAATAGTGAGCTCAAAGCCATAGGCTAGGGAAAGGATGAGCCAGGAAAAAGGCAGTGAAGGGCTGAGGAGATGGCTCAGTGGGAAAGAACATTTGCTGAACAAGTCGGAAGATCTGAGCTAGATCCTTGGCATCAAAGTGAAAAAAAATCAAATGTAACTGTGTGGACCTGACACACCGAATGAAGGATGGAAGAGTGAAGAGACAAGAGGATTGCTGCCTTCCAGCTTAGCTGAAAAGCAATGAGCTCCAGACTCAGTGAGAAACTGTCTGAAGGGAACAAGGCAGTGAGTTCTACAGGAGAAAACGCACTATCTTCCTCTGGCCCCAAGTCACACACCACAGGAGGGATCCAGTGCACCCATACGCACGCACTAGACATGCTCGTGTGCATGCACACACACATGCAGACACACATACATGCATGCACTATACATACTTGTGCATGTACACACACATGCAGATTCATACACACACACACACAGAGAGAGAAAAAAGAATATAGTGAAGACTGAAGATGATTTAAACTCAGAAACTGAGGCAGGCAGAAAATAGAAGCATTCAAAAAGCAGGTAGCTAGGTTTCACCTCCTAGATTGAGGCTCAAAACTTAAGATTCTAGTCCATGACTGACTCGTGTGGCCAGACAACACAAAGCTGGGCAGAAAGGCAAGCTAATGTTGACATTCACTTTAAGAGAAAATGCCAATGGCCACCAAGAGGAACCAAGCCTTTGTGGAGCAGGGCTCCTGACTCATGGGTACAGGGTTCCAGCCTGAGATGGTGGATGGAGTCAGGCTTACCAGCTTGAAAAGGAAAAAAAGAAAAGACACATCTGCTTGAGAAGAGACAAGACATCAAGATTATAAAACAAACTCAGATGTTAGGGACAAAGGAGAGACCGGACTTTGGAGAGCACAGAAGAGATGGATGCCACACTGCGGGTGTATGTCAGCGTGGGTTGAATATTATGCTGAGCTGAAGGCAAACACTAGGCTACAGGCTCATGAGAGTATATGCAGAGATGGAAGGAATGTGCCAGAAACACCTTACTGCTGCTTAAGCCTGGGAAACAGCTCACCTGGAGCCAGCTTGAGCGGCCTCAATGATTGAGGCCATGGGAGCATTAAGGCTATGTGTCAGGCAAGACTCATGTATGAGGCTTTCTGTATGCCTCACCCAGAACTCTTGTTGACAAGAAGCATCAGGCTTGAAGGAAACCAGCTTCCGTGGAAAGAAACAATCTGGGGACAAATGGAGAGAACCAGGATATAGGACTCATAGAGACTTAGGTTGACTCCTTAACTAGTAGACAATCCCTCCTCTCAGAGAACTTTGTGTTTTTTTACTAATGAATTCCTGTCCCCCCCCCCAGAGCCACAAAGGACTAGAATTTGGCGCAAATGTATCCTTAAATTGGATTGCCTTGTGAGACTACTTTAAAAAATAGAAGGCGGCCACCTGTGACATATTAAAGGCTGTTGATGTAGTCATTGACATAAATACCTGAAGAGTTTCTGCAGCAGCTGGAATGAGATCAAGGCTTCTTTGTATCTGCTTTTCAATGTACTTCCAAAGCAACTTCATAAAATTGCAACCACTCCCACCAGTGGAGCTGAGGCCTTGTTGGCCTCCAGTGTCATCTGCCACTGTTGACTGATCGCTGCTGCTGCTGCTCTCAATGTCTTGGAGGTAAAGAGCAAATTGAGACAAATCACCAATGCAGAGAAAAGGCTTGAAAGATTTAGACGAAGCCCACATGTCCCTGGCCACAACTCGCACAAGATGACTTTTAAAACAAACAAACAAACAAACAAACACACACACACCACCCTGGCTCTATCCTCACCTTATAGAATCTTTAGGACCTTCCAATTCTCCCCAGATGAGTCTGAACAAGGCCCAGATCTCTCTCATGTGGCATCCAATGTTTAGGCATCCCTTTCCTCTGTCAAGATGGGGCCATAGCTTGTGCAGACCACCAAGACTGTATCTGCTTTTGCTGAGACTGAGGTGAGCTTGGCTTCCATGCCCACCAGACAGGTTGTTGGGGGCAGTGTTGACACCAAGCTGTGCTGACCAAGGCAGAGCGAACTTGTGTTTGAGTAACTCGGAGCCAGGTGTGGTAGAGATTATACATCTTTCATTTCATTTTCATTCCATGCCCCTTGAACTTTGTCCAATCCTCTGCTTACCCACTCAAACATTTATTAAACATTTGTTATGTGCTAATACTAAAATAGGCTCATTGTCCATAGTTATGTGGATAAGACACATCGTCATAGCTGGAAAGATGTTTCAGTGGATAAGAATGCTTACTATGCAAGCATGAAGGTCTGAGTTCAAAACCCAGCACCCACCTAAAAAGCTAGTTTGACTTCATACACCTCTAACCCCAGCATGGTGGTGATTGGAGACAAGAGGATTTGCTGGGGCTTGTCGGCCACAAGCCTAGCTCCTGGCTCAAGGGAAATAAGGTGGAGCTGATAAAGTAGGAAACACAATGCCCTCCCTGGCCTCTGCATGTTCACAGATGTGAGCAGCCACTCACCTGTTCATACTATCCATACCCATGTGTGTCCATATAGTGCACTCTTACACCTAATTCTCTCTCTCTGGAGAGAGAACAAATTAACGAATGCAGAACAAAGGCATAAGGGAATGGTCAAGGTGCTGAGATCAATAACCAAGGGCGTGGTTAGCAGGTAGGTCCTTTGGGAATTGCTTTCAGTTTGAGATCATGGGCTAGATTGCTAGCTCCATGAAAGACCACTTCCTAGCACGGGAGGCCCTCGGTTTAATTTTCAGTGCTACTGTCATTCAATCAGGCAACCAGTAAATTAAATGAGAAGAGAAGAAGGAAACAGTCCTTTAGGGAGAAGTCAGATGACAAGTCTTACCAGCAAAGGGGATAGACTTGAAAGAGAAAAAGCACAGTATTTTCAATGACCTGACCCAAACTGGAGTGTGCACAGCCAGAGCTCACTGCAGGAGAGGCAGAATGGTGGGAGACAGGATGAGAGCTGTGAGGAGGAGCCTGGCTCTGACTGAGTTTTGTGGGCTGTGACTGAAAAGATGCTCAAGACCAAAAGAATAGCATTTTTTTCCATTTTGTAAAGACCTTCAGGCTGCTTGTGTAAAACAAATTAGAGTGAACCAAGACGGGAAATGGAACAGTTAGTAAATTAGCTGTAGCCACCCAAGTGACAGACTGCTAAAACAAAGCCCAGCAATGCCATCCACCCTGGCCACATCCTCCCTGGCCACATCCTCCCTGGCCACATCTGCCCTGACTAGAGTGCTTCTTTTTCCAGGGAGTGATAGTTAGACAGAGACTCAACACCTCAAACTTCTGGGAGTGAACTACTGCTACCCAGCTCAGCCCTAACCAGGTCATCTAACTCATTTTCTCAAAGGTCTGCAGAATACCTCAGAAAAAAGAGCCGACAGATTCTAAGAGCTGGAGGGAAAGGAGGGGCCCTGTGAAACCCTGTCTTCTGGATCTGCCATGGATGAGGTAATCATCACTACCCAGCAATCATGGTTACCTGCACAAGACCTGCACACATGTGTGTGCATAAGCATGCATGTGCGTGCGCGCGCACATACACACACACACACACACACACACACACACACACACACACACACACTCTCAGCCATGAGAGTCGAAGGAAAGTAGTTGAAAATAAGGGACAGGGGGAGTTGAGAGGATAAAAAGGTAGAGTGAATGTGTTCACAGAATAGTGTGTGTGTGTGTGTGTGTGTGTGTGTGTGTGTGTGTGTGTGTGAAATCGTCAACTTTTAAATTTAAAAGTAAAAAGAACTACTGGCCAGGGAAGGAGGTGTGCAGTCTTCATTCTCTCCTCTCCTCCAAATCCAACCCCACTCCTAGCCTCATCCCCAGCTAGGTACCAGGCCACCTGCTGCAGCCTCCCCTCCTCTCTGCCCCCCATCTGTAGCACTGCATCCAGATCCTTTCCTATGGCTTTCCTTACCACCTTTATCTCAGCCACCAAATCCTGCAGGCATTCCCTGGGAACCCTCCACCCGTGCTAGACAGGGCAGCAGGTAAGTGACTGTCATTCTTCCTCTTCTCCTCCAAATCCAATCCCTCAGTCTCATCCCCAGCACTGCAGCAGACACCTGATGAGGCCACTACTCCCTCTCTGCCCCCATTCATAGGGGACCATGTAAATCCTGATGGAACACCGCTGCTTCCTCCCTCCTATGCATCCCCAGCATCTTCCCATCCTAGCCCATCCCCATTACCAGGTGTCAGCTTCCAATAGCTATCCACACATTGTACTTAGAATGCCCAGGGGCCACATCTGGCACGATCTCAGAAACATTTTCTACATGGCAACACACAGCCACCACACTCGAAGAACCAGAGAGGACAAAATAGGCTTTATGAATATGCTAGAGTGCCCTACAGAAGATAAGAATAAATCCATGATAAAACCAGATCCAACCAGTATCTTTCTAAAAATCCAGCCGTATATAAGATGCTCGGAGGAAACTTCAACCCAGAGAAGCTAAGCACTTTAAAATTCAACCTCTTTAAAAATATAAAGTTTCTTTAAAAATTTAGTCTCCCAACTATGATCAGTACAGTAAAAAATAAGCTAAATATTTACTTCAGGGGGTGGTACCAGGGCACAGGCACACTCAGATCAAATCAGAACCAAACACCTACAGTGTAAATCACTCAATGCCCGATATCTGGGATTCACTTATGATCTTCTGGGCAAGGGGCTTGGTCACTTCTCTGGCTCTGCCCTCTGCAGCACACACAGCTTGTCTTCCAAGCTCTGTCAGACCCCACCCCATTGCTGCTGCTGTTCTTGGTGGTTGTCCCATGATACTGGCACCTCCAAAATGCTGGGATCTCTTGTGCAACTGGGCTGCCCTTTCACCAATAGCCTCTCCTGTGCTCTCTTCAGGAATGCAAGCCTCAGCTGCTCTCTGTGACCCCTTCGTGCCTTCAGAAATAGCAGCACCTGGGTGATTCATAACACTATCAAGTTCAGACACAAGTATGCGTTGCCACCTTGGCCACCTCTGAAACAGCTTCTGTGTGCCGACTCTGAGGAAACACTTTCGTGAAGATATCACCTCAGTGAAGCTGTTCTTTTCTTAATCATTGTTAGGGGTTTTGTGGTTTGCTTGTTTGTTGTTTTGTTTTGTTTATCTCCAGCTGACCAGCATTAGTTGTCCCAGGAAAGCAAGCTGTCACTCCAGTGGTTTTAGTCTCATGTTAATCACAGGTGATCCTCCTGTCCCAGCGAACAAGAACCACAGATTCTCACCTCAAAATAGTAAACAGCCCTGAGTCTCTACGTGACTCTCAAACTTCCTTCTGGAACTTTAGAATCCAGACCTCCGCAATCTGCTTTGCTTTCAACATTAGCTTCCAGGCTTCCACCCCAACAGCTTATCGTTCTTTGAACACTCATTAGCTTTTCTAGCCCAAAGTTCCAAAGTCCTTCCATAATCCTCCCCAAAACAACATGGCCAGGTGTGTCATGCTAATACACTATGATCCTGGTACCAATTTGTCTTAGTTAGGATTAGTATCTGTATGATCAAATGCCATGATCAAAAGCAACATGAAGAGGAAAGGGTTTATTTGACTTGCATTTCCATATCACTGTTCATCATTGAACTAAGTCAGGACAGGAACTCAAATAAGACAGGAACCTGGAGGCAGGAGCTGATTCAGAAGCCAGAGAAGGATCCTGCTTATTGACTTGCTCCTCATGGCTTGTTCAGCCTGCTTTCTTGTAGAACCCAGGACCATCAGCCCAGGGATGGTACCACC
This sequence comes from Rhabdomys pumilio, assembly GCA_030674055.1. Taxonomy (NCBI): domain Eukaryota; kingdom Metazoa; phylum Chordata; class Mammalia; order Rodentia; family Muridae; genus Rhabdomys; species Rhabdomys pumilio. The sequence goes on along the minus strand of JANHMN010000001.1, from coordinate 219,551,292 downwards.
CACAATGGAATGGGTCCTCCCTCTTAATCAAGGTTCCCTCTTCTCAGTTGACTTTAGCTTCTGTCAAGGTGACATAAAACAATCCAGTACAACTGCTCATTGATAACTCTGGAGGTCGGCGGATTCAATTCCCCAGTCAAATGACACACACCAACAGAATGGATCCATCAGAATGAAAACAGGATCCATCCTGCTGCTACATCCGAGAAGCACTCCTTAACATCAAAGATAAGCTTAACCTCAGGGTAAAAGGATGGGAAAAGGTTTCCAAGCAAATGAACCTAAGAAAGAAGCGCTGTTGTCATTCAAACTAAAACTAATCAGAGGAGATAGGGAAAGACACTGCATGCTAATCAAAGGAAAAATCTACCAAGACGATATTGCAGTTCTTAACATCTATGTACAAAAAACACAAGGGCAGCCACATTCATAAAAGAAACACTACTACAGCTTAAATCACATATTGACCCCAACACATTGATAGTGGGAGACTTCAGTGCCACATTCTCACCAATAGCCAGGTCATCCAGACAAAAACTAAGTAGAGAAATGCTAGAGCTAACTGGTGTCATAAACTAAACGGACTTAACAGATATTTACAGGACATTTCACCCAAATACAAAAGAAGACACCACCTTTTCAGCATCTCATAGAACTTCCTTCAAAACTGACCACATACTTGGTCACAAAGCAAATCTGAAGAGGTAGAAAAAACAAAATTGAAATCATCGCCTATGGAAGAAAGCTGGATATCAGTAACAGAAATCTTACAAACTCACAGAAACTGAACAACTCACTACTGAATGAAAAATAAGTCAGGACAGAAATTAAGAAATAAATGAAGAAAAAGCATTTTAGAACTGAATGAAGATAAAAATAAAACATACCCAAAAATACGGAACACAGTAAAGGTGGCTCTAAGAGTCCAGCTCATAGTATGAACTGCTTACATTAGAGAGAGAGAAAGACAGAGAGAAAGCTCTCATATTAGTACCTTACAGGCATACCTGGAAACTTTAGAACAAAAGAAGAAATAATACCCCAAAGGAGTAAACAGCAAGACATAATCAAACTAAGGGCTGAAATTTGTAAAATAGAAACAAACAAAAATAATACAAAGAACCGATGAAACAAAGAATTGATTCTCTGAGGAAAAATCAGTAATGATTCCTGTTGTTTTCAAAGGAGAAACAGAAAAGTTTTGGATCCAGATGGGAGGGTAGGTGGGGGAGGAACCAGGAGGAGACAGGGGGAGGGGAAACTGTAATCAGAATATATTGTATGAAAAAATAGTTTTCAGTAGAAGAAAAGAAAAAATAAATGGAAGATGCATTGGAACACAAAAAGAATTTGTTAGTACATGCAATATGGGGCGGGGGGTGTCTGTAAAAGAAAAGAAGTAAGATTGATCACCGAGATTCTGGTTGGACAGCTGAATGGATGATGGTTATACACACACACACATACACACACACACACACACACACACACACACACACAAGAAATCAAGAAAATAAAAAATAGACTTTTTGGTGAGGAAATCGCACATTTGTAACATATTAAGGTCGGTGAGCCAGCAAGACATTTATGCCTGCTCCTTAACTCATTTAAATACTCTTGAGTTCTTACTACCTGTAGGAACTGAACTTAATGTTGAGTACACAGGAGAGAGGCAGCCTCAGCCTCGTGACATTTACAACCATCCAGGCAGGACAAACACCGGGCAAAGACCTAAAATGCTAGGAGAGTGAGGAGAAACTAAGGGACTCAGGAAAGAAGAGGAAGGAGGGAGTCCTGACAGTCTTGGTGGTGACTGAAGATTTTCTAAAGAAGGGACATTTAAAATCCAGCTCTGAAATACAAATGCTTAGTACAAAGAGAAGAGGCGAACAACAGAGAGAACACGTGTGGAACATGTGTGGTGTCCCAGGGCAGGAGAGGTTAGAACTTTCCAGGAACCACTTCCATAGGACTAATTATTTCCCTGGAGAGCCCAGTTCTTGTGGAATTCCTGTTATTGGGCTAGTTTCAGTGCTTGTCCAAACATGCTGGAGTAGCCAACAATGAACCCAACCCACACAGTCTCGCCAAAGCTATCGCTACTGGGTCTAAAAGCTCTTAGGTCATTCTTTCAGCCCCAGAACTCCTTGCTATGGACCACAGAGTCCTGATAGGCTTCTTAGTTTTCATCTGTCACTCACAGAATTTTGAAGAGTTTTACAGGAAAATCACATATCAAGGAAGATAGCAAGAATTAATAAGGAGGTACTAGCCTTGCCTTGGACCACAGAGACACTTCAGGAGATGAAGGCAGACAAAGAGAGAGAATAACATGTGTTTGGAAATGGTAAGCATTTGGAGGAGGGGGAACTTATGAACCAGTTTAATCATGAAACTCCAACAGCATTCTTTCTGGAGACCACAGTCTTTCTTGGCTGCAAGAGGACTCCCACGTTTGGTGCACCTGTGATCTTTTTAACCACTGGGTTTCTTCAGAGAGATTCTTCAGTGCTAAAGGCTGATGTAAATGTTCTAATGACCTTGCCAAGAGAAGAGCAGGAACCTCCAGGAGCCAAACTTAAGACCACAGAACTTTGCTTCCAGCGGCCATGCTTCCGTAACCTTCACAGGAAGTACAGAGGCAAACCACTTAGAGACACTGGCCCTGCAGCAATTCTAATATTCCCCGGTCCCACACCAGTCCTAGAGCCTCTGCCATTTAAAGCCCCTAGAACTTAGCCTTCCTCCAGGACTGATTGGAAAAAATGTTTCTTAAAGTACAATTGCATAAAAACAGGCAAAAACAAGCAACTCAATAGTGCCAAACCTGTCAGAAAATGAAGACAAGAAGAGAGAAGGTGGAGTGGGGAGAATCCTAGAGAGAGGAAATGAACCTAATTTGAAACTGTCTCCCAGTGAGTCCCTGTATTCATAGCAGCTTCAGACATTGGCACCGGAGACCACAGTCAAGTGATAATTAGGCACCAAACAATCTTTCTGAAAGCAATATAAGATGGAACATTAGGTAAAATGTCTTCTAATTTGCTTGCTCTCCCTCCCACCTGGTGTACACTTTAGAGAAGCCAGAACATTGGATGAGCAACCAGTGTGTTGTGAGCTCTGGAAACCTGGAGCCTGGGCTTTGTTTCCTTGTCTTGAGGGAGAGCCCAACCATCTAATAGATGAAATCAAAACAGTGCTGGGGTTTGGGAGGGGGAGGCTACAGATAAGTGGAGACAGGATTTAAAGCTGTAAATGGATTCTGTGTGGTTCTGCAATGGTGGACACATGTTATGCATTCATAAAACAGATAATGAAAGCCAGTGTAAACTGAGAACTCTAGGTAATAAACTTATCGACAGCAGTTCATCCAGGGTAAGAAATCCACCTCACTAATACAAAACGCTAACGATGCAGGGATCTCAGGGATCTAGGAGGAGACCAGGAGGAAGGTTGGGAGACCAGGAGGAAGGTGGGAATTTGCTGCTCTTTCTGCTTACTTCTCTGGAAACCTAACACTGCTGGAAGAGATGCAGTCTGTTAATTAAGAAAAAGTTCGAGACTAGAGTTAACCACCAAACTCAGTCCTTCATTCAGTAATCTCAGACACTGATTGACTTTTTAGCACTTGTCATTCTCAGTTTTTGGCATGTAGGATTTGATGATGAATGAGAAAAGAGCCTGCAGCCCCCTGGACTTTTCTTCTGGCTGGGAATGGATAAAAACACATCGATAAAGAAGGAAATAATGCCAGGCTGTGGAGGCTGCAAAGGTGATACAGTGCAGTGGCTGAGGAGGATGAAGAGGTCAATTTTAGGCATGGTGATCAGAGAGGACTATGGGTACAAGGGGACAGTTGAGGTCATCTATCCCTAAAAGAAAGTCACTTCGATTATGTTGTTCCAGTCAGCAGCTATCAATGACAACAGTGGTACACTCTGCTTCCCTGTTTTCTCCAGGACTAGTTTCAAGTTGTTGACCCCGTCTACAAGACTGTATGTAGTTTAGGATCTCAGCACACCAACGGGAGGCTTTTGGAAAAACAACTAGAACTCTCTCTCCTTCCTCAGGCTCTAGGTGCAATGTTTGCTGAAGTGTGGGGAGCTGCACTGTGCAGTTACTGCATTAGATGGAAGCTCCAGGTTTAAGGAGTCACAGGAAATCACCAACCAGGTCACACCTTGCACCTGGCTGACAGAAATTCTGACACGTTGTAATTGCTGAACTCCTCCCAATCCCAGAGATGATCAATGTGAAGAAAAATGCACACTCGCCCCTTTTCTATGCAACGAATTGCCACGTGCTTCTTTGTTTAAATGACAATTTTCTTATGATTTAGAGGTCGATGTCTAGATGAGCCCAGTGATTGAAGCTACACTCTGTTTAGAGATTTGGGATTTTAGTTCCTTACTTTTTTCCAGCTCTTAACACTTAATGTCTTACACCTTTGACCCATGGATCCATCCTCCATCTTGGAAGCTAGCAGCACACAGCATCTAATCTCGGACATCATATTGCCTCTTTCCCTGTAGTGAAATAACTCTTTACCTTCCTCACAGCGACGACACCATCTTGATTTGGTTTACTGCCCACTTGAATACCTTAAACATCTTAAGCTCATAAGCATAAGCTGACAAAAGTTGTTTTTCCTGTATTCATAGTAGCATTTGCTTACAGATGCTAAGGATTTAGATTTGGGCCTCTTTGGGATTCATTCCTCCGTCTGTCACATTAGACACAGTGAAATAGGCAAATGTCAAGTAAAGCCTTTGGCTGACGTCATTAAGTGGTGAACAGAGATGCGAGGAGTGTGGTACTCTTACATTCAGAAACCATGAAGAGAGATGACCCACAGAAAGAGACTGCAGAGTGCTGGCGTGTGAAATCTGAGGCAACCCAGGCAACTTAGTCAATCAGAAAAGATCCTCCAGTGAGTGGTGATTGTTACCCTCATCAAATCCTGTTCAGTACGCTAAGGATTTAAAGGCCAGGATTGGATTTGACGCCCTTCACAAGGACAACCTAGGAGGACAATCGATGTGCACACATCCTGATTGTAAGCTTATGGGAGAAGGAGTGGAGAGGCTAGCGATGCAAATCTCAACACAATAAGAGATGGATGATGAGGATAAGATGCTTTCCCAGGCTTCAGGATGGAAGGTGAGGGAGCAGAGTAAACTGGGAGACACGAAGTGAGGAGTAAGCGGAGGACATGAAGTAAGAAGCAGACACCTTTCCATAGGGAGTTTGCCAAGTGAGTGTTCTTCCAAATAATCATTAAAGGTGTGGCCTAAGAAACAATGTACTGATCGGCGCCATACAGGAATTTATGTGCTTCTGCTAATCACTGATGACTAAGTACTAAGTCCACACGGAAGCCTCACTGTTCAAATGGTGACTGGAATGCAGATCATCACGATGAAGGCTTCCTTGTGTTAATTTGATTTTTTTTTCCTCAGCCATATACCTTTTTCTTTCATTCCCCCACGATAAATCACTAATGCCTCTGCTGTGGTTACTGTGAATCCTTTTAATGAAATCGTCATCTCACTCTTCATTGGTTTCACGTGAATCTTCTAATAGAAAAATCAAAAGTTCATTTGCAAAGAATGAGTCAAACTGTCTCCTGCGTAGATTATTATATAATGTGCAATAACTAGAAATGCCTTACTATCCTGAAGGTGTTGAGGAAACAATGACAAAGATACCAACTATCTGTTCATTCTGCATCCATGTCCGCCATTTTTCGAGGCAATTCCTCATCTGTGGGACAGCATTACATCACTTTATTCACGAAGCAAAGCTTTCCCCGCGTCACCAGGAACACACCATTACAAGTGCCAGAGCTCCATTCACACGACCCACTGCTCTCCTGACCTTCCTCTGGATTTCTTCCCTACTGCCATGTGTCTCACCAATGGGTTTGTGGTGGCAGAATACGTTAGTGGTTTTCTGTAAACTGCCCACCCAGTGAATATTCCCGAGTTCTTGTTAGGATGAGGAGAGCCTCATCCACTCATTCCATACAACTCCCCTTACATTTGGGGCACAAAATAGCACTTCCCTCTGGTGTTCCTGTTATGATTTGGATATAAAATGTCTCCTGCAGGCTCATGAGTTCAAAACACTTGGCTCCCAGCTGGTGCCACCACCTTGGAGTGCTGTGGAGCCTTTGGGAAGTCTGGGCTTGCTGTAGGTGGTGGGTCATGGGGCTTTGAGGATTACAGCTCTATCTGCCTCCAGTGCAGGCTTTTCTGTTTCCTGATCCACTGAGACGTAAGCAAATCATCTCATACATCATCTGCCACAGCGAGCAGCGCCTTCCACCAGCGCCTTCCACCATGCTCTCCTTACAAGGTAGGATGGATGCTCTCAAACCCATGATCCAAACTACACATACATGTATATGTGTACATATATATGTGTGTGTGTGTATATGTCTCTATCTATATATGTATGTATATGTGTATATATGTATGTATGTGTGTATGTGTGTGTGTATATATATAGGTTTATACATATATATGTATATATATATATGTGAGTGTGTGTACACACACACACACACACACACACACACATTTACTTTCTGCCTCAATGGGCTTCTTTGGGTATTTTATCACAATGATGGGAAAAGTAGGTAATACTTTGTTCACCACGGCTGACATTACTCGGATTATTTTTTTTTTATATCTAAAAGAGAGTTGCTCATTTCTCCCGTTTTAGTCTCTGAATGTCAACACATACAGAATGACTGATGTCACTGGACGCTTCATCAGCATCTCATTTCACTGAACCAAGAGGCCATTGTGCTACCAGTAACTGGTAACATTTTTAGAATGACAAAGACTTTTTCTAAAAATAAATGACCTCGCAATGGCTCTGTTTCTCCTATGCCACCCACACTGATATTCTAGCACTTTCTTTCCCGGACATTCCCATTGGTTTCAGCTAACACCTTACTGGTGATAAGACCCCTTGGTTTGTTCCTGCTTCTTGATTTGTCATGTGGACATACAGTCCTCATCTATTTAAAATGTAATTGTTAAGCCATAGACATAATGACTTCAGATTATCATGATGATTTGGTTCTTAGATACCTTTTTATGAAAGTTGTATTTAGAATTAAAATCAATGCAAAGGAATAGTCTGTCTACTGTTCCATGAAACAGTGGCTTTTCATCAAGTCAGCTCCTTGTCTATAACATCGCTGAAATCTAGATGAATATTAAAATTCATCAATGTAAAGGCTAAAGGGACAATAAAGAAAGAAAAGGGGTGGGGTCGTATCTTGAAGCAAGAAAATGCAGGGAGGGAAGCTGGCGTTTTGTGGCACTCCCCCCAACCCTAGGCACATTTGTTATTGATGAATGATGGGAAGGATGTTGTTATATGCGAAGGATGGGAAAGGAGACAACAGACAGAAGAGAAGGACAGACACACTCAGAAGTCTTAGCCTTTGATGCCATCGTGATGCTCAGAGAAATAAATTATTGGTCAAAGTCAAGTCAGATAAGAGAGAAGACAGTGAGCATTTTACTCACCAAGTCAGTATCCTCAAAGAACTACAGATCAGGCAGAACATTTCTGTCTTCACACAGAAATGGGCTTGACTTCTCCCAGTTCCCTAGGAAATGAGGGCTGCAGGCTCTTACTCTAATCACCACCAACAACAACAAAAAAAAGAAAGAAAGAAAGAAAGAAAGAAAGAAAGAAAGAAAGAAAGAGAAAAAGAAAAAAAGAAAAAGAAAAGAAACGCAGATTCCTTATGGTGAATATATATCATCAGGACCACTATAATTTTACATAGACACTGGCCCTTTTTCTATTGGAAACTACTAGGCATGAGCAAAGACAAGAGCAAGTAATTGAAAATCAAGAAATAATAGAAGTAACTTTATATTGGGGTTATCATAAAGAGCTTTCATAACACAAGTGAAGGCAAACTGAAGGATTTCACAAGAATACCAGAATCCTTAACGAATGTAATATTTGTACTAAGACAAACAAGAAGCTGTGTACGTGTCTGTCTGTCTGCACACATGAGTCCAGGTGCCCTCAGAGGCTGGAGAGGTCAGATGCCTCCGGAGTTGTAATTACAAGCCCCACTTAGCCATCTGGTGTGACTGCTGCGACCCACAGTCGGTTCCTCTACAAAAGCAGTACATGGTGCTCTGAACCATTGGCCGACTCTCTAGCGTCTGTGGTGAAACTCTTAGAATTGAATAATAGAACAGATTACACTACTAACCGATGAGTTCAACAAAAGATCAAACAGCAGCAGAGATTAGTGAACGTGAACAGAAACAGAGAGAAGATTCAAACCTAGGCACACAGGGTGGAAGAGCACAAAGAATGCAGCCCAAGTGCAAACAATGGTCGTGGCTGGGTGTGCAGACGTTCGGAGGTGAGGGAAGACAACAGGGACATGGGCAGAAGATGTAAGGGCTGAGGAGCTCCAAGATCCAATGAAACAGGTCAACACACATATTGTAGAAACTTTAAGAACTCTGTGAAGAGTTGATACAAATTAAAAAAAAAAAAAGAGGCAGTATATTGCTCAAAGATAAAAGCACTAACTGAAGACCAACAAGAAGAAACAAATCTCTATTACTTTCAATGTAACTGCCACAAATCTACTGCTTCCCAACATAAATAATGATAGTAAAAACCAAAGAAAACAAAACAGAAACAGAAACCAAAACCAATCAACCAACCAGACAACCAGATAAAGCCTGCCTATGCATTCTCCTTCTCCAGGTGCATGGTCTTTGTGAAGTCATAATTAGAAGATTAACATGACCCTTGTTCTAAGATGACAGTGACATAAAGCAGTGTGTCTTCTCAGACTGCTCAACAATCATGTCTAGAGAAGTTGTTGGCCCAAGGGGAAAGCTGTTGTTTAACTAAAATGATACAGTATCAGTCTGCCTTCTAAGTGTGTCTGTTTATAGCTGCCATGGCAACAGCTTCCATCAGAAGAGCCTCTTTTCAAGAATGGGTGAATGTGGAGACTTACAGCTACCCAAAAATGTTGAGACTGTTTGGGACAATGCCCCAGACAAGATGTTTTTACCACCAGGACTCAGGGGACATTGTGGAAGAGGGATCCTGAGGTGCTGAAGACTGTAAGACGGGAGAGGAGTTACAAAATGCATCTCCTAAGCACAATGCAGCCAATGTAATCACCAAGCCACAGCAGCCTCAGTTACTTGTACAAGACTGGACTTAGCGACAGGTCACAATGGAGGAAGGGCACCTGGCACCCTCTCTCTTCCTGCTGACCTATTGACTACTGATAGATATGGGAGTTAGGAGAGTGGGGAATGAGAGTCATCTGTATACAAATATGTACATATGTGAAATTGTCAAAGAACCAACTAATTATAAAAACAACATGGTAGAATCTATAAAGTGCTAGGGTAAAATCAATGCCAACATAGAATTCTATATTCGTTCAGAATATTCTTCAAATATCAAAGAACTACAAAGATATTTTTACAGAAACAAAAAAATTAACTACTTGCAAAACTATACAATAATGTCTTTAAAATAATTCAATAAGCAAAACTTGTTTTAAATGACATCAAGAATTAAGAGGGTAGTAGAGACAGAAAGAGAAAGAGAGAGAGAGAGAGAGAGAGAGAGAGAGAGAGAGAGAGAAGAGGAGTAGAGGCTGGCCATGAGCATGTGAAGAGAGAGGAGGGAGGGGAGGAGGAAGGGTTGAGAGGATCAGGAAGAAGGCAAGAGAGAGCAGAGGAGGCAAACAGCCCCTTTATAGCAAGTTAGGCCCACCTGGCTGTTGCCAGGTAACTGTGGGGGTGGAGCCTAGACAAAATGCCAAAGCAGGTAGCAAACAGTTCTGGATAGGAATATATGTAAACATATTGGCTATAATAAAGTCATAACATGAAAATAATATGGAGTATAAAATACATGTGGAATTTAAATACATCTACACTAGCATAGAAGGCTATGGGATATAATACTAACATATCTAGTATATAGATACTAATACTATATAAACAGTAATATATCTAGTATAGAGATTCTTAAATCACTCATATAATAATTAATATATTAGTAGGAGATTTAAAATAAGGATACTTGACTACTTCAAAAATGCAAGAAATGGAAAACAAAGGAATAATGGATCAATTAAAAATGATTACGATAGTAGAAAAACAAGCTAACTTCTGATTGTAGTTTCTACATGACACATAGCCCCACGTGGTGACCCAGTGCCTTCCAGTCTTGTAAAACTCTGCAGCCTTTACACAAGGTCTCCTAGCTGAGACTTTCCCAGGCACCCTCAGCCTAGCAAGGTGTGGTCTCCTCTGCTTTCAGTTTCCTCCAGGGATCTTTACCTTTCTCAGCTGGAAAGAAGTAAAAGTAAAATCTTCAATCTTCCACTGGGGAGGGGGAAGGGGAAGGGGGAGGGGGAGGGGAAGGGGGAGGGAAAGGGGAAGGGGGGAAGGGAAGGGGAAGGGGGAGGGTGGGGAAGGGGAAAGGTTACTTAAACGCAAAAGAATAAAGAACTAAATAAAATAAATTAGTTGACAATCCTCTAATTTTCCAGACCTCCATTCTTCCTCGCACAGAGTTGAGGGCGGCTCCTGGCCTCCAGTTTCTTCCAATGAAACATTTCCCACGCTATCACTAGTCCTTGCTCTGCTCTTTTTACAGAAGAAGGAAAGAGGGTAAAAAATAGAAAAGGTGTGGGGATAAGACATCTGTCGGTCGTCCCCCTTCATGGCTTTGTTTACTAGTCCTCAGAGTTCCTTGAGAGACCCCGCCATGAAGCAGCTCCATTTCTCTGACAACAGCCACACATCATTAAACCCTCAGTATTAACAACACCCACAGTGAAAAATCGCAAAGCAGGAAGCTTGGGAAACATCCAAAACAGCGTTCTTAAATATGGGAGAAAGAGTCTTTTCTGATGTGGCCTTTTGAAATAAGTCTAGAATCTGCAGGAGGAATTGTGGGCTTCATCCAAATGGCCTTCTGGGGACTTGGCACTGAGTTACATACATCCTGGAGAGTCATGAGGCCCCTGAATTAAGTAAACCAAATTATTCTGAGAGGTAAAAATACTAAAGGCAGGATAGTCGTATGTCCTGGCTGGCCAGCCAAAGACAGGCCTATATTATGCCTGTGGTTCTGAGTTCATTATGAATAGGGTTTTTTTTTTTTTTCTCTTAAAAGTTCTGGCTACTTTTATAATGGATTTTCCGAGCATCCTAATTAAACATCAATTGAGCTGATGAAGCAATAGAAAAGCTGTGTGGTGGACTGTCATTTGGATATCAAAGTTGCATCTTGCCAGTGTTCATCATGTGCAACTAAGCTGGTCCCCCCCAGTGACTTGGCCAGCTGGAGTCTTGGACCAACTATCTCAGACAATTCGAAGCCAGACTTCTCAGCTCTAGTGTTGCAGAATCCAAAGGTAACTGATCCCTCCCAAAGCATTAGAGAAGCAAACTTGGACTTGCATTTAGTCATTTCCTCTTCTTGTTATCAAGGCCTGTGATGTTTGGTACCAGGCCCGCTTGTGTGGCTTGCAGTGGGAACCTGAAGCAGGACTAATCTGAACCGAGATGCACTATACATAGAAAATGTATCCTAGATCCAGAAGATGGTACAAAGAAATGCAAAAACCATGTCATTAGTGAATTTCTTATTGAACAGATTTCATAATTGTGATGTTTTAGATATGGTTTAAATAAACTGGATTATTAAATTTGATCTTATTTTTATACTTTAAACTTTTATGTGTGTCTATTAGAAACTTAAGGTTAGCAACATGGTTTGAACTACTTTGCAATAGACAGTACTAATTCAGCACCTCGACTTTTTCACCCAGAAAAAAATTACAGAGCTGAAATGAAGACAAAGTTTACCTTTATTTCAGACTGCTCTGTGGTAATATTTCTTGTTTTATTTTTGTCATGGACCTATTAACACTTCTAGATAGCAAGTATTAATGATCTACCACACAATTAGGAGCTCCATAAACATTAATGTAATTCTCCTCTAGGGCAACTGATGTCGTCTTCCACACCAATAAGGGCCTTGCTGCCAAAGCACAACTCTAATCAGTAAGGAAAGGGCTGCATTCCATGAATCCACTTTGCCAAGCATTCATTTACATTCCTGTGCTCCCAAGGGGGTTTCTATCGGCATTTTCACGGGGTCTTATTAGCACTGTATTTATATGAAACAAAGGTAAAATGCACACGTGACCGATTAGTAAAAGTTGTTGAAATGAGCATGAAACATAACCCATAGTTAATGGCTGAAGAACAGAAGGAAGGTTTCTGCGTTCATTTTTCAGGAAGATAATGAATTTCAGAAGAAGTGGGAAATGCTTTTTAAAATGTATCTACTAAATGCAGAACCTATGTTGGAGGTCAGACCAATATGCTATGGTGGATATTGCCAGCTAATTAAAAAAATATGGGTTTTATCATTATTTGCTACTAGAAGTCATTTATGACGAAACTAGATTATCTGAGATCACGGTGGTGGCTATTAAGGTAGTGGAGACATCGACCAAGAGCTGCTGTCATATTCCAAGCCAGAGGTGATGGTAGTTTGGAAAATATACTGTGATAACACAAACAAGCAAACAAACACAAAGAGACAAGAACATCCAAAGAAGAAAGGCTCAAAGTTGTAGCATTCACACACAGCTGCAGGCAAAATCAAGTCATATTCCTTTCGAATAATTGTCTAGCTATGTGTTTTGACCTGGTCCCATTTATAATGTCTATTTATAATATATTCTAGAATATTCCATGTTAGGAAAACTTTGAAATATAATTTTAACTGTCTGTTTAACACTTTGGCAGTCATTGCAGGGGCTTCTCAAATACCACCTACTGTTGGTCATTGTAGATTACCTAGAACATTCTGTTGCTTTAACTTATAGTATTCACTATTATTACTGTATTCTCAGGGCTGAATACCAGAAGCGTAATTATTAGTTTAGCGCTTATGACCATTTTAATTCCTCAAGAACACTGTCATATAGTTTCAAGCTTAGGCAATATTTTTAAAGGTAAGAATTTCCATTACTTTCAGATGAATGCAATAATAAAAACAGTTAACAGACTTGTCGAGCAGACTTTATCACACAAATGATTTTTAGTATATGGATTGTTTTTTCAGTCAATATTGAGGTTGGCCTTGTGTGCTATGTGCTATGTGAGCTCAGAACTCTGAGTTCTGGGCTCCAAGACCCAAGGGGGTCACAGGCAGGAAACAGAACAGGACAGGAGAAAGGACGGGCAGAGGAGTTAGAAGAAGGTCACTGTGAGGCAGGATGGACCATGAGCACATGGCCAAAAGAAGCTTGCTTTGAGGACACACATGAACAGAACAAGACTCACTTAGCAAGTAATGGAGCATTTATCTGGTTATTAATAACCTAACTGGGTTATAATAGTCTTAGAACATGCCCAGTTCAGCTCTGCAGCTTGTTAACAAATGATGTCTCTGCATTGTTTACTTGGGAGTTAAACGGGAAAGACTGGGCAGAACTCCCCCATAAAAATACTGCTATATGCAAGCGTGTGGTGGTGCAGTGCTTTAGCACCTGCCCTCTGATGTCGAATGTGCCCAAGTTTCCGAGTTTGAATCCAGCCTGTTCTCACTGTGTCCCTCTGTGAGTTTCATGGGGAAAAAAAATAAAAAATAAAACTTTAAAAAAGCCAGGCAGTGGTGGCACATGCCTTTAATCCCAGCACTTGGGAGGCAAAGACAGGCGGATTTCTGAGTTCGAGGCCAGCCTGGTCTACAGAGTGAGTTCCAGGACAGCCAGGACTACACAGAGAAACCCTGTCTCGGAAAACAAACAAACAAATAAACAAACAAACAAACAAAAATACTGCTATAAGTCAACTAGTATCTATTTCTGTTCTGTTTGGAAGTCTAGACCTAAAAGTACAAAGAATATTAAATTATTTCTTTGCACCAGGTAGAGAGTGAAATCAGTAATTCAAAGGGAATAAGATATAATTGAAAATGCCTTTTTGTACAAACATTTTGACAAGTTATTTGAGTCCTTATATTTTTAATCAGTAAAGTATTTCTATATAAGTAATCATTGGGTAAGATTTAGCCCCTGACAGAATTATTAAATATTTTCTAGGCAAAATTAATACATTTTACTGAGTTTTGCACTTACTTTATTTTACATTACACTTACTTTAATACCTGGAAAATAACCCAGAATTTTTTAGTGGAAATTTTTAGGAAAGACTAAACAACTCACAAATCCTTGTTTTTATGATACAATTGACATCTGGAACCTAGTCAAGGTCTAATTTATGTGGAATGAAGACAATGACGTTTTCAGGTGTGCTGACTGGGGAGTGAATGGGACTTCCAACTCTCTTGTAGCCTCCAGGAAGGTTTGAATTCTGAGGATCTGCCTGCATACTGCAGTGGGGAGGGGAAGTGCTTTTGTGTGTGTGCAGAGATTAAAACGCACTTCTAGAAAGAATGCATACTGCATGTTCTATGCAAGGAAGATTTAGATGGCCCTAATTATCAATAGTCTCATGCCTAGAGTACTGTAAGAGAGGCTAAGTCAAAGACAATGAGGAAGATAGATCCCTATTCAACAGGACCAGAATTCAGCCACCACCTACTAAGCCATTGAAAACTACCTTTTGGATACTTCCTATGGCACAAGGTGACAGTTTAGACACTGAATACACTGGTGAATAAAAAAGACTAAGATAAAATATAATAATTTATGTCCAGGATTATATGGAAAGTAAAGATGCTGAGGGGGTGGGGAACAGCGAATGAAGACAGCAGGAAGAGAAAAGTGGGGTAATGGAAGGGACAGAGAAAAATTCCCATGGAAAGCCCCTAAAAGTCCAGACCACCCTCAAATGTAGAGAAAGAGGCAGCAATGCATCCAAGCTGGCCCTTGAGCCTCTCATCTCCAGGCAGTGGGTCCTAGTGGGCAGGGCATTTGGTAATTACAGCTAGAAGAGGCCATATGCTGTGTGGTTGAGGCCAGAGATGCAACCACCAACTATATTACAACACACAGGGCAGGGCCATGGTTAAGAAGGCTTTCCCATCAGCCTAACCCTTGTGTGAAGAGCTGCCACTACCCCTCTCCACATCTCATGATTCTCATTTTCATAGGAAGGAAGATAAAATGCTCTCAAGGAAGGAAGACCCATTTGCATAGCTATCAGAACAAATAGTTGGAAGATAGAGTTTGTTTCTTGATTGCCTCATTCTGTGTCTCAGCCTGCCTAGGATCTAGGAGATGTCTACATAGTTCTCATGACAGCACAAAAGAAGTAAAAGATAATAATTTTCTACTTTTGCAACTTTCAAAATGATCCTGATATAGGCTTATTTTGAAAGCTAGATCCTGTGGCCAAAGTACTGTAATTACTATGGGTTATAAGAGAATAGCCACAGAATAGGTAAAAGAAAACCTGGGGCAGGGGATGGTGGCTGGAGAGATGGCTCAGAGGTTACGGGCATGTATTGCTCTTGTGGAAACTTTAATTTGATTTTCAGCACCCACATCAACCTGCTCACAATGGTCTGTAATGACACCTCCAGGGTATCTGACGCCTTCTTCTGGCTTCTGTGGGCAACTGCATGCATGTACACATACCCAGACACAGACACATACATGTAATAAAATATATTCTCTAAAAAATAAGTAAACCTGAGAAATAACTCCTTGAACATTATTGCACAGGTGAAGTATATCCCAAGCCAGATATGGCAGCAGTCCCAAATTCCCTGGGACTGAAGAAACCATTGGATCCTAGTGGCCAAAGGTCCCCCTTCAACATTCCATGCCATGTTCAACTTAAAGTCAATGGCTCTGTGGTTCAAAGGTCTTCAAAGCTGGTATTCCAGAAGAAGAGTACAGCAGAGTTTGGCTTATTTATCTTAATAGACTAGGAATTAAAAGCCTCGGTGGACACTTGACCCAGGAGTCAGAGGTTTGTGTAACCCATAGACCACAGGTTCTGCAAAGGGCAGATATAAGTAGTACCCCCTTTTGGTATCAGACCATGCTCATACTTTCTAGAATTTTCCAGTTAATTATGTCTGGGCTTTGTGACCAGAAGTTCCCTGGTTACCTTATGTCAAGGTGTTTAAAACAGCTACTATTTTAAAACTAATCATTTAAAAAAAAGAAAAGACACCAAATGGCATAAAATTACTACTATATTTACCCACACAAAAGGCTGACAGTAAGCCAGATAATATTCAAAATCCAGGCAAATATTTTTTTAAATGTTGAGTGAAATCAGTTACTTTTGAAATAAACAAAGAAAGAAAGAGAGAGAGAGAGAGAGAAAGAAAGAAAGAAAGAAAGAAAGAAAGAAAGAAAGAAAGAAAGAAAGAAAGAAAGATGTGCTATAGAGTTTTACAAAGATGTTTGGAATACTTTTTTGTTATGTGAACGCTATGCTGAAACTAACATAAGCAACCTGATAAAACTCTCTTACCATCATAATTACAAAACTAGAGACATCTTTTAAATATACTAAAAAAAAGTATTTCAGAATTCTAGTGAATTTTTATATCTATTAGAAAGTGCAAAACTTTCCAAATTATTTGTGAGAAAATGGATTGGTGTGTCCTTTCCCAGCCTTTAGCAGGCTGGAAAGACCTTGGGACCTAGGTCAAGTTATGCACCCCGGCTGCATGTGCAAATTCCTACAAGAACAGACTGTCTGCTGACCTTGATTTGTGACGTAATCTGAGACACAATCCGGCTGAAACAAAGAATGAGTTAGGTGGGACTTCCCCTATATATACAAGAGCTGAATATTATACTTTGAGCCTTGATCAGAGAACTTTGTCTTGGCTCCATGTTTCTCTCACCCCTCATGTTTCTCTTGCCCCACCGTCTCCTTTTCATTTCCAGCTCTCCTTTCAGGTGGACCCAATTCATCAGTGGCCGCTGGGCGGCTACATATTGGTACCAGAGAATATGGAAATTTAGTAGCCAAACTTCAATGGAATTAATATCTCTGTGCAATTCTAACCACGATTTTAAAAATTTGAAAAATGCAAATTCAGTGAGCAACTTTCAATCAGATCTATAAGCTTTAGCTTGACAGTCACTTAAGACAGTGACCTTGAGGAGTTGCTCCCATTCAGTAATAACTAGAACTTGGAATTGTGTCATAAAGGACAAAGGAAAGATTAGAAAATAAAAAGTTACAACGAAACAAAGTAAAATAAGACAAAACCAAAGTTACTGAAGATGGTTTCCACAGTGGCTACATAAATCTCTCTAACTATCTGTGCCTTTTACATTCTCTCCAAAACTGGAGGTGTGGGGGCTGGTTGTACTCTTGTTTTGGATGAGGAATCAGTACCAGGTATTACTCAATCAGCTTTGAGACTATGCTGAAATAAGTCCAAGCAACAATCAGAAGCTAGTGTATACAAACAAGGGTGGCTGAGACACAACGAATGATGTCAAATGCAGGTAAGGACATGGGGCAACAGGAACTCCATGGCTGGTGGATGAGCCCAGTCTGCTTCTTACTCAAAGAATCCTGAAACAGCACAAGACACTTGTCTTAATTGCTGACTATTGGGTGTTTTTTGTTAAGCAGCAAGGGCTGACAGAAAAGTGTATTCAGTAATGATGATTATACTGAAAACAAGCAGGTTCTTTTCTATTTAGATAATATTCATTATAAACTTATTATTTATTTACCTACCTTCCATCTTTCAAAGTTTTTTTTTCATTTGGACATTATTCGTGAACATTATATAAATCCACAGTACATAATATAAATTTACATATGTGAACAATCAAAATATTTGAATGAATAACCTATATTATAGATGAGGGAAGAGACTCAGTGAATTCTTGTCACTGAACATTCTATGATGACATCTACCACTAGATATTCTGACTGTCCAGTCGTTTCTTTACTATAGCAACATAAGATAGGTGCATATCTTAGGACTATAGCAACGTAAGACATCTGAGTACAACTCAGGAGGCTTGAAGTTATTTTGTACCAAATGTAACTGCAACTAAAATAATCTGGAAATCTCTCTTTAAATTTGTACTTAAAAACCCAAGTCCAGACCAGATGTCATGGCACACACCTTTAATCCCAAGTGGATCTCTGTGAGTTTGAGGTCAGCCTAGTCTACATAGTGAGTTTCAGAACTTCTACATAGCAAGACCCTATCTCAAATAAACAAATAAGAACCCAAAACACCCAAACCTGAGCTGGGCATACTCTTGTAAGTCCTAGCACGTGAAAAGCTGAGACAGGAGCATTGCTGTGAGTTCAAGCTAGATTAGATAGTGAGTTCCAGGGCAGCCTGGGATACATACTGAAACTATTGTCTCAAAACCCAAAATAAACAAACTGAAAAGTTAAACAAACAAATAGCAAAACTGAGTTTGATGGCATGCTACTGTCACTGTTCCTGAGTGTAACCTCATGTGAGAGTTCATGTGACATCCTCGACTCAGTCCCTAGAGCAGGAGAGGCTTTGCTGTCCAGTGATTGGCCCCAGTCTCCACATCCGGTTGACAGTCACTGTCCTAAAGAATGGCTATTACTTTCCCCTCCATTAGAAAACTTGAGTTAAAAATAATCAATCTTTGCACAAGCAAGGCTGGTGCTACCATTTAAATAAAACACAAGATCACCTTCCAACAACACCTGTAGATTTCATTTTATTTACATTCCAGCCATTGCCCCCTGCTCCCAGTTTCCCCTCCCACAGTTCCTCATCCCATTCCTCCTCCCCCTCGCATCTCCCAGAGGGTACACCCCCACCAGACCTCCCCCTTTCCTGGGGCCTCAAGACTCTCCAGGATTAGGACCAGGCAGTCCTCTGCTACATATGTAATGGGGGACGGGGGGGGGGGGGGGGGGGGGCGGGCGCTCAGACAAGCCAGCGTATGCTACCTGGTTGGTGGCTCAGTCTTTGGGATCTCTCTGGGGCCCAGGTTACTTGAGACTGCTGGTCTTCCTATGGGGTCATCCTCCCCTTTAGCTTCTTCTATCCTTCCCCTAATTCAACCATAAGGGTCCCCAGCTTCAGTCCAATGGTTGGGTGTAAGTGTCTGCATCAGTCTCAGTCAGCTGCTGGTAGGGCCTCTCAGAGCACAGTCACACTAGGCTCCTGTCTGTATGCACACCATAGCGTCAGTATTAATGTCAGGCCTTGGTGTCCCCCCATGAGATGGACCCCAGTTGGGCACTCACTGAACCTCCTTTCCTCCAATCTCTTCTCCAGTTTTGTTCCTGCAGTTCTTTTAGACATGACCAGCCCTGGGTTAACAACCCCATCCCTCCACTTGAGGCCCTGTCTGTCTCCTGGAGGTGGACTCTCCGAGTTCCCTTTCCCCATTGTTGGCCATTTTGGCTAAGGTCACCCCCACTGTCCTGAGAGTCTCTCACCTCCTGGGTCTCTGGTACTTTCTAGACTCCCCCCCCCCCCGCCTCCCACCCTCCAGGACTGCATATTTCCATTAGTTCTCCTGGCCCTCTGGGCTTCTCTCCTGTCCCCACCCCCTACCCCATATCTGATCCTGTTCCCCTCTTCCCCTCCCCTTCCCATCCCAGGTCTCTCCTTCCCTGTGCCTCCCATGATTATTTCCTTACCCCTTCTAAATGGGATTGAAGCATCCTCACTTCATTGTTGGTGGGATTGCCAGCTGGTACATCCCCTCTGGGAATCAATCTGACTGTTCCTCAGAAAATTAGAAATAGACATATACCCAGAAGATACCCCACCATACCACAAGGACACATGCTCCACCATGGTCATTGCAGCATTATCTGTAATAGCCAGAAGCTAGAAACAACCCAGATATCCCTCAATGGAAGAATGGATACAGAAAATGTGGTTCGTTTACACCATGGGATACGATTCAGCTATTAAAAATGAGGACATCATGAATTTTGCAGGCAAATGGATGGAACTAGAAAATACCATTCTGAGTGAGGTAACCCAGACCCAAAAGGACATGCATGATATGTACTCAGCAATAAATGGATACTAGCCAAAAAGTACAGAATACCTACGATACAACCCACGGACTGTAAGAAGTGTAAGAAGTAGATTTCATTCTTTTAAGGGGGAAAAAAAAGCTTACAAAGTGAATGTGGCTGTTTGAGTGAGATGTTACCCCTAGGCCTAGGCATTCAGGGCAGAGGGCAGAGGGCAGAGGGCAGAGGGCAGAGGGCAAGTTCTCTCTGCTCTCTGCTCCCTGATCTCTGCTCCCAGTTTGCAGTTCAAGCTGTGAGCTCTCAACTGCTGCTCACTGCCACACTTGCCTGCTGTAAGTTGCCTTGATTGTAATGTTTTGTCTCAGCAACAGAAAAGAAACTATTACAGCAAGATGATACATTTTATTTATACATGTGGAAATCTACTTCTCTTATTCACAATTTACTGCTTAAGATAGAAAAAAAAATCCCTAGTGAAAAATGATTTGTGCAGATAGGATGCTTGAGAGGATAATAAGCAAATTTTATGAATGGGTCCTTGGTCGATATTCTCCGTAGCTTCCCCTTGTGTATAATGTCTCCCAGAGCCTGTGATACAGCACCCAAGAACCATCACATCTTACTTTGCTTAATTGAGTTTTCTACTAATTTCTGTATAGGAGGTAGACTGTTGTTTCAGAATGTGGCAGAGCAAACGTCAGTAATGAAGCAGCTTCTCTCTCTTCTAAATAATGGCCACTTTAATAACCTTGACTCCAGATGTGACAGAATATTATAGTGAAACTTATTCTACGGCAATTAGATTTCATGTTG
The DNA here is from genome assembly GCA_030674055.1 of Rhabdomys pumilio. Lineage (NCBI taxonomy): Eukaryota > Metazoa > Chordata > Mammalia > Rodentia > Muridae > Rhabdomys > Rhabdomys pumilio. The sequence continues at coordinate 219,530,482 of JANHMN010000001.1, read as the reverse complement.
CTGGCATCACAAATCAGATGGTTTATTTACGATGATTTAGTGCAGTTTTGAAGTATTATCATCAAATTTGACTGGGATAGACTTTAGTGAGCCGCACGGAGTTGGCTTAATTGAAAACGTTTCTATTTGAAACACACCAATATTCCATTTTCTTGGATTGGTCATGAGGACCAGTCTTTACTTTCCCTCTGCTTCTCCCTATATGCACTGATTTAACTGAACTAAATAGTGAGTTCTATAACCAAGGCAGAAATTCAGAAATTCAGATTGGAAAGGTATATGTGTGTTATAGTTATGTCGAGAGATACATTATAGCCGTTACCTGCCAACCTATGCTCATGAAATATAAACTCCTACATGAAATGATTTCAAGTTATCTTACACAATCTCAAATTCATGAAAACTGCATCAAGTTGTATAGTTTCACTTGACACTGAGTATACAACTCAAGAAATGTATCGATAACTATGTGTCCAACACAGGTGAGCCTGAAAGTGTCCTGGGGACTGTTCTGAGTGGAACTAGAGGATGCAGGGGTTGAATTTTATCTGAGCCTCAATTTCGAACTTACTGGAATGTTCATTTAAATGGCAACAAAGAAATCAGAAACAGAGTCAAATCCAATACAGAACTATTACAAAGATCTTTCTACTACATAATTATGTTTCAAAAATACGTTTTATGGAATCAAACTTCCTTAGCCTGGGCATTCTGTCTCTTCAGAATCCTCTCTCACGGTGTATCTTACTCTAGGGCTGTCTCAGGTCATGCTCTATGCTATGGATTGAATGTTTGCATCTCTCTAGAGTTTGCATGTTGAAACCTAACCCACAGTGTGATGGTGTTTAGAGGCCATCTGCTGTGGTGCTACAGAAAGGTGACGAGGCCATGAGGGATTTTAATAGGACAGTGTCTCGTTGTCTGTGGTATTCTTTTATAGAAGCCTAGACAGAGCACATAAGGCCAAGCCTTATTTCGTTTCTAATGCTATCCCCCATGATATCGTTTGGATTGAAATTTCTATGGCCCCCTCTCTACCTCTGTTGAGGAATGTCTATTTATCCTAGAAATCAACTTTCTGGTGGCCCGGGAAGCCTTTTTAAGAACATTCTTGCTCTTCGTGCCCCAAGCAAGACCGTACTTCTCCCTCTATGTTAATTGCTACAGCTGCCTTATTAACACACATAGCAGAAGCAGGCTCAGGGGGTTGGATTCTCAGAACTCATTGTCCTCATCTTATATCCAGGCCCTAAGCTGAGACAAACAAATCTCATTCTTGTCTCTCCTGAATGATGGCTTTGTTCCTGGTACACTGAAGGCTCAGCCTGTTGGTGCTGCTTCAAGCTGGGCATCATCTGCGGGCTTCAAATCTTTGCATGAAACTTACGACTTAATTCCTGAAGCCTGTACAGCACCAAACATTAGCTCAAAAGATCCAGAATTCAACACTGATTCCCACAAAGAAACCACCAAGTGACCTCTTGGCTTTGGGCTTTGGTCTCTGAGGACTCCTTATGGGCCATGTAAAAGTTGTCTCCAAGATTTTGATTGATTCTAATTGTTTCAATTAGCATATCATTACAAGTTATCTATAAACCTTACTGCTAAGAAACAAAAGCTTTTGGCACACTGATTAAAAAAAAATTAAAAATCAGCTGAGTACCTACCAATAAAATCCTAACGATATCTAAATATATTATAAAATGACATGACATGGAAATACATGTAACAGGTACATATGTAACAGGATAGAAATACATAAAAAAATACTTCTATCTTCTGTTTCAGAGATGGGGGCGGTGGAGAGAAAGGATCCCAGAAGGCCAAAAGAAGGAATCAGATCCACTGGAGTTAGGGTCACAGTGTTGGAAGCTACCCAGTGGATGCTGGATATGGGAGTTGGGGTCACAGTGGTTGGAAGCTACCCAGTGGATGCTGGTTACTGAGCTTGGGTCCCCTGGAAAAGCAGCAGCTCTCTCCAACTGGATAATCACCTGCTTAAGTCAAAATAATTTTATTTGTATAAACTTTCCATTTAAAAAATACAAATACATTACAACTTTATTTGAATCCATTTAAAAATAATCACAAGTTTAAGGGCATCAATTAGATAGGCTATATAAAGCTCCACCCCAGTGCCTGACATAAAGGCTTACTAACTAGTCTTGCTTATTTACAATTCACTGCTATTACTGTTTGGAGGTTACTTACTGATACGTGATAGAGTACGGCCTTGTATGATAGTGTCTATGATGCCAAGGGATTGGTAGCAAATGTTAGATTAGAACTTTATCTTTTGATCAGAGGCACTGACTGATCTAGTCCCAGACTGTAACTCACAGACCACTAGTTACACTAGTAACTAGTTACCCTTGCTGCTTCAGATCTTGATGGGGTGACTAAAACACAGCATCGATGATCAAATAAAACTTGACATCCTGGGTTTGCACAACTATGGTAATGTTTCTCCGGCTTTGCTTTCAGCAGCTGGGGTTGTCAGAGCAGTGTAGTCCCATAATGCACTGTGGACCTGCACCAGAGAGTTCTGGAACAGAACAGTCGGCGATACTTTGCACACTTCAGAATCTGTTCTCTTGGGTATCTCCAGGGACTTCCCTTCTGAGAAAGACTTTTTAAAAAATACTTTCTAGACCATACTACACACAGCAGACACCACAATACCCGTTTCTTGGGGCTGATTAAGTTGTGTCTATAGCCAGGCCTTTGTGGTGTCTAATGGAGAACACATTCTTTCTTGTTCTTTTGCTAGTCCAGCACAGATCCCAAGCCTAAACACTGGCTTCTCTTGTAAAAGAAGGCAAGAGACCTTCCCTGTCTGTGTCTGCACACGGGATACTTCTCTGGGTCAAAATTGATGAATGGATGGAAAATTTGATACATCTAGAGCTGGTTCCTGGCATTGAATAACCTAAAACCAAACAAGGGGCAGCCGTGGAAAATGAGAGCAGACGAGAAAATAAAAGCCTTGAAGACCGTGCTCCCGCTGATTGTTACCACACAAGCAAGGAGCCTGCTGGTCAGGCAACATGCACTGCCTTCTGCAATTGGATGGAAAACTATTTGTTATGCGTGCTTGGCTTGCACAAAGGAAAACTCGGTGAGACCAGAAGACCTCAGAACAAAGCGTGTGATTCACTAGGTGTAAACTGTTAAATAACTAGCCACACATCACACTAAAGACCTCTTTTCGTTACCTTCTGCATCTAAACCACTACACCTTGTGTGTGAAGAACTGTTGTCTTGCCATTCTTCAGTCTTTTGAAAATGCAGCTCGCTGTCAACCTCAGCCAGTGCCAGAGCAGATGCAGAAATGATTGATGTAAGAGCTGAACAGACAGGCCCGAGGTGCCATATTCCTGCGGTTAGTATCTTAGATACCATCATCCTCACAGCACAAGTATGTTGCTCTGTAGAATAGGAAGACTCAGGAGCTAGAGATGCGGAAAGCTACCTCATGATTGAGATGGAGGAAATGGCTTCCAGTTGTAACACTGCCGGTTACAGTGATTTTGCCTCTGTAGTTCAGGCAGTTGAGGCCTTACAGCAAGATTTATCTTTTAAGTTTGTTACACTGTGCTGGTGAAAGAGAATTGTGTGTATACAGCAAAAACCATACTCTGGAGTTTGAGTTTCAGTCTTCACTTGGGCTAGCAATGATCAGTAGAATATTCATATTCTCTTGTGCTACTTGGTGGAGTCAGAAAGCTGTAGTTCAGGCATTCGATGGCAAAGACAGACTGCTGGTACTGAGTTTAGATTCTGAGCCAAGCTATAAGGCTTGACCAGGTATATTAGATGAATTTCAACTTAGAGAGTTTCCAATTAAAAAAATAAGAATTAAGCCAGGTACTCATCTTTAATCCCAGTACTCAGGAGGCAGAGACAGGTGGATCTCTATGAATCAGAGGCCAGTCTGGTTTACAAAGTGAGTGCAGGACAGTCAAGGCTTTTTATACAGAGAAAAAAAGAGAGGGAAGTATTAACCCAATCACAAGTCAAGGGGCAGGTACATGTGCAAATGAACTTGGTCTAGATTTTTCTAGATCATAGGCTAACAGGAGGTTCTTTCATCTAAGAGCTGTGATATGACATCTCTGAGGCATGTTCTCTTGTGAAAACCTTCTAGAAGAAAATCCTTCTTTGATCTCAAAACAGCTTACTCATCTTAATCCTTAAGAATGTTGTCCTTCTGGGTATTAGGTCTATCTTGTACCTTACTGATACAAATTGATATAGTTATGCTCTAATTGTATTCTAAGAGAAAAGTTTTATTTTAACAGGAACGGTGATATGTAGGAGGAGCTAAGGTGGGAGGTGTAAGGAGAGGAAGATAAGGAGTAAGGAGAGGAGGAGAAAGAGAGGAGGAGCTAGGTGACAAGAGGGTGGGACATAGAGGTAGATGTTTGCGTGTCCCTGCCAGTCAAAGATAGTTGATATATCTAGGTTGGGTATTGGGTTACACTTCTGATTGATATTTAGCATTACCAAACTTATAAAGCCTTTGATTAACATTTAAAAAATAGTATAAAAGCAAAAAGGAGAAGTGGGGGTGGGATAGGGGTTTTCTAGGGAGGGGAAATGGGGAAAGGGGATGGTATCTGAAATGTAAATAAAATATCCAATAAAGATTTTCACTTTAAAAAAAAATGTTGTCCTTACATGAACAGAAGCCTCTGTTATTACTTGAGCTTTTTAATGATTTATTCTTGTTGTTTTTTTTAATTATATGTATATGTGAGTTGGAGCGGTATATGTGCACTTGAATGCAGGTTTCCATGGAGGTCAAAGAGGCCTTTAAGACTCCAGGAGCTGGAGTTACATTTGGTCATGATCTGTCCTATCTGAGTCCTTAGAATCAAACTCAGGTCTGCTACACCAACAACACACACTCTTACCGCCCAGCCTCTGCGGACCTGTCATGCTTTTGTTATTGCTTTTCTTTGTTTGTTTTGTTCTCAGGATCCCATCATGTAGCCCTGGCTGGCCTTGAACTCACAAGAGATTTTACTGCCTCTGCTTCCCAAGAGCTGTGTTAAACGTGTGTTCCATCAAGACCAGCCTTTACCTGAACATCTTTCATGAGGTTTTTCTTCTACACAAAAAGCACATGGCTGATTCTGAGTTTTAGTTTTTTTAAGCATGAAAGTGTTAAGTCCCATGTCTCCTGATGCTTGCTTCTGAGAGTCGGATATATCGAGAGAACATTGATGTCAAGGACACACAAGGGATACTAGATGTGTTCAGGAAGCTTGGTTTTTATGATGCCAAAGTTGGTCATCTAATTAATAAAAGTGACAGCATCTGGAACATGTCATTGCCTGTCCTATATTTTGTTAAAATTATTCATCTGTGCTATCTTGCTAGCCATGAAAATGACAGTGAAATATGGCTGTCCATTAACCAAAAGCAAAATGAACCGTAGTAATGATGCCTGAAGCTTCCTGCAGGGCTGGAGATTTTAGAAGTCATTAATAATAAATTATCAGCAATGCTTTGGACAGCTCATGGTTTCTAAAATTTTCCATTATGAAATGATAATCCACCAAGTCGTGTATCACAGCCCTTAGCAATCTACTTACATCTATTTTGTATGAAGAACACTGTTCCCAATGCTGAACTCATTTCACAGATGGGAAAGTGAAGGTTCTTGCACTGAGTGATTGTGTCGATGAATCTGAGCATTGAAATCAAGGCCCCTGGTTCAGTTGCAGCTTTAAATCAAGGCTTCTGGCATATATGTCAGTATGAGAACATGTAGACGTGGTTGGCTAATGAGAGATAGGGTTCTATTAGTCATGAACTCTAGCTCACTTTATTTCATCTATCAAAGTCTAGAAAAAAGCAACAACATAATAAGTTGTTAAAAGGAAGTCTCGGTCCACATGTCTCAATGGGTCATTTGGAGCCATGTGGAAGAAGAAGGAATTTTCTCACAGCAAATAAAACAAATTCAAACCTATAACAACGATCAAGTCTAAAACTCCAAAACTCCTGCAAGCTCAAGGGCTTCAAGCTCAGTTAGGAGCATGGACCAGGGGAGGGAGGGAAGGAGGGAAAGAGGGAGGAGAGGGGAGAGGGGAGAGGGGAGA